>JADMLL010000003.1:14594728-15194728 GCA_016920875.1 Columbicola columbae | reverse complement strand
CCTCAATTGTTTCATTATTTCCTCCTCATCTTCATTAAACGAAACACAAATTTGGAGACATGGATGTGACTCGTCTTGCAAAGATGTGGATATGATGTTGGCAACATTTCCAAGAACCGATTCAGAAGATGTCACTTTAAATTTATTTAATTAATTACTTTCGAGTTTGTCATCGATGTCATGTGTGTTTAGGTCTATCTCTCTCTCTATAAAGCTCATCACTTTTGCAGATAATTGTACTTTTAGTCATCCTCGTGGTACGCCCCACCCGTAAAAATAAATCCTCACCAAGTTGTGTGTTTAGTAAATCGACAAAGATTCATAAAATAAATTTATTTTATCAACAGTCGGGTCTTTTTTTATTCGGATTATTTTTATCCGACAAACAACTATGCTTTCAGCTTTCGAGCCTGACGTTTACAAGAACTTTTATTTAAAAAAAAGAAAGAAAAGAAGAGAAATAGTTCGCAGGCCTGCATCCAGAAAGCTCAAGGTTTCTTCAGTATGAAAGCCAAAGTTGATTTGGAATCCATCCAACAAATCGAAAATTCATTTCACACTTGACCGTTTTTTTCAAAATTGCATTCAATTAACATTTACCCATTTAACGGTGACATCACCACCTTCGGACCCGACGTTGCAAATCGGCATTCCTATCGGTTCCAAGATGAAGAAAAGCTTCGCCGTCTTCCCCCAGCCCCCGCTCCTTCCTCCCATCCCGCTCTCCTCCGCCCATCTCCTCCCAAAGTTCCTCCGATCCCAAAACCCGAAACGAGGTCACAGCACAGTAAAGCGAAATGCATTCACTCGAATGCATTTATCAGTCACGGGTTCCTGATTAAGCTACGTCATTTTTACAAAACGTGACTTCCGGTTCTGGCTTAGCATAAAAACTGGGGAACTGCCCAAAAAGCTAAAAATTTCTGATTTGAAATCATTTATCGACTTCTTCTGTCGTGAAAAGACAGAAATATTACGCGAAAGGATAGTTGGTAACGGGTCTAACATCTAAAATAGAAAATTACTGTCTCTGACCAAAGACAGTAAGCGTGGCTTAATCATTCGTGGGTTCTAAGGTAGACCTAGGAGTCTTAGTAGAACCTAGTAACAGACAGGAGTCTTAAAAATCTCTCAACCGCTCAAACTTCTATAGAATTTGAGACTTTACGTAGCAGGGTAATCAACAGCAGACGACGAAGTTGAAGTCACGAAGACATATATTTCTGCGAGTCATAATTATAAGTAGTAACTTCTTGGTACTATAATTAATGGATAGCTAAAGTGTGTCTTATACTTTGTATATGTGTATTGATACAAGAAATAAGGCACAAAACGGGAGACAGAATATCTGATGACAGAATTAAATTTAGAGTACAATTCGACTCCACAAAAAATTAGGTGAGGGATTTCATAAATACTGCACACTCGAAGTCAACTAAAGTTGACGTACATAATTTCTTTCATTATTATGTCATCAACATTCACCTAGTCACGTGACGTGAAATAAATGTCATAAAATAACGTGAATTATTAAATTATGCGTTTGATGGGAGCTTTGGTGTCTTTAAAGCCCATCTTCACTCTTATTTTGAGTCACTGCCTTCTATTAGCCTCGTTTTTATCGACAGATAATAACTTTTAGAAGAAAAACGAGTTGAGAAGTCCCCTTGAGAAGGACTTGACATTTCCCTGTTGAAATGCTACCGTTTTCTAAAGATATTGTTTGGCCCACGAATATCCGGATTAGAAGAGGGGAAGCTTAACAAAGAAGAAGAAAAGTGAAAAGGTGGAGGAGGATGGGAAATGGGAAAAAGGAAAATTTCGAGACATTGAAGCTTTTCCACTTCTCGAGGAAGATCGGCGTTGGATTGTGAGAAACATCTCCCTGTCTGTCTCCTCCTCTCTGTCTCTTCTTTCTAAGGGAAGAGTTTTGGGGACAAAATTTTATTTTTTCGTAAAAACAATTTTTTTCTAAGAGAACCGAAGCAAAGAGACATGGACCTGGAACTGTTGGAACCTGGTTTCAAGGTCCACTTCATAATTTTTACTCGAGAGTGATTTAATAACTAAACTTATAATTATGAAATGAGTTTCCCTCCCTCCCTCTCTCTCTCTCTCTCTTCCTTCCACTCTTTCGTCGGATTATTAAAAATTATTGAAAGATTCGCGCTAGTTTGCGTCCGCTCTCAGAATTGCCATGATTAACTTGGCCTCGGATCGGTTGAGACGGTTTTCCCAGAAACTATTCCTTCATCTGGCTGCCGTTTATCTGTTGTGATGCCCTCTCCTCTGATTTTGTTTTAAACCTTGTTAGTGCTGCCGTTGAGATTCTGGAAGACCATCGCTGAAGGTAATACTTTCCAGAGATCTTCAGCTTGGCGTCTTTCTGACTCTTCCGTGGTTCTGTATCTCTTTTGGGTTTGTAGAGGAGGAGGAGAGGTAGACATGCTAGTAATTCTCTATTAACCGCCGGGTCTTTTTACGCGGTCTACTATTTCCTCTAAAATTTCTTTATCATATAGGAATCTGATTCTGAATCTGAGATTCTGGGAGACCAACCGGTGAAGGCTATACTTTCAGAGGTTCTTGGTTTGGCGTCCTTCTGACTCTTCCTTGGTTCTGTATCTTTTGTGGGTTTGTGGTCGTCATTTGTGAGGAGGAGGGCAGCTAGACATGTTAGATATCCTATTCTCTTCTTTCTTGGTTGTTCCTGTTGGGTGTGTTTGTCGTCTTCTTCGGTTTCTAGAACTCTCGGTGGAAGATGTGTCACTCTTTTGGTGAGTCCAGCAAGTCCTGTATAATGTTATCTATGTCGAGAAGTGGAAAGGTTTACTGAAGTTCTAGTCGGTCTAAAGCTATTGTTCTGCGGTGTCTTCTTTGATGTGGCAGTAGTCACAGATTGTCATATCCCTTCGTTGTAAACCCTCCCCACGGCCACAGCAACCACGTCTTCAGGACGTATCGCTAAAAATCGTTTCTCTTATTAAATTACCCAAACATAAAGTTGATTAGCCTAAAATTGGCCTAATTTATCTGGGTAATGATGACTAAGAATTGAGAGCGATTAAAAATTAGTTTCCTGTTGCGGATATTTAACCTTAGCAAAAATCCCAAATCGTTAAATCTTAATTGTAGCGGACGAAATGCATGAATCAGAGCAAAAAAAATGTGAAGGACTTGTTTCAAAGGAAAAAGGAAATTTGATTTTTGAAATGTAAGACGTTGACTGTTACCTACGAGATCGCTCAAAGGTTGTTTACTTGCCTATGACGCCAGACACGAGTTATCTCGTAGTTATATTGTGTAATTAAAGTGAATTGGCTTCTTAGGCTGGATGACGGTTGACGTGTAAACTACAGCAAAATCTCGGTTTGTTTGAAAAAAAAGTTTCTCTGTTTCTCTGTCTCATCGTCTTTTACTCTTTTTTGTATTTCTGTCTGTCTCTGCCTGTTAGTCCGTCTGTCTCTCTGTCTCCCTCTCTTTTTTCTACTTCTCCACTCTTCCAGATCCTCTTTTTTTCGACTTATTTCTATCTCTGTCTTTCTCTTCTTTCATTTTTGATTTGTCTTGTTTTTCCTTTTTGTGTCTTCCTGTTTCCTTCTGTTTTGGTCTTTCTTCCTTTTCTCTTTTTCCATTTCTCTCTCCCAATTTTAGCTTTTCAGGAGCTCAGAAGTCACCTTTGAAATAATGTTGTGAATTCCATAATGCTGCTGTTTTTAGTGCCACGTTATTTCTTTTTACGTCACCGACCTAGTCTTCTGAGATATCTAACACAGTTACAAATTTTTAGGAACCAAAAATTGCATTTCCGGTTTTAAAATAATTACCAATCTCACTTTAGGTAGTTTTACTCCGGAGATATCACCCACCAATCCACATGGTAATACGTTGTCATCTTTCAAGGTGTCTTTAACCCAAGATGACCAAGAACCCAAAAGTAATAGCATTGCTCTAGTATAACTAAGTTTTAATCCTGTTTTTCGGGTATAGGTAGCAATTTGTGGGAGAAAAGTCGAAGTCTCACCAAAACCCAAAAGTGAAAATTGTAAAAGATGTCGGAAGAGTAAAACACCCGTCCATCAATGACATAATAAACCCGAAGGTTAAAAAGTGACAAAGGGAGTCAGTTACGCGTCGGACCATTCACTGGCAAGGTTAAGGTCGCGACCTTCCATCTCTGCCCCACAAAAAAGACCAAAATTGGTTTCCAATTCAAACAACAAAACGGTTCGCCTTCAAATTCTATTTTCGAAAAACAAAAAAACAAGATGGCGGCCTGATTTATGCTACCGGTAACGGTTTAAACATCCTCCCCGCCTCACCAACTGAACAAATATCAAGAAACCTTTACGAGGTGGTGTCAGAGTGTCGCTTTGTGTCTTGAAACCCTCTCTAACCTCCTCCACCGCCTGCTCTTATTGGCAATTTTCTAGAAAACGCATTTAACAGTAAAATTTTCAATTTCCTTATCAAAAACTCTCTCTCTCTGTTTGTGCACACACGTTTTAATGAGAATTATGGTGTTGCAAAATGATGTCTAAATGCACACACACGCCGACGCAAATCAGTGACGGCGCTAACACACAAGATTAAAATGGCTTTCATATCGACGACGACCTTGTAACGTAACGGATCCGGTTCTTTCCGTCTGATTAAAGAAGATGAAAATGGAATCAATTTCTTTCAAAACGAAATGAATTTCCTTCCTTTTCGAATGAGACTAATCACGAGGGAGCGGGGAAAGCGGAAACAAGCATATGCAACCGGAAGGGCGGAGATTCTTTCATTTTGCACATGGGAAAATGGAGATTGCGAAATTGTTTGAAGTCTTGGAAAGAGTCTGAGCCAAGTGTTTGTGTTTCTTTCTGAGAGCCTTTCAGCGAAACCCCTTGTGCCCATGCTCACATGGGTGCTGTGGTGGGTTTGGTACCAACTCTCATACAAATGAATCTTTAGAAAGTCGTTTTGATTTCCTTTTCGTAAATGCTATATATATGTGTGCTATAGATTACTGTATATTATATTATTTGTATAGTATTATATTCATATTCGTGAGTACTATATATATATATAAGATCAAAGCTAAGTCATAAAATTTTGGTCAGATTGTTTTACACAAAAATTAAATCGAAAACGGTTTCTAGACTGTCTCCTGAATGAACTGTTGAGGATTTCATAAGAACCTAACCCAACAGCGAGTTTTCCTTTGAGATTCTTTTCACAAAATTGTCGTGCACATGTTCAGATGGGTTACTCTTGTGAGTTTGTCAACTGCTTCATTCCGCAAACTTCCTAAAAACTATTTTTGATATAATTTTTGTGTAAAATCAAATCTTTCTAAAACCCATTTGGAGCAGACCCAGAACAAAATTTTCAATTCACCATCACTACAACATCTCAAAATTTGGAAAAATTGTTCTCACCATACGCCAGGTGGTTTCTTAAACATTTGAGTTGTGGCTTTATCGTCGCATGCTTAGAATAGCCTGGACTAGAGAAATGACTAACGCGGAAGTGCTAATCCGTATGGGCAAAGAGGAGTTGCTGTACGAAGTTAAGCAACGGAAACTGCAATATTTCGGATAAATACTGCGAAACAACAAATACAAACTACTGCAGCTCATTATGGAGGGGAAAATAGAGGAAAAGCGACGCCCCGGAAGACGGAAAACTTCGAGAGCCGAAGAGAAAGTTTCGGCATGACATCCGCCGCCCTATTCCGAGCAGCAGCATCCATAGTCCTGTTGACTGCCAACCTTCGACGCAAAGACGACATATGATGATGATGATAAATATAGTAAATATATATATTATTCACGAAAAAAAAATCAAAACTACAAAGTTGGTAACAAACTCACCACAGTACCCATCTGAGCATGGGGTTTCTCTGACAGGAGATCAAAAAGAAACACAAACACAGCCCAGATTTGTACGAAGACTTCATCAATATCCCGATCACGTGCAAAATGAATTTCATCATCATCCCAACACCTCAAAATTTCCTTTCCCACCATTTTGTCATAAACCTTAAAGCAACCCTTCCCGCTTCCACCTTAAAAAACGAAAAATGAAAAAGACGACGATCTCACTTAAAGAATACGAAAAATCGTTGGCGCGCATGCTCGTTAGAACCAAAACTCTTCCACCAAAAATTATTTATTTATTTATCATTTGTCTTTCGAAACGCTTTCTTAAGTATGGTCTCCTCGTCTGAGACAAGAGACAAAAGGAATCCAAACGAGGACGACCTGACTTGAGAGAATCTTCCTTCCAAGATAAGAGATAAACTCGTTTTTATCACAACAACAACAAAAATTTGAAATATGAATCTCGCGTGCAGCTTCCGGTGAAGTTATTAATAAATAAATTAAATTTTATGAAACCGAATTTGTCGGGGAGTTTCTCGCGAAAAGAAAAAAATTATCAGACAATTTTTTTGTTATCTACTTAACAACTCTTCTCAAATTTTTATTTTTCGTTCACACGCCATTTTATTAATGTATTTATGTACATAAATTCGCACAGATGCGTTAGTATGCTAATTAACTTCTCGACAGATAATTTTTGTTGCGGATTTTTCTCAATCCAGCTTTTGCTTTGCTTTTAATAAGCAATTTAGAAAGTTGATTTATGGTTCCCAAGAGAAACTTTGTCCCCCAACGGTGTCTGCTTCCCCACGACTTGTCTGCTGTCACGTCGGCTACCTAATGACAATTCTTCCTTTTTTAGTTACGAAATGAAAATTCTTGTTTATGAAATTTCTGGGCTCTTTATCTGAGTTTAGGTTAGTCGGATAGAGCTTAGGCTAAGTCAACTATCCGCAATATTGGTTATGGTTTTCTTTATGTTGGTAGTACTGTCGAGGAGCAGCAATATGAAATGACGCATTCGTGGTTTTATTGTTGTTATGTCTTCACAGGTTAGTTTAATTATCGCTGTTGTGGCGTTTACCATAACTGTTTGCAACGTACCAGGGGCCGAGAGTGTGACTAAGCGAAAGACGTTGAAAGTATACGTTCAAGGTGTAGAACATGAGGTGGATAGTAGAAAGGAAAAATCCAACAGCGAGAAGATGAAGACTCACAAGCACTAAATTGAAGCATAAAAAGAAATTAAGCAGCAAAAGGTTTAGAAGTAACGAGGTCTCCTATCGGCAGAAATCAACAAGTATGAACAAAAAAATAGTGATTAGAACAAAAAAGAAACCAAAAAGGATCTTGAGAAGCTGGGAATCATGCAGCAAGACCTCAAGCGGCAGGACAAGATGCAAAGGAACTAGAACCTCAGAGGTCCTCCCTAGAGCTAGACTGAAGACAGGAAAAGAATAGACGGAGGAAAGGAAGAGAGAACATAATAGGAAGATGAAGGAGTACTGGAAGAGGTGAAAAGAAAGAGCTGGGAGGAATTGTTGACGGTGTGGTCCGAGAAAAGGGCCGAAACTTAAGAGGTAAAGAAGTAGAGCAAAAGGAAAAGGGAAAAGAGATAGAAAAGGATCAAGACATGGACGGCAGAAAAGATTCAGTATGTATAGGATAAACGTATAGAATACAATAATAAATACAGATAACTAAGAAACAGACAAACAACAGTATACAAAGTAATAACAGTAATATATACAGTAGGGGTCAGCAACCTATGACCCGTGGGTCACCGAGTGACCCACTTTAGTACCAAAAATAAAATATATATGATATACAAACATTTTTTCTCAAAATTTTCACACAACAGTGATAGCGTAAACAATCAGGCACTTAGCGGACTCTTGGTGTCCTTAGAAGCCTCTCTGACAGTACAGAAAATAAAACAAAAGATCAGGAGAAACAGAAAATTTTCCAATTTTACCAACATTCCCACCTCAAAAGATCCAATAATCCACATCGAAGGACTCCATGGACACTTTAACGACAGACACGAAGACAGACGGAACTCGTCTTGCAGTCGGCTATTAAAAAAGCGAAAAACTCGACGAGGAAGACTCGTCCCTGAACCGTGGATTTATGATCCAACGACGAAGCGGCTCCTGGACCGATGACAGCCTCGAGGATATTAACTGGACACGGAAACACATCTCAATTTACAGGGTGCTCACAAAGGTTTAATCCCCTTTAATTACTCATTTCTAATTTGTCATCGCCATGTTTAACATCAATTTCTTTCTTTTTAATCTCTTCAACTTTTTTTCTTTCTTGTTTTTCTTCTTTCCTCCTCGGTTTCAATTACCGGATGTTTGCTTAACATGACGACCTTCTTCATTTACTAAGGAATTAACCTCAACATCATCATCATCAACTCCACCTCCCTTCATCAACTCAACTCCCCTACAACACGAACGATTTTTAAAGAAACCCAGGCTTGCTTAAGCCCACACGAACAACTTCGACTTCCGGTTTGATATTTTTAAATGTCACAAGCCACCCTGGAAGGATTTGGAACGTCTTAGAAAGCTCGAAAGCTCTCTTGGAGAATGAAACCAACTCAAATACAAATGTTTCAAGAGGGAAGATAACAAAGAAGACGTCACGAGACTAGATGAATGTTGATGATAGTTACAAAAGAGATTATGTACATCAACTTTTGTTGTTTTCGAGTGTGCAGTATTTATGAAATCACTCACCTAATTTTTTGTGAAGTCGAATGGTACTTTGAATGTCATTCTGTCCCAGTCATTCTTTTCTCCTCTTTGTGTCTCCCTTTCTTGTATTAGAACTTCAATCGCGACTAAATTGTTTTATTTATTGTCACCTTAAGTATATTATAATATTATATTAATATATTTTTGTTTGTTTACCCTTCTTGTATGCTGCAATATACTCTTATACTGCATATAAACATACTATAATAGTATATTTCAGTATCCAAGAAAGCTAAACAAGTAAAACATACATACTATACATAAAAATACATATTTGTAGTATAATAAGCTCTTTAATGTATATAAAATATCAGAGTATAGTATGTATAGTTTTATAATTTACATACTTTTACTTGTTTACCCTTCTTGGGTACTGAAATATACCATTACAGTGTATTTATACACAGTATGAGGGTACTCAAGAATATCGGTATTCAAGAGGGGTACATAAGTAAAATATGTTAGTATAATATGCTTAAAATGGAAATACATATTATAAAATAATTTTGTCGTTATTGAGACACATGAAAGACCGACACAAAGAAGAGGACGAGATAATATGTGAAGGCAGATATACTGTAAATGTATATTAAAGAACTAATTACACTGTAACTAACCACCCGATGAATAGATATACATGAATGAGTTTGTATAAAATAACTACGTACTGTGAGCGTAGATCAATAAAAATCAGATCAGTCGAAAACCTTAGATAAACTTGTTTCTAATACCAACCGGAAGGACAACAGGAGACAGACAACAGAAACAAGTACAAGAGACATGGAGTACAAAAGAACATAACACTCATTGAAAGACATGAAAAAGAAGAGAATCAAAGCAGAGATCAAGTCAATCAATGTGTCTAATGGCAACCGGAAATGAAAACCACAGAACTATAGAAGTAATTCTGGTAGATCTAAACCAAAACGAAAGAGCCTCGATACCTAATTAGTAAGTATAAACTACTCTCCTGCCGGTTGTGACTAGACACCCACAAACTTGACCCCACAGGTAGCATGCCTTCCGGTGTGTAAACTTGTCTACAAGACAAGATTCTTTTGAAAACGACGCCCATCGTTTCCAGTTCGTTCTTCAAGCCCTCCTCCTCCTACTTCCTCCTCCCCGATAACTTCAAAACCAACCTTCAGATCACAAATTTGAAAACTATTTTATTTAAATTTCTCGCCAAAAATTGTGTTAAGAGCCAAAAAGTAATCAAAACGAAATTTTGTTGGGTTGACATCGTTTTGTGAGATACCGACCACAGCCTTCCCGAACTGGAAAGTAGATATGATGAAACCAAACAAAAGCACTAAAAATCAAAATGGCGAAGAGCAAGAGGAGAAAAAAAAGACGTCACACACAACTTGACGACCTCTTAAAAAAATATTAAACAAAAAAATCTGTTTCTGGAGTTGTTAAATGCCATTTTGATCGCTCATTAAAAGCTTAAATGTCAGAGAGAGAATGTCAGCAGACGACAAGTCTGCGTCCTTTTCTCGCGCGACAGCGCCAAGTCAAAGACCCCGCGACACCTGAACCTCTTCCATTTTTAACACCAAAGACTGTAATTCACAGTCTCTTCAGATTACATTTTGAGGAAAATCATAACCTTCTACCTTTTATACATATTGACAACAGGAACTTCGAACCTGTTGGAACAGGCTGACACGAAATTAGGCAACACCGGATTTGAAAAAGACTGATCAACGTATCATTAACATTCCCGCCAAAAATTTTAAATCCTCAAATCTACAAGCCAAAAAAATTATCACAATCATCTTGTATTCATGTCCCAACAACTTTGCATCCATTTCCGTTTCGTAACAAACCCAGAAACTGGTTTCCTGGCGCCAAAATTTAAAAGAAAAAACGAATCACAATCAAAACCAGCAACAACAAAAAACTTCCAGCTAAAAGCAACTCCTTCAAAACCCAAAAAACAAATTTTAATTATCTCGAGTCCATAATTGATGATGAGAAAGAAAATAAATTTCAAAACCAAAATTACGCATGCGTAGTCGAAGCAAAATGAAATCGAAAAAAGAGAGCGAGAGAGAAAAATTAACTTTCATTCCTCTGATTAAAGTTAAAAACATCGATTTTTCATCTCGAACAACAATTTTTCTTCCCGTCTCTTCGAAATATGATAACAAGAACAAACCAAAATATGGAAGACAGAGGAACGGACAGATGGACACACCACCAAAGCCAAAAGCAAAAATTCTCACCAATTTCAAAAGTTATAAAATATCGGCCAACGATTTCGTCATTCGTTACACCAATTTAGTTCCATTTTTCTCCGCTCGGCAGCGCTTTTCCCTGTTTTGAAACTTTTTCGGAAAAGTTTCAAAACCGAATTTGACGGAACCGTTAAACCGTACCAACCGACATTTTTATTTCCAGTTTAATTATAATCAAATATCGTTATTGATTCACCGAATTAGTGTGCAAAACTTTTGGAATGGTTTTTATTTATCTTTTTAAATTTTCCTGACAAATTTTAAATTGATGATTGAGGTAAATAGAGTAAATTAAGCATTTATTTCGCATTAAAGGCGTGTAAGCAATTTACTGAACAATGTTGTTACAACTAAGACTTTTTTTGGACTCTGACTGAAATTTCAATGCTGACAATGTTTTGGCGTAAAGATGTGTATAAGAAGAGTATATAAATCGTTGGAGAGAGGAGTTAAAGGTGTTAGACTGTTGGATAAAATTAATAGCAAAATCATCAGAGAACGAATAGAGACTAGAGATGAGGGGAGAGGACGATGCTTTTGCTGGTGGCAGATGGTGGATAAACTGCAGGGTCAAAGAATACTGGAAAAGCGCGGTACCAACTGTAAAATTTTCATCACAGAACAGAAGAGAATAAGCAATCTGAATGATGAGACAGTTTGCCACGAACGACATCCTCCAACCCATAATCCAGAGACGACTCCATCTATTCAACCCAACCCAACAGGTTTTCGCATCACCAGTCAATACTATAGATAAACTTTTTATTTATTGCAATGAAAAACAAAAAAATAAATGAATAGATAGATATAGTCCGAACACTACAATTTACAATCACAAAAAAATAATCCGCATAAAAAGAGACCTTGAATGTATAAAGAATACCCTTCCTCCCTCTTCCCTCCTCCAGTAACTTACTCAACTCACATAACCTAATATATGGTGAGGATTTATTTTTATGGGCGGGGCGTACCACGAGGATGACTAAAACTACAATTATCTACAAAAGTGATGAGGTTGATATAGGCTGGTAGAGAGAGATAGGCCTACACGTAGATGACAACATCAACACTGTTAAGGGCTCACAACTCAAGACCGAGTTAATTAATTAATTAATTAAATTTTAAACAGAAATGGTTCTTGGAAGTGTTGCCAACATAATTAGAACTCATTTCGTCTTTGCAACGGGGTCATATACATGTGTCCACAGTTTGGGCAAAGTTTCGTTTTAAATTCTTTGGAAAGATGGGAATTTTAATAAGAAATCCGAGCGCGCACGTTTGTTTTCATAACAGCTTGAGAGACATCATGGATCTGGAAGAAGACACGAGCTACTGGTACACATTTGGCAAGATGGAATTTGAGTGAAAACCTTTAATTTCTGTCTATTTCCGTTTTGAGAGTGTCTTATGTGTTGTTATTTTCGTATTGATGCTACGATTTGAGTTGTTCTTGAAAGTATTTTCTTGAAATTGGACGAGGAGACAGAAAAATCGAGGGAGAACAGACAGAATGAAGAGAAGTGAAACCACAGATGAAATGCTAAGGAAAATTTGTTCCACAGAAATGTAGTTAAATTCCAAATTAGTGATCTTAGTCATGTTAGTTTTTGGCTTTGAGCCGCAGACTCACTTTCAGGAACCAATTAAATGCAAAAGTCGAGGACCCACTATAATTAAAATATTTACAAACAGCGGAAGTACGGAAATATACTATTCTATAAAATTATATTTGAGTTTCAATCCCGTTTTTCACCCTTTTTTGGGGGTATAACAGTAAACGGGAGGAAGATTTGAACTCGTGACTATAACTTCTGAATTTGACTAACTGACGAATTTATTCTAGAAAACGGACAGAAAATTACCTAAAACGGAGAGTAGACCTAAAAGGTCTCAGTTCAATTGAAGGATAGAGAAACCAGAAAAAGGGGGAAGAAAGCAATAACTAAGAAAAGACAAGAAAGACAAGAGAATTTTGTCAAAATAGAACACCAAAGTAATAAAATAACTACCCCCCAAACACCCCCAAAAATGTCTCCTACCTTTCCCACAACCTATTATAATCACAATTCCACTCACAAAACCGAAAATATCCGTTACCAGATTTTCTAACGGTTTTTCTCGTTCCAGAACAAATTCAAAAAACACTTTCACATTTCAAAAAGAACCAATTAATCATCTCCTTCCCCAAAACACCAAAAACTCGCCCAAAAAACAAAATCAAAAATTGCACGAATTTCAAATTTCCGCCATTTTCTTTTCCGTTAGACACACATTCGCACGGATGGCGTCTCTCGACCGAATGATGATCAACAACATAATCAAACCGACTAAGAAAATTGAATATATCGCGAGGAAGACACGACATGCGAGAAACCGCGTCCATTTTATTTTTTTGTTAATAAAGAAATTATTATTTGTCTTGTGGTTTTGTTTTATTTATGGATTATAAATAATAAATAATAATTTATTATAATTTTATACGTGTTAATTGGAGACGGGAAGAAGGAAAACCGGTTCCCCGTTGAAAATTCACCTTTTTAATCATCCCGACTCCCATTAACGCCCGTCACGGCTCTTTATTTATTAATTTTTATGTTTTATTTATTTATTTATGTATTTATTGTTTGTTTGTGTTTGTTTTGGGATTATTTGCTTGTTTAAATAAAATCAAAATGAAAGCGGAATTGCTATTGATAAAATTGTTATTAAAAAAATTTAAAAAGATAACAAAAAGGTGACTTACGTTGCCCCGGGTTGGGGCCTTGTCGTGGCCGATTTATCCACAATAGATAAAGACAAGAACAAAACCGCACAAACAAAAATCCCGGAAAAGGAAGAAGAGACGGCGGACGGACGGACGGTCGGACGATCGGTCGGTCGGTCGGTTGGTCGGTGAAACGCGAGATGCAGTTGCTCTGATGTCTGCATGAAATGAACTGAGATAGCGGCTGGAGCAGAAGACTTGGCGGGCCGGCTGCTGGGCGTTGTGATTCGTTCCCGAAGGGCCCTTCTCTTTCCGGGACAGGGAAAGTCCCACCTCCTCTCCCTCCTTCCCCTCCTCCTGGAATGCAGGGATTTTTGTCGTCAGTTTTCCTTTTTTTTGGTTTTTGTTTTGCCTTCCTTGGGCCATTTTTTGTCAAGAATGTCGACTTGGTTGTTGTTTTTGTTTTGAGCCAAATTGGTGTCAAGAATTTTTTTGCCCTTTTCCGGGGACTCGGGGAGGTGAGATATCATTTTTTGGGTTTTAAGATTTGGGAAAACTTTTTGACCTTTCGATAAGAATGTTTGTTTTTCGTTTCCGGTAATTTCTTTCTTCTGTTTTTTATTCTAATTCCACGTCCGTCTTTCTTCTCCTGTTTGTTTATTTAACCTGTTTTGACCTAAAAATTTTTGAGACGAATTTTGATTTCTTTTTGTGAAATTGTACTATTGGGGGGTCGTCGTACTAAATATCATACCGTCCCAGTGTTCTATTTTGAAAACAACCGACAAATTCCAAAATTTTGCAAATATTCTTGAGAACGGGATGAAATTTAGGCCACAGACAGTTGAGGGTCTAATCTCTCTGTCGCTGTTCGCTTAAACAAAGCAAATACATTTGTCGTTGAGCCGGATAATCCAGTGAACCTTACAGGTACAGTGATGTACCCGATTCTCTTCTGTCAGATGATCACAGAATCCTGCGGATACAAAATATATGACGTCATTGCTCCGGTTTATTTTTTATAGGCAGTTCTCAAAAGAGTACAATGGGTGTCTACCGTCTTTGTTTATACTGAGTCTGTCCCAAAAGTTCTCGGAATAAAATTTTGTAGTTTGCGATTCTGACCGCGCGGGAGGGAGAAGTTATTTCGTAAACATCGCACACTGTCTTGAAGTATTCATTTTATAAGTATCCCACACTTAAAGTGGAGGAAGTCATTCCATAAATATTGCACACTTTCGCAGAGGATTCCTTTCATAAGTAATGCACACTTTATTGTGTTCAAAATTTTTTTTCTCGGTCACTACAAACTGTGTACGATCTGTCCAAAAAGTACTAGGTTTCCGCCAATCCACAAACCCAAACACCAACGACACAGACCCAAGAACTGATGAAAGACAATTACAACACAAAAACCAAGAAGAACATGATCATGAGTAAGAGAAGAAGACCAAAAATTCATAAGAGAAAGACAGACCAAAGCAGTGTCGAGAGTTTAACTAAGCCTACAGGGCATACGACGGGATGATGTGGGCACCAACACTACCACTACCACCACCACCAACCAGAACAAGAAACACAAGACGAGAGGAGGACACGATCAAATATTAGATTTAAATTTTTAAGTAGAATTTGATGAATCGAAGACATCCTTATCGACCGCTGACGACAAAATAATTCTTCAGCCTCGTCTCATGTTGGCAATGAAAGAAAGAAAGATGGAGGATGACTCGCCAAGTTGTCCGTTAATAATCCACCATATTAATTTAATTTCTTTTTCTCTCTCCATCTTCTTCTTCTTATTTTTTCTTTTTCTTTTAAAACCGCGCCCTCCCTTTAAATCCTCCGGCGGTCAAATATTCTTATCATCCACTAGTTCGCCGAAGACAACATCTCACCTGAACACGAGAGTCTGTGCAAGTGTATCATTAGGCGACGGACAGACGGAATCACTGGTGATTAGGCCTCCGCTTCATTTTTTGTGTTTTTAATGTTGGTAGGAATGTCTTCCGGTTTTTTTTTGGTTCAGTGTTCCTGCCAAATTTTTGGGTTGTTACCAAATGTTGGTTTTGACCTTCTTCGTCGGTCGCATTCCTTTTTCTTTTGACTGTCTTCTGGTGCCTCTGTTTTCTTGTTTTCTGAACTGTTTTTGTGTTTTGATCCGTGCTGTCGTGATTTTTATTGTTCATCACCCTCCATCCCTTTATTCCGCTATCTTCTGCTTCTTTTTGGTCTACCTCTTAGATTCTTTCTCTACATCTTTATCTCCCATTCCCTGAGCTCCTCTTCTGCTCTTTCACTTATTCGTTGCTCTTCTCTTTTCTATCTTCCTCTCTACTCTCCCTTTACCTTCTCATTCCTACTGTCTGTTTCGTTTCTATCTTCCCCTCCATCTTTCTTTGTTGTTTTTCTCTTTACCTCCTCTTTCATATTTCTCTTTTCTTTTCACTGTTTATTTCACTATTTTCTGATTTTCATTTTTTCTTTCTCCTCTCACTTTTAATCACATTCTCTTTTCTCTCTCTTCTTCTGCACTCTGCCTTCGTCTCTTCCTCTTTATCTCTCTACTGTCCTCTTCTCTACTTTCTCTCTTATTTCCTTTCTATTCTCTCTGTTTCTCTCATTTCTATCTTCCCCTTCATCTTTCATTGTTGTTTTTCTCTTCACCTCTCTCTTCTACTATTTCTTTCTTTCTTTCTATTTCTTCTTCTGTACTATTTAAAATTTTTCTTAGTTTTACACGTTTTCCGCTTCTATTTGTTTCACTCCACCAAACTACTCCGACTCAATCATCAGAGTGGTTTAGTCTTCGCCTTCTCAATCTTTCTCTTCATTTACATCCTCTTCTGTCGAATTTCTGTATATTTTTGACCTATTGCAATCACTCTCTATGACAATTCCGTTTTCTTTTTATTCTTTCTTCTTTCGCAGTCAAAAATTCCTGTTTCTACTTTTTTTCATTCTTTAAGCATGACTATGCTACTATCTATATCCTGTTTGCTATCGTGCTGAATTATTTATCTTAGATATTCATCTTCTGGTTGTTTGTTCATCTACTTTATTTTGATATCTATTAGTTTTCTAATAATCTAGTCAATTTGTCTAACTTACCGGTTTCAACTTGGACTTCCGACATCTCCTCATCCTGTCCAAAAATCTTGCGAGAAACTTGACAAAATGGGTGTGAAAAGACGAAGATTCAATCTGAAGACTGCCATCCGTTTGCTGTCAGTAGTTTGATGGATAATCTATAAGAAAGAGAAGAAAACGTGAATCAGTAGGAAAAGAAAAACATTTGTTTCTTTACAAAATGGTGGAAAGGTTTTTAATTTTATGAATCACGACATCTATCGAATTATTTATCTATCTACTCATCGTCGTTAAACTGTATTAAACACGTGGCAATGTGTCTTCGGGGGATGACTCTAAAAGGGATTTAGGATCCTACCTGATCGAGGAACCCCGCTGTCTATGGGGATTCACCACCCGACATTCCGCACGCTTCACAGAGGGCTGCGACCCCGGGGCTCATCGCTTTTAACTTTATTATTTCATCCGGCAACACGTTTTATTTTCTTTAACCCGCCATCTTGCATCATCTCCTCTTCCATTCTAAACAATTTTGGGTGATTGAGTGTTGGTGCTGTTATGTACTACCTAAGTGGTACGTCTTCATTTCGGCAACACGTTTTAGGTAACTGATGACTCTAACTCCACTTCCGATGAAGCGGAAGTATGGGATAGAAAGAGAACAAAGACAGCAGCAGGGAGGGAAAGCAGAAAGTTCACAAAACATTTGGCACATCGTAAGAGTGAAAAAGGAAGAAGGAAGACTGACAGAAGTGAAGACTAACAGAACCACAACAAATCGTCAACCTTTCATGAATAGTGGTACAAACAGACGAGTGAAGAGGTGGGTGATGTTGTAACGGTCAGTAATTCGAGAGATGACATGTTTCCGAGTCGAATGGAGGTGAAGTCGTGAGTTTCATATTAAAAGTCTTTGGAACGTCAAAACCTGACAATCCCGATTACAATTAGTCAATCTCAAAGCTCAACCACGGAATTATGGTTCATTTATCACTTCTCCTTCTTCTTCCTCTTCTTCTCGATCATCTTCTCCTGATTGATTAGTTTATCTTCACTCTTGTTCTCGCTTGGCCCAGGCCTAACGCCTTCCATTATTATTTCGGCTTATCGGGTTTCGTGTATCGGACTATTGGGCTAGGCCCGAGTCCTGGTGACTTAGGCCTGTTATTCACATCCTTGGGGGTGATGGGATGCATTGTTGAGGAGATGGCTTTCCTACCTCTTTCACTGTAGCTTTCATCTTCCTTTAGGTTTGTTATATTGTCTATTCTCTGACTATCTCACACTGACAGCGTTGCTTTATTAGATTTTCTCACCAGCTGTGCTCTTCGAGGTTTTTTGTTCGTTTTGACTTTCTAACGGTGTCATTTCCTTTTATTTATCACCAAATATCATTGTGTGCTGTTGTTTCTGTTTTGACAATGTTTCATGATTTATCTTTTGTCAGTCATAACTTCTCTTTGCAGGTGTCTCTAACTCAGCACTTGGTTTGATGCTCAAGTCCGACGTGCAACAATCACAATTCTGTTTTGTTTTTCTTAAACCGAGTTTCTAATTTACTTTTGTATGATATTATAAGTATAGTATAAATTTTTGTCTTATAATTATATTTATTCAAATGGAGATTCGATTTTCAAATCACAAATCAGTTCAAAACCATAAACCGGAACTGCATTTTCGGCATGTACTGTACACTTAAGTTTTAAATGAAAGTCGTGGCAGAAGAATTATTTGCTTTCATGAATATTGCACACATTCACACCCAGATCATTTTATAAATATTGCACAAACTTCTGAGGAATCCATTTCGTAAACACTGAACAGTTTTTTATGAAGTTCATTTCACAAAATTCGTTTCATAAATATTGCACGCTTAGGCCAGAAATCTGTTTTACAAATGATTCTTACAAGCATTCGAGGTTGTATGTGATAATTACAAAGGACAGTGGCAGGGCTTTGACATCACTCGGCGTTTGACAACTGTTATAATTTGATAGTCGTATAAAAATGACACTGGCATTAATCAGTCTACATTTTTCCACTCAAACATGATTTTTATATTTTCTCACATGCAAACAATCAAGAATAACATCCCAACGAAGCTCTCAGAATCGTCTTTCGATGTCCTTACCATTTGTACCTCTTCATTTTACTCACTCTATGCTCTCTGTTAGTGTATAAATATATAATTGTATGTTTGAAAGTTATAATTTTAAGCTACCAACAAGAAATTGTGTTCAAAGTCTCTAGTTGTTAGTCCATTCGCGCCAAAAGTACTTCTGATGGCAGAAAACCAACTGGAAACGAATTTTTGCTGTTGTCCGAATGACTTTTCAAACATTTCATCTTCGATTCTCCCAAAATTGTTCTAATTTCTGTGACCTTTATTAAAAGAAGAAGAAGAAAGAGGAGGAGGAAGAGAAAAAGATTTCTCAATACGTCACTGGAGCAAAGTGTCGCAAAACTTAAGTCTCTCTACTTCCGGCATCCAAGATAAAACAAAGTGTGCTTTCACACGAAAACAGCCGTTAACCGCCATCAGTCGGTCGTAAAAACGACATCATCGCCTCGACTTTTTGTCTTTCTGAACAAACACGCTTTTATTTGCACCAACCAAGCAGAGAAGCAAGAACAGCAGACAGGTTCTGCTTTCCCGTTCAGGACCGACCTCGGCGCTCAAATCACGACACCAACCGCCTGACACTCGTGGACAAACTTTTTATTGTTTCCGTAGAACAATTAAAGATGGCCTCCATTTACACCAGCTCACTCTCACTCTCTTTTATTATTTATTTTATTATAAACCAATAAATAAATGTAAATGGGCGCCATTAGGCTGAAGATTGAATGATAAATACAGGGTGTCTCGAAGAGAATGTTAGGCGCTCGTTTAGGCGATTTTCGCGCGATGACTTTGTTTTATCTCTTTGACGGAGATAGATTGCGGAAGGAGGATCGGCACTTTTGGAGGAGAGCTCATGCTGAGTGATAGCTTGCTGTGGGGGGAGGTTGGCGAAATCAAATTTGTTTGAAGGATAAAAGACCACCCGACAGGAAATCGCGAGGAGAGAACACGGGGAGGGATATCTGGACCACCTAGGAAAGATTTAATCAGGTATCGATCTATTAAGTCGTTCTTCTTTTATCTTTTCTTCTTCTATCTACCTCTTCTTTCATGTTTCTGTATTGTTTCCAGTCTTCTTCCTTTCATCTTTGTTCTGTTCGTTCTTGCGTCTCCTTACTTCCTCTTTTTCATTTCGTCTTAGTCTCTTTGTTACCTTTGCATCTTTTCTTTTTGCTTTATTCTTACATCCATTCTTCTTCTTTTCTGTTTTCCCTTCCCTTCATTTTCACTTCTTTGCTTTCTTTCTATCCTTTCTTCTTTCACTACACCCAAGAGAATCACTGCTAGACCAAGATATTGATAACTGATTACGATCTTTGAAATGGCTTCTGTCTCCTCCATCCCCGCGTCCCATCTTTTGGTTTTCTTCCAAATTATTCTTCTAAATCGAATTCTAATAATTTTCTAAAACGAGGTTTTTCTAAAGAAATACAATAAATAAGAAATGTGCAATACTTTTGAAATGAATGCAACACTTGAAATTTTCACAGTTGCTACTCTCCTTGTAACACTTTCTTCGACGGTCCATTTTATAAATATTGCACACTAAATGCGGTATACTGTAGCACCCAAATGTCGACAAGAGAACCAAGTTGTCAACCATCCTCGACTAAAAACGTTAATTTGTCAGCGTTTATCATCTCCATGTTGAGTTTGTACCCTTTTTATTGGGTGGAGTAGAGTAGGGTTTCTTCTTTCACTCTTCGACCTTTCTATGTCGTTTCCTGACGTCCAGTCTCTAGAATCCGGGTGAAACGGACTTGGTATTCGAAAAATGTCGACGGTTTTCGTATTTATTTATAATTGTGCTGCCCCATTATTAGTCTCGTTAAGTCCCAGTACTCTGAAGGAACAATTAAATTATTAAATCGTTATCACACGTTATGATTACGTGTGACGTGATCGCCATCCCCCTGAGGGCATTGTAACTGCCTCCAGTTGGTGGTGGGAGGGAGGGCTTGGCCTAAGGCGTGACGGTGGCGGGTGGAGGACCATGAAGCAAACTTTTCCTTCGGCCAGGGCCCACGTCAACTTCTGCCCCTGTTTCTATGCCGGAAGGGTCCACGTTGCTGTCACTTTTTCGGTTTTTGGTCAATCTTTCCTTCATCTACTTTCCACCGCTCAGGTCTACCTCTTCAAGGTCTTTGCCTGTACCTCGCCCCGCCACACATCTTTGTTCTTCATTTTTCGGTTCTTGAGCCTTTTATTCTGTTTTCTCTTTAGTTTCTGTCTTTTATTCAGCAGAAAATATACCTTCTGTCCCAAAACAAACCGGAATGAATACTCCCTGAACTGAAATACAACGCTAATTCGTACAACAAGGGCATCAAAATGCGAACTGATTGGAATAATGTTGAGAATGGAATACTGAGAGACATCTTCTGCTTTCTATTTCTACTTTTCTGTCTTCCTATCTCTTCTTTTATCATGATTCTATCAATTATTGGTCTATCTAATGGTTTCTATCTTCGCCTTCCCCGTGTCTCTTTGAAGATTTCTTTCATCCTTTTTTTACTAGAAACGAGGAAAAAATGGATTCTGTGGTGCTTGGTTAAAGCGCCTGACTAGACTAAGGTACTGGTCGTAGGTTCGACCTATCTCTCATTCTAGTACACCTAAGGATGAAAAACGGGATTACAACTCAAACACCAAACTCAAATATGAAGGAAAGAAGAGATTTGTAAGTAGAATGATAATAAGAAAAGTGCTACACGAAAAAGAGAAGAAAGATGCGATGAAAAAGAAAGACAAAGGTGAAACTTTAAGAAGAGAGAGAGGGAGGATAAGAAGAAAGGGAACAAACAAAACGGAAATTATACAGACAAGAAACAAAAGTACAAAAAGAAAGAAAAAGATATGGAAATAACAAAGGAACAAGAAAGAAAAACGAAAAGACTAACCAACAGCTTAAAATCGACTAATTCGCCCAAAACAAATAAAAACCAAAACGACTTCCTTAATTCGCTCCTGTCGACCCGCTAAATCCTGTTCTCCTCAATGAATCCAAATTATATTTGATTTCATATATTTAATAACCCAAACCGTTTAAATTTTCAAATCGATAACACGTTAAATCGTGGACTTGATTCCAAACTCAGAGATGCCAACTTTTAATTAAGAAAAAACGAAAAAACCGTTAAAAAGGAGCCACGTAGTCATTTCCTTCATTTCCCATTTTCTTCAAAGATTTTCAAAGGAAACCAAAAAACTGATCTCAAATTTCGGAGGGATAACAAGGTTTCATCAATAAACAAAGATGAAGGTGAAGAGGAGGAGGAGGAGGAGGATGAAGAAGACAAAGAACCCGCCGATTAAAAATTAATCGGACAAACTCTCATGTTAACAAGATGAAGCGAAATAAATGTTTTCCCATCTCAAAACTTTTAATCATTTACATGTTCGAGAGCGAACACGACATGCCATCTTTGAATTAATTTCCGGTTCATCGTTCCGGCCGACGTTGCCGAATTTCTTCAGGTTTTGGCGCCTACCAAGAGATAAAGGTCGTTTCTTGTGGTTTTGTTTAGAATCAGACCAAGTTATGTCACCTGGTTAACAGAACAGACATAAACACAAAACACGTGTACACATCACCACCAACAGTGTGACTGTTTGAAACTAAAAAAATTTGACGTTTGGTCTACCCATCCGTTCTAGACATCTACAGCAAACTGAGGAGCTTCTGACACGTAGCTTTCCTTTTAAACTCTTTGGAAGGTTAAATTTCTCTGCTGTAGACGACAGAATTGTGTTATTGATGAATACAGCACAACCTCTGCGAAAGACATCACCAGTGACCTACTTTACCGGAGACTCCTGAAGTCCTTTCCGGCTTCTTTTATCATTTCATCACCAACGTCTTTTGGGTCTGAGTTTGTAGTTTGTATTTAGTACTTTCTAGATGTAACTTTCGGTCTTTAATTTGGTGGAAGACTGAAAACCATGATTTTGGTCGTTGATGGACCCTAAAAAGAACTTAAAGAAAGGAAACAAACTTCCTTAACAACAGCGGACGATAATTCAACCTGCTAACAGCAAAAACCAGAAAATTAAAGGTGACGATAACTAGACTACAATAGACACTACAAATATTACAAGATACACTACAGTACTATGTATAGTATAGTATAGTATAGTATACACTACAATAGATAGGTAAGACCGCAGTAAAGTTAAAAACAATTCTGGTTTAGGAATATACTCTCTCTGTTTTTATTTCACTGTTTGTTGCTTTGTCTGTTTGTTTGTTAGTTTGTTTCTCACACTCTTTCGCTCTCTCTGTCTGTTCATTTCTCTCTTTCGTTTCTTCTTCCCAGTTTCTTCCTTATAATCTCTCTCTGTTACTTTGACTGTTTCTGCCTGTTCCTCCCTCTCTTTATTTTACTCCTCCCTGCACATTACGCATGTTCTCTTCCTCTCTCTCATTTTCTCCATAAAAGCGCCCATCTAACTCTACCTCTCCTTAAACTACCTTAAACTACAAGACACTTCAACGGATAACATCCGTATAGTCAACGTTCCTGCTTTCCCTTCGAGTTTCCTATGCACACAATAAATCCATAAAAGTGGAAGAAGACACGAGTTTCCGGCACGCTTCCTTGAGTGCTCTCTTCAGTGTTCTGTTTTACCTTCTCCCGCCACTGAATTCTCAATTGCACATCAGGTTGAAAAATTTACAACCTAAGGCCTAAGGTCGCCTCCATCTTTTCCCAGTTCATTTGATAAGAGGAGGGAAAAGGCTTATTTCCATTGTAATCTCGGGACTAATTATTTTATGATGTTTGCTCAACACGTCTTCATCTTCTCTCTCTTTCTCTCTTTCTTTATTTTTATCTTTTTTGTTTATTTTATTTATTATTTTATTATTATTATTATTATTAATAGGGTTGGGAGGAGAGAAATCGCGAAAATTGCAAATGAATCATGTTCCGTTAAGTTCTCCTTCTCTCTCTCTGTGTCTCGTGTGTCTCCTTCCTTCCTCTTTCTGTCTACTTCTACTTCTCTCTCCTCTTCCTGTATCTTCTTCAGTCTCTCTCTCATTGTGTTTCCTTCTCTATCTTTTAATCAAAAATGACTCGTTGTTCTTGTTTGTTTAACGGTTGTTCGAAACTGGGGCAGACTAATGTTGCGTGAATGCTTTGAGCCCAAAGCTTTGGTTCCTAGACCCAAGACTTTCTTCAGTGTCGGTTCTTTTGATTTTGAGTCCCACGTTTCTCAGAGAGGGAGGAGAACTTTGATCAGATGACCTGAGTAAACCTCAAATTCTAATCAACACAAACTGAAGACAGAACAGAAAAATTTTCTTGAAAACAACCAAACCGTCACCATTTTGCTGAATATCTAAGAAAACCAATCCTCCCATATAAAATAAAAGGAAGAGAGGGAAATCTTACGTTTCCAACATCAATTAAAACATTTTTCTTCGCTTTCTGGGTCAGCGACAGTCATTGAGAATTCCACGAATTCCAAGTCAGCAACCGAGAAATTTCAAAAAAATGTAAACAAACATGAACGGAAAGCAAGTAAATTATGTAAACAACAATAAAATCCATAAAATAAAAATTTTCCTATAAAAGTAAGAAAGACAAGAAGGAGAAGAAGAATGGACTACGCTCTGCAAGTTCATGAGGCCAAATATGTCTTCCCCATTCCCGATGGACTCAAAGAACTTTCGAGCGACATAATCAGGGAAGTATTAAGGCATCAACCAGAACACATAAACGGATTCATAGCCGATTATTTAGAGACGATGCTGACAGTTAGGGAAAACGCGAGAGGTGAGAAAATCCTGTTTTGAACTTTCCGATTTCCCGACCGGAAGTCGAGTTTCCTTTCACCTAAAAAATTTGGTTTGTTATGAAGGCTCGTTGTGAGTCGAGTGTTCCCGGGTTGGTCTTTGAAATTGTTTGTAAAAATTGAGAGCTTTTACAGCGAAAAGTTATAAGTTTGACGTTTTTGTGGTTTTGATAAGCATTTCGACCGGAAGTTGATTTTCAAAATGTTAAATGCCCAGTCGTCAAAACTGTTTTTAAAAATCAAAGAGTTTTACAGCGAAAAGTCTTAACACTATTGTTTTCTGGTCGTTCAAATAATGGCTCATATTTTTCATTATAATTGTTTCTAAAAAACCGAGAACTTTTTAACGGTTAGAGCGACTTCACGGGAAATTGATTTTAAAACACAAATTTGATCTCTAATTCAAAAAGAGTCATGGAAAATGCAAACTGTAAAAACCGTTTTTAAAAATCAAAACCTTTTACAGCGAAAAGTCTCAAGTCAAGTCTTAAGTATTATTTTCTGAGAAGGCAGACAACTGTTCAAATAAATTGACTTATCTGTTTATACTTAAATCACAAGACATTGTTATTGTTTGTATAAAAAAATTCCTTATAGCGAAAATTTTCAATTAAAAGGTTTTTTAAAATGATTTCGACTGGAAATTGATTCAACAAACATTAAACTGATATCCAAATTAATCAGAGTCATGATAATACGAGTCGTAGAAACAGCGAAATGCGAAACGTAAGAATATCAAAACCTTTTACAGCGGAAAGTCACCAGTCAAGTCTTAAGTCTGGTTTTCAGAATGCAGACAGCCGTTCAAATAAGTCTGTTTCTGTTTCGCTATAATCCGGGTACAAGTCAATACACTTGTTTCTAAATGCGGATAACTTTTACCGCGAGAAGTTCAAATGTTACCGTATTTTGTGAATTGGATAAGGGTTTCGACCGGAAATTGATTATCAAAACACTAAATAGATTTCCGATTTGGAGAAGAATGTTTTTAAAATCAAAACTACCTACAGCGGAAATTCTTAAATCTTATAACTATAGACTCCTGGAAAGAGAGACAGCCATTCAAATAAATTCTCAAAATGTTAGGAATAATTGAACTTTTAAATTACAAGTCATTAAAACTGTTTCTAAAAAAAACATTGAAAACCAAAAGTTTAAATTTTACCATTTTATCTGAATTTGATAAGACTTTCGACCGGAAATTGATTTTCAAAACATCAAACTCATTTCAAATTTCAGTAGAATTATGAGAATGTGAGTCGTAGAAACTGTTTCTTAAAATCAAAACCTTTTATAGTGAAAAGTGTTCCGATAATGATTCCGCCTGAAGACTACCGTTCAATGTAAATGTCCCCAAAAACTGAGAACTTTTATAGCGAAAAAGTTAAAATTTAGTCCGACGACCAATCTAACTGGGAATTAATTTCCTCTCAGGAATAGTTTGAGGTACAGATTGAAGAATCAGAGGATATTAGATCGGATTCTAAATAAATCAGAATTGATACTAAGTCTGGGTTAATGTGCCGTTTTGGACTTTTTTTACGCGATTTCTAATAAATTCTAAGCCATTACAATCAAACAAAATGTCACCGACTAAGGAAACATTTTCCAAGTCTCCGAAACTATTTGAGAAACCAATTTTCTTCTTGACCTTGAATCAGTCTTCAAATTTGCTTTTCATTCCTTTACGGAGATAAAACAGCATCCAGTTGGCTCGTCCTTGACGTCAGCTCAATTATAGAGACGAACTTGGGAATGGTGCCAAATAAGAAAATCGGAAATTGGCCGCGAAACAATTAAAAATCATTTCCCGTGGTCAAATTAATAAAATAAATCTATTAAACAACCAGCTGCCGATGAAAACGTTAAATAAATATCATATTATATATAATTTAAATATAAATGGAAGAGTTACGACTTGTTTACAATCCGCGTTCGATGGCTCTGTATGGGCCCCCGCGGTTTCGACTAATGTCCGACTCACCTCGTATCGGCCCCGAAAACTCAATTAATGTCAAATAATTTAACCGGAAACCAATTTACATGTTACTTTAACGTATATATATTATAATATATCTATGTATGTTCTCTTTGTCCTATTTTGAGACGGAAAAATTTTTTTCGTTTGCTTTAGTTGGTTTTAATTAGTAAGAAGTTGGAGAGGTAATACGAGAGGACGGTTCCTGATTGGCAGGAGATTCATAGTCTTTGAGATCATGATTTTTGTGTAAAGGACCCCCTTTCGCCCCCATTTTCTTCACCAAAATGGGTCAAGTCCGATTTTTTGGTGGTTTTGACTTATAAATGTCGGTCCTTCAGAGCTATTCAGAGGTTAAGGAGCTTCGATGACGGATCAAATGATTGTACACTACCCATCTGACCAATCGCAGAACTCAATTTCTGGATTTTTAATTAATCTGTAAGATTATTGAAAAACTTTTTTTTCTGGGTAGGAGTGTGCAATATTTATGAAAATTGTTTCCCTGTGATATGTTTGTGAATATTTGTGAAATTGATTCTCTAAGCGAGTTTGCAAACTTTATGAAACTGATCCTCTGACAGAATGTGCAATATTTATGAAATTGATTTATTTAAAAAGAGACACTAAGACGGCTAATACTGCGCATTACTTATGAAATAAATTCTTCATTAAAGCACCAGTTGAAAGTACGTTTTTGGGCTTTCCAATTGGTCGGATCAGTGAGTCAGTATAAATTACATTTGAGATGTATACATAGAGAAACCACTAGACAAATGAATGATAATGTTCTTGCTAACCATTAGAATCAGACTAAATTCATTTCAATTGATCCTTTCGATACCTGAACCTAGTCACAATCAGCTAAGGCGATAGGTTTCTACAACAGCCTCCAATCGGTTACATTGTTCAGCGTGGCAACAGTTTCCCAAATACAGCAAAAAATAAAAAGCTTTCAGGTTTACATTTTAGCACACTAAACTAACTTCTTTCATGGCTGACCTCTAAACTGTTAGCGAGTATGAGTACCATTATTGTGTTTTCTGTAAACTGTTTTCTTCTTCCTCAGATTCGGGGGTAGTCGTCTGTGACGTCATGCGGCAAGGATTCTTCTTCGACGAACTATTCAGACTGAAAAACGTAAATCGTGAGCAAGCCAATGCCTACGCCGTCATAATCCAGGTACTCATCATCAGGCCGATCCAACCATCACGACAGTTCGAGTCATGAAAACTTTCTTTTTCTCTACTCCAGGCTGCATGGAGAGGCTACGTAATAAGGAAGAAAGTGGCAGAATATCTCAAGAAGAAGAAGAAATTCGAAGAAGAGAAAGAAATGAGGAAATCAATCAGAATAGAAGAGCTTTTGGCGGGACTGGGAATCACCTACCACGAAGCGACTAGGGCGGCTGAAGTCATTCAGGTACGGATCCGACATTTTGCTTTTGGTTTTCCGAGTCAAGTGAATCCGACTTTTCGGGCTAACAAGTTGTTCGGCTCCAGTTTCCGATATCCAGCTGTTAAGTAACTATTTTTATGATGTTCTTGTTTCTCTATTACGTCATGGCTGCTTCTTGGAAGACGTCCTTCACACGCAAATTCGTAAAACACGAATCACACGGTTCGAATAAGGCCCCGGGTTTCCCGTCTACGATACCACCTCCGACAAAATTTCACTTTCTTAAACATAAATCACGACAAACTAATCTCTCTCTCTCTCTCCTCCTTTGTCTACCTCTATCATTTATATTTTTATACTCTTATGTCTTCTGCGCTCTCTTTCTATCTTCTATTTTCACTTTCAGGCTGCTTACAAAGAATCAAAACGCGGGAAATGGGTGACAACAGAAACGGGCGAAGTTTGGGTCGGAGAATCTGTTCCATTCGGACAGAGAATCCGAGAAGAAGACAGGATACGAGGACGATTTGCTAGATGGGAGAAAGAAGATTTCGGAGAGTTTTTCGAAATGGATGAATGTATGTACCTGATTCTATTAAGTCTACTTTGGAAGGTTTGTTTGACTTGAATCTTGTGTCCGTTTTCAGCGGGTGCTATACGATACGACTGGCCTAGAGTTGGTCAGCTCCGTAAAGTTCCCAGGAATACTGCTCCGGATGACATTCCAACCGTCGAATTTTTCGCGATGCGAGATTTACAAGGCCACGAGCAGTACACTTACTTGATCAAATCAAAGTCTGGAACGGAGAAGAGAGGTAAGTGACAACAACAACCTAAGTGTCCAAAGAGGATGACTCTAGGAGAGCCAGGATTTCTTTCTGGATGATGGGTTCACTATAATCAGTCAACTGTCAGGTCAACAATCTACTGTGTACTTACTCGATTGGATTTCTTCTTTCGTCGATGGACTCACTTTCTTGTGCCCAACTCCTGAGAGAACATTTTCAACATTTCCAAGTTGTCATCTGTGTCCAATAGTCTTTCCTACAAAGAAAGACAACTGTAGCAGCATTTCTGACAGACAATTGGAAGATATAGAAACCGATCTCTTATATTGGCACCATCAGAAAGAAGTTGCTTTCATCTACTGGTCTTAACAGTGACGAAAGCAAACGCTGTATACCAATTTCCGGTTGTGTTTGCCACAGTCATTTTATCTCTTCCACTCTTTCTTTATCTGTATCTCTTTACTTTCCCCGAGAGGTGTAGATAAATAAAAAACAAATAAATTACAGGAGTTCCAATTGGTTTCCTCGTGCCCGTCCCGCAATCTCTTGTCAAAGATGACGTGTCAGAAGTCGAATTTAAAAATCCAGACGACAGGTACAAAATGGGTAATTATACCTACATCTTCCGAGACGATGTCGACAAACCAGAACTGGAAAAATTCGAGGAGGTTCTCAAGGCTCATACAAATGCAGCTGCCTTGCCAAATGTAATCCACGAGGACGTGAGTATGAACCAAAGCTCTCTTCCCTCAGGTCATCAGATCTTGTATAGTCTTCACTCAACTTTTCTTCCCATTTCATTTCAGTTTGACTATGATCCCTACTGGGTCCTCCCGAGGCTACTGATTCGAATCAGACAGAAATATCTGCTAGACACAGACAACGAAGTTAAATTCAAATCTCTACCGGAGAGAGTAGTTTGCGAAGAGACTCAATACACTTTCAGAGCAGGTAGCTACCTCCCGCTGGTTTGTATATCAGGCTCGTGAAACCCTACCTGTCCTTACCTTTGGTGTGTCCGTTGACAGAAACAATCGAACAAACTGCGAAAATCATCAGAAACATTTTAAGATACGAATGTCTGACGGTGGAGGAGGGATTAGCTGGTGCGGGACATGCGTTGCCCTATAGAGAGCAACTAACTGGACGAATCCTCCCGGTGGACGCATTCACGAAGCCATCTTTCATCCAGAAAATAAACATTCAACCGGAATCGGCAACTGGAGAAGACGAATCGAACAATCTTTTGCAGTATGAATACGTATTCGTACCATCTCACATGCAACCTAGTAAAAAGATTCCTGGAGCCGAACCCACTATCTCGGTGAGCTGTTCTCCAGAGTGGTCTAGTTGGTAGACACCAGAAAGAAGTGGCGAAATGTAATCAAGTCTTCCTCATTTGCAGATACCAATCGTCAGGTTTCAAGGTTACCATTCAGACTACAGAGGGAGTGAAGGTCTTCAGGATAAAGTCTTCGTGTTGGGGCCGCTCATCAAAACACCCGACGGCAAACCATTCACGTACGAATCACTCTTCTGGGATGAGTTCGGGTTGGAAGCTTGGAACCAGCTCCTCTACGACTTCTTCTGTGAGTGTTAAATCAACATGCTTCTAAGATCATGTATCTGACATGCCTTCTCTTAAATACTCGTCATCTTGTTTGGTTTCAGGTACAGGTCAAGACGAAGAAATCGGAGGAGAGGAAGCGGAAAGTAAGTCACAGCCAAACGAAATCCGTTGAAAACCTTTCAAACACGCCATTTTGAATTTTCATTTCTTTTTTAGGTGTCGGATATGAAGAAGTACCTGAGGATACTGGAGAACAAGACGATCTTGGGAAGGTAACAAACATTTCAATTGTGTGTCGAGTTGTGGTTTATGTATTATCAAACACGGGAGAGTGAACAAGGGCAATTCAAACGGTAGAAAGACATACCATCTAAACCAAACCAATTTCCTCTTTCAGGAAACCGAAGAAGAGCAAGCCCAATCCAGCGAGTTCGAACAGACAGACACCGAACCCGTCCAAATAAAAGAGGAAGTCGATACAATTCAGGTATTATCACCCAACAGAAGTTTATAAATAAAAAATCTCAAACAACCGACCTAACATAGTTTTTATCCATCCTCAGCAACCTCCGGCAACACCCCAAACGGAAATACTTGAAAAAGGAGAGGGAGAAGGTAGAATGGTAGAATCTAGAGCAGGGGAAGTTGAACCAGAGCCAGAGAAGCCCGAAGAAAAGAAAATCGAAGAGCAGCCAAAGCCTCAAGAACCGGAGAAAATCGAAGAACAACCAAAGCCTCAAGACGAGTGAACATAAAATAATTGGTCAAGATATACAGTATCTATTATAAAAAGATTATCTGTAACTAAACGCTGAACGAATTGAGTAGATAATAATATAAAAGGACCAGACTAAGATTGTTTACTATATATAGGGTCTCGTTTTACGCGTTATTCTCAGAAAACAGAACTTCGGTCTAGTTTTAAACGTTTTAGACCAGTACCCTGACCCAGGGGCTATATCCCCGTACCAGATCACCGATGACTTACAGTCCAACGAAAATGCACTTTAAGCACTATGTTGCAGCAAAACTAAACATCTCAATGACCCAAAGAATGAGGACAATCAACATTATAGTGATTTGCTAACAATCTCTTTAGTCCAACTTCCTCTTTTTCCAAGTTCTATTTCCGTTCAGGGAAAAAGACCTCTCGAACAAACAATTGGCGAACGTGAAAGGAATCGCGGGAACATATTCGTTCGATCATTTCCTCAGTTCGGAAGACAAAGAGTTCTGGGCCCTAAACCGAGTCGTTTTGTGTCACGTGGTGAAACCGTTTGTTGTTTCCAAATGACGAATTACAATTTATTACCCATGGAATCGCTATAAACTTTTAAACAAAAATTTTTCTGTAATTTTTTATAGCTTATAGCGCTATCATTAGCGAACTGAGAGGTTAAACTTAATGGAGACAACTTGAAGGCGCCATCGAGATTTAATAATAAAAAAACTCTTCAGCTCTCGCTCTATTTTATGTTTGTTCGCATTAACCAATTATGCAATCGTTCCCTCTTCAACTCTCTCTCTCTCTGGTTCAAAACGTGTGCAACAGTGCTGTCGAACCTTTTTTACAACACTTTAACAGACTCCGAATTCATTCGAGGTGAAAATCCCGTATTCTGTTGAAGGCTTATTTCTATTTTCGAGAATCTTAACATTAGTAGTCCAGAACAAATTGATAGTAAGTCAAAAACAAATCCGAAATCCGTGTAGTAGGCTATTCACAATCTGTAGCCCAATTATTCGTCGGGGACTATTGTATATAGCTCCTCTCCCCATTTATCACTTTTACCGTAATTTACCTATATACACGATATTGCTGAATAACCTTGGATGCGAGAAAAGACGAGGCGATGCGTCATCGCATCAAATCGGCCTGTTTAAAATGGAGGTCTCTGTCTGAGATACTCTGTAACATAGCTTAGCTTATAGCGCCCGTAAAAACAAAGGAATGGCAGTGAGACCAGCATTGATCTATGAAGTTGAATGCTGGGTGATTACAAAAAAACTTGAGGAGGGCGTCAGTGTGGCAGAAATGAGACTGCAGGGGTTACTCTCGTCTGAACCGAGTACCTAAGAGGTTCCACAAAAGTGACTGCAGTAGGGAAAAAATACAGGAACACAGGTTGTGGTGGTATGGCTACGTTATGAGGCGGGAGGAGAACTACTGGGTTAGGGTAGTTCTCAACCTGAGGGAGTAGAGGGAGACCGCCGGCAACTTGGTGGGGCAATATCAACAGGAACCTGAATAATTTACCGCCTACAGGGTATGACATTCTGGCGGAAAATTACAAGAAGGCCCGACCCCGGATGAAATGGAAAGGAGAAGAAGACATTCCAGTCAATATAATATTAAAACCGTTTAAGGAAAAAAGAAGAAAACCGTCTAGACATGACTTGGACAAGGAGGAGTTTGAATGTTTCAAGAATCTTCGAAACCGTCTAAACCAGGAGTCGGCAACCTGCGGCTCGCCAAAGCACCGATACGATCATATTTATATTAATACTGATATTATAGCATGTCAATAAAAACAAATGTTTTCATATATTTATTTAGAATAATATTTATACTCGTACATGATATAGACGCACTGTTCATGTTATATTTGAATATGCGGTCAGCCTAAAAAATTTTATTTTGAAAATGGTCTGCTCTCCCAAAAAGGTTGCTGACCCCATTCAAGATCTCCAAAATCTCTTGAAAGTTGCTGTTACTACAAATACACTTAACATCAAATAAATAATATAAATTATTCATCTGTAATAGTAGTAACAGTAGTAATAGTTGCAATAGTAGTAATAAATATGTTTAGGGAAAAACTTGCCTAGACATGGGTTGAGTAAAAGTGGATATTGTAGTAGGAGCTTCAATGCTTCTAGAACCTTCGACACTGCTTAGACGGTGAGAGACAGCAGCCAATTCATGAATACTTTAGAAGCATTGAAGAGACTACACAAGGTGATTAGTCTACAGTGAAAGTGGATGTGTCAAGAATGAGTTAGTAACAACAGCATGTATTTATCTATATATATATTTAGCTTTCGTAATTTGTAAAATAAAGTTTATCTAGAACTTCAATATATCTAGTTCTAGTTCATTTATTATTCACCAAACTAGCTACCTGCCATTATGTATTGATACAAAACCAATAAAAATAAAAAAACGATGAGATAAAGTTAAAGGAGCTTGGAAGAGACGAAAAAGGAACCAAAAACAAAGGAAGCACTCATCCAATGAGAGAAAAGAATCCAACAGACATTAAAAACCCTAAATCACTTCAGACACCCGACAGGAAAAAGAAAATTCCCACAGAAAAACAAAAAACAAAAAAGAACCAAAAACGAATCCCAGACAAACATCCACTAAATATACTATCACAGCAGAGAGTAGCCATTTTTGTTTGATTTACCTTTCTCTAGGAGTAACTTTCTCTAGAAACAAGAAGGAAAATGGTTGGAGCGAACAAATTCACATGAAAAGCATTCACGACTCAAAATTATAAAATAAGCAAAACAAAACGTTCGATAAGCTTTTTTCACTTGACTTGGAAAACAAAAGCGGTTATGGTCGCCGCTTCCCACAGGAAAACAAACCGGCGTGCGAGCATTATCGTTAGTATGATCGTTAGTAAGCAGTTAAATCAGCGAATGTTTGATCCATGTCAGCAGCCAAAGTTTTGAACTTCTCTTTCTCATGCAAGAGATCATCTGCAAAAAGGACAAAACCACATATGAGTTAGTTAGTCACTAACAGTTGAATAATTGAGGTAACATTAAAGTGAAATAACAGTTGATGATGATGTACGCTGTTGTCATTTAACTGATGATGTTAGAGATTTCCAGTACCACTCACTCCTACCAACTAAAAAATATTAAAAAGTTAGTGATGTTACTGGAGTAGTTAGTGAAAAACAGTATCCAATCAGGACTTAAGACATCATAGACTGTCAACCGATTGCTGTTTCTGTAATCGAACAACTAAATGGGTTAGTAAGTCATTTCAGAGGAGTCTTGGGTTACAGGTTCGCCGTCGTTGACAGGTAGGGCTTGGATAAAATGATGGAAACACCGTGGGTGTAGTACACTTGGGTTGATGTTAGCATCACTGATGAAATACAGTTGGGTTCATGCTGACACCACTGATAGACTTCAGTTGGATTCACGTTAGCATCAATGATGGAGTACATGTTAGCGCTGCTACTTCTGAGTAAACACGACACGAATGTCATAAGAACTGATGTGTCAGTCATTATTGGTCCTCCGTTAGCAAGACCGTCTATGGCAAAAACCGTTCAACTGTGCAACGTCTCACGAGCGACAGCATCCAATATGACAGCATATACAAAACCACAGAAAATATCATCGGAAGAGAGGAAATAGTGAACGAAAACCAAATTTAACAGAGGCCGACGAACATTGAAAATGAATGTTGCCAAAGACCACAAAACTACCGCGGCAAAAGTGACAGCAGAACTCAACACCCCCGAGTAATACAGTATCGACAAAAAATGTACAGCAGGAGCCCCAAAAAGCTAACACTAACGAAAATGCTACAATATATACGTCAGGTGTTTCCATTATTCTGTCCAACCCTGTATACATACAAGAAACGGTCAAGACATCACTACAACAACTCCAAACCAAACCAAACAAAACAAAACCAAAAGAACAAAACCAAAAATAAATAAATAAATAAATAAAACAAAACAAAATAAAATAATAATAATTAATTATCGTTTTATTAAATACCGTTCAAAATTAACATTAAGAAACCAATGTTTTGTAAAATTTAAATAAAATCTCTGATTAAATAATTATAAAAGTAGTGATGACTTCTATGACGATGACCGTATAAAAGTATAGAATTAAAGAGTTGGAAAGCAACAACAAAATGAAACGAAACTAAAGTAATCATTAACAGTAATAATAAATTGATATTGTAGTGAATCCTCCGGACATTTTTTTTGCTTTCTTGCTTTGCGTATATATTTATATGATAAAAATTATGATAATAATAAAACGTTTCGAGTGCGGTGAAGTTAACCGACCAATTCGGAGAAAGTCTGGTCCAAATCGTCGCAGATGTACTTGTACTTCTCTTTCTCGTGAACGAGCTCATCTGGAAAACAAAAATTAGACGTTAGTACCTGATAGAAAACCTTAAAACTTCCTTAAAATTAAATTTAAATTTAATTTAAAAAGGTTTGAAAGAGAAACTTGATTTACATCTTATCCATCAGATCTCAGAGTATATATGCATTTGTAGTTGTGGTTCGTTTACTAGTTTTGCACAAATAGTGACTAAGAAGTTGACTTATAATTTGAGTTTTTGGGTTCTATGACTTTTTTTACGCGGTTTAAACTCATAAAATACGTCCAGCATATAGTTAAGGGTATTTGTAGTTATACTATGTTAGTTTTCTATTTTTTTTTAATTTTGTACAACAGGTAGTGGCTAACATGTTAACATTCGTTTATTATTTGGCGGTTTTCGTCCTTTGACTTTTTTTACGCGGTTTAAACCCAAAATAAGTTCAGTATATAGTTTGGAGTTTATTAGGAATATTTATAGGTGTACTGTGTTAGTCTTTTATATATTTTTTTAATTTTAGACAGCAGGCGTTAACTAACAAGTTGATGTTGGTTTAATATTTGGGTTTTTGAATCCCAAGACTTGTTTTACGCGGTTCAACTCATAAAATACGTCCAGTATAAAATTTGGAATTTATTAGGAGTATTAGTAGTTATAAGTAGTATTTTGTAGACCAGTAATGTTCCATCTTTTTTGGTTTTACTTTTTTTAAACCCATAAATAAGTACCTATAACAGTATAGTCAGAAGCTTATAAGGAGCATTTGTAGGTGTACTGTGTTAGTCTTAATTATTTTGTATTTTGAACAAAAGTTTTTATTGGTCTACTGTCTTCGTGGACTTTTTACGCGGTTTAAACCCATAAAATGCGTTCAGTATACGGTCACAAGTTTTACAATTTGGTTTTCGATTTTTCAAATGTACGTCTATGGTTAGGCTCAAAGACAACACGTGGTCATCATCTGATTTGTGTTCTAGTGTTTGAATAAACTTCCTTCATGTTAGTTAGACTGTTGAAATTATAAATTCAGGTTCGCCTACGTATCAGGTAATTTTATACTAAGCTCCTAATGCCGTCCTTCATACTAAAACGATACTAAAAAAATTTGGAAGGAGGAACCTGTTAAGAGCTTCATGACTGTTTGAGAAATTACATAACTTCGAATTTTCAGGATGATACAGAACGGGCGTGAGCTTCCAAAGCTTTATACCAAAGAAAGGCAACGAGAATTTGAGTACTAAAATGATGTTGGGTTAGACATATTTTAGTATAAAACGTTTTTAGTGCCGCTTGATATCCTTCTCCATTCCTAGACCCATAAATAGTTGCGTATATAAGATTCACGGTTATCGAACTGTCGTATTGTTCTTAGTATCCATTTTCATTTTTCCCTCTCAATTCATTCGTGTTGTATGTTGTTTAATTATTATTTATATATTATAATTTATATTCAAGATCATGGTCCCTCAGTATACCGACCCTTCCTTTATTCTTTCAACAAATGCCACCCAACCTCTATTAAGTGGATTAAGTGATAAAACTGGGGTGCATATCTATTTTCAGGCGATTATTCATAATCACCAACTAAACTTGGTAAATGTGACAAATTACTTAGCATTTGTCATGATTTCCAACTATTTTATAATGAGGAATTTGATAAAATTTGGTTCCTATTCTTAGCTTCTGTCACTTTCCCATTCCTGTTGGGAGGATCCTTCACTGTTACGGGCGAACAGAATTGCTTGGATTGGCTGCCTCTTGTCAGAAAAATGACAGAATCCAAGCGTCTGAGCGAATTTTGATTAGACCCGCCATTATGAGTTGAATATTTTGTAAATTGACCAGCGGGAGGCGTAGTGTAGTGGTTAAAGTTCCTGACTTGGAATTTATGGTTGGAGTTCTAATCCTCCTCCACATCCTGTTATACCTCAAAAAGGGATGAAAAACGGGATTAAAGCCACCACTAATTTGTAAAATGACCGGTGAATGTGAGAAATGTTTAGTGATTTGTTACGATAACCAAGTTTAGTTGGTAATCATGAATCATGGTACAGAACTGACATTATTTTCCGGCCCATCAAATATTCTTCTGCCAACCCCCTAACCATACTAACCACAAGCGTAACTACTAACGATGTTATAAACAGAACGCTAACAGCTGTATAGACAATTAATTAACAAAAGGCATCGATTTGGGAATTCCCCACGACTAAAGCAAGAGCTGGGCGTGTGTGTAGACTAACTACTAACCAAACCAACTTGTACATCTAAAACCAACAATCGAGGAATTCAAAACATGCAACAGTGATTAAAAGAAACTAAACCGCAAATCGCAATAAACTAAATCGGCCCTATAATCAGAAATCTCCTAAACTAAATTTAAATTCTTTTGCAAAAAACACCAGAAACTAGAATTTAAGGAAAATTTTTAGTATACGAAGAAAGAAGAGGAGAAAAGGTTAATTTCATCGTAACTACGCCACACCGGATGCATAACTTGACGCGAAAGGCGTTTATCAATCACTGACGTCATCCAAATTCAAACAAATCGAAACGCGAAAATCGTTAAAAACCATAGACGTTCACAAAGCAAAAATTAAATTTATCTATCGACAAAGGAAATTGTCTAATACTTCTCGCTTATATTTAGAAACCGATAAGATAAAATTTTAGTAATCGTGCCCGATACTAATTTAATATTAAAGTGGTCTAAACTTGAATATGAGTCTTGGGCCTAACTAACTCCCACAAACTTATATCATTTTTATTAGGATCACGACAATTGTTATATATAAAGATAATATTAAAGAAGAAGATAATATAAATAAGAGAAACAAGAAATAGAACAAAAAAGGAAATCGATGGTGTTTTTGAGATTTTCGCAGCTGTTACTATCAATGTTAGTAATGTTATTCCTTTGGCTATTACGTCGTTAAGCGGCAAGGAATTAGGGGGTCTCTAGATGAGCATAAAAGCATAAAAGATGAAGCAGGTGTGAGAAGGTAAGAAATAGTCAAACAGTTTTATCCAAATATCAGGAAAGAAAATATGATGTGGCGTAATAGCCAAAAGAATAAGTACTAACAGCTGTTAGTTTCGTCTTCCCACTAAGAACCCAATCGTAGTTTCCTCATACCCCTAACATGATTAACGATCCTGACCTATATAACAACAAAAAGGTTTCGTTCCAATGAAAGAAAGTCGCGAGTAAACTGTCACAGCCTTTTGGGTTTATAACAAAACGCGTAAAAAAAAAGTCAGCAACAATGGAATATAAATTTGGGCGCAACTATCGAGCCCGAATCACAGTAAAGGCACTGAGAACCGCAACCAACTACTGCTGTGTTGGAACTCAACTGAGCTAATATTTGAAACAACCACCAAAATTGCAAAGGGGCATGGTAGTGAATGAGAGGCAAATTAGGACTGATCAGAAGGACCCTACACCCAACAAAAACTGTAAGTGCGTAAAATACAAATGATCAGCGCTTCCCAAAGTGCAGTAAGCCAATCCCAATGAGATTTCGTGAGATATACTGCACCGTGCTTAGTTGACCGTTATTTATAGTATAAATATATTTTACAACGAATAATTTTAATTTGTATATCCACCAAAAAAAGTATTTTGATTATTAGTGAAGGGTACTCAGCGTTACGAAAATTATACAATATAAGATTTATACATCAAAAGTTAGGGAGATACTGTAGTAGACAACAGCCACGGAAGTGTAGAAAAAAGGAAAAATCCCCCATCCCCTCCCTTCAAAACCTAATTCATATAACATATTATGCGAAACAGGAAGTAATATCATATACATGTTACGGCAAAAGTGATAAGCTGGTATAATATATACCGGTAATTATTCATAATCGCCATAAAAATTTGATAAATGAGGCAAATTAATGAATATTTATCACATTTACCGTTTAGTGTATAAAATCTCCAACTCATGACGGGGGAACTAAACAAAATTTTCTAACCAATCCAAGTAGCTGTGCTCACCGGTAACAGCCAACAAGAAGTGACAAAAGTCAAGCATCTGAGCAAACTGATCAAATTCTCCACTACGAGTTGGATATTTTATAAACTACTCGGTAAATTTGATAAATACTCAGTAATTAGTCACATTTACCGTCTAGTGCAGTAGTCAGCAAACTCGTCACCCAAATTAGCCAAATATAAGTCTCACAAAAGTAAAATTTGTTCAAAGGGCCATTTTTAAAGCTGTGCTATGGTGACAAGCTTTGCTGGAACATTTTTAACGAGATTATTAGGGTACGAGCACACTCCCGTGCATGCCTTTGCTAAATACTCTATGGTCTTGTCTTAAAAGTGTTTATGAAATGAACTCTAGTTTGCCGACCTCTGGTTTAGTGTGTAAAATTCCCAACTCGTGATGAAGAATTTGATCAAAGCTTGCTCAGATGCTTGACTTTTGTCACTTCTTGTTGGCAGTTTCGTTCACTGTAACCGGCGAGCACAGCTACTTGGAAAATTTTATTAAATTCCCCAATCATCACAAGTTGGAGATTTTATACACTAGACGGTGAATGTGACAAATTACTGACTATTTATCAAATTTTACTGGGTGGTTTATAAAATAACCAACTCATGATTGAGAACTTTATCAAATTTGGTTAAAATCCCCATCACGAGCCTGATATTTTATAAACCACCCAGTAAATTAGATAAATACTTAGTCACATTCATCAAGTTTAGTTGGTGATTATGAATAATCCCCGAAAATTATACCCATCCGACTAATCTACCACTTTCACCGTAACATACGTTAGGTTTAGAGTACAGAACCGACATTACTTTTCCGTTTCACCTAATACACATACATCAAAATAAAAACCATTTTATAAAAAAAATTGAAGCGCTAATTTTATAATCAATAAAAAAAATGATCAATTACAATCATTCAAATTTACACTGAAAAAAGCTGAAATAAACTTCCATCATATCAAAAATTTCATAAATATTTTACTTCCTGGCATATTTTTCTTAAACTGCCCGCGATTACACACAAACAAACAAAAAACCTTTTTTTATAAATGATTTTATAAATACCTAAATTCATTTTTTTAATTATTATTATTATTAAACTGGAATGAATAAATAAATATAAAAAAATGTGATATTGTTAAATAACGTTTTCATATTATCTTAAGTCCACTTTAAAAAAAGGAGAAAAATGTGCGATTTGTTTGTTAAACGCCCAACCTCGAAAAGGTCCTAAAAGACAAATTCTAAATTTAATTAATTTAATTTAATTAAAAAAAACAAAATGGCATTTTTGATAGGAAAGATTGACAGATTCAAACTCGCGTGATAAACCCGATGAAATAAAAAAAATCACCCCCGAACAGGAGGAGGATGAAAAAGCTGTCGGAATTTTTCGTTTAATTGCACTCTTTCTAACAGCAACCCCATCGAATCCAAATTCTGAACATCTCCCAAAGCAAATATAATTTTAAAATATTTGTTAATTATTAATATTTAAATTTTTTTGTAAATTTTATACTTCTTAAGCACAGCACGAGTGATTAAGTGACACCTTCCCCAAATTATTTGAGTCTGACACCAACACACCCGAATTTGTTTCTCTTCATTAGTGATCGAAATTCTCAAAAAACCCTTCGAATCCCTGACACACCCCCATTCCATTCATTCCAAAAAGCTTTTCTAAAACTATTTAGAGAGGGAGTTAACACAGTTAAGTCATTTTGACTGCTCTATAGGTATGCTTAGTATAGGTACGTGAGTTGTAGTCTCTTTAGTGTTAAGTAAATGGTTATTGAGCATTTTGAAAACAGTTAGCTGTGTCGGTGGAGGTGCTGTTGTTGACAAAAAAATCCAAACAGGATGGTTTTATCTGTCGAGCTGTCTTTCAACCCTCAGTTTGTTTTTGGTTTGGATCTTTAGTATAATATAACCCTTCAACAAGACCCCCAAGGGGTATTAATTATAAATTCAGAGCTAAGACTTAAACAGTGACAAAAATTTTTGTTTTGAGTTGGGTATCAATGCCCCTTTGTCAGCATTTGCTATAACAGGATGTGGGAGGGGGTTGAACCTCCCAAACCATCAAAATGTTACCAACACACAAATTGATTCCATTTCCATCAACCACTTTGAACAGTTCAATGGGTCACTTTTCGGTCACTTCGGAAAAATTTGAACCTAACTCAACCCATAAACACCACCCCGGGGGTTCGTTTCACCCCAAATCAACACCAACCCTCCACCGACACAGCACATCATAACTGGCAATTCCATGGCTTTAGGTTAACAAACAAAACAATCACAAATCTTTCCTATTAACATGCCTACAACAAAAAAAATTTTTTTAAAGGCAAAACGGCAACACTGCTAACATACAGTTAAACTAAAATAACAAAAAAAAACTTCTTTTTATTAAATTTAGTTTTCTAAACATGCATCAACAAAAAAAAGAAAACTCGAAAGACAGGTTTCAAAAACTTAAAACAAATCTCCAGAAACTTATGGCAAATAAATTTCCCCGCAGTCATTTCCGAGTTTTTCTTTTCCAAAAACCACTCATCTACTAATGATCTTGTTACAAAATTTCGTCAACGGGAAAGAGGGATGGAAGGGCAGTGGATAGGGGGTCAAGTTACTCGACACCCTTTCTATAATTTTTTTAAAAATTTCCTTTTTGAGAATGAAATTTGTCTTCTTAAATAGACTAGCACTAACGAAATTAAACATGGAAGGCACCAAAACAAACTTTTTTTTAAACTACCCCTTTGTCCTTCAAGAATCCACTATATAAAGTAAACATTGCCTTTTGTTGTATACTCGATTAATTAATTAATCATTATAACGTGTCTTATTATATAAAACGTACTAAATCCGACGAAAAGATAATCATTTTATGCTATAGAAAGCGATTCCGTTTGCCCACCCTCTCCAGAATCGGGGGGTGGAGGCGAAGAGGGCAAAAGGCAATTCGGCGTTCTATACCGAAATCGTTTTCTAAATGGCTACTGAACTAATACAAACAAATAAAAATTACAGAAAGAAATATTAAATAAAATTGACTCAGATTCCAATGGATATTTTTACAGACATTTAAAAAAGACCTTAATTGCAATTGATATTCTTATATAAAGCCAAGTTTTCTTATTGTGTTATGCGAGTTCGGTACCAGAGAAGCTTGCGTTTTCGTTTTTTGGGGAGAGGGAGGGGGTGTTATTGTCCCATAATATGGGTTATGACTCTGGAAGATTAGTTTGCTGAATGGTATTAGTGCTTTTAAAGCTTTGCTGTTGTCGGGGTAACCCTTACCCGTAACCAGGTTTCCTGCTATAATCGTCTGTTTGTGTTTGGGTTTTCTGTCGAATTTAAAAACCGGAAGTTGGTAAGATTTGAATAAAAAATTCCAAGATGGCGAGATATCATGGAAACCAACCCCAGACGCAGTTGGGTTGGTTTAGGCTAAGGGCAAGTCTTTGGAGACAAAAGGAAAACCCTTCCCTCATACAGACTTTAGAGGTTACCAATGAGAAAAATGTCTACTACGTCCCCAAATCGCCGCCAAAAGTACATTTTCACTGACCCAAACCACCCTTTACAAAATGGCAACTAGTAAACCCCGCAGAGGAAGACACAGAGCCTCCATCCCACCTCTAAACAAATAAAAACGAACAACAGCAAGGTCTCAAGCACCGAACCAACCAAAAATTCATCTAACAAATAATAATAATAATAGAACACATATGAGGTTGCTTTCACATATGAACTACAATCGGAGCACTAAACACTCTCTAAACACCCCCTCATGGACTTGTAGACATCCAAGAGAGGATACACCATCTCCCTGAACCATGTTTATATTCATACTGTAGCGATAAATACGGAACTTGTTCGGCTCGGTACGTCCGAGGAAAAGAATCAAACAACATATTAGAGAAGCATATGCGTAATAAAGGAATTCATTCAATAACCATTTTCGTTTTTTTTGTCCAGTGAGCGTCACGTTAAAAAAAAAGATAAAAAAAAAAACTCGCAAGTTTCTCTTTTTCCCTTTTTTTGTTTCCATTTTTGTGTTTTCCTTTTCGTAAGAAATACAAAAAATTAATTTCGTTTCCTACATATTTTGAATGTCGTGGAGAGTGGCTTCCATTTCTTCCTGGAGAAGTTTGTTTCTTTCTTTCTCTTGCACAAGATCATCTGTGAAGTATTAATAGTTGACACACGGTTAATAAAAAACAAAACAAAATCAAAACCAAAACAAGATTAATAACAAAAAAAATTAATGAAAACAAAACATTAATCGATCAATCTGTTTTCCGTCAGTGCTGGGAATCGGAGACCCAAGAAAGCTCTGTTTGGACTGATCCTATTTCGAGAACAATCCAACACCAACCAATCAATCTGGTTTTATTGTCAATGCTTAACCCATTTCGTCCCAAATTTTTTCATTGATGGCTCTGAAATCGTGCTAGTGGAGGTTTTCATACCGACTATACCCCACCGCCCGCTGAAGTGTCCTATTTTGATGACACCTGATGCTATGGATACAAAGTCGGTGTTCTGACTGCTCAGGTGTATACGGACAAAAGTTTTGCTGTCCTCAAAAGAGGACAATGAGGTAAGACAGATTAGACAACTTTAAATTTGCTGACATTTTATAGTACCAGTAGCTTGTCGGATGCCCAATTATGTGCTTTTTCAAATTATATCCTAATTTCTGTCTTTCGTTCTTCTAAAATTTTGGATAGCTTACTCAGAAACCCCGGTTTAACAGTTACAACGACGATTAAACTGATCGATAAGAATCTCAGAACTAAATCTGATAGAGCTGTGACTGAAAGGTTAGCACAGTAAATGGCCTTGATACTTTATACCCTACAAAGTTGTCAGTTCTGTCTTCTGATCAGATCTCACTGTCTTCTTGGAATTTATTTCAATTAATTGATACAGAGCCCCCTAAAAGCTCTAATACTGTCAGAGAATTTTACACCTACAACCAGGCTACCTGCTTTTGTTGTCATAAAGTCACTGACATCGCCTCCACCCCTTTCTTAAATCTCTTACTGAGCTTTTCAAACCTCCCTCAAAAGAGTTCTTAAAGCCCAACTGTCCTAAATAAGTAAAAGCTCAGACAGAACTTTCTAGATCCCAACTCCAAAAACAGTGATCGATTCAAAACAAAATTAAAAAATTAAAAAGTCAAAACGAAAACAAAAAAAACGTTAAAATGAAAACCATTCGGTTAATCAGCATCAAAAACATGACTCCTAAGAATCAAACCGAATGTACAAATAAATATCTCAAATAATAAAGGGTCATGTGGCCCTTACAAAAGAGATCGATTTCGGATTGACTTCAAAAACCCGGTATCTGATGTATGACAAGGTGTCTACAACCTTCGCAGTGTACAATAATCAGATCCGGATTGAAGAAAAAACCGAAAAGAATCTCAAACATATACCAGGCATCATCTAAGATCATGGCGACGATCAAAAGATCCAAACCTACCGGTCTGTTATACTCAAGTCTTACCTTCCAGCCTATCGACTTCCTTCTGCAATTTCTGTACCGATCTCTCGGCGAATTCAGCTCTGGCTTCAGCCTACAAGGAGAGAAAAGAAAAAGACAATCAGACGAGGAATCTGTGTGTCGGGACAAAAACTGGACATCGTCTTAAAATTTGAAACTCGGGGAAATGACTCATAAATATTTTCTGCCTTCACAAATTGGAATATGAGTTGTATTAACACTTGGCTTACGGGCTACGTAATTTTACGTGTTTTTGGAATCTGTTGCAAGACTGCGTGTCACGTAAAAATACGTGTTTAGTAGATTTGTGGTCGATACTGGGTATCTATAGTATCCTCTATTTTCGTGATTTTGTAAAAATATCGGTTTCTTCTTAAAATAATCAAACACTATGTATTTAAGAGTAAAATAAAGAAAAAAGTTTTGTTGATAACAACGAAGTAGTTTTCGATTTACAGCAATTTTGCTGAACAACCAAACTCCTTTGCGATTCACAAATAAACGCCCAAATATACCCGCATGCTAAGTGTTAAAATCGTTTCTGACTAACTTATACACCTAACTAAACTTAACTACAGGGGCCAAACAATTTTTAACTGACTTACCTCATCCAGAACTAAAACTACAAACAAACAACAAACCCAAGCTTACCTTGTCAAGTCGTCCTTCGTCACAATCGAGACCTTATAACCTATTTCCGGTCTTCGAGAAATGATAACAGCCCAAAAACTAGTAATATTCGATAGCCCAACCCAGCTGTCCAGAACCCGTCAATTTTTCCTTTTCCAAATTGTAAAGTCATAAACCTAACTTTGTCGATCGAGGTAATCGTTCGGGTAAAATTATTTCTGTCATCTTTTCATCTTTCCTAAACAGTTTTCCATAGTTCACTTACCTCTTTCAACGATCCTGCAAGTAGTTTGACCTGTTCCACGAATGTTCCTTCTCTCTGCGTGGCCTACCACATCCAATTTAAAGATGAAGAAAAAATAAAACAAAAACAAAACAAAAAAACACTCATGTTAATTATAAAAAACAAGCAAAAATCAAAACAGATAAAAATAAATAAAATTAAAAGGCGGGGAAAGGCAAGCATCATGCCAGCCGTCTGGTTATCCGTCGGTCTATTTCGGCTAACAGGGTGAAGAAAGAAACAGTACCAAGTCACCACGAGGAGGGTATGATAACACCATCCAGCAACCTGGTGATTCTCTCTCAAACCCTTCCAATCCCCCACCCTCTAACTTGTATATAACCAAACACAAAATCATGTTAATCATTCTAGATAAAACAACAGCTAAACCAAAAAACATGCTTCGAACACCAAAAAAAGAGCAACAACGAAAGAAAATCTAAAAAGAAAAACCACAAACAACACTAAAATGGAGGCTTGTTTTTTGGGGGGGCTAAGACAAATACCTCCTTCAAACGAGTTGTTAAGGTCTTGATTTGTTGCTTGTATTCCTCCTCTCGTTGATTGGCCTGTTAACGGAACAACGGAAACTGATTAATACCTGATTTCCGCTTTTTGACTATCGCAAAAACCGCGCCTTAACCGTGGGAACCTATCCCCAAATTTTCTCAACTTCCTTCTTCTCCACGAAAATCGTTTCTGAAGAGTCGAGGACACGACTTCGTCCGAACCCAACTTGATTAGGTTTTCACATCCGAATCAGGAGGGTAAACGACTCTTTCAACTTGAACCGGAAACCTTGGCCCGATTTCCTTTTAAACTGAGTATGGTCAATTCGTGCGAGTCCATTCCTTTATTAGGAAATGGATCCGAGGTTCCGACAAATCGACCTGACCAACCTTCGTGACTAATATCAAAACAGAAACCCGGGTACTTTTATGACTTACGCCAATTTTATGAAATCCGGCGCAATGTCTTTTTTTATGCGATTTGCTGAAGAGCATATACATCACATAAAATAGGACCGGACTCCAAACAAAATTCAGTATATATAAATCAATTCTTTTAAATACAGAGGAAGAAGTATAACTAAAACGATATATTTTCCTTAAATTATAAAAAGACATATTTGTTAAGCTCTTCAAATGACCTCAACATGTCTTCTTAGATTCCCAAAAATTAATTTTATAGGAAACAAGATTGCCTTCTTTACGCCACTTTTAACAACTACTTAATTATATGTTGTGACTAAAACAAACATATAACTGTCGAAAATTTGAATTAATATCGTGTCAATAACTCAATCACAGAATAAATCAATTCGAAATCATTTTTGGCGCCAAATTTAAACGAAAGATAATTCAAAACCCTGAGCTGACAAATGGTTCATTCGATTGTATTGAATTATTTATCTAATATATATTATAATTATACAGAGGCAAGACCAGGAGCTGTTACAAGAGTAATAATTAACCCTACCAAAACAACCCCGAAAATTATCAAATTAAAGCTTCTTCTCCCCCTCCCCAAAAAGCTTACTTCTGGTCCTGACTCTTCTTAGTCTAGATTAAAAAGAAAAAACAGACAAACAGAAAAGAATCAAGCTCACCTTTTCTTCGGACACCTCGAGAGACTTCAAGTTGTTACCGACGACGCGGAGTTCTTCCTCAAGTTCGACGATTTTCCTGAAAAATGGAAATCCCCTTTGATGACTACCGCCAAACCCATATCAATTTTCACAGAATATTTGCAAAACGGATATTTCTCTAATGACATGAATCTGAGAAAAGTTGCCTGAGCTTTTTACGACTTTCATTCAGCGATTCATCCTCTCGAGAAAAATGTCATTGGAGAAACAGCGTCTTTTAATACAGTCGAGACGGTATCGATTTGCAAGACATTTCCAACCGGACTATAGCTTTTGTAAATCCCACTGTGTCACAGCCTTAAACATACAACACACTTCAAACGTGTCTTTTGACGTTTTTATGACAGAATACTGGCGACTAGTTCAAAGCTCCCCTCATTCGATGCCGTCTCGATCGCGTTAAACATTATTACTACATAGGGGAAAAACCTTTGAACCAGGGATGCACAAGACTTCAGCTCTCTCTGACTGGAGACACCAAATAAACACAAAAATTACTCCCATCGACTAATCTGTTTCATGTTTCGAAATAACTTCCTGATTATGAGCCTTAATAACTATTAAACAAATTCATGTATCCCGAGCAATGAAGTAGGTTCTAGCTTGTGCAACCCTGTTTCAGACACATCCCCGGAAACATTTCTAAGACTCATTCTCAACATACACATCCAACATTCAATCAAATAAAAAACAAACAAGACAAGCTAAACATTATAGAAAGCTCTAAGCTCGCAAAACTACCAACCATCTCCCTCTCCGTATTAGTATCCACCATTACCATCCTTCTTCTTACCCCATCCAATCCTTTTATACAAACCCAAAAAAGTGAATTATGACATCGGTTAAGCAGTTCTTCTAGATGGTTAACGTCACCAACTTTTTTTAATTTTTAACAAAAAGCTAAAAAGAAAAGCACGTGAGAGATTCTGAAAGTTTTATGGTTAATTTACTTCCACCATGATTTTGTACAAGAGTCCAGATTAGGTAACTTTTTTACGCGAATTTTCCTGTTCAAAATTGTCATTTTGGAAGAGACCCCGAGAATATTTCAAAAGATGTCTCATCCAATTTCAACCACATGAATAATTTTTTATTTAATTCCGCCTCAAACTCAACTAATTTTACTACATGTAAGAAGGTCTAACAACATTAGAAACATATTAACGCCTCCTGAAAGACTACTTTTCCATGGTGATGGCATTACCAGCTCTTCCGAGTAGTACGAGTAACAAAAAGGTTTAGACCACAACGCTTCTGGAAGATTGTCATTCACAAAACTTTCAAAATCCTCTACGTAACAAGAGTTTCTCTCACAGAGCCCTCAACAAATTTTCTCCCCACACCCCCCACCCTCAACGAGTATCATAAAAAATATTTAAAAAAACAGAAGAAAACTAACAAGACTTCAAACAGATCGCTCTTAACATCCCCAAAGAAATTTTTAACTTTAAAAATCATTAACCACCCTTTGTCCCAACCCCCGATCAATTCTTCTAGTCAAAACTCTACTTACTTATTTGAAAGTTTAGCTTGTTCTTCTGATCTTTCTAAATCTTGTTCCATGACAACGAGTTTACGTGCTACCTGTGAGAGAACAAGTGCCACAAACCATGCAAAAGTCAGTAATACTGAAGAATAATTTAAAAATTTTTGTCTAAATTCTTTTTAAGCCTCAAAAAATTTTTTTCTTTTATTTCTCTGTTGAGTGAGGAAGAACCTCCTCTCCCCCGCCCGAATTTCAAAAACCTTGGTGATCTTTTCCAGACAACTTTTTTAGTACAGGCCTATTCTACCAACGGTCTTAATATTCTCTCATTTCACCCAGAAATATTTAATAAAATATAATATAATATAGCATAATAAACAGACACTTTCACCAAATTGCTGTCAACAAATCAGCTAATTTTATTTTCTAAATTGCAAGAAGACACAAAATCCTGCTGGACCTGCACGACCAAACTTATCATCTTAATTTGTGTATTTTGACGTGACAGCACTTTCAACCGGATAAAAAAAGAACCCAACAGAATTTTAAACTTTCCAATTAATAACCAATCAATTCTATCGAAGATTCCAGAAAGATGTGTCTGCCAAGTCCTTGAACAAACGTCTTACGACTTCCTATCACCTTCAATGACCAAAATCAAACTACGAATTAGGATTAGAATAATTCCTTTCATGAGTCACGTTTTCATTCAACAGAGAAATAACAAGAATAAGTAGTTGAAGAGCATTTTTGCAAAGGAATTTGATCCCCGATCGAAACAAACCAACAACTAACGACCGTTATTCCGGTTTAAAAAAAAAAAATTTCAAAATTCCACTTGTCAAAAATTAGAGCAATTAACCCCCATTCCGTCACCCGGTTTTTGATTTGTTAGGTGAGATGTTACTATTTTATAACCTCCTCAACCTCCCCAAGCACCGATCTCTGCAAAAATGTCTCAACTCCCTTTCCAAATGAGTACACGATATAGCTACTCATGTGTTTTATTCGAGGCAAAACAAAAGCAAAATGCAAACACTACCCAACGCATCGTTCTTTAGGTAGAACGATTTGTTGGAACAGAAAAACATTTTTAAAAGCCAAAAAAAACAAACACAAGATTAATAAAAACTCAAAATCCCAAAACTGTGCAGTGGAAAGGATATCATCTGTTAAACAAAACAAAAAAGCATTTCCGCTTTCAGGCAAAACACCGTTTTCTCGAAAAGTGGCAACGACAACCGTGGTACAGAATCGAGAAAACGGTGGTGCATATAAAAATAAATAAAACGTTAGCTCGTCGAACTGTTACTAAAACACAACCACAACCACCTAAAAACCTATTAAAAATAAATAAGAAGCCAAAAACAGTCAAAAAATCTTACGATTCGCCACTTTCGGCTCTCTCTTCGGCGCGTTCCAAATCAGCTTCGACCATGGCTAACTTACGGGCAACCTAACAAAACAAAAAGTTCTCACTACTGTAAAAAAAACCATAAAAACCAAAACTTTTTGTTCGCGAATGGACGGAAGAGAGAGATATACATAAAAACACACAAAACCTCTGATCGAAGCAATCACAACCTGTCTAAAAATAAACAAAGCGGTCACGTGGTCGAACGCAACCAAAAAAAACTCAAAAACTCGTCTGTTGAGTTGGAAACCATCCTGACCCGCCATTATCGGTGGGTGGAAAATACTATAAACGTCCGAAACCAAACTACCGAAAGCCAAAAAAGCTGTCGCCGACCGAATAGTCTGAATCTCGGTCGGCCTCACTGCATCTATTCTACAGAGTGTCCCCCGGGTTTTTGGGTTAATCAAAAAATCAACTATTTCCGTTTTGGTCAAAAACTATGATCTTACGTTTCCCCGGCATCCGCTCTTTCCATGGCCCTCTCCAAATCAGCTTCGACCATGGCTAACTTACGAGCTACCTGATGGGTAGAAAAAAACCAAACACCATTATTTCCTGTTGAGATTTTCACAGATCCCCCTGTGTATGTAGTTAAACTGATAGAATGTCCCCGTTCCCATCCCTCTTGGTTCGGTTATGTTAAATCCAAACTCGTGTGTGTGGAGTTATGACAGAGGCTGAACAAGTTTTCATGTTTTTATTCTGAGGTTTTGCGTGCGTGTGTGTACAATGTGGTATGTGCTTACAACATTCTGGTTTCAAAGTGGGAAAAGTTTAGGGGCACTAAGACTTCTGCAGGACCGATTACGTTGGGAGACATTAATCACAAGTTGGAGGGACTGTCAGTAAGACATTCCCCTAATTCTGAATCACTAATCCAAACCTTACAGAAATCTCCGTACCAACTCTTCAAACAATTCAAAACCAACAGAAGACAGAATCAAAAACCTTCCACCAACTTTGAAACCAGAACACAAAAAATTTTTCCTGAAAAAGAAACAATAAAAAAAATTATCTCCTAAGAAGATAGACATCATCGAAAGTCAAACAACAATCTAAAAAATCAATTAATAATAAAATATGAACAGCAAAACCAACGCAAAAAATAGTTAAAAGATAATCGCACGTTTAAAGCAAACTCTCCTCCTCAACCAAGGAACAAGTCAAAGCAACCCACCCGCACTTTCAGGTATGAAAAATAAAAAATCAAATAAAATCAAAATGGCGGAGAAATATAAAACCAAACAGTAATCAATCATATCGATTCAACAACTTCTCGGTTTTTTATGGTTCCATTGTCGTCATGGCGACAAAACACCCGAGGTTTATGGTTTCTTTCTAAAAGCTTTAATCTCAGTTTCGAAGAGGGATGTCAAAGAGATGAGGAGAACAAAACTGTTTGCAATAACCGCACGACGATCTTTTATCATTTTTTAGTTAAAAAAATATTTTGTTAATGAAGAAGCATTACTGCAAAAACCTGTAAAAATAAAACAGTAATTAAGACGAAAAGTTGGACGCTCAGACCAAACAAAACTCAAACTGTTAGTTCAAAAAAAAAACACTAAAAAGCTCTGGAGTGGCAGCTTTGATGATTATACGAGATGAAATGTAAAGAACTTGACTGAGATATTAGTCAGCTAACCGATCTTCAAGATAGATTCTTAAGTGGACTATGTTGCATTGGGTAAGGCCCTACTTTAATGGAGAGTGATGAGTACCCAGATTTCAGCATAACAATATCACGTAGCAGCCATTACAACAGCCCTCCACTACACCTAGATGAAGATATGGTAACCCTTTGAGACACAGTGTCCTAAACTAGAATCCACTTGCTCCTGTTCTATAGTTCTATCGTCTGCGGAAATTGTTGTACACAAAACCAGAACCTGTTTCAGTGGTTTTGTATTTTCATGTAGGAAAGGGAGGCAGAAAAGGAGTATGTTTGGCGCTTAGGACCTTGGGAGAAGTGGAACAGACGACTATTCTGGAGAATATGACATGTTTAAGGTTAAGAAGGTGAGAAGAATAGCTAAGACATGGATGGTTTGGTTTGTGTTACACCTGTATGCTCTACAATTTTGATCTTTTTTTGATTATGCTTCAGTTATTGCAGCTGCTGTAGTTCAGTACTTTTACGTAACCACCCAACCCAGAACTCTTCCAATCAAACCCAAGCACAGACTTCATTACAACCCAAAACCACCTCTGACAGATTTATGCTTCCTTACCCTTCAAAACCCCCAACACTATCCTCCTACCCACGCCTACGACGTATCCTTCATCACTCCCACCTGATGTCTCACTCCTATACAAACCCAAACAAACCCACTTGACTACTCTTAGCTTTCAAACAACAGACAGTCAGAACAAAAACTGAACAAAACCGCCAAGAACAAAAATAAAAAAACTCCAAAGCACACACACAAAAAACCTGAAATCGCAAGTTAGGTTTAGAAATGAAACGACAAAACCATGCAATTTTTAGACCATGGATCAGAAACATTTGTTACTTTTTTAAATAAACCATAGACACTTAAAGAATTTACGTACGTAAAAATAAAGTTCCAGACGAAAATTCCCCACAACAAATCCCATTTCCGCTTTTCCGACAAATCATTTTTATTTATCTTAATTATTAATTTATTTAAATAGATAGGCATATGTATGTATATATTTCTGGTCCATGGCCACACATTATTCACGAAGACAAACAAAACTACATCAAAACACGTGTCGTTAATTATAAATTCGCTTCTCGTGCTCTATGTGAGGAGAACACTTCGACATTTTTTTTTGTTATGTTCCTCCTTTCTCTCAGTTATGTTCTTCGACTCATGTTTTCGTTTACACGTGACTTGCTTATTAATATATATATATTCTTTATACTTTTAATTTAATTAATTTCAAGTAAACAACCCATGCGTTTGTCGCACCTCATCGTATTTCTTGTCGGCTTCTTCAGCCAAAAATCTTGCTTCTTTCAACTGATTTTCCAAAGCGTCCATGCGCTCTTCATCTTGCAAGCTTCTGTTTTCCAATATTTTCCTTTGCCTGATCAAAAAGAAAACGAAACAGATTAAGAAAATGGTTTTCCATTTTTGGTCTGACGCGATGTTCTCGGTTTTGTGACCAACTTGCGAACGTTTTTCTGTTTGTAAGTGGAAGAAACTTTTTTCTCTTCCGCCTAATGGTTCTATGAGTAAAGGAATATGGGGTTGATACTGCCGTTGACATTGTACAACATATTAAGTGTTGTGCTAATATAGCACATAATGGATAAGTGCAGACATTATGGTATAATGAAGCAGTGGCTCCAAACTGATTTTTAGCCATGCCCAACCCATCCATTTCTAAAATCCTGTTTCCCCCTCGTGATATTTAAAATTTAACGGTTATTCACCTAAAGGAAGCTTAAAGGCCATTAACTTTGTATACAAAGAAGCTCCCAAACAATAAGTCATATCCATAGACTCGCTGTTAAATAACCTATTCTGGAATTAGTCCATAGTCTTTGGTATAGCCAGCCGGAGGATGCACGTCCGGCCAATGACCAACCAAAATATTGCCATGCCCACGTTGGGAATGACAGCCCCAAACGAGTAACTAACCCTTCCTCTTCTACTCTCACAGAAGTGCTAAAGAACTTGTAAACTAATTCAGGTGATTGTAAACTTTTTGTCGTTTCGATTTCAATGCACTCGAAACAAAACCTTTTGAAACTTAATTTCAAGCTTTAACCTCATTTTTACACTCCCTTTGCTCTTACAACGCTCTAAATTGTTTTAAATCTTAAACTTGCAACGTTCACAGTTGCTTAGTTTCAAATCTCAACAAAATCTACAGTCAATACCCTATCTAACCCAACTATTACATCACATCAAAACTTTTCAATCCCAAATCTCATCTCACGGAGATAATATCATTTTATCGGATAACCACAATCAGTCTTATAAATACTCTTCACGATAAAGAAAGAAAGCAAAAATTGATAGAAACGAGTGGGACCAAGGCAAACAAAAAGCCGTCCGCTAAGTGTTCGCTCACAAAACCTTCCAAACAACAAAAAAAAACTGAAATTCTTCTTGATGCTCTTCGACGAAAACCCACAAACAAAAAAAAGGACCTGAAACTTAAAACTCCATTAATTCTTATCAACCATTTCGGAGTGAAAACTTATTGACATGCCCTTACCTCTTCGTATTTTTTATCGGCCTCTTCCGCAATCAATTTAGCTTGAGATAATTGCGTTTCCAGTATGGCAACCCTGTCATCTTCCATGTTCGTTTTGTTTTCAAGAGCTTTTCGTATTCTGTAGAAACAATTGTTAGTCAGAGGTTAATAACACAAACGTTAGAACTTTTTTCTTTTGGTTCAAACAGTAAAATTAGAAATCATTATTCTAAAACATCTAAAAATCAAAGCCAGAGGTTTGAGATAACTTTTCGATGCAATTTATCTATATAGTCGTTTCTAAAAGAGAGAACCTAATCATTTTTCAATTACCCTCTCAATATTTAAATTTAATATAATTCATATTATAACAGACTGTATTTTAAATCTGTGCCACTACAATATTCAATAATTCAATGTAACAATTAATTTGAAATTACTAGACAATATTTAACAACAGAAACTTTCTAACTGTCCCCATTGGTCATTCTAGACAGAGAAATTGATATCAACATTAAAGAGGAAACTGATAAGCCAATCAGTTCAACTACAACATGAACAAACCAAAATTTTCTTACAAAATCAAATACAAACAAAAACCCCACATTCTATTAAACTGAAAATATCCTCAATGAAGTTTGTGAACTTTGGAAAGACTATTTATGATAGACAAACCCCCCAATGAATTTGAATCTTTATTAGCAAAACATATTACACAAAACTGCATCTTAACAAGCCATCTCTTGCCCTCTTTGGCATTTGAAAAAAAATTTGGAAGCAATGTGGGTAATCGAATACCCTCACACATCTTTTAATATTTTGGGTCTGTTAAGTAAAATTTATCAATAAAAAATTATGTCTGAATAATAAACAAAAACACAGAGCTATGTTCCTTATCAAACTGAGGCTTTTGAGAACTCATGATTAGTTCGATGAAGCATAGAAAAATAAAAGCCATTAAATAAAAATCAACTGGTATTGAACATAAACTACATGATTCATGTACTGACAAACTTGTTTGAATTTATGTTCAATACCTGACATTATTGTAAATCCACAAGTTAAATCAAAACTCAATTTTTGATATCAAAAACCACATCTGAACAATAAACAATGAATGAGTATAGAAAAACAATTCACCTTTCAGATTCATCGGCAGCTTGGGAAGCTTCAGCAAGCTTAGCAGTAGCAGTTGCAAGACGTTCCTCTGATCTTTCAAGATCTTCTTCTAACAATTGGATACGACGGTTAAGGGCAGCTACTTCACTCTCAGCCTGAAAGAAAGCATACAAAAAAATTATTATTTCCAAAACAGGAGACAGTCAAGGTTCAGGGTTGGAGCCAGCCCACACCCTGGCTCTGACACAAATTCGCATCCTCCTTTCAAATACTATTTTTAAGCTATGAATGGCCAATTCCGATATTCACTGAGAAAAACCTGTCATTCCTTTTGTTGGTACCACAATCCCCAAACCTGATAACTGTACAATAGCCTTGCCCAGTTTTTTTTTTTACGATCATCCGGTCCAATACACAATTTCGGTGTGAATGAAATTAACTGCGTGCACGCATGGTTGACTTGGTATTTAAAATCTATCGCATAACACCCGGCACGCCTAACATTCACAAAAAAGGGGGACAAATCATTAAACAAAATAAGTAAATAAATCAAAATCTACTTAATAAAAATGAATTTGATTCAATAAATAAAAACAAAATTTTGTAAGTGGTAGGAAAGTCATTACCCTGAAGGAGAACAAAGGTAATGAGGTAAAACCCACTAATTAATCTCTGCAGTTATGTGAGTTCACTCCTGATTGTCAAACCTCAGTGCGAAACTCTAACTGCAAATTAAAACCAATTTGCCCTAAACTCGAACATCCAACACCAAACATTTAAATTTCATCTAGCAACTTATCATCATTTTGTCTTTTATGATGGCAATTCAATTTTCAAAACACCTTAAACTACAATCATGGTACAAAATGTTCATCACTGGATGTTCCTTTAATTTTTATTCACCTTAAACTCACTGGCTGCATGAGTTAGTCCCCAAAATGTCCTCACACCAGATAAGATATCTGCCCAAAAACAATAAAAATTAATCTCAAATCATCAAAAAGAATCCAAACCCTACATAAGCCCTCAAACCACAAATTTGAAGAAAAATGATATTTTATCAACTCCAATCTTACTCGAGATTAATTTAAATCTTAAGCTCCTCCAAACAACTTTACAAAAATGATTTTCATCAGCTCAACAAAACATAATTCAGCTAAGAAACATTTTCATTGGAGAATTTAATTATTCATAGCAACTCAATCATGGCAGACTAATTAAAGTATGTAAATAAATAAAATAAAAAATTTTAACAAACATATAAAACAATGTGCAAGAATGTGTAATGATTACAATAATATCAGCAAAAACAATTCAAATTCATTAGCGACAGTAGCTTAACAATCAAACTGAAACTAAACAAATTGGGCGTGGTAATCAAACCCAACGATGAGACATCTTTCACAAAACGACAATTTCAACGAGAAATAATTACTATGGGAAAAAAAGAAACCGATTCCAATCCATCGTATGGTGCAATCGTAAGGTAGTTATTAATCACCCGATGACACATAAAACACAACACGTTAATAAGTTTTTTCATTTTAAATGAGAGTAAGCGGCTAAAAACGAACAAGTGGTCAATCACACCCCATTTTTTATATACACATTCTGAACTCCTCACGTGAAACCTAATTCAAAGAAAACCGGACGGTTAAATATTTTTAAGTCCTTTCAATTCCTTTTCTATTCAAATTTCTTCTCTAACACGGCTAAATATTAAAACAAATACAAACGTACTTCTTCCCTGCGATTAATTTCAACTTGCAATCGTTTATGATATTCCTCGCATTCTTCTTTGTATTTTTCCATTTCTTCTTTCGTTTGACGCATTTTTTTCTTTAAGACATCTAAGAGAGCACTTTGCGGCACGTTCGCTGTCATTTTTATTTATTTTCTTTACGGACTACTAGATGGAAAATAACTTATAGACAAAAATTAAAACAGATTAATTATTTTTGAGTCCCCTACACTCGGCTACAATGACACGATCGAAGTTTTCACCCAAAATGGCCGGCAAACTCGATACTAGCGCACACATCAGTGCATTCCTTAAAATGACTCACGCGCATGCGCATTTATGGAATAAAAAAATCAACTTTCAGCCTGTTTTTTTCCCTAAGTCAAGACGTATTTCCACAAAATACCAAAAAAAAATTATGTATGAACCACTCTGTAAATAAAAAAGTAAAACTCAATGAACTTTTGAAAATGTCAAAAAAATGGAAAGGAAAAAAACCGCCTTTTCGAAATTTCAAAAACCATCCAAGAACCGAATCGAAGAACCGGAAACAAGCTGTCGTCGATGTCAAAAAATTTTATAACCGTCATTTGAGCTATTCGAAAAATTTATTTTCTATAACTGATAGAACCGTCTATTTTGAAAATGGTATAACTCCATTTTTAATTTATCTAAATACCAGGTAATTAATTCAGCGTAAAATTTTTATTTATGATTAATTAATTAATTAATAATTAATATCGTGAAAAATGACAATGTTCTGCTCAATTTAAAATTAGTCAGCCAAAGAAATGGTATAGTGATTGAGTATGAATGTGGTTAAAGCCCAATTTTTATACACATTTGACGAGAGGCTGAAACAACACATTACACATTTATTAAGATTTTATAACATAATGTGGATAATTTTTATTGTTCCCGTGTTAGCTGTCACCTGTGCCTATGTTAAAGAGACCAATCGTTGGTTTAGTTTTAAGGGGTTTTATCTAGGAACGCCGGTGTCTAAACCCCAGGAATTAAATAAAGAAGACAAAGTAACACATTTGATATTGGATTAAATGTAAGAATAAAGTGTCGTTTCAATACAATAGAGGAGAGAATAAATATGGGGAGAAGGTCAGAAGGATAAAAATTAGTTTGATGAGGTCTTGAAAGTGTTTCTTATACTATTTTCTGTATAACATTAATGAAGGACACAGAATTAAAGATGATAGATCTATCATGTAAATGTCAAGGAAGACCCCTCACAACTGTCCAGGTACCTTATTACGACGGCTTGGAAGGTTTTAGGAGCATAAATGTCTCAGAAGTAGACAAATTTTACAAAACCACACTTATGTGTTCTTCTTACCAAAGTCCCTCCCTTTGCAAGGTGTCATCTCTGAGTTAGTGACGCAGGTACCATTACCAAAAACATTTTGAATAAAATTTGACCTGCCCTTAAGAAGGTCCACCGTCGCTGATACAGAGCAGTTATCTCTAAATCCGCTTTTAAATTTTACTAAATTTAAATTGTTATTAATTAAGTATTATCTATTTATAATTAGCTTCCTAATTTTATTTTCACATTGTTAATTTGAATTTATAATTTAACAGGAATTTTATAAGCTATTTTCTCACTTTTGTCAATTTTTTTGTTTCATGGAGTTACTAAATTTGACAAACGAAGCCATCATTCATTCAATCATTCCAAATTAGATTAATATTATAATCAGTAACTCAATAAGCACAACACTGTAATATTTAACTTCTTTAAAAGTGGAATGAAGCATATGAATAAGTTCTTAGAATATGAGTAAAAATTTTTATTGAACTAACTTCTAGATAGATAGAGAGATAAAGTGGGACACTACTAGAGGAGAAAGAAAGCTTAATGGAGAGTAAAAAGTGGTGTAAATTCATCTGGGAATCCCAAAATACATGTTACTTTAGTTAAATTCCCTTTAAAACCATTTCCATAACTAAACTACTTATCAACAGAACAACAGGAACATTGCTTGACTTGAAAGAACTCATTTGAATTGTGCACTTGCCTGTGGGACAAAATTATGGTTGTGACTTGGAATCCCCTCTCACATCTTTTTACACCCTAGAATGAAAGAGTAGAACTCAAATTCTTCAACAGACCCATTAGCAAACCTTTAAACCACCTCAAAGTGACCAAAAAATGGAGTTAGACCACTTTCAAAGTAAACGGTTCAATTAAAGTCGATATGTCGTGAAATTGATATTAATTTTTAGCGCAAGGACAACACTCATTTGGAATCAATATCAAAACAAGTCATTAACGAACGAGTAGGGAGGAAAAAAGAAACAAAAATTCCTCCTCTTATGGTAATATTTACCAAAGTGTACACAATAACAATGACGGGGGCCTCCATCACCTTCATTCCTGACTCAAATACATATTTAACACAAAGAAGTGTGCGCATTTAAGCGATTAATAATTTTTTCACTTGTTGACAGAAACCTCAAGGCGTTTAGTAAATATTTATATATCAAATTGTAAATTCTTTTTACTTTAAACTGCGGTGCAACTTGTTTTTTGCAAGGTTTTCGACAATATTTTCCGATCTTTCATAAAATGTTAACCAAAGGCTAATACCCAAAAATGGCGGAGTATTTTTGTATTCCGCAAAATATTCGAAGGATTTTTGGGTGATGTAATTAAATTGATGTCGAGGGTGTTTTTGCAGAAGAAAATTTCTTATTAACATTTTAATAGATGCAATGAACTCGTTGTAAACATCCTCTTCTTTCCCACATTCGAAAATACTAATCGACACTCAAAGAGTTCCAACTTGGGAGAGTGCTTGAAATATCTCACTGATAAGATTGAATTCTACCAACCTTTCCAATCTTTTGTTAGAATTTTGTTGGCTGAAGCTGTATGGTTTATGTCAGTTATAGTGTGAGAAAGAGAACTGATTGCTTAAAACATGAATTCCTGCAAATATTCTGGTTTTATCTATACAATATTAAATTTTTAGGTTTTTAACAAACTGCGTCACAGGCTCCAAAATGGTAAACACTTCGAACACCAGAAGAACCACGATTTTGGTATATAGGAAACAATAAACTGTCAGAAAGGTGACCAAAAAACTCTGACTTGTGTCTGGTTTTTGCTGTAGTCATCACACTTGGTAGGATCAAAACAAAATTTGAAAAACTTCATGCTGAGGGTTCAGAGAGGCCCATTGAGGAAGGCTTATGGTAAGATTTAAATTTAATCTCACTTCTACCCTGATGATGCCAGAAATTCAAACTTGGGCTTTTTGTTATAAGGGTTTGAAAGCGCGGGTGGTGGTTGTTTTAATCCCGTTTTTCACCCTTAATTTTTGGGAATAACAGGATGCGGGAGGAGGATTCGAACTCACGACCATTTGCGTCCAAGTCAGGAACTTAACCACTACACTACTCCTCCCACATAAGGAAGGTGTTGGTGCAATAGTTAAAGCGCTCGACTATAGAAGTTGCAGTCTTGAGTTCAAATCTTCTCCCGTATCCTGTTATATCCAAGAGTGAAAAACGGGATTAAATAAATAACTAAAATAAATAAATGATTTGAAAACAATGGTAGGGGATTTGTTAAAAACCCAAAAATTTAGAGTTTACAGTTAAAAATGGTACATAACAACTACCAAATTCTAAACAATAGTAAAAAATCCATATTCAGTCCACAGCTATTTTCTAGAAGGTTCCTAAGCCTTCTAAAACCCGATTCGGTCAGTGATGAACTTAACATCCTCCATCATAACCTACAACACAACCCAATAACAGCCGAACTCAATCTCTTTAATCATATACTCAACCCATCAACACCTCCTTCGGAATTAAAAAAAGACTACAAAATTGAAATTGAAACGATTCCAACACTCAGATCGATTTTCAACCCCATTCTAACCACTTAACAACGAAATGAAATCCAAACACCAAAACTAGTTTCTCTTAAACAAATAAATCCAAAAAAAAGAGAGAGAACAAAAAGTTAGTGATGGTGATAAAACGAACTCTCATCAAAATCGATTCACCGGAAACTCTATTCAGGCTTATTTCCTGTGTCAGAAAATAATAACAAAATATATCAAAAGTTGAATTTCGTTCCCAAACATGATTTAAAAGAAGAAAAAAACTGGAAACTCTATCAGATATGCTTTGTATGACAGTTTTCGATGAGCAATATTCATTTATATTCACATGTGGAAGTATGAATACTCCTCCCACCACCATCTCCTTCTCCTTTCTCTACAAGAATAAATCACTGTTAAGGTATGAAGACGAACAAATCGACATAGGATGTTACATAGACTTCCTTCTAACCAAATCTGACGTTATTTTTCTCTTTTTCTAAGAATCGCTGGCAATAATTTGTTAAAAAGAGTTTGATTGTTTGAATACAAAAAAGCCATCACACTCGGAATCACTGATTGATCTTGGCTGACTTTTGGGTGTGCCCCCGCGCCCTTCCTCAGAAAAATTCGGTTAAAAATAGTTACTCTGGCAAGAACTTTTATCACGAAACCACCTACTAAGAGAGTGGTGTCTCGTTTTGATAATTAGCGACCTTGCAAGTGTGCTGCCTCTGTTAGTTAACTATAAAAAAATTGAAATTCGGTAAAAATGTAAGAAGACATTGAAACGGAACCTAAAAGAATTCCGTGGGTGTGTCAAGTGTTCAGGATGAATGAGCATGAATGTAACTAACAGGGTGATGGCCGGAAAATTGTGGAATTTGTGCTTCCCTCTAAGGCAGTCAAAGGCAACCTTTTCACCAGTTTCGGCGAATGAGGTATAAATGATTTCTACCATAGCGAGGCTGAGGAGTTGTTAAGTCATGATTTGACAGTCACCAAAGTACTTTTACAAGATTAAAACAAATCAAAAAACTATTGTTAGATTTATTAATGTGAAGATTGAGACAGTTTCTCGGTGGTTAACACGCTGACTGTCATGCAACTTTTCTAAGAAAGCCAATTTAATTCAATAGTACGAACTAATTCGTATTTGGTGTCTCACTGCAACGTAACACCCTACGAGGCATCTCGTAGTTGTCAGTATTCATTTGAAAAAATAAAAAATTTTTTTGCACTTCTTTGCTCTAAACCCTTGGTACTCAAGAGTTTTCCTTCCCGGGCCAAATTTCCATTGTGACCATTGCGACTGGGCCCACACGACTAACGAAAAGGAATCCGCGTACAGACACCCTCAGGCATCATCTGCATGTACGTTCCCTGTTTCTGTCTGTCTTTTCTGTATATTTATCCACAAAGATAGGTTGAGGCGAACAATATTACTAGTTTCTGGGAACAGGCTCGAACATTTTCGTAATGTTCCAGTATTCAGACTTAACAATGAGCAATCGACCCTTCAGAAATTTTTCACTCAATCGGTTTCTACTGCGGAGCTTGGTAGGCCGCAGTTTGAGTACCAAGGCTCTAAACCATTGAACGATTTGAAATTTTGGTATGGCTAAATATTTGCAAACAGGAAACAAATTTTTAATCATTATCACCCAGAACATTAGGCCAATTTTAGGCTAATCCATCCAAAGTTCGGTTGATTTAAGAACATAAAACGATATACAGCGACTAAAACAATCACTGAAAAAAAAACTAATCTAATTAAATAATTTAAAAACTTTTCAAAACCATCCACGTAAACTCTCCACCACCATCCTCTAAAAAGAAAACGAAATTTCTCTCAAATCAATTAAAGATCATTACAATGGAAATCCTCTCTTACAAAAAATAAATAAATAAATCTAGTTCAAATAAGCTATTCAAACCAAATTTTCTATTTAAATTTCAAATTTAATATTCCTTCCCTCCCTTCCCCAAACCAAAACTCTTTTTCTTTCGAACAGATTCTTCCGTCATCATTTTAAAAAATCTGGGCGAACTGACGAACTTTTTTTTTAATGGAATTCCATTTCCAGTTTTATGAATTAACTAAATTAACATTTTTATAGTTAAGTATAATTTTTAAAAAAAGTAAGACTTAATTAAATTGGACCGAATAGCATGTGTGTTTTGAATGCCACATTCCTTCTTAAATAATTTTTCTTTTAATTAGAAACATTTTTTAAATTTTTTAAGGGAGAGGAAGGGGTTGTGGTGTTAACCCTCTGCGGTCATTTATTACAATAAATTTGGATGTCACACTGGTCGAGATGGCCGTTACAGACAACTGATACATTCAAGATTATGGAGGATGAAGGTCTATTAATTCTTTTGTGAATTTTAAAAATGCTTAGATTAGTTATGTAGATAAAATACTTATGCAGTAGATATTATTTAGAATTCTACAAAGGATCTTCGAATCTGGCCATATTTCTTCAAGCACAACAAAACTTCCATGGCAAGGAAGGGGTGACAGCTTTTCTTTATACAAGTTTCGTTATCTCTGATTGACAGAAACACCATCTCTAGACATTCAGGTTTTGGTCGGTGAAATCATAAACTGATACGCACATGAATACAGTATAATATTAGCACAATTTCTTGCTATGGTGGCTAAGAGTCGACACACGGCCACGAAAGGGTTAGTTTTATTCTACTTTATAAATTGAAGGATGAGTACCTTTATCCAGAGAAAAAGCAGCCAGACTAAAAATAAATTAACAGTTGGATGGTTCTAGAATCTTATGACAGTGATGTTTGGACTAAATTTAAATATTTTTCAGTCATAAACAAAACAGGAAATGGACTAATAAGTTTTTGCCGTGACACATTTATTTATAATAAATGGAAGAGCACAAGGGGAGGTTATAACAAACTCGAGGAAGTATTGTTAGTATCAACAAACCTCACAAATAAAAACCTGGAGCTGGAAATATTGACTATGATCCGTAAGCAGGGCAGATATTTGGATTTAAATGGAACCAAAAATTTGAAAAAATAACCTCTGAAGCAGTGAATCTAATGAAAACTCTAATCAGCAGAGAATTTAGTTACTTTAGCTTATTTTTCTGACTAATATTATATAAACTGTTGTGTAATATTGATAAGCTGATGAGGAAATTCAAAATAATACTGTAATATATACTTTCCAAATTTTTTTACACCCTTGCTCTCGACACAACACGCAAAACACATCCCCTGTGAAAAGTCTCAACTTAACGAGTCCTCCAAATTTGATAAAGTTTTTGTACTTTGAAACATTTGAACTTCATCTAAGTCACAACCTTTAACAGATAACAAAAGTTAAAAATGATCGCAGACATTTTGAAAAGATTCGATCAATTTGGGACATTTCGTACGATCTTTGACATGTTTATTGTACACTGACGACTCTCCCATGAAACGAAATATGTAGAATAAGAGGACGAATGAAAACAGAATACAGTCAACCGTTGCGCTATGTGTGTGAGTATATAAATATTAGAAGAGAGTTGAGGGTGTGGCATAGGCAACATAGCACAGCGTGTTTTGGTCATTATCGAGACGGCGTAAATTCCTAAATCGTCCTAAATGATGCCAACACGCAAGGAGGAGACATATGAACTACACGCTTTAGAAAAACAAAATAACATGAAACTATTTTTAGCATTCCAGCAGGAGGGCAGACTACTAGTTTATGATTCAAAAAACCAGAACATCCAATTTTATATAAATTTCTGGGTTAAAATACAAAAAACAGTTTTCCAAATTTCACCCAAGGAAAACTTAACATCACACAAAAAGCTCATTAAATTTAACATTTTCAATAATCCCTCTTTCTCCTATTCCCCCTCTCAGCAGATTCATTCGAGAAACTGAAAACAATTCACATCATCAAAGTATTTTATACTAACTGCATGACTGACAGCCTCGTTTTAATTTTTAAAAACTAATTTAAGTTAAAAGAAAGAAAAAAAATTTAATTAATACAAACCCTTTTTAATTGTGTGTTCATAATGTTATGCAGCTCATTCCTAATTATGCTAAATTTCATCATTGTGTCAGAGCTAAAAATGGAAAATCCAAAAGCTAAGCCAGGATAATCTGCACATCTTCTCTTTCGTCTCCTCTCACGATCAGCAATTACTTCAGTTCTTTCGCTTGTACATCTCAATGTGGCCAATTCTAGAGTTTCTGCATCTTCAACACCCTCCTCTCCACCTTGAGCTCCATCTTCAGGAATGTTTTTCTTATTTTCATCCATTTTCTTGTCTCCTCCACCACTCTTCTCACCACTATCTCGATGACTCAAACCGATGGATAAACTTCTAGAAAGTCTGTTTTTTATATCTGTTATTTTTTGAGTTGTCTCAAGTGTTAATTTAGATGGATCTATGTCTAGATTGACAACTGGTTTTTCGCTTACAACTTTGGAATGCTTAGTTTCCATGGTTTTTTTACCATCTTCCCAGTCTATTTTTGAGCCATAATCCAAATCTAAACTAGGATAGTCATTATCTGTTTCAAATTCAGTCTTCTTGATTTCCTCACAGGGCGGTGTTTCTTTGGTTAAGTCAATTGTTATTATTCCTACGTCTGACTTTGCACTTTCCCCTGATAAAATATTATTTACCTTAGTTTTAATTGATTTAGACTCATCAGCATCATATTTCAATTTCTTTGAATATTTAGATAATATCTTATCCCTCTCTTCAGCAGGTAGAAATTGTATGTCAGATCCTAATTCATCCAAAACACCATCATCCTCATCAACTTGGACGTTTTGAACATCACAGCCTTCACTTTGTTTATCTTTATTTGAATTTGATTCACCACTATCACATGTAACAGAGCTTTCAAGATATTTAAGATTTTCAATTTCACTTTTTATTCTCTCCTGAAGCACTTCAAACTGTTCCCTTGGCAATATTATTGGATTCGGTTTCTTCTTAGCTGAACCACTTGTAATTCGTTTTGAGCTCATGGTGCTTGACTTATTGGATGTTACACTTTCTGAACCATGACCAGAATGAATTATGTTTGCCTTGATGTTTGCCACTTTTTTCGTTATATTAGCTATGCTTTCCTGAGATAAGGGATTTCTAAATGGCAAATGTCTTAGTTTCCGCTGACTTGAAGGCACCGCCAAATCAGACTTTCGTTCACTACCTAAACCTTCTTCCTTCCTACTAAGGCTATCACTTTCGTTTGATTTCGTTTCGGTGTTCGTTTTACTGCTGAAATTTTTCGAATCAAAATTAAACCTACTGTCCCCTGTTTTAAAGTCGGACGTCGCTCCGTCACCGATCTCCGACAACCGATATTGACCCTCCGGCAAAGCCCCATGACAAATGCGATCCTCGGAATTTTCCCGAATATTTTTATTATGCTCTAAATTCTCATTACGACCTACGTTATTGCAACTCGAAACAAATTCTTTCATATCTCTGAAGACAGTTCGATTCGTTCGACGATCTCCTTGACAACTCCGCTTGTTAAAATTCCTTTTCTCGTTCATCACGGCTAATTAACGAAACGATAAACGATTTTAAATAAATAAAACAAATAATAAAATCAAAATAATACAAATAAAACAAAATAAAAAAATAAAAACTTGTGTTTGTTATTAACTAACAGCAGCCATTTTGTTCGTCTGATTAGACAGTGAACACGTGATCAATTGGCCACTTGTTGCCACTTCCGGCTGCTAAACGTGTGCACTTCTTTTTTTCCTTGCTAACAGCGACATCTATATCTCGTTTCTCGTACTAACAGTGCCCTCTTTCTATCTCCGTGGTATCAACAGTTTCGTTCTTTTTTTCTCTGTCATACCGAAATTCCTTTTGCGAGTTTATCATATCTTTCAACAAATACTTTATCTAACCTTTGAACGAACGGAATCTAACTGAACTTGACAAACAAGACGGATAGTAACCGAATAAATAATTTCGTTTCGTTGAAAATTTAAAACGCAAAAACCGGAAACCGATTCGAATAACCCTCCCAAAGTAACGATTTAAATTTTCAAAAAAATAAAACAAAAAAACTAAACAAATTTAAATTTTAAACGCACATAATTAATTCGATGAATACCACAACCAAAAAAATAACGGAAACAAAAATAAATAATAATTTTCTATGTCGAAATTCAATAAAGAAAAACGTCAAACTTGAGAGAAAAACTGAAAAACGATCTTCATTTAAGAGAGAACTTATTGCTAACCATATTTGGCTGGTTAATGTGTGCGCCGCAAGACATACGAGAAACTACGCGACGGCGCAACTCAATCACTGAATTCGTGCCCCAGCTTTCGAAAAAAAACCGGAGGAGAGGGAGGTGTTCTATTTTTAAAATTAAAAAAAAAGCCCACATTTAATGCCACCAGCACTTTTTTTTCTTTTCGAATTCTTTCATATCTTCTTTCCGTTTTGTTTTGCTTTCTTGGCCTCGACGCCGAAACATTTTTCTTTCCTCTTTTTTTTAAACAGATCATATCATTCCATCTGGTTCTTTGTGCGCGGAATATTTCGAAAGAGTGACCGTCCAATTTTGATCAACCTCAAACATCAGGGCTCAGAAGTGTGAAAGATTCTCTATACATAACAACGATGCTGAACATAGTAACAAAGATATAACACCGGAAGATATTTAAAACCGATCTTTGATACATCAACTATTATCATCTCCTTTTGCGAATATGCCCACTGTCACCATTTACTACTGAGGACATAGAGTCTGACTCACAGTAAGGATTAAGCTGTGACACAGTTTAACCCAAATCTAGGTAGTTATTGGGTTAAATTGTGATTGAAAGGAATGTCAGCAAATAAAATGAGAGCAGACCTAATTTATAGATACAGAATCAAGGAAGAAAGAACAAAGAACAAGAATCAAGCGACTGAAGAACAATATAGGAAAAGAAACATGATGACATGGTTTGAAAACCCTAAATTCTTATACAGAATGTTGAATTTGTACATTCTACAGACCTGTTGAATATTAACAAAGTTTTTCTGGTTTGAGCTCACTCAGAGACAATTCTTGATAAAGTACTGCCTCGAGGACGATGGGAAAATAGATCTGTATGACTCAATAACAGGTAGGAAAATGAAAAAACGGTCAATAACCAAAGAAACGTTGCTACTTTTAACAGAACGGAAGTCCGATACGAAGAACCACTGCAGAACTCAAAATAACTCTCAAACCCTTTCGCAATCTTAAACCTAGAACATTCCCAAGCGTTCATCGCTAATCAAAAACTACCGATTGATTGAGGCCCGTTTTCGTCTCGACCTTGAGCAAAACAACAATTGTTTGTAACATAATCGATAAAATAACAAACCAGACACAGGCTTTCCGAATTCAAGGAAACCGAGGAGCAGGCTGTTAAACGACTTCTTCCAGAATAATGACTCAAACAACCGTGAATCCACTCATTCATTTGGTCCTTTCTCCCCCGAGAGAGGATTCCCATAGACAAAATGGCTGACCCATATTTTGTATGTGAAAGGTTTTCAAGGTACTTAAGGAAAAGTCACGTTTTTCTTTCTCTTTCTCTCTCAAAATAACGGTCGACGGCCGCCTTCAAAATCAGATCCCGAAAGAGAAAAATCACGATAAAACGGTGGCAATCATTCACCTTATCTATTCGACATTAGTTACATACTGTATGTGTACGTAAGTATGTGTGGTTAATGCGTGTTTAAACACGAAGCCTTGATTATTATTATTATTTGGATTCGATGGCAATGAAAGCAAGAATTTGTTGTTGAATGATACAACCCTACGGTTGGTTGCAGTATGGACGAGTCAACGTGTTACGCGATGAGGTTTAAAGACGACACTTTGTTATAGTTCTGCCGTTTTCTACAGCATAATCCTGACGGAATTTCGTTTTCTAAAAAGATGGGTTCCTTATTAGTATCTCCTCCCAGCCATACTGTAAGTTTGCTTTCGTCGATAGGTAACTAAATCGTTAACTGGGAAATAGGTTGGATGGACGTGTTTTACTGTCTTCTGCTTGTTCTAACATGTTACACGTCCTTTTTTTGTCTTGACGTACTTTTTCCGTTTCGCTCTGGAATTTTTAGAAATTGGCTCTTGTGTGGTTCCTAATTTCTTTAAAGATTCTTCTGGTTTTAGGAACCACGACGACCTTGTCTTCTTCTTTAGGAAGTACTGAAACATCCGACTGGTGTAATCTTTCTGGGTCCATTTTCCCCAAATGTTGTTTTATTTGAATTGGTTTCTGCTTCTTTTAGTTTTATCTAAGCTACCCATCAGATCACCTCTAGGAGGTTGCTAATAATGCCTCCCAAGGTGGGAGGTTTTCGTTATGCTTCTTCAGCTTTTGGTTTCCTTTCTGCTTTGCTCTTTGATTTCTTCTCCTGTTGGTCACTTGCCCCCGTCAAATAGCCCGTCTTATCAACTGTCTAATAAGTCCTAACTGTCTAAATCTTCCTGTCCAAGATTTTAACCTATTTTACCTCCTTCCTAAGTTCCAAATAATTTCGTGTACTCGAGTCAAAAACCTAAATCTAGACACCAAGCAGATCTAAACCTGCCATAATGACGTCAACAGGGTGTGAAGTCTTAAAATTTAAACAATACTCAGACACACTCACTGTTTATCTAAATATCTGATTGTAACGAACAATGAAACGAACCAGAATCTAAGGAAAGTTTGATTTTTGGCAAAAGACAGACCGGATGATCGTAAGCCAGGCAAATATTACTCATCCAGAACAAAGAAAGCCTTTATCTGTAGGTTTTGTAACAACGACAATAAAAAATCATTTAACCTCGCAGATAATAGATTTTTATCTGGGTCTCATTAGAATTATGGTCAACGTAAAACGACTTCCCCACACCGGAAATAGTATGCAAAAGAACTCACGTTCTGGAGAGCCTTATCCTTCTCCTCCAACTTGGCGTTGACTTGCATCAACTGTTCTTGAGTTTGGTCGAGCTCATTTTCAATTTGTTGGATCTTCTTTTGCAAAGATCTGGCTTCTTCTTCGGCCTGAAAGGTAAAAATTAAAATTCGTTAAAAGAAAATTCTTCTTCTCTTTCAATAGTTTTCTTTCTAAAAACCACATCCACGAACCTTTTCCGCCCTAAGATTGGCATCCTTGGCTTGCTGTTCGCACATCTGTGCCCTATCCATGGCGTTGTCCTTCTCAAGCTTCATCGCTTGCATTTTCTTCTTGATCGCGTCCATTTTGGTTGGTTTGTTTCTTTACCTAGAAACGAATTAGAATTAGTGTTTGCCTTTCTGTTGTTGAGTTATAAGAAACTTCCTCCAGGCTGTGGGTTATACAGGCTGAGAATTACACGATAAAGCTCCTAGGAAGTTATGACCTAAAGGCTGTTCTCTTTCGTTTGAACTCCCAAATTTTTAGGATCAGCAAACACATACTGTGGCAATAAATTCATTCCAGAAAGCACTGACCGAGCAAAATATCGCTTTCTCAAATTCGACCCAAGCAAATATCAACATTTTAACTGAGTAAATGGCGGAGGAATGGCAAAACAACATTCGAATTTGATTTACATGAAACACGAAGTCATTTCCTTGACCATGTCAGCAATATCAAGCGTTTTAAAACATCCGACAGGTTTCATTTCCGTTAAAAATTTCGTGTCCTCATAACAAAACTCTGAAGCGATAAGTAAACAAAAAATTATTTCGAAAACAAAGAATAAAACAACCGTTTCGAGTAGGCATTAAGAGAATAACGAGACACCAGATAACACCCGTGAGAGTGGATAACCAAACGACCGATTAAGTGACTCGATCGTTTTCTTTCTCTCTAATCAACCTGGGTGATCCTTGATAACGAGTACTACGTCCCTAGCCCCTCTTCCCCAAAAGATAAAAATTAAAAATTAGACATTAGGACTAATTCTAACTTCTAAGCTAATAAACTGGTACCTCAAACATTTTTAAGAATATGGAAGCGTCTTTGGTAAGAACGTTTCGACAGCTTAAAACTCGAAAAGCGGACAAACGGCTGCTTTCTGGAAGTGACCTCTAACCTCTGACATTGCCCTTCTTTTTCTGCTGAATAATTGTTTTAAAATAGTTATAGTTATGGTTATAGTTAAGTTTCAATTCCCTTTTTTGGGTACAACAGGGTACGAGAGAAGGATTTGAACTCGCGACTATAATCTCTTAGTAAGGCACTTCTTAACCTCTTACTCTCTGGCAACTACTACTACCCCATAGACCTCCCACCTTTTGCTTTTGCAGATTTGCTTGGCCCATGTTCTACTGCTATAGTACCCAAAACCAAACTACAACGTCATCACTGAACTAAACCACCTTAACCGTAGCAAAAATTTAGTCCTTCTGGTGCCACGTGAGGATAACTGGACGAATGTAGTAAAATTTTGGGAAAAGTCCGTAAAAACTAAACTAAGAATGGTTGAGGCTAAACTAAAAAACTTTTAGCTTAGACTACACTAAAAGTTTAGCCCAAAAGTATTCTGTCTGTGCTTACTAATGATTCATTCACGGTTGCTCAAATTTTTATTTGTTGGATAGTTAAGTTTGAATATCTTATTGGCTTCAAACTTCGCTGTTGGATAGTATCCACGGTTATTTCGTTCTGGTAAGCTACTGCTGTCCTCGCCATGAAAAAGTTCAATAAATACCATTCAAATAAATATCCGGGTGACAAATATTGACCACAGCATAAAGAAATACCTCTTGACGACAGTTAGTCACCATAGCAAATAGTAAAAACATAAAATGGAGGAAAATTTTTAGTGAAGAGAAATCACATCCACCAACAGCAATCTGTTGTTATCTGTTTGTGCCCCAGAAATAGAAACAGATGTTGAAGATACAAAAGAGGAGAAAACAGTCACGTGGGAAAACGTCTCCTAGGTTCAACCAACAAACCCACCTCACTAACCTCACAACAGCAACCGGGAAACCAATTCGATTCGGTCTTTAACTAATTAGTTCGCGATTGATCGGGAAGAGAGAGAGAGCTTTGATTAATCCTTTCCGGTTACGACCTTAATTCGAAACCAAAGCGTCACGGTATATCTGTTTTAACGGCTGTTCTTCTCACGGTCTAAAACGTTCGAGTGACATGTTCTAATTCCCTGACTAAAAATAAAACAAAAACCAAAAGTGAGAGGTTTCGGGAAGATGATACGGTCGTGGAGGGGGAGGCAAGGAGATTGTCCTCAGGGCCGTTCATTTAGGTATCATTTCCTCCTTTTTAGTCGTGAGGAATGTCATCAGGCTTGCACAGAACCTTGACACAATAGTAAACAAGATTAGTGTCCGAATCAAGTAGGGTATGACGATATATGCTTTTCACGCGAATTTTTAGTCACGTCCCTATCGAACCGGTGCCTTATTACACACGAACCGTGTGATAGTGTACCTGTCTGTTATCTAATATCCTAACAGCCGATATCGGAAAAGGAAAAAATTTGGATTTGTTGTCCCTTTTGGAGACACGGTGTGCCTCCCCAGAACAGTGCAAGAAATGAAAACGTTAATATGGGTCAGTTCCTCCACGTTTCGTCTATTTGGCTTTCATCCAATGAGGTTCGCATATTTAGGATGTGACAAAGACTGACGAAAATAAATTTTCGGTTAACGAGAAATGATCACCCAAAGATTATGGCAAAATAAAATTTTCGCGAGGACGAATTAATGTGTCTCTTCGAAGAACTTGAGTCTTGTGTGTTGAATGACTAATTGTTTGTCATGATGTGTGCGTGAGGTTTTTGTGGTTGAGGTCTAGTTGGTACTCAAATTCTGGGCTATACACCGGCTTGAAAAATTTCAGAAAATTCTTGAGGGGGAGAAAAATATGCCGAAAAATGAAGAACTAAATCACACACAACAGAAACACCTATGGTTGGGTGGTTAAAGCACTGGTAAATAGATGATGGTTCGAACCTACTCCTACATTCTGCTGTACTCAAGGATATAAAAAGAACTGAAAACAGTTAAACCGCCAGATATTGACAAGCCCAAATATGAATTGGCTGTCGGCTCTTTTGCAACTAACACTTGATGACCATCTCCGAAATAAATTGGATGCTTCTGGACTGGTACTTCGCTTGGAAGAAGGCAGATAACCTTTCACAGGTTTCACCTAAACGCTTGATAGCTATCGCGACTTATTTTTTTGAATTATACTTTCAACATATTGAAATAGTATAAATACAGTGAAAGAAATCGTACCAGTTAGACCACAAACAACTAACAATATCGAAATTCTAGGAAACCGTGTACTTTAAGAAGGAACTTACTTCAAAAGTAATGCACACTTGAGCATGTAAGCTACAGGCTATAATTTAAAGGTTTGGGAGGATAGATGAAGGTGTATGAATAAATCTTCTTCGCAATTTTGACATTTTTACCTTTCGGATTCCTAACCAAACCTGAACCTCAACCTAACTCAATCTACTACAAAAGCAAAACCACAAAACTTTTGAATCCAATTTCGTTTGATATATCAGTAAAGCAAAAAATTTGGAAAGTAGAGCACACAGCACACACTAGTGCCCCTCTCTCTCACCACCACAAATGTTCACCTATCACATTTGGCTTCCCCTTTCCCTGACTCCTTTTACGGAACATTTCAATAATCAACCTTCAGGTTCGAACCACACTCACGTACACGAATTCAGGAACCGCCGCTATCGCATTACAAAAATCATGTGAAACGACCAAAAGTGACACCCCCCAACACCAATAACCGTGTAAATAAAATCCTCAAAAATAACTACAAAGATGAATGATTTATGAGTCAGGTTTGATGTATTGATGGCCTTCTATCCTTCTATCAGTTCAAAGATCCCTTTCTAAGGGAAACCAAAACTAAAGCAAAACCAACACACAAGGTTACGCGAGGTTATGTGTATGTATGTGAGCCTAGCACACGATATTTGATTCATTCGACGGTTAAAAACCTCTGGGAAACATAAAATTAGGCTAAAGCTATCTTTGGAAATTACGAATAGCCTAAAAAAAAATTATTTTAAATTTATTAGCCTAATAAGCTTTCTGAACTAGTTTTTTGGTGTGTTTTCCATTTGAAATTTTTTTTTCTCTTCTTCTGCAGCAGTGGTGTCCAGTTTTGTGACGTTGTCTGATTTGGGGGATCGGACACATCTTCGTCCAGGGTTATTGTTAGGGTTGGTAGAAGATAGGCGCCTTCTCACAGCTTTTGTCTTAACGATTAGCGACCTACTACACCATTTTAAGTTAACTGTAGGTATTAGTTAACCCATAAATCATTACAAATAGGTTAATATTAGACTGTTTCGTTCCATTGTCCTATTTTGAGGACAGAAGCTCTTCCCAGGTTCTTTGTTTATTCAGAAATGTACCACAGCAATTAGGTGGCATTCTATGGTTATCTCGCTACAATATGTGATAGAAGAGAACCGGGTATCTTGTTGTACCTAGAAGGCACACTAGATTTTGTGAATTAAGAGCGAATTTTTTGAGTTTTTTATGTTTAGTGGCAAGTTCAGACCTGTTGTGGTCTTGGAAACCCAGACCTTGTAAATAATCTATTTGACTGACGTTACACTAAAGTTCGTTCCATTCCAGAATGAACAAATGCAAAAATTTTCACTGAATGTCATCAAAAGGGGTACTATCGTCTTACGAGAACGTCAAATGTCACCAAAGAAATCAAAATTCTTAGCCCCCGCCCCAGGATCAGAGAAGCTAAACATCGTCTCAATTTTTTCATCAATACGGGCTAGAGAGTCTGGAAGATAGCAGGAATCGTGAAGACTTCCTCCCGTGATGGAAGACAGAGAACATTCTAGAACTCGTGACTCCCTCTCCTCCCCCATGAAAGCACATTCATGAGCTAAAATTAATTTTTTTTTATTTAGGTCTTTTGGAGCATGTGAAATCAATGAGAACTCGTTAATCTATTCATAGACTGTTTAGTTGGCAACTGTTCCTCTGCTTTCTTCCCTTCACCTCCCCTTCCTCTCCTCTCCTCTTTGAAAAAAAAACTGCGTTCAAAAAATTTATTTTCTCCCAAGATTTGTTTTGACAAGAGTCATTCAAGGATTATATGAAAGACGATTGGCCGATTTATTGGTTAGAATTAGACCAAATCGAGTTTAAGAGCAATTTTTGACCTAATCAGACTTAGAAAGGGGAAGTGGGGGTGTTGCGTTTTGCTCAAAATCGTTGAGAGCAACGCGGCGGGTAAGATGGCGGTAATCAAAGGCAGTCGGGACAGTCGTCCGATCAGGCTACCGTTTCAAATTCCCGCGACCGTTGTCATCAGAATCCGGCGAATAGTTGTTATGACAAATTTTAGTTTCGTTCAAATTTATCGGGAAAACCATTCATTTGATTCCTTCGAGATGGTACTGACGCCTGTTCTTCCTTTTCCCTCCTCCTCCATCTCACCTCCTTCTCCCGGATCGTGTGACACCATATCAATATTTTACGATTTTTTACAATTTTCTACTTTGTTCTCTTTTTTTTGGTCTGAGTCAGCAGAAATAAATAAATAAATAAATAAAACTCGATTCGATGACGTGTTTTAAGCAGACAAAAATATCAGTGGTAGTAAGCTATGGGTTCTGTTAGGCTTGTGGGAAGTCGTGCTTCTGGGTTTCGAATATTTGACTGACCGCGTATCAGCCTCAAATCTTTTCTAAATTTTGGCCTAGTTGAGGGTATCGTTAATATTTCACCAACTGGAATTATGCCAACAGGTCTAACAGTCATCGGGATGGGTTCTTTAAGATTCTAAATCTTTCATCGACCGATCAAATAACCAATAAGTAACTTCTTCACGATTCCTCCTGGTCTAACTAACCTAAATTTGGTTCCTGACGTCATTTAAAAATCTCAGTAAGGCCGAAAAAACTGACAAGCTGTGGGTAAGCTACCCAATGATGACCAAAGCTAAGAGTTTTTACAACCCTGACTGTGATTCTGGGTCCCTCCGAACCACCCATCAACTCAAATTCCATTTTTCTCTGCCCATTCATTCATTCATTCTTGTGTTCCTCTACATCCCCCCCCCAGCAAATCCATCCCCAATTCATCCAAAAATTATTTTCCACTTACTTAATGTACCTCTCACTAATTTATTAATTTTTTACTGAATTTCTCTCTTTCCCAGTTTCTTAAAAATTCCCTTCATACGGCACTGTTTACTATAATATATGTCATTAAATAAATTTTTTTCTCTCTCATTAACATAAAACAGGTTCTTTGATTTGAATTTATTTAATTAATTTTTTTTTATTTGTCGAAATGTGAACGGAGGGACCGATATAAGTTCTAGAATTTTCTAATTTTAGTTGAGTTCTTGAAAAGAAATAATTTTCGAAAGAGGCTAGAAAATTTTAGAAAAAATTTTCGAATGTGGGGAGAGATTCTTGGCGAGTTTCTTTTAAATTTCGAAATAAAAATTAGAAAAAAAAATTTTTTTTCGAGTGCAACAGATTTAGAAAATTTTCGAATTTGTATTGAAAAGCATTTTCGAGAACCGCCTTTTTTGGAATTTGAAAGTAGAATTAAACTTAGACGATTTTTAAAAAATGGGTTTGTTGAGTAGTTTTGGTGTTTGAGAGACCCTGCTGAGAATTTTCGGGACGGCTTTTGATAAGTTGATGAGGAGATTTGCTAAGGCCAGAAGGAGTAGGACACCCCATATAACCCAAAATAACCTAAGAACAAACGGAAGGATTTTTGAATAAATCAATCGCTATGTTTAGACATGAATCATGACAAAAAGCGAACAGACGAAACGACAGCAGCGATTCAACCCGATTTTTGGGAAAAGAAAGCCAACAGCGAACCGCTGAAAGAAAATAAAAACGACTCGGGAAAGAACGTCCCGACTTACCTTCTCACGAGAGCAACAAAAAGGAAAACACACACAAAAGAAAAACACAGAAACGTTCACGAATTGAATCCCAACCAGAGACTGCGATACGATACAACACTTAAGAAATAGGGGAATAAGATCAGTTTTCTGAAGACCGAAGATAGAGGTTGATGGGGCCCCAATGGTGGGGGTCTCTGCCTCGATGGTGGGGACGTTTCGCGGGAGGAGAACGCACACCAGTACACTAGACTTCGGTATTAAATGCACATGCAACTCCACACGACTTTCTTCGTCTTCGGTTTGGCTCCTGGCTTTTTCGCCTTGCCACTGCCCCCGTTCGAAAATTTTTCTATTTTCGATTCTATTTATTTATAACTCGCCCCGTTCGACTGTCTCCTTTGGATGATTATTACAATCGAAATCTCATCACTTCGTCCTACTTTAAATCCGCGTTATATGAATTCCCCTCGACCTGTATACCAGGTTCGCTCTGATTTATTCATTCTAATTGGTGATCGATTCTTCTGATACCTTTATCAAAGGTCCTTGGCTTGGCTATCAGGGTCTGGTAAGATTTCTGACGTCGTTATGTTGGTAATTATGTTCATGTTTCTACATACCTGAAACTGACTTCGTCCTTTCCTAAATTTCTGCACGTCTCTCACCAATAAGTAAGTTCTGATACAGCTGTATGCAGCAATTATTTTGAAAATTGGTTCAAGTATCATCCTGAAGTTGTCGAAATTTGTTTTTTAAAAAAATCTAAAATGACACGATGTTTCAAATTATTATAATAAAGTAAGAATATCTTCTTACGGGTCTAAGTTTCAAAAGCTCTGTATCTTTCAAACAAATAATAGAACAATGTCGTGGAATCCATTAATAAACAAACTACAAATCCATTTTTCATGAACTAAAACCCTATATAACAGTGTGCATTACTTATGAAATACATTTACCTCAAAAGTGTGCAATATTTATGAAAATAAAAATGAAAAGATAGTAGGAAGACATCAGAAAATAATTCAATAAGCATACGTAGAGCAACAACTTCATTAATCGAGGAATGAATTTTTACCCAAGATGTGCATTATTTATGAAATGGGAAATCTTTACGAAATTGTGCATTACTTATGAAAAAATAGTATCACAATATAAAGAAAAAATTAAGGAGACCATAATTTAAAAAATACAACATAACCTTGCATTATTTAGAGTTTGCTCTATTTACGAAATGAAATATTGTAAGTAGTGTGCAGTACTTATGAAAGAAAAACCGTATCACAATATTGAGGAATAATGTACTAACCATCCGTAATTATAATATATATTAATACATAAAAATTATGTAGATATCGAAGGAAGGCGCTCTAGACAGACAGACGGTGGTATCAGCCTTGATGATGGTTGTGGGAAGTTTGAGTGAGACCGTCTCATGACTTTCTCTGGCTCATATTCAGAAGCGTTTCTTGTGTAGATAAGTAGATAGATAAACAACATAACATTAATTATGTTTCGTATTTAATAAACAAACTTCGGAAATGTGAGGAAATTTGTTGGTGAAAAATAATTCGCCGATCTGTGTGCATTATTTTTGAAACGAGTTCTTCGTTCCGATTCCACGAGAACGTGGTTGAGGCGGTACGTTGCCCACCACTGTCCTATATATGTAGGATATGTATCACTAGAATAGAGTCGCCGAACCAGTTTCATCTTTCCTGATTATCGGGGTGACTGAACCCCGACTACACAGTGTCCTGTCTACAATTCCATCTCTCTATCTTCTAGACAATATTCTAGAGGTTCTAACTAAATCACCTCGCCATCAAGCAGATCTCTTGGTGTTACCAATTATATTTGTTCTTATTCCCCCAACCTCCCAACCTTCATCCAGAACTGGTTCTTCACTAACAAAATCCCAAAGTCTAGGGTGATGTCACCAGAAGACCTTTCCAGATTCCAGAAAACCGTACAAAACATCGTCTTCGATTAATTTCAACGACCTGATTAACCAGACTCATCGTCGGGGAACCGCAACCGCAAAACCGCAACTTTCGGAAGCCTAATTAATTAAAAATTATTGTCAATTTATAAATGAAAACAATTTTTAATGTCTCATTGCAAAAACTAGTCCGGTCGCCATTTTTTTCTTTCTCTTTCTCCTTAAATTTCTCCTCAACAAATTAATTAACAAGACGAAAGCAAAAGAGTCAAGGAAAGGAGTGAGGTTACAGGGACAAGATACATTCTCGTTAACATAGTTTGCAAACTCCAGGCTAATAACATCTCCGATAAGACAGTCAAGTAAGCAAATATCGAAGTAGTCGACAAGCACTCACCCTTTGGGTTTGTCTTCGGTGCTGACTAATTAGCTTCCTCTTCGTTGAGGTACCATCTGTACAGCGAAGAAGTTATCCATTGTCCATGCCCTCGCTCTTTATCTATGAGGACACTTATTAAACAATATAGAAACGACGAGGTAAGTAGCACGAGCACCCCCAAGGTCAACGTGAGCTCCTATTAGTCATTCCAAACATATGTGGATGATAACTCCAACATTCGGAGTCATAGTGGGGGTGCTCTCCCGGTTCTTCCCAACTTTCATGAGTTCTGGCTTTGGTATCTGGAAGAAAGATGGAAAGACAATTTTATGTAAAGATTAAAAACCTGAGAACAAATCGTACCTTGACTCAGGGTCTTAACTTCCAAATTTGATTAAAATTTTTGATTTGAAAAATTATCCAAGTCGGAGAAATTATGGTTTCGATAGCCTAATCATATAAGGAAACGGAAGGGAGCTACGAATTTTGTTTTCAGAATGTGGATGCCTAAAGTTAGTCGAACACCTGGCTGAGGATAACATCAAGAGAGGACGCTTTGAGGTTTTGAGTTCTAATTTATCTTCCACCAAGGTTTGAAGTCCCTCCCTATCACCTATTCTAAGACTAAACAGAAAAGTAGCGCAAAACACCAAAAGACGTTAAGCGATACGTCACATAATCTCAGTAACAATACCTGGACGCGAAAACCTGGTTTACTGCTAAACGTATCCTCCGCATAAAACGAGACCTGGCAGTTATGACTAGATATCATCAGACGTCAAACAGGGTAAGGTGGCGAGAGTTCCTCGTCGACGCTCTGGGTTCTCGTTTTTTATTTTCATTCCAAAAGACAACTGTCCACCTGTCTTTCTAACAAAATTATTATCTGAAGCTGTAGATAAGGAAACGAAAGCCCACCCGTAAATGAGATAAATAACTAAATAAATAAATAAAAATTCATAAATTCACGACATGGAAATAAATAAATATGCCTAAGGTTAGTTTCATTTCTTCAAACAGGAAATCGTAAGAACCTGTTCGAGAGGTGAGCAATATGTGAGGCCGAATCGTTTAGGGCTGGAAAGAAAATTTTGCTAACCGGGTTGTGAAGGTCGAAGCTGACGGGAAGGTTTTGGGGTTGAGGGGAAGGGAATTTCGCGGAACAGGATGTTCAAGACTTTTGGACCTCTGGTGGTGGAGGATCGTGCTGATACCATTCGAGCTTCCTTTGCAGCACTTGCTACAGTTTTCTTTGTCAGCAGTTATGGCTGGATTGAAGGCAGGTAAGTCGATTCTGCTGATCTTTTTGGTGCCCTACAGCTTCTTCTTCAATTCAATTTCTAGGGGTCAAGAACTGTGGAGTGATGGTTACGTGCCGGACTAAGAAGTTATAGTAGCAAGTACAAATCTTCCTCCCGTATCCTGTTATACCCAAAAAGGTGCTGAAAGGGTTACAACTCAACTATAACTATAACTATAACTATATATATTTACTCCTGTTAGAGCTTAGAAATTTATTTCTTCGAACGTCCTAAAGTGAAAGATTTAGTTCAAGTTATCAAAATAAATCCACAGTTGAGTTAGATCTCAATAAGTCCAACAACAAGCGTCAGACCTCAAGGTCATTCAAGGTCATTCAGCATATTCATAAGGTAAATGAGACTTCATTAATAGTGCAATGACATACGTTAAAACTATTAAAAATAAACATCGAGTGTGAGACCATAATCTCTGGGCTATTAGTCTGTTTCGTACAAAAATTAATTTCATCATTTTCGATCGGTTAGGTTATCTGTTTAGAGATTAAACGAATTGTTCACACCTTCGGCTACCTTCAATACCTCTTGAGACTTCTATTCCAAGTCGATATTATTTAGGTCAACTAATCAGGTCTACCAACACCACGAGTAGAGAAATTTAAACCGCGTGTAAACGTCGGGTAGAAGAAATGTGAAGCCGGTGAGGTGTCTTCAAGGGAGACCTCGGATTTTTCGAACATGTGTGCACCCTCAGCCGGGATTTGTTTCTACCACATATGAGCTTAGTATGTTCAGAGAGGGACTGTATTATTTTAATTATTTTGTCGTTTTTTGGTTATGACGAATAAATATGTTGCAAACCTTGAGAGAGGAGTTAAAAAGTATGTCAGTACTTTGCCCTAATAAGGAAGTCGATCTTAACTTTCGTAGCCAATCCACGAGGCTGCGAAGCATGATTCACTTCTTGTTCCATTTTTCATAATATCCTAGTCGTGGGCTGTTTCTTCTCTTTAGCTTCCCTTTTAGTATGAAACCTGAAAGAGTGTTTAGTACCTGATTAGCTCAAAGACCAAAAGCCAGAGTTCCGTTCGAAAGAAAAATTGAGAGAAGCAAATTAGGAAGTCCTACTTGCTCTCATTTTGATTCAACTTTCCTATAGCAATATGCTATAGTCTGGGTTCTAGGCTAATTGACGTAAAAGTTGTATATTCCCCTTTTCAACTCCTTGGGTAGTCTTCAGTCCCTTATTTCGGATATTACCAAGAAAAATGACTTTCTAACTCACCCAGCTTATTAGCCCAGAACTTATAATACCAGAAAACAGTGTAATAGAAGTAAACTAGAGCTGACCTGACCTGACAGCTTAACCACTTAATTTTTAGACTATTAATCTCTAATTTAGCAATCTTACAACAGATGACTGAGAGATTGATAGAAGGTATGATTCAAGTAAAATCTGGTTTAAGGTTAGGACAGTTCTAGTTTAGTTCTATACACTGTTTTCTGGTGTTCTAAGTCCTGGGCTAATAAGCTGCCTGAGTGAGAATGTCAATTTTCTTCGTAATATCGAAATATGTCAGATCAAACTACCGCATAACTAGCCTGTTTAATCTATCTGAGCTGTTGTTCTCGTTAAAAGATACTAAACGAATAGACTGACTTAGAGTCCTCTAAATAATTTTAAAATGCTTTTGTCAGGTTTATTTTTTGGGCTATTAATCTATAATTTAAAGCGATTACAATTTTTGTAGTGATTATCACCAACTAAACAACTACAACAGACGACTGAGAAACCGGTAAAAAGTTATGCGTCAAGTATAACTCCAGCGCTCTAACAGTTTAATTAGCCCAGAACAAAAAACTCGAAAGTCACACAACCTTACCACCCACGCCCACTTCATACAAACAATTCTAAAACTCCTTATTCCCACCCGACAAATCGTTTAATCCGCTCCTCAGCAACAAAAAAAAATTTAGCCTCGCGATTAGAGCCTAAAAAACAAAACCAGGTATTCGAAAACATGTTGAACTAAAAACGAAAAGGCGTTCGGCCGTCTTTCTTCCTGTCTTCCGCCATAACCACCATCAACACATAGGATACTTAAAGGATGTTTATGTTTTGGTAAATCGCATGTGTTGATATGTTTAGGAACGGTGTTAAAGAAAACAATCAAAAGTCGTAGGCGCGATGAAAAAGACAACAAGAACGGTTTTTTACCTTTTATTCGTTCGCTTTGGGTTATTTCGTTCGGATATTGAGGCCTGTCGCAACCAGGCAACGAAATCAAACACCCAAATGGATCCAAGAACCCAGCCAGATGGTCTTCCGTTCGAAGACCCTGAATTCAGGGTCGCACTTAAGCTAAGCATTAATCTATAGGTCAAGGTATCAGAAAGTTTTTCAACCTGGCGCCTTGGTCTTATCAGGTTTTTTTCTTTCAAAGAGATTATGGTTGGAATATGGGGAGACTAAAATTCTTTTTTTAATTCTAAATTTGTCGCTTACAATTAAACGAAAATAAAAATTTTAATCGAGAAGTGAAATTCCTGGGCTATTCGACATAGAGAGACGTTCAAACTAACTTTAATGTTCTTCTTCACCAGGTGGTGTCTTGTGAATTGTTTTTTATATACCACCTCCAGCCTTCGTAGTCGTTTATCAAAATGGTTAATTAGCCCTGATTTCTTGCAACGAGGACTTTCTTCTGTCGGGCCTACGTCTCCCTATATAGTTATATATAGTATAGTTATAGTATAGTTTAAAGAGGAATTGATTCATCATTTGGTTCGACTCAGATAGTTCTAGCATCTGGGCTATCAACCTCTGTAAAAGATTTTTAATGAGACAGTTGATCATTTTCCTTATCTATTTACTATTCAGAGAACAAAATAGGCAGGCTTGCCAAATAAAACCTCAAAAAACAAAGTCCAAATATATGCCCACTCCCTAAACACAATTATTAGGTTATAGTTTATTGTTGGCCTAATATTTCAATTCACTACAAATTAGGTTAAACATTGTAGATAATCTATAAATTATAAATAGATAATTCACTAGATGTGTTACAATAGTTAAAAAAATTGATTCATCATTTGGTTCGACTCAGATAATAGTTCTAGCATCTGGATTTAAACGAGACAGTTGATCATCCTGTTTATCTAATTAATATTCAGGAACCACAATAGACAGGCTTGTTGATAGTTGGTGTGGAAATAGTCTAACAAGCACAACCCACAACAGCCGAAGAAAAGCCACAGTTAAACAAAAAAAATTATCCCCGAGTCTATGAATAATAATTTTGTAGGCTAACAAGGAAGAGAAGAAAGATTTAATCAATTCAGCAAGATTTATGAGTTTCAATTTAATTAAGGAACCCACCCTAATTTTAATTAAAATTATGCAAACAACCTGATATTGATTATAACATTAAAAATGATTCATAGAGAGAGAGAAATTGGCAACCGTTCGAACCTTCACCGAACTATCGAATGCCAGTGCAAGGCTTCGATATCAATCGCTGATTATTGGCTACGCTGACAAAGTTCTTTTTCAGGTATGCGTATAGGTATGAGAGTGAGAGAGCGGAAGTGGGAGTAACAAGAAGGAAAAGGATTTTGGTCTTTTAAATCTGTTTTGAATTTTTAGTTTTAGTTAGCCATTTTGAATTTTAAGCTGTGTGTTAGCAATTTCGCTGTTGGTGTAAAAATGAATTGCAGCTTTGGGAGCTTTAAGGTGTATATTGGTTGGATGTCTTTGTGAGTGAGCTTTTCAAACGTCAGTTATGATTGATTATGGGCACAAAACTTTGTCTAATCACAATGTGAAGGAATCATCTTTGAGGATTATTTTTAAGCGGCCATATTTGTCGGGGAGATCTGTATGTATTAAATTTATAAGGAAACATAATTTAAATCAAACTAAAAATTTACACGGGGAGGCGATGAAGAAAGAAAAAAAATTCGAAAGTTTAATTATCGTCCGATACAAAGTCAAGTGTCACGGTCAGACTTGGGCTCCTTATTTGGGAACCCAACCGGATAAGACTCAAAACCGAAGGGTTCGCGTAAAAAGAAATCCGAAAACCGTGAAACATTATGAGATTAGAGCTTAACTACGTTTTTCTTTCCTTCATCTCAAACCGCGTGTCGAATTTTCTGTTTAAATTGTACGAGACGGACAAACACATGACCGCTTTGTTAACGATAACGGTTTCACTGAGATAATTGATAAAAGCAGTGTTGGAAGTCAAATATGAGCTAACGCCCATTCGAGCCTTTGGGAAATATTAACACAAACCCTGTTTCACTAGCTCAGTCTAGCTAGTTCAAAGCTGTGATAAATTCTTAAATAAATCCATCCTTAGTGATGATATCAACTTTTACCCAAATAACAGTAATTAAGCGCGGTCATCTAATTCCATTAACAAGCCTAATAGCCCAGAAATCTGTGCAAGAGCAGAGATATTAAAAGAAATCGTTACATTCCTTAGAATGACTCTAATAACCAGTGTGAATGCCATCAGGATGGTTATTCCCAGTCATGTAAAAACTTGTCAGAACAAGTTTCGTAACCGTCAAGTGTCAATACTGATTAATATGAGTTAGGCACTTATTGAAAAGATTATTATGGATTTATCATTTATGCAGTATTATGCATTTATCAAGTATGAATGATGCAGTGGTGTCAACAACCACTATCTGTCCAAGGATTGTCAAAACGACATAATTTAGCTTCCAGAGATGTTTGGTAAATTTTCCATCATCCTCCTGAGTTGAAGTTTGAAAATTAATTGTGTAGACAGAATAAATTGCATTTGACTAAGTAAAAGTTACTTTATTGTAGAAATAATTTCTCCTCACAATAAATCATTCACAAATTTAAGGAAGTGATTACTTGACAACCGACTAGCATATTATAGAACATAAATCAATGTTTCCTACATTTTCTAAATCTCCTCTGTTAAAACACAATTCAAACTATTTGACATTACTAATTAGACAGTTAACGGAAATTTCGGTTACGTAACAAATCCGTTTGTAATTAATTTTACAAAGTCCAAATCACGAAATTACAAAAACAATCGTTGTAAACTAATATTAATATTTAGCGCTGTAGAAATTTTAATGATGAATCAAACAAAAAAGGAAAGTTAACTCACCTTAACCCATTACCGAAATAAAAAGAAAAAACTTTCCATGAACCTGCGCCATATTTGAATTTTATATAAACAACAGAGTTGCCAACGTTCGAATTAACGGTCGACCGCATCATGAAAAATTTAACGGTCGTTCTCTCCCGCATCTTTACAAAAAAAATTTGTTTTAGTTTTAGTTTAATTTAATTTTTCCCTTTTCTAAGAATTTATTTTAACCAAAACAAGCTAAATTCTAATCAGTTTAAACCGTTTAACATATTAAAGTCGGCAAGACTCATAAAAAGGAAGAAATAAACTGAACAAAACTGAAGGAATGAAACATTGAATTTTTATTTCTATTAGGTAAAAAGTTTTTGACTCTTGCAAACCCTACGAAAACTTAAAAGAGAATCAGTTCAAACCGTTTTCCTGTGGTATTCAGGAGGAGCAATTCCATAGTTCTGAATAGAGAAAAGACTTCCTGCATTTGTGTACAAATATTTTAACACATCCTGAAGCATGGCTAATAAGAGACTTGTACTTCGTTCATTGAGTTCAGTATAAGCAAGAACAGTACCAATTTTTACTGGAAATAGACAACCAAACATTTTAATAAGATGAAAGGCAGTGAAGAAAACCAGAAACAAGAATCATAAATTCATACCAAAGATTCGTAAGAGGTGGTGAGCTCCATATATTTCAGACATGGGCTTGTCAGGATACTCTCTTAGCAAATCTGCATATTGTGGTCGTTCAAATTTAAATAAAAGCTGAGATCCAATCATGGTATTAAAATATTCTTTCAAACCACTGACCACTTGCTTGCAAGCACTCTCCCTAAAAGCAAACACAAATTTTTGTTTTGAAAATCTAAGTGTAAATCAGCTATAATCACAATTTAATCGAATGTACTTACATATATTTTGAATTGTTTTTACAAGTAGTTTTAAATTTAAGGTAATCATCTAATATTTGGTCTACAGAACGACTCGCTGGCAAATTAACAAGTTTCTTTTGTCTGGTTATGAGATCCCAATCATCTACTAGCCAAGGTTTCAACTCATCTGGAATTTTCACCTAAACAGGTACATGAAATATATAAGTATATATAGTTTATAAGTGAGATGAATTAAAATCTTATTAGTTTATTAATGAAAAATCAGTTTGGTTGATGAACTGGTTTTAAATGATTGCCAACCTTTATTTCAACTTTTTGCATAAACTGAGTTTCAGTCTCAAAAGTCGAATCCTGCTTTAGTCTTTTTTTTCTCTTCGGAGCATCTGACGAGCTCTCTTGTGAGGATGTTGGACTCTCCCTTTTCAAACTGTCCCCTCTTTCCTTCTTTTCTGACTTTAGATTTTGATTCTAAATTTGGAGTAGATGATCTGGAAAACAAAAATTTTATTATCCCCCACTGACTAACCTAAAATCAGGATGTTGATACATAATGTTAATACAGATAATAACTACCTGCTATCAGAATCATGAACAGAGCCTTCACTTCTGACATCAGAACTTTTGCTTGAGTCTTTGGCAGCTGACTTTAATGCTTTCGGAGTTGATCCTTTTGATTTTTTCTGAAGACGTGATTTGTGAGATTTTTGTAAATCCTTCTGTCTTGCCACATTAGCCTCGTTGTATTTCAAAATTCTTGATTCTGGAACCCATTCGTCCCAACTAAAACAGCAATAAGTAAATTATGTCATGTGACTCTCTCAAACACATGACAATTCTAAGTTTGTTACAATTGCCTAACCTTTTGTTCCAACCAGCATAATGTACCCAGTATTCGTTTAAATCATTGTCATCCTCATTGACTCGAAACTTTAAACATTTGGCTTCATAAATCAAGGGTCCATGGAAACAGAGAACTTTTTCTCCTGTTTATTAAAAAAATTGGCCATTATAATCAAATTATTTGGTAATAAGAGAACAATGATAGGTTATAAATCAACTGACAAGGTTTTTGACAACACTGACAACATCCATTCTCAGTTTAATATCAAGAAATAATAACTTAAAATCAAAATTTGATAAACTGAACAAATCTAAAATACTAATAATTGAGAATAAACGGAAAAATAAAAACAAAACATTTGAAATAAATCTCATCAACGAATATCTGCATTTCAACAACAACAAACCAACGACAAATTTAACAACGTCAATTTCTGTTTTAACAATAAATACTGGGCATCACCTTCGGCGAATTTGTTTGTGGCCGTTCCCGTTGGAGCCATTCTATTCAATTTTAAAATACTTCTCTTCGTTGTATTTTAAAAGAAGTGGCTCCGAGAAAAAAAATTATCAATGATTCCCAGATACGAACAAAAACATTCAATTCGTAAGAAGTACTTCTTACCGACGCCTTCGTGGCACTAGACTAAAGGCGGTGTTGTCGCCATATTTGTTTTCGGCCCCCGTAAATTGTGCAGAGCTGAGTTGCATGTAACTATACAATCCAAACTATTTGGAATTGTATTTTGAGAATTATTCATTCATTTGATGAGTTTTTGAGACTTTTAATTGTTTAAATTATCACTAGACAATAATGATAATAGCTGTTTTGGTTTTTAACACAATTAAACTTTACACTTACCGAATCACACTTGTTTCTGTTGAGGTTCTTTAACAAGAAAGGCCCCCTCCAGCTTTTTTGACTTGTCTCTGATGTCATAATACGAATGCTTTCAAATCTGCCCCTTCTTCGTTTGTCCACAAGATGATCACCTGTGCCATGATCAAAGCTGGTTATGTGCCTTGTTCATTTCCAATTTGGTGATCTCAAAGTTTCAATCAAGCCTCTGATTTTGGTTTGGCTATTTCAAAATTTTTTTTGCCGTTTCGGCCACTTTTCGTTGTCAGCACTTCCTCTCGACTTCTTCTTTTCGCCTCTTCTAGCTACTTTCCTTCCTTCATTTTTATACTGTGTTTATAAAATTTCTTCAAAGTTCTTAAAGACCCACAACTTTTTTCTTCCCACCAATAAATAGTACGATAAATAAAATTTTTGCTATGAAAAACTAATCTATCTATCAACAAGTATATCACATATATTTATATATATAGTATATTATTAAATATCTATTTTTTAATAAGTAATGTTTTTCACTATAAATTTGATAATATATACATTATTACTTACTATTTAAGTAAAAAAGTAAAACAATTAAACATTTATTTACAATACTAACGAACTTGTACTTCAATAACGAACAATTGAGAAAACACAATAAATAAATAACATGTTAATAATATAAATAAATAATATTTGAATATGAACTAAAGAGCCGCAGGTTGCCGACGCCTGTCCTAGACCAACTCAACCTCCATTTTGGGATTTGCTGATCCAAGTTGTCCACAAACACAGCCATAAGGTCTTCAATGCTACTTAAGATCTTTCGATTCAAGATGTCCACAAGCTCCAAGACCCAATCAACCTCCGCGAACTATCTATGATATCCATATTCAACTCCCTTATCCACCATTCACCTGGTTATTGATTGAAATTTTGGTTGGTTTCAGATCAGCTACTACAAGACTATGGTTTCCAAATGAAAGGATATCTCCTTAACCACAAGGTTAGTTTTTAAAAAAAATTCCTTGACAGTTGTCTATTAGAGTAAGGAAAGAGAAACAAGAGGAAAATTTTTCAAAAACATCCCAAAGACTCATGGCACAGTTTCTCAAACCGCTGTTAATACACCGAAAGTTGAAAAAAAGGTTTTTAGAAAATTGTTAATTTTGTTATTTTTTTCAAACAAGAAAAAAAAATTGTGTTCGTAAGTTGAACACGAGTCGCGATTCGAAGGGGAAGATTTTAAAAAAAGATGGGCCCGTCGAAGGAGAACAAAAGGAGAAGAAGAAATTCCCTTCTAGTCCCACCAGGAGTTCTCCTGGATCCCAATTTAACGTGCTTCCCCTTATTCCTGTGCCATTTTTGGCTCCCCCTTCTACTGCTGGCTATCGACACGAAGACGATATCGCCAGTGCTTTCAGAACACTGCCGTAGTGTTCTTTCCGCGAAATTTTTTTTGGTCGGGAAGACTTAAAAAAACTCGAAAGCGCTCATCAAACTCTAATTAAAGGTAGGTTTTGTGATTAATTACTTTCTTCTAACACCATCCAAACCTCTTACAAGAAAGATTTCCGCTGGAAAGTTGTCCTAAGTTGGCTTATGAGAAAGTTGGAAAGAAAGTTTTCACCAAATCCCATCTCTCACCCGAAATCCTTTAACTACAATTATAAAAAATTCGGGGAGAACTTTAAACTCGAAGGTTTTTAGGTTTTTAGTTTTAAGTCTTAAGTCCCTAAAAGCTCCATTAGATTCGTATCTTTTCTCCTAAATGGTATTTGAGTTTAAATAAAAAATGGCAAAACGCCAGATTGTCTTATGAATGATGCGATCCAAGCTATTGTAACTTAGACAAAAGTTCGACAGGAATTCTAACAATAACCTTTTGCAAGAAAGAAGGTGAAGAAAATCCGGAAAACCCAGTTTCCAGTCGCCTTATAACCTTTTCTCTAACACCTAACTCCAGCTCGATAACTTTCCATAATTTTTAATTAAAAATTATTAATTAATAAAAAGTTGAGAAGAGTAACAGTTTGTCAAGAAGGTGACAGGGAGCGATAAAAAATAATTACGAATATTTAATTAATTATTTATCGATTTTTTAAATTAAATATTCTGATTATTAGCAGATAGATAAATATATTAAAAAGTTAGGTTTTCGTATTTTTCGTTATTATGAGCTTTTTTTGCTGTTGGAAAAACTTTTGTTCCCCTGTGAAAAAGTTTGTTTTGTAATTTTTTAATTGTTTTAGAAAAATTTTCCTCTTCAAGTATTTCCCTCCCTCTGTCTCTCTCTTTCTTTCTTTATTGCTTCCCGTGGAATAGTTAAAACTTTTAATGAGTTTAATATTAAAAAATAATTTGAATTTTTTATCCGCAACTTATTGAATTACGTCATCAAATTGTTAATAATACAAAAAATGAAATGTTGGAATTCAACAGAAGAATTTTCGGTTCTCTCTTCTGAAAATGCAACAGCGCAGTTAACTGGTCGCCATTTCGTTCGTGACCAGTTGGATTTGGTTTCAAAATAAAGCTTTCAAGGCTTCTTCTGGTCGTCAGCATGAAGTTTTCGATTTTGAGTCTTGTTCTCATTCTTTGAATAGTCTTTAATGTTGGTATTGACATGTTTGTTAGCTGCAGTTGTCATTCACTGTCGTTAGTCGTTGTGGTTTAATATGGTTGTCTTTGGATTGTCTTTCCGTTTCCTTTTTATTGGTTGGGTTGTTTATAACCCAACTGGATGGTTATAGCCAGTGTCGGACTAAGGCTAAAGCGGGTTTAGGTAACACTGTAAAAGGGCCCTGGGTCGCCTAGGCCTTAGTTCGCCCATGGTTATAGCCCATCATAATACATAATCATGTTGGGTTGTATTACCATGTAGCCAGGTGTCTTGTGGATAGCCCCACCACGAATTTGTGAACCAACCACGCGTTCCGCCCACGACAATCTCCTGCGTTTGATGATGCTGACTATATCCAGCAATATCGTTTGGTAGTTTCTTCATCTTCTCTTCCGCCCAAAAGTTCATGAATTTTGTCCTGATCCCGTTTTTCAGGTTGTGGTCTGATTGGATGTGAGGGGGTTGAGCTTTCAACCATAACGTCTGGGGCGCATAGGGCTCCTCTTTGACTGTACACCTCCACGTCTTTCTAGGTCTTCGATAGTCAGACATTTTGACCACTCAATCGTAAATTAAAAAAAAAACTTAGAAAGCTCTCTACGGTCTTTGCAAAGATTAACATTACTACTTTTAACTCTTCACCTCCATAATTTGAATTCATACAGTCTCTGATCGAAAACTTTTTTGTTTGTAATGTCAACTCTCTGCCTTCTAAATACTTCAACACACCCCCCCCCGACATCCAAATAAACGGCGAACATTTTTCTCTCTGTATTAATTGTCGTATATTGAGAACATAGTTCATTGGTGTCCTGCCAAAAACACAATAATAGCAATCAGTGTGTGCTAAATCCAGTAGTCTAGAATTTTCTTTCTCTCTTCAATTTATTTATAACGTTCTCTTTTCGAAAGAATTTTTTTTCCTAGAAATTTGATGAAAATCTCAGACTTCGTTTTTGAGGATTTGTTAAGTTTTTGGTTTTTTTTGGGGGGGTTCGTCTGTTTTGATTCTTCTTTGTTCTGGCTGTGGTGTCCTGCGTACGCTTTAAGGGCTGTTAATTAGAGATTGTTGATTTATAACCGCCATCTGGGTGAAAGCTGTTTTATTTTTAATAACAGTTTTAGTAGAAGTCCTGCTAGAACGGTTTGGGGTTTTTCCCGTAACCCGACACAACCCAATCGAGGGAAAGATGTGCTGTAGAAAAATTTTCTAAAAAAAATTCAATTCCTCGTAAAGTAAAGAAATGGCCATCGTTTTGGATTTCCCATCTCCCAGAATTCAATTCATTCGAAATAAAACCGGAAAAAAATTTTTTTTTCTTTACCTTTTTAGAAATTTAAATTTGGGTGCGAGAATAAATTTTTAGAGTTTGAAACCCTCAAATCCCTTGAAACCTTTTCTTTCCTTCCCTCCTCCCCCGGCTTTCTTCTCCTTTCCTGTGGCTTTTCCCTCACATTAGCATATCAATTTTAACTCTTCTAAATAAACTGAAGAGCAGAAAGTCGTGATACGGAGCTTCCATTGATGGCGCTCATCCTCTCAGTTTTGAATTTTTTTTCTTTTAAAAATTATCCAGAATCGAGAAGTTTGGGTATGTAGCGCTAAGACTTCGTCGAAAGAGAGAGAGAGGGAAAGGAAAAAGGAAAGAGAATTGATATCGTAAAATAATCTGGGATTTGTCCAAAGTATATATATCGGACAGGCTAAATTGGGAGCGGGAACGTCGCCCACAAAAAATTCTTACGTCATTTTGCAGATATGTTACAGTCCACGAAATATTTTCCCCTCCCTCCTTTCCTCTCTCTCTCTCCTTTGGGCTTTCTCTGTGCTCTCTTTTACATATGTTCTGTGTCTTTTAGATCAGAACCGAAACCAAGGAGTTCGGTTGAAAGGTGATGGCTTACCTGAGAGTTAATCCTGATTCCCTCGTTTGAGTTAGTGTTGATGTCTTTCTCTCTCACCTTCTTTCACCTCCTTCTTCTAGAATAAAACAAAAAATCAATTTTAAATAGTTTAACGAAGAGTTTCTGGTGACGAAATAACCTTGGAAAAGCTTTAAATTTATGATTTTCGCAAAAGCTCTGATCAGCTTTTGGCATTTAGTTCCTTACTCCCCCCCGTCCTCCTCTTCTTTCCAACTCCTCCCGCTCTTGAAGCTTTTGTACGACTTAAAATTGACGCTGACTCACTTTTTTTCTCTTCTTTTTATTGTTTCGCCTTTTTCCGATGCTCTTGTCGTTCCACTCGAAACTTTTTATTTTACAAGTACACTCTTGTAAACTCCTCCCTGCACTCAACCCTTTCTGTTATAATCAAGTTTAATTTTTCCATTTTTTTCCAGGATTCGTCTGAGGAGGGAAAACAAAAAAAAAAACCGTCAAAATGGACGCGATCAAGAAGAAAATGCAGGCGATGAAGATGGAGAAGGATGCCGCGATGGACAAGGCGGATACCTGTGAAGGACAGGCTAAAGACGCCAATGCCAGAGCGGATAAGGTACGAGATGAGAAGACGGAAGCAAAAATAAAACAAAAATTTTTTTAAGCTGAGACATCGTTCAGTTATTGAAACATTCACGACTGGTTGTAGGTCAATGAGGAAGTGAGAGAACTTCAGAAGAAATTAAATCAGATCGAGGCTGATTTCGAGAGGACGAAGCAGGAACTCGAACAAGCCAACAAGAACTTAGAAGAAAAAGAAAAGCAATTGGCTACCGTAAGTAGTAGAACATGACACTTCCTGTGGTTACTATAAAAGTTTTGGTGTTCGTTCACTTTATTTCCGCTTTTAGATATAATATCTATTACAGTATACGGACAGTTAGTTATAGTGTAACAACCAATAATTATAATATTTATTTATTATGTACTTTCTTTCTTCCAAAGACCGAAAGCGAGGTCGCCTCTCTCAACAGGAAAGTTCAAGAAGTTGAAGAGAATCTAGAAAAATCCGAAGAAAGGTCTCTAACAGCTCAAACCAAATTGGCGGAAGCTTCCCAGGCTGCTGACGAATCCTTCCGTATGTGCAAAGTATTGGAAAACAGGTCCCAACAAGACGAAGAAAGGATGGACCAATTGAACAACCAATTGAAAGAGGCTCGAATGCTCGCCGAAGACGCCGACGGCAAATCCGACGAGGTAAACTTCCCTCTAAGACACAAAACGGTCATCATCGACCATTCTCACGGTCTCCAATCGAACTGTACCAAAACGATTCCCCTCACTGTTTTCAGGTTTCAAGAAAGCTGGCCTTCGTTGAAGATGAACTGGAAGTGGCTGAAGATAGAGTCAAATCTGGTGATTCGTAAGTAGCCTCTATATTAGTTCATGTTCTGACTTGGATATACCTAGGTAGCACGTCTACAAACTGTTTGCCACTTCTGGCACAATATATCTTATAAGGAAACGACCTTGATGCCGGTTGACTGACAAGACCACCTCACGAGTGGTTGCTTCCTCAAGAGGGATTGGAACAAGATGCCCTCGAAAGTCGATATCCGATTGAACTTCGAGTAGAGGAGATAATTTCACCAAGAACACTAATTAGTTATTAATTCAATAACAGGAAGATCATGGAACTCGAGGAAGAACTTAAAGTCGTCGGAAACAGCTTGAAATCTTTGGAAGTCTCTGAAGAGAAAGCCAACCAAAGGGTTGAGGAATACAAGAGGCAAATTAAGTCTCTCACCGTCAAATTGAAAGAGGTAAGTTTCGCAACTTCAACCTAACTCCAACCGCAAACAGAAACAACACCGAAATTAACGTTTTGTTTTTATATTTTCACGTAATCAGGCTGAAGCCAGAGCTGAATTCGCTGAGAAAACGGTTAAGAAACTGCAGAAGGAGGTTGACAGGCTGGAAGGTAATGTGTTGGCTTGGGTTAACTCGGCTCGCATAATTTTTAGGATCGAGTCCTTTCGTAAATCAAATAGAATTAAAAATATAAATCAATCAAAGCCAAAAGCTGCTTCTTTGTCACGTATTTTCGTAGTCATTAACACATTTGGTATGAGCGATATTGTAGTGCATAGCTTTGCTTTTAAACGCAGACGATGACTACAAATTGTCCGTTAGGAGATCTTTTTGTCACGACTCGCCAAATTGGCGGGAAAGTGAATTTCGTAATTGTTCCCGAAATTGAATTAAAATTTTCTGGAAGTTTCTTGAAGACTTGGGAAAAATGATTTAGAATCCAATTTTGGACCTTTTGGGATTTTTAACCCTTTGGGTACAACTGGTCCAAACCATGACGTTCTAATACGTCATTTGGATTGAGACGATGTTTAACGTATAAATTCTTGTTTGAGAGAGAAATTCGACACAATTTTGATGAACCTGGGTTGAAATGTAATTGACACAATGACAATATTAGAGATCATATTTTGTGTATGCAGGGGAGGACTAAGGCCTATTTATAGGGAAGTTGCGGACTAAAAACTTTTGGGTGGATGTCTCTTACTCTCAGACGGGAAGACCCGGGTACTCGGAATTACACTTCCGAAATCTTCCCTAACCCGGTGACTTTATACAGTCAAAAAGTCCTTATGACCCGATGGCCCACGCACCAGGCCGCCTTCTCAGAAGTTGTTTATTCTGTCTAACCCATTCAAGTTTGTCCGGGGTGCAGCGGGCCAAGGCCTAGGCGTCATAGGTATTTTTTGTAATTTTTAGGGCCCAAAAATTAGGTTTCTAGTTTTTTAATTATTGTGCACGTTTATTATTTCTTCCTTTTTTCTTGAAATCCGATAATTAAATAGAACAATATGCTTTAAAAACAAACGCCAGGATCACAATACTGCCAGGGACCGCTTAAACCTTAGTCCTCTTTTCTCTACATTACCGAGAAACTTTAAAATACGGCCTTCTCTAGGCCTAGGCATTGTATAATACGCTGCCCCGAGTATAAGGCAGTTTTCAAACAACGTGCCTTTAGTATTATTACTATTTTATCAAACCTTATATGAGACATAATTTTATAAATGACCCGCAGAGTTACGATTCATTTCAAAAATGGCCCGCGGGATTTTTAGATCCCCACTTCTGGTTTATTGCTCACAGTTAAAAATATGCAAACACAAGGGTCACACCATTAATTTTAAACAAAAATCCAAAAACCTTTTTTATAAAATAAATTTATACCCAAAGGGTTAAAATCGTCTCAAGTTTAAAATTATATCTGAAAGCTGGAAAAGAATCCAACGTGTCCACCATAAAATCCATTTTAGGAATTTTCTCAAATTATATCTAAAAACTCCCTTCAGACTATTTTGTCGCTATAAAAATCATAAATAATCACAATGAAACTTTTAAGAGCTTTTAACAATCGATTAAAAATCAAAAATTAATAAGCATAATTTTAAACGGATCAAAAGAAAGTTTCTAAATTAAATGAAGCCACCATTAACGTAAACAAAACGAAATCGAAGTGGATTGGGATATGAGTCAGGGGAGCCAACTTAGGGAAGTAAATTAACGTCAAATTTCAATAATTTCAGACATTCTGTACCAAGAAAAGGAGAAATACAAGGCGGTGTGCGACGATGTGGATTCCACTATTGCAGAACTCACTGCCGGCTAAATATTTATCGTTCACTGTCGCCATTCATAACTCACCTCCGAAAATTATTTGCTTACCACGATTTTGTTTTTTCTCTTTATTTATTTATTTATTTCTTTTCGGCGCTTTTATTTATCCTTGAGAAATTAATAATTATAAATTTCTTTACCTATTCTCTTTTAAAATCCTATTTATTTACTCTCGTTTCAATCTATTTTCGGAAAGGTTTTGAATTTTTAATTTGAACAAAAAAATGCTGTTTACCAGCCGCCATCTTTTTTTTGTAGTTAGATCTTGTAAAATTTATTTTTCTGAAATAATTATCATCACTATTATTTTCTTTTGGTTGTTGTCATCATTTTAAAGGAAGAACTATCACTTAAGAATGTATTTTTAAAAATAAAACTACAAAAAAAATTATTCTATTAAATTTCCAAGAAATTCATTTCTTTCTTTCAATCGTTCCCCTGTCGGTACGAAATCACAAAGGCCGTGAACGACTCATTCGACTTCGTGTCGGCCATTTTTGTTTCTCTTTTTTTCTGTTACTGTTCTTTTTTTCTTTTTTTCAAAGATTTATCATCAAATCTTGTTTCTTTTTGCTTTTCAAATTTGAAAATTTCAGCAATAAAAGACGAATCGGACAAGTCTTAACAACAAGCTTGCAAGCAACTAAAACTTTGATTTTTGGAATTTTTTTTGGGACGTGTTGTCCATTTTTATTTTTGGTTTTGGGACCGTGCTTAACTAAGCTGTCGACTGATTTTTGAATTTTTTTGAACGTTTTGATGCTTTTTTGGTTTTTATTTTTGACGGTTTGCTGACGTTGACGTGTTCCTCTGAGAACTCAAATTGAATTTTTTTTTTCGTTTTTAATTATTCGCCATTTTTGATAATTGAATTTTTAACTTTTTGGAAAAGATTTTTTTATGAAGGTCGCAATTTTGTTTATTTTTGAAAAGCTTTTTGCTTGTATTTGCTGAATTTTCTTTTTAGTGTTTCTTTTTAGGACTTTTAGTAGAACTGATTCGGGGTTGGCAACCTGATTTGAGATGGTGGCCCATTTGCAGAGAGAAGACTCTTAACTGGCCCACACAGTTGTATGTTAAGAGTAGGAAGCTCATAGTCAGTAAAAGAAAAATAAATTTTCAGAAACAATTCTAGTCAATCGGTCATTTGAACACTTTATTTTGAAAGTGTTCAACAAGTTCGCTTTTTATCACCATAACTACCGAATGGGTCAACTGACCATTTTTTAAATAAAACTTTCATCGACGCTTGTACTATGACTTCAATTAAACATCCACTGATAATATGCCAGATACATAAGAAAGTGTGCATCATTTATGAAATGAATACAGTATTGATATACATGTCACGGTAAAAGTGATAAATTGGGCGATATAATATATTATTCCGGCGATTATTCATAATCACCAACTAAGCTTCGTAAATTTGACAAGTTATTGAATATTTATCACATTTGCCGGTTAGTTTATAAAATATCCAACTCGTAATGATGAATTTATTCAAAATTAGATCAGATGCTTAGCTTCTGTTCACTTCTTGTTGGGAAGTTCGTTCACTGTTAATGGCGAGCACAGCTACATGGATTGCTTGCCTTTCGCAAGAAAAGTGACAGAAGTCAAGGTTATGAGCAAAATTTGATTAACTTCTTCATTACGAGTTCGAGATTTTATAGACTAGCCGGTAAATGTGATAAATAATGAATAAGTTATCACATTTACAAAGCTTAGTTGGTTATTATAAATAATCGCCGGGTATTATATATTTGCCGAATTTATCACTTTTACCGCAAAGGTTTTGTGAGCAAGCTTTTATTAATTTCCCAATTACGAGTTGGATATTTTATAAACCAACCGGTAAATGTGATAAATATTCATTTATATATAAATTTATCAAATTTTTTGGTGATTATGAATAATCGCTGGGAATTATAAATATCCACCCCATTTATTACTGGTTCGCCTAATAAATTTGAATGCGGGTCAATTGACCGGTCACGGTATTTATAACAAATAATTGGGATAATTTGTTTGGTGGGACAGACGATTTTCAACAGCCCACCGGTTGCCAACCCCTGAAATCGATTCTGATACTACAAAACCACCTAAATATCATCACGAAACTGAAATTTGATTTTTGTTTTGACTGGAAGGTTTAAAACTGATTTTTGACTAAGCTTCCAGATGTTGTGTTACTGTTGTAGAACCAAACAGCAGAGCTTTCTCCTGTTGTTTTGAAAACAAAAAAATTTTTTTCTTTGTGTGCTTTGTACAAAATTTTCTTCCTTCTGTTTTCTGTCACTGTTTCCATCAAATCCAGTCATTTTTTGATTGGTTCTTTGATGGTGTAGTTAAAACTGTAGTGATTTTCCTTTTGTTTTTGTAGTTTGCTTTCGTCTCTTTCAATTTTCTTCTTTGCGTTGTGTTTGGTCACCTTCTTCAATCTTCTTTTGTTCTCATTCTTCATTGTCTCTCTCCTCTTTGTGTTACTATATCTCTCCTTCTAACTTCCAGTCCGGTGCCTTTCTCTTCCTTTCACTCATCTCTTTCTTTTCTTATCGGGTTTAATCCTCTTCATTCCGCTTTTCTTTTATCCTGTCATGGCAGTTGAGTGTTAATCCAAAATTAATTCTTCGGTGAGAAAAAAGCGTGAAACATTTTCAGAGAAAGTAAAAGAAAATTTAATTGAGGAAAACTCTTAAACCGTCACATCCTTTTCTGTCCTCTTTCTCTCCCTCTCGCTTTCTATCTTTCTTCTTCCTATAACTCGACAGAACAGAACAAAACTAAATTTTGAGGTTGAGTGCGAGAAACCCAAAAACGTCAAGTTCCGACAGAATTTTCTTTTCTTCCATTTTTTTAAGGAAAATTCTTCCTCGCTAACTTCATTTCCTTTGTTTCCCGAGAAAAGAATTTTTGGTTTTAACGCCATCCACCACAACAAATTATTTTATTTATTTATTACCAAGATAAGTTTTATTTTTATTTCTTTTTGTTTCGGCTGTCTTTCCTCGCTTTTCAAAATTCCTGCTGTGGCATTTAGCAGACCACCGATTTGAGTTTTTCCTGAAAACCTGGCTCCTGTACTGTCGTTTTTTAAAGTATTGCGTTGTTGTAGGTCTATTTGCGTGATTCCTACTTCCTTTAGATGTTCCCCTATTAAGCAAATTTTTGTCTTCTTCTCTAAGAAGTGTTAGATTATCCTGTTGATGAGTCACCCCGGGTCTTTATTACTGCGGTGTCTTTACAAGGCTAACATTCTCTTCCTGCGTCATCTCGCTGTCGGTAGTCTTCTATACTATGTGGTTCTATTTTTTTATGTATTTATTTATTTATTTAAGGCATGGCGTTTTCCTTTTTTTATTTTATTATTTATTTCTCGAAAATTGCTTTGGATGGAGACTGGACCGCAAAGTGAAAACGACCTTCTCTCTCTCTCTCTGTAACTCCTTTCTCCCATTTCCTTCCTTTAAAAAAATCAATTTCAGTTCTTTTCCACGTCGTTCAAATGAAAGAAGAAAGATGTAAATAGGACGATGGGGAGGAGGGGTAGTTTTCGGTGGTGGTGGTGATGGGGGGTTGTCAATAGGAGGTGCGTGGGTGAAAAAGAGGAGAAAAGATGGAAAATAAAAGAGAGAAAAATTTTTGAAAATGTTAAATCACCGCGATTTTCCTTTTTCTCCCTCTGACTCTGACTTTCAATTGTTTTCTTCTTTTCTGTAGGATTTTTTTCCTACCCTATTCTGAAAGGGATGGAGATATGGGGAAGGGGTGTAAATTGTTACCGAAAAAATCGGTGACTATTTCAAAGGAAATTTTTTAGAATTTGCATTTTGCCAATAAATTTGAATAAATCTTTCCTTTTCTTAAATATATCTTCTTGCGGTTTTTGGTTTCTTTTTATCTGTTTCTTTATCTACTTCCACCCCTTGTTTTGGGTTTCCATCTTTCGTTCACTCCTTTTCCTCTTTAAAGTTTTTCTATTATCCTGTTTATTTATTCTTTTTGTATCTAGTTTCACGTTTATGTTATTTAAGTATCTTATCTATAGTTCCATACCTATACGTCGTCGAACTTTAATAGTGTTTTGGTGTGCATTTCATCCCCTTATTCTTGTTTTGGGGAAAACTGTCAACTAGGAAGAAGCTTTTCTTCTTTCCTTTAGCTCCTGCTGGTATCGATGTTCTACTTTCTATTCTTTGTATTTGTTTACTGTTTTTCGTGACTTCTCAGCCTTCTTTTTTTCCTCTCCCTTTTCTCCTTTTATTCTTCGATTTTTCTGATTTTAATTCTTCCTTTTACTCCTGTTCTTTTTAATGGTACTCTCTGGAGGCTTCTTTTTCTTCCTTCTGTGACTGGTACTTCTTTGTTTTTGCTGTTAATTTTATTCACGTTTTTTCGATTTAATGTCTTCTCTATCTCATTTCTTTTTACTCCTTTTATACTTCCGTTCCTTGGCCTTTCTAGTTTTGTATTACATTTTTCTTTTACTTGTTGTTGTAGTAATATTTTCCCTTTTCTGTGAGAAGTTAAAGCGCCCAACCAGAAGAGTACCAATTACAAGTTTCAACTCCGTCTCGCATCCTTCTATACCACAAATTCTAGATAGTCAAATCTGCTCTACTTTCTCTTCTCTGATTCTGTCCTTTTTATACAATTTACTCACAAATTTATGTCTTCTTAGATTTAGAAATAGAAAAACGTTCAACTTACTATCTGTTACACCTTTCTAGTATGTTTCTCTTTCTTACTTCCTTTTCTCTTTTCGCCATCTTTGTTGTCCTGTGTCTTATTTTTAAGTATTCATCTCTTTTTTTTATTGAGTTTTTTTCTTTAATGTCTCTTCCCTGTTTTTTCGATCTTTTCTCAGAGTTTTTGGGTGTAAATTTCACTTCGTTGTTGTAGTTTTGGGTAAAACAAAAATGTTTCAGCAAATAAGTGGTTACTTCCTAGGTTTGTTTCTTTTTCATTATTTTTATTACTTCCTCTTGTCTGTTTCCTGTCTCTGCTGTTCTTCTCTATTTTTTATGATTATTTGTTCTAATATACTTGAAATTTTATATCTTCTCATCCTCCTTTCCCATATTTTGGTTTTTTTGTTGTTCCCATTATTTCGCCATTTTTTTTATATTAAACAGCCGACTACCGAAACATATTTCTTACAACCTCGCTGATTCTCCTGTTCCAGGGGTTTCCAATTTCCCTATCATCATAATTTTAAATTATTTATAATGTGACAATTTTCCCCGTAGAGATTTCCCTTCAGCTCTCAACTTTCCTTTTGTGTAATTTGATATCTTCGTCTCCTTTTCTTTTCCTTTTTACTCCACCCTCCTCCTCCTACCATTTTAGAATTTACTTTTATCCCAAAAGTAAAAGAATCAAAAATTAGCTGTAGTTCCGTAGTTCTGCATATGTGTTGTGATTGTTGGTCTCGCTGTTGTTGCTGTTGACGCTAGAGTTGAGCTTCTTGTACTCTGCGGCTGTTCACATATCAGGTATAAACCAAGCTAATGCTATTTAGTGTAGTAAGTAGATAATATTAAGGACTGGTAGGTAGTTAAAGCGAATTGGTACCTAGGAGTACTAACAAAAATGAGGTATAGATAATCTGATTCAAAGACGGTTATGTTTTGAGAGGAAGGATGGTGAGTTAGGGAGGATTTTCATCTTAAAAAGCGAAAAGTTTGCAACAAAACAATTTCCCTGAGAGTGAGTCGTGCCATCAAATGAATCCATCAACGGTTTCGAGAACTGATACGTTGAAACCTATTCAATCCTTCCTGGCGCCAGTCCAAAACTTACTTGACAAAAATAACTCTGAAACCGCTTTTATTTATTTTTATTAAATATTTTATAAAAGTATACTTCTGTAATACTAATTCTATAAGAAACAAATATTATAATATTAAAATGATCGCAATTATAAATGGCGGCGCCACCTTTGTCAATACATTTCATGTTTCATTTTTCTCCTGGTGAAATAAGAGTTTTTAACTGACCGTCATTGAATCAGAACTTCAGATATTATTTATTATAGATAATTACTTTTTAAGCTTTTCTTCGTGACTCTAAAATAAAAATGGCGTCGGTGAGGGAATGACAATATCTCTAAATGTAGCTCAAACAAATCACAAATTTTTTAAAGAAAATTGACACAACTTTCACCGATACAACAAACACTGTCGGACTGAAGTGGATAAAACTGATTTAATTGGTAGATAATATACAGACATGAATACCACTGTGAATATTTCTGTTTGCTGCTGTAGCTAGTCTATGACTCTCTTGACAACAGTGCTCTCTCTTAAACGTAATGTCTTGAAATAGGTAGATAATCTTTGTATAGGTTTGTTTCTAAGTTATCTAGTCGAATTTTATATTCAGATAAAAAATTCAAAGTCAGTTTTAAAGATTTTTTCAAATTAAACTATCTGTAATGGTAAATAATCTCGAAGTTTACAATCCCAGAAGATTGTTTGTTTCTAAACCATTTAACCAATCACTTGATCGATTCCTGTTGGTCGTGTCTTTGTCTGAAAATGTCAAAAAGTCAAAACTGATTCAGTACAGTCCCACACCGACGCCACATAGACTTATAACTGCCAGTAGCTATTACATACGGGTCTTTGACGTTCTGCAATCTATACGATTAACTTCCGGTTTTAAAATGACTTCTATTACATTTTAGACAGCTTTCGGTTTAAATTTGCGGTCTGATCGAATTTAAGACTGTACGAATCAAACTGTGACATTTTTACTTGACGTTTCCCATTGCAGAACTTTCAGAGTTCCTCTACTCTAACCACAAAAGCTTTTAGGTTATGTTCACCAACCAAAACACATCCAGTTGAATCTGATCTAAAGAAACACCAAAGAAGTTTAAACAAAAAATTTCAAAACCATTTTCTCGTTTTAGGTTTTATACTATGACGTCATCACGATTCCTTTTTGATTTAAATTTAAACTAATAAAAAAATTGTTTATTAATATTTCAGATGAGCTTGGACTCAACAAGGACAGATACAAAAGTTTGGCCGATGAAATGGACTCAACATTTGCCGAATTGGCTGGTTATTAAATTTTTTTTTGGCTACATCGTATTTAGCGGCTCACAGACACACAACAATGCAACTTTATGTTCACTTTGACCGTAATTTTTTGTTTGTTTCTTATTTTTTTCACATAATCGCGTAACTGATCAACTTAATAAAAAAATAATTTTTAAACTATTTGTAACGTTTTCTTAAAAATCCTCTTCACATCACAACAAGCATTAAAACGTATTAATTAGCCTATGTATTGTTAATGCTCAATAAATATAGCTGAAATGGCTATTTAAATTATGTTGTTATTATTTATTTATTGCAAAGTTAATTACATAAAGATGAAATTGCATTACAATATTATCTAAGAGAAAAGAATCTCAATAGGAAGTAACTTATGTTAGTATTCGGACACTTTAATGAACATACTTCTCAACTCTTATATTACAAATTAATAGCTAACACTTAAACACTTAGTTAATATAAGTTAATATAAAAAAACAAAACCTAACTTAGTATCGTTTCTTATATTTTCCTCTCTTTTTTGGAAAATAAAATCACATAGCCTTTTGACACTTTTAGATATACATTGAATAGAATAATTTTTTGTGACACTGTCAATAAGGATATATTACATAAAACATTTTTTAGATAATAGCTTTCGCGTCACATTTGTTTATGTATTCTAACATACCAGTAACAGTATATACATTCTGAAAGATTCATGAATCTAGTTAATGGACACAATAGGTATACCATGGGCGAATTACTCTCAGACTAGTGTTTGTGTTGAAAGCCTCATGACAAAAGTTGTAAAGCTGGATAAGCTATGCTTATCTTTGTGACAAATGTTTAGAAAGTTTTCACCAGCTTTATGTTGAATTCATAGATCCTACCAGACTATAGTCAAATAACGTGTGATCAACATCGTCTCTATAGTTTTGTTGCAGTTTACAGTGGAACGTCTCATAATAAGTGCCTCTCATAGCGAGAAATTCGCACAACTAGCAACATAAATTGCAAAAAAAATGTCTCTCGTAACGAGCAATTTTTGGCGACATGTACATAGGGAATCCTCCGACAACTGGAGAAAAAACTCCGAACTCAGGGCAAAGTCAAGGTTAAATTTTTACCTATCTTACTTTCTTCACTACCACCCAAAATTCTTTCATTTCCACATTCATAAGCTTATTAGCTACTCCTTTTCTTTTGCTAAATATTAAAAATAGCTTTTTTAAGTGCTTTTTTTCGGCTGGGAGTAAAACTCCGGAACGAATTATACTCGTTATGAGAGGTTCCACTGTATTTTTCTCTAAGTATTGTCCGTTTTGTACATTTAGTTACGAAACGCCTGACATAACAACCGCCGTCGGTTTTCAATTCAAAATTTTCCAGCAGTCACACAAAACCATTACACGAAGCTCTGAGTTTTACGACGCCATATTGAACGGAATTCATTTTTTCCAGATGTTTCCAAGCTTATACATTTCACAATAGAATAATTATCATAATAATAATAGAAAGGTATTATGCTTGAAGGGAATAGAGCTGCTCTGCGGTTTTGATCCTCAAACAGATCAGTGAAATTTCGTAGTTGAATTCTCCTTGCTTCTGGAGTTCGATACCTACCAGTGAGAGCACGAACTTCTTTCTGTATCGTTTTCATCTTTAGGCCCCAAATTTACAGATACTTCCTCCCATCTTTCTTTCTATTCTTCTTCTCACTTACCTGTCTTCTTACTATTGCTCTCTACCCAATTTATTAATATGACTACTAGCTTCCTCTTCTTTCCTCCCTTCTCCCTGCCCTGTTTTATTTTCTTTCTACTTCTCTCTTCTACCCCTTCCTATTCTCCCCTATTCTCTTTACTATTGTGACTTTTCATATTCTCTCTTCTCTATTCCTTGTCCTTCCTCTATCTTAACCCACCCTACAGACTATACTCCAGTCAGATCCATGTATCCAACTCCTGGGGCTAAGGTTTCCTTTCTTCCCTATTTATTTAGCTTCTTTAAAACCAGACTAACTGCTGGATGTCTTGCTTAGAGATAGGTCCAAATAGGTTTTAGTATCTGAATTTAGATAAGAAGTTTGTTGTTGAGAGACAAACCAGATCTTCCTCATATCAACCAGTAAAACCTCCAGTATTTCCGTTCTTTTATATTCACTTTCCATCTAAGTCGAGCATATACTGTCATGCCCAACCATTTCAATGAGAAGTTGCCATGATTCTTGTTCTCACAGTGTTGGGTTTGCCACTCTTTAGCCCAGGAATTGATCCGGATTGCAGAAAACCAGAAGTCTGAGTTATGTAGAATACTTCTAGTTTTGTGTTAGGCTAACTCCTGATAATCCTACAGTTCGTAACATTAAAAATTTTTTCAATAGTTTTCAACCAACGCCAGTAATAAGAATGACTGACCGGTTTCAAGAAAATATTATATTATAATTCAAACTTGAAAAAAGTTGATCTTCGATTTTTGAGATTTATTTCTCCAAAAAAAGTCAAATTTTGTTTATTTTATGTAAGGAGCTTCTGAGAAAGCTACTAAAAATATTTTCCCATGGAGTCAATTCCTATAAATATAAGAAGATAAGCCTCTTAAATATTGCAGACTTGGATTTTTATTTAAAGTTTCAAACGCTCTTTTTTAAACTCAGCTTTAAAAAAATGAGTCATAAATTAGAGCTTTCAAAGATATCGACGTTTTCAGAAGCAAAAACATGTTTTAGCCTGATTAAAACCCAGCCTTAAAAAAGAAGCTGAAAGGAGAAAAAATTCAGCTCATTGAAATACGTTCGTTTCCAGGTTTTGAGTATGTCCTTCGTGGGCTCTCAAAGATATTTGGAAAAAATTTCCCTCTTCAAATTTTTTTCCAGAGAATCTCTTAAACCCCATACTGGCAACAAGTTTTCAACCCCCTTTATACTCAAAGTGGATTCTTTTCCCCGAAGGCCAGAGAGGAATTTGTCATGAATCGATGCAGAAGTGACGTCATGTTTTTTCCAGAAGGGCGCATGAGTGGAAATCATTGACTCAGCTTTTCCATCCCGTTTTCCGTGTGTTTTATTGAGGTTTTCATAAACAAAATTTATTTCATAAATAACTGTGTCTTAAGTTCTTTTCAGTAATCGGTGATCGTTTGTTTTATTTCGGACGAATTCGATTGTGAACGTTATACTCGGTTATAATCCCATCGGGTTGAGTTTGATTTGAACAAACAAGGTGTTCTCACCCTCTAACATTCGGAGTCATATTTTGCAAATCATCCAAAGGTTTTGAGGCCTGCCACCAGCCTTAAGTCAGAATGGTGAGCATAGAAACCAACAACGGACCGGAAATAAAGGCGATCGAACATGGTGAGTTATTATTAAATTCATTTTACTCATAATCAACACCGAGATACTGGGAAATCTCAACCTGGGTAAAACCCCAAAACCTTCAAAATTCAGGTACATCACATCAACCCTACATCAGATCTGTTCCCAAATATACAATATACAACACACGTCATGTTTTTACTCTCAAAATCCAACCAAAAATAAGATCTGAAGAAAATAAATTCCGTCCAATATGGCGGCGCAAAAGTCACAGCTTCATCCAATGAGTGTGTGGGAGGCTCCTGGAAAATTTTAAAATGAAAAGCAACGACCGTCCCGATATTTGTCAATGACATATGATTATTGAAGTTTATTTTTAAATCTTTATCAACACATCTATACTATGTAAATATCTTTTTCCTTTAATTAATGATTATAATAAGGATTTCACTAATACAATACAAACAGGAAGAAATGAATGGGTGACATATTTCTTATTTTTAATAGCGAAATTCAGTATTTATCTTTCGTGCAAAGCTTCAAACAACATATTAATCCAAAGGAAAGATTAAATGAACCAATTAAAATAATTTTCTTGATTAAAACTGTATTTTCCACTTGAGGAAACTCTCTTGGAAGAAAACAAAAAAACTTTTTCCCCTCTTCATTAAATTGTGAATATTGATTAAAAGCAAAACAATTTCCTGTAAGTTAATATATTACAAAATTTCGTTTTTATATTATAATAATTAACTGAACTGATAATTGATAAAGTTTCAAATTATTGTTTTTATCAATTTAATTGGACTGTCTAAGTTGTAAGTCCAATTTTGCTGTAAGAATAAAATTAAAGGTTTGAAAATGTGTCAGATGAAAAATCCATTCAATGGTGTCAAGCCTGGTAAGGATGTATTTAAGTAATTAGATTAAGTAAATGACTTTGAAATGAAATTAATTAAATCAAAATCAAATTTGGGGGTCTAGAATAGAATTACATTACTTTCACATTCAACCACTATGACATTTCATTGACTGAGTTGAATGACTTAAAAAACAATATGTTGAAATAGATATTCTCAAAAACAACTCCAATCAAACACATTTAGAATGAAGGACATGTCTGAGGAAAATGAATGGTATAGGAAGAAATTGTTATCAATAAAATGTGTTGAAAACCAGATTCAAAGTATGAAAAAACAAGCCAGGCATTAATACAGAATTTCTTTGACTTACCTCAAATTGAAAATAATATTGACAGCTTTCAATCTTGAAAAAGGAAACAAAATGACATTTCATTACACTCCAAACACTACATTCCAAAATCTCACATTACTAAATCATGAAAACGCTACATATCCGCCATATTGCACGCACTCACACTTGGCGCCAACAACTAATTGAAACATAAAATAAACTAAATACCATAAAACGATACACATCAATTAATTTTCATAGAGTTACATTCAACATCCAAGATATTAATTTTGTATAATTATAAATAAAGAGTTGGCATTATATTATTCTCATTAAATAATTTCTCACTTTTTAAGTAATAAACGAAGTGACACCTGTTTCGAGATGGATAGTTCAACTATTAAAAGATTTTTAATTAAGAAGGCTGTGATCCTTTTCCGCCATTTTATCACAAGCTATGTTTTACCGCGTTCATGTCGGGCGGGAGTTGCTTGTTAAAAATTTGTGTCGTGAAAAAATGCCATGTAAGGTAGTTGTGTTGAGTTTGAACAGTTCAAATTAAAAAGTACGACAGTGTTATATTTTACTGATTAGTTAAACAAGCCCAATGCTTGTAAATATTGATGAAAATGTTAGCACAAAAAGTTTATTCGTTCCATCATGAAAACGGACAAGTGAATAACGCTGCAAGGTAAAAGTCATTTTGATTTTCAAATTAAAATTGTAATTTTAAAGAGGAGTTTACTCCTGAGAAATGGATGATGAATAATATTTGAAGTGATTATTGGAATCAGAGGTGGGAAAGAGAAAGGGGAAATGCGGAAATAGATTTTTGATGAATGTGAAAAGAGAGTGATGTGAAATGGGGAGGTGAAATTAATTTTTGAGAAGGATTGTGAATAGATTGGAGACCTTTTTTGAGAGTTGAACTAAGAACTCTGGTACTTCAAACACATATGTTAAGAACATTTTTTGAAGTAAATATTGGTCCCAATCAATACTCAGAAAAACTTTCTACTCTGAATTTTTTTAATGAACCAGTAAGGAGAAAAGTGTAATTAAAAGTTTTGTTATAGGGCTTAAAACCCTTGTTAAAAGTTTTCTAAACTTTATAACAAGATTCCTGAGTCTTGAACAAGTTTTTTTTTTGGAAGAAAGTTACTGTGTTGTTGTCAATGAAATTTTTCACCCTTGTCAAAAGGGTTACATGGTCACTAAGTGTGTAATGAACAAACTTTCAAACCACTTTACTCGATGAATTTTCAGAAAGACCTAATGACATGATAATGAATCCAAATTTTTAGTTAATTCAATTGTTAAATTCACAGCAGCAAGAGAAACATAGAAAATATTTTGTAGAACCTGAGGCCTAAATCTTTGGCTAGTTAAAAGTTGGTTTTGAATGATATTTAATAAATTTTGCTTAGATTGATAAATACAATGCTATGACAGAATCTTATCAAAGTTAATTTTCTGGTTTGGCTGGTAATTTGGTTTTGATTTGCAATGAAAATCTCATTTGTATACTCCAGTAAAATCTTGTACCAATTTATTCCTACAGCTCATACAAAAACCAGGTAGAAGCAAACATTCTCGACAAAGTTTTTGAAACAGAATAAGAAAAAAACCTTTTACAGCTTCATGGAACACAAGTTTGATTGCAAACAATTATTCCATCAAAAGTGAGGGAATTTAATTAAAAATTAAATTCAAAGTTTTGAGTAGAATTTAAAACCTAAGTTTTTGAATAGAATCTTTGTAATAAAATAACCCCCCTCCTCTCTTCCTGGATATAAACTTTTCAAATTTGAACCCCCCTGATTCTTTATGATGTCTCATGTTTCAAAATTTAACAATTTTACACTTGGGATAATGTTTACAGCTAACAACATCATGAACATTAGCTTAGTATCAACTCACTGTTGAAATTTTAACCCCAAATTGTTCACATAAAACTGGAATTTTGGGAGGAAATGGTTTTTGAACTTGTGACTAACAAGTTTGAAAGCAGTCATTGGGTTGATATTTTTATTTGGATTCAAGTTAATAAGTTTTTTTGAAAATATTAATCCCTGTTTCTGATTATTTGTTATTAATTGGTTAATTAAAGTTTGAGTGATGTTGATTGGGATTAAACAAATCCTGAGCTTAATTTCCTCAGGATAATCCCTCTGTTTCTAGTAACTGGGGAAATGTATTGTTGATGGTCATGAATTGGGTTCAACAGTTTTTGATTTTGAGTTAGATTCAACAAATTTTGTTTTTAAATTCAGCTGAATATGTGTTAACCCTTGTCTGAGAAGCTTTAAGTACTTGTTGGACAGGTGTATGGAAAGTAGATGTATTTAGTATACTCTTTCCATTTGAATAGTGCAATAATATAAGCTTAAACGGAAGTGGAAGTAATATGATAAGTGCAGAGAAAGAAGGTTGATAAGTTTATCCTGACAAATCTTGAGTAGTATTGATCCAACAGATCCCGACAAAATTTCTGTGAGAAACACATGGTCAGTACGTGAGGAGACAGTTTCTCTAAGGTAGAACTGCTTCCGACATTTGTTGGTTGTGCAATAGCCTCACCAGATGGGTTGGATGGGTTGGATGTGACACGTGGACTATACTCATTTACCACGTTTGAAACGTATGCGACTCAACGTGCCTTAATCTAGACACCTACTTTACGTGTTTTGGTTGCTGTTACACGTGATGGGTGTTAGTGAAGAAGACGAATTGACACAGTGTTTAAGTTGACAGCTTCAATTACAAGACGAAAAGTAAAAACAAGTTACGGAGGTTAGAAAGCTTTCAATTTGTATTTGTGTTTGGGGAAAAACCAAGAGTGAACGAACAACATAGACCTTCATAATTTATATTCATCGTCGGATACCCTTCGGGGTCGTAAAATCTATGAGATTGCGGTGGCGGGTCACGTGGCTATGATGGATAGATGTAGAGCAGTGCAAGGTGATGGTAAGGAAAACGGATGAGAGATTTGTGCGTAGGTAGGCCTTTGAAAAATTGCTCAGCCATGGCTAAACCAAACAGATTGCAAGCAGGGAGACAGGGATGAATTTTGAAATCTTTATTTTATGTAAGATATGTCTTGATAATTTTATCAAAATGTTTTAGCCTCGTTCTGCTTCGGACTTTATGAGGTCAGAGTGAAGAATGTTCATAAATTTTATCATATATATGGCAAACATACGTGGAGTGAATATGTGAACGTTGCCAGGGGTTTTGAGGTTTTTGAGAGCAATACCAAACTGAAAGCTCCTTGTGGGCATTATGGAAAGTTTGAATTGTTGATATAATAGAGAAAATTAAAAAAAATATATTTTTGATTCATTCAAAAACGAAATTCTCGAATAGTGTTAAGCCTTCCAGAAATCCTAGAAAACGGGAAGGTGGTTGGGTGTGAAATCTTCACTGGGATTTCGCAAAACCGAAAATCACTTAAAACTGTATTTACCTTAAAAGATTAAAATTAAGGAAAATCTCTTACTGGGTGGGATAAGCTCGAGTTTAAGCTTGGGAAATCTGGCAAATTCGAATAGTTTAATACTTCTTAAAGAGGGCTGTGAGGGAGGAAGGGATGAGTTGATTCTAATTAATTAGAATTATTTTATCGTATTGGTGTTGTTTAATATAATTTTGTTTTAAAATGTTTTTGGTTTGGGATTTTAAACTATTGTGTATTTTAAGGTAGCGTTCTCTGGTGAGTTTTGGAATTTTTGCAGCTGTTGTGTCACTGGAGTCAAATTTTTGGAAGAGTAAGACAACGAATTGTTACGTTATCCAATGTTTCGGCTTTTTTTGTAGCTGAAGACATCCTTAGTGAGCTGAAGTTTGGTTTCGATCCTAAGAATTTATTTATGAATGGAAGCCTTCATGAAAGTGTGCATTATTTATGAAATGAAAACTCTGAGACATTGTGCAGTATTTATGGAGTTATTTCGACTTCAAGTCATAACTCAACTAAGGAGTTTGTTGTCTTATTTTCCAAAAATTTGACTCCCGGGGTGTTATAACAAAAATGTGGTATCTCCTGCTGGAAGATGTGCTGACTCCAACAGTTAATTCGGGTCTAAACTGTTACGTAGGCGGGAAATTGCAGTGAATAACTTTTGCTTAAAGTCCGTTTCGTACCTGAGTGTCATAACTTGATAGGAGATACATTTCTGTTTCATTTTCGTGGCAGAAAATTTTTGTACTAGTTTCCTTTCCTTGAATTTAAATTTTTATCTAACTGATCCAGTTCCCAAGATTTGTCTTTTGTAGGAAATCAACGAAATCCCTTTCTGACACACTTGGTGAGTCATCTTTCTTCTTCTCAAATTTTTTTTTTGGTGGAGGGCTATGGGTGGGAGGAGGAATTTCCTAAGTTTTTCAAAACTTTTTTCTCCCAAATCCTCCTTCATATTACTCGAGGGTTTTAAGTCGAGTCAAATTTATCATTTTTTTCTTCCGGGGGCGGAGGAGCCTTAACTTGAAAGCACAAACAAAGAATTTTAATTTGAGTCGAAAGAAGATGATAGGAAAGAAAAATATATCACATTTAAAGGTTTTTGGTACGTGCGGAAGAGAGTATAAAAGTATAAGTTTTCGGCGAGGAGAAAGGAGATGAAGATGGGAAAAAATTTTTGTTTACGGAGTCTGCGGGATGGGAAAGGCGTGACGCAGAGAGAAACGTGCTCCACACGAAACCATTCGGTCTTCGGCTACCGTTGCGTTTTCATCTACTGATCTCTTCGTCTGCTTTTGTGCTGTTGTGATTTTTGGTGGGTAGTGACGGTTTTTATTTTGTTTGGGTTTCAAGTATATGTGTGAATTTTGATGTATGTGTATTGTTGACGTTCGTAATCTTTTTCTTTTCGAGTCAGTGATATCAGAGGTGAAGAAACCACATCAGGAATGTTTGTTTTTGGAATGTGATTGGTAATAATTGGAGGTACGAATTAATCAGTGACTAGATACGTGATCCTGCTGATTTGATAAGTGTTCTGGTGATAGGTTAGAGATTTCTTCGCCTTTAAATTTAAAAATTGTTGGTTAGTCCTGGTTGTTAAGCTCTTTTTTTAGTGTTTCCTGTCAGTGTTATGGAAGAATCCGTATGGTTGTCTGTCAATTCCGTTAAGGTTTTAACTAAATATTTGAGCTGTTGGTAATTTTAGTATGTGTAAAGTGATTTTAACGATTTGAAGCAGTAAAGAATAGATTAGTCGTTAAATTCCTAATGGGAACATAACATCCCAGAAGTTAGAGCATAAACGAATATTTTAAAAGCTTATCTTTAAAATAATGTCTGTAGTATTGTCGGTTTCATAGTTTTAGCTTTTTAGAAAATTTCCGTTTAAACCGCGCAAAAGATGCCCAAGGGAGTCATAAAGTTGGCAAAAGTTTTGGCCTAGAGTTCGGGGGGTAGGCACTCGTTCTATGGCTTTGATTAACTGCTAACCATTTCTGAAAATGACCGCGAAAGCCTAAAACACATCATCTTGAGGTTTTCTTTTATTGTTGCTACCTCGTGAGAGAGATAAGTGGTTTGAAGGTGTTTACAGCCAAATAAATTTTTTGTAGTTGTAGAGAAAATTACTTCTTCAAAGGTTTCTCTCGTGTGGTCGTATCCTGTAGCTTATTCGTCTGTTTGGTTCCCGTATATCTTGTTTCAAAAACTAGGAATATTGTTATAGCGTTCTGTCGATACAAAATATCGTTCCACGTTCTAGAACTTGGGTGTTAGGTGCTACAAAATGTTGATTAGAGTAATCAACTTCTAGCATAGTAAATTATTCAGTGATTTTGAGAAGTAGAAGTGCTTGAAATGGAGGTCTGTTTTAGAAGTCGCTCTTGAGTGATCAATATTTAAAATAGTTTTTACTACGCCCTCATTTGGAGAGATGATGGTGATGAAACTCACTCGTGAATAGTGGAGTTGTGATGTATCATAAAAGTTGATAACCTAAGCGGGTTTGTGGGTTCTCGCATACATTTTTCTTTGTTTAATTTCTTTTTTCAAAAAAAAGGAAACTAAAAATTTGTGCCAAGTTAGCTAAAATTCACATTCAACTCAAAAGAATGAAAACTTTATCTCTGGAAAATCCAGGATTAAGCGAGACGTTGAAAGTTTTAAAGGCGAGCGGACGGGATGACGGCTTTTCCTTAGTCCGGAAAAACATTTCGTAACAATTGTTTTGATGTTCGAACGTTTTTCTCTTTAATCTCTCCTTTTCTTCTGCGTTGATAACCGGATGAAGAAATGATTCAACCGGAAAAGGGAGAAAAACAAACCGGATTGCCGAATCGTAAATAGTTGACCCGTCAAGAATAGTGTCGTAGGTTTCTGGAGGATAAGGAAACAGAAGGAGTCGATGTTAATAACGGAAACGGAGTTGGCAGCTTCGCGGAAAAGAACACGAAGATAACGGGAATGATGAAGAAGCAACAGCAACTAGGAAGGAAGTGGAATAGTATGCTAATCAATACACGATGAATGGATTCGACACACGAAAAGCTTGGGTACTTGAGTCTTGTTTTGTTCTCCGCTTAGAATTTAATTTGTACGGTCGGGCGTAAAGTTAACACGAATCAAATCGAGTTCGAATCACTTCAAGTTCGATGCAAATTAATTTTTGGGAGCTTTGAAGTAAAAGTAAAATAAAAATTGGCGATATCAACGAATTTGTCGTCTTGCTTTTGATTTAGGTTTACAACACTTTCTTGTTACGGTGCTGTTATGTGTGTCGGCGAGATTTCGAACGGTTTCTCTTTTATTTCGAAGTCAAAAGAAGTTGTAAGAGTTACTTACTTTACTGTAACATTTGGAAATTTAGAAGCTGCTTGAAAGCTTTTAGAAGAAGAATGTGAAAAGTAATCAAGAAATAATATGTCAGAGTTGTGTCTTGTGTTACATCAGATCATGCTAGAAAGATTGATGATGATGCGAAGGAAGCTATACCTCGCTCTGAAACCAGGTGGATTTGAAGATATGATGAGAAAGTGGGATGTCAGTTGGAATTATCAAAACCATGTTTTTGAAAAAAAAATTCGCATAGCAACTTGCTGCAAGGAGGACGGGGAAGAAAAACATGTACCTGAGTTAGTCGAAAAAGAGGAATCAGTCAACTGTATTTACCTTTTGAAAGTTTTCTATAACGAATTAGAAAGATGATAAGGTTGATAGAAAGGTCATAGCGTCGGCGTTCAAACCTTTTCGTCTCCCACACCAATCCTTTGAGGTGTAAATACGTCATCTATGATTTTACACGCGAAAATAATCAAAGAACTTGAATCTCAGAGTGATAATTACAAAATTTTCTTTGAATTAGTCACTGACAAATGAGAAAAGTGCCTTCAGGGCAAAATCTCTAATTAATTAATTATTTATTTATTTATCAGAAGCAAAACGGCAGGTTTTCATTTTAATAAATCATATTTTACTGAGGAGAGTGGGCGTAGTTAAAGACTACCGATGGAAGATGAAAGCCTATTGAAGTGGGTCCAATGTTGAATTCCAGCTTTATTGTTCTGTGAATTTGCTGTCTGTTCCCCTACCTCGAAGGGAAAATTCAAACTGTCAGCAAAAGAATTCAAATACGAATGGGTGAAGTGGTTGCATCACTTCAATTGTATGCTAACATCATATGCTTTGTTGACATCTATTTGACTTTTTCATCTTTTCATCCACACAACAGAGAATGAGTTGGTGACCGCTTGATATTCTCTTCAAGAGCCCTTTGACTTCGAATTATTTTCTTCAAAAAGGTCTCTCAAAGTTTGGAGATGTGGAGAGATGAGAGAAAAAATTCCCATCACGAATATTTTGAATTAAATAAAAAAAAGGAGGAAATGTAAAAATGCGGAAATTTCATTCAGTCATTGAATTAAATAGAATGAAGAGGTGAAAGGTGAGGTGGGAGAAGGAAGTTTTAAGCTGTTGAAGAGAGAATTTCATTTATTACTGCCATTCGGTAGAGAGAATAAGGTAGAAGTGAATTTTTTTATGTGATTTTTTTGAAGATGTTAGGCCCTCCCTCTCTCTTTCCTCTCCTCTCTTCTGTTTTATCTGCGTTAAGAGTTTGGTTTTGTCATCAAACAAGAATACATAGGTGTTCGAGTGGAAGTGGAAGTTATTTGATAACAGGAAAAAAATTTATCAGGATTCTGATGGGACTCGTAGTCCCCCAGTGGTCATTGAGTAAAAAGTAAAACGAAAGATTGTGTGTGTCGAGATTGTTTTTATTCCTCTCATCAGGTTTTCAAATTGTTCCTTCTGCAGTTTCATCAGGTAGCCATCGTAGTAAATTCTATAAAATTTGAGTGGTTGGATCGACTTGAAATAAACTGGAGGTAGGAAAATTGAAGGGAAAAGGAAATGCGTAGGCGAGAAAAATAACATCAAAGCGAAATTTCAAAGAATTGGAAATGACGGGTGGCTGACTGGGTTTTTCACAGGACGGAGGTCAGCGATGGATTATAGATGCGGTAATGGAGTCTCGAATCACTTAAGCCTTCCCCGAGTTAATTAATATCGACTGACCGTCTTATTTTGATTATATTTTACTTGGGTTAAGTTTGCTGTTGTTAAGTGTCATGTTTCTACAGCAAAAACAATAGTCACTCTTATTCTGGTTCGATTTTGAAGAGAGACACTTTTAAACTTTGTTTTGAAATATCTCTTCGGCACACAAGATTTGTAAAATCTGAGGGATTAGGAGAACAATTAAACAAATCAGGTGCGATGCCCTGTATTCAGAATCTCACTTCGAACTCTTCGTGATCTGGAATTTAACGTTTATTATGTTTCCTTGATGGAAACGAAAATCTTTCGAGGGTTAATATGAAAAAGTTTCTCTTTCCCCATCTCTCCCACCTTCCATTCATGTTATCACTATCTCGTTCGAACAAAACCAAGAACATTTAATTTAGGATTCTATAAAACCAGTCCGTCCCACGAAATAGTCCCGCTATTCCCTCTGCCTTCTCCTCTTTCCTCCACTCTCTTTCCCCATAATCTTCATAAATACCTTTTCAAAAGCTACCTTCCTCTCATTTTCCCCGCATAATCTTCGTTCATCAGTTCTATTAGTAAATTCGTAACCGAAATTACCCTTATTAATCATGAGTAATTAGACCTAAGCCCTCTCTTTCTCTCTCTCTCTTTATCCGTTTGGATTTTGCAAATTTTGCGGCGACGTTATTAATAACTTGGATTTTTCCAAAATCCCGAGTTAGGGGAAAAAATTTAATTTAGTTTATTGCTTCCGGTTCTTTAGAGTGTGACAAATTCAATAGGTCGACGAGTGTGATGTGTGCCAAATCGCTCCTGGTTAAGTGAGTCAAGGATTTTGGACAAACGAGAGGGAAGTGTGTAGCACTTATACTCAGCCTATCAGGTTTCCGTTTTTAATTTTTAACGGAAGACAAAACGATCGAAAAGTTGGTGGAGGAGCTGGGAGGGACACAAAATGACGACATGGAAGGAGGAAAAAAGAAAATGGAAAAAGTCACTAATGAGAGAATATGTGGAGATGGAGAATAGAAGAAAATTGGATTTCTTTTGATGATGGGAGGAAGGAGGGAGGAAGAGAAGAGATTTCGAGGACATTCTGTACAAGGAAATAAAATAAGAAGGAAAGCGAAGTCTCTAACAGGATAAAAATAAGTAAGCAGAAAAGTTCGTCTTATAAGTGGATAAGAATATAACAAGATGTTGAAAAGAAGGAAAGAATGTTGGGAGCCGAACGGATGGAAGCACGAAAAACAAAAAATTTCATTTTGTGACGAAACGAGACGTAGAAATAATAGGTGAAGGATTTGTAGTCCGCAGAAGAAAAGAATCCTGTCGACAAGATTGATAAGCGACATGTTCGAGAAGATAGAAGAATGGGGGCACAGCAGCAGAGCTTTTTTCTTATATTTTTTCACCTAGTCCTATCGCCAGAAAAAGATTCGATTTCCGGTTTTGGGGGCTTTTTTAGTTTGGCGACAAATCGAGCAAAGAAATCGAAGTATTAATCTTCTTGTGGAAATTAAAAGAAAATTATTTTCGAAAGCTCTTGTGAGCTTTTTAACGATTTCACTTTCTTGTCTTTTTTTTGTTCGTTTCCACTCCCATGAATTCCATCCAAGACTCGTTTTAGTTGCTTCCGTGACAGCCGGAACCTGGTAAATGTCTCGCTAATTTTCGGCAACTTTTCATCCCTCTTCCTCCCTCCGTGTGAAGAGGACTCCCTTATATTCCTCCTCGGTAGTTTAGTTTTAATTCTCGGGTTATTAAGCTTTAAAGCTTCATTAACGTTTTATAAAAATTTATGAAGTTAATAAGCTTAGTCTTGTTGAATGGTTTTATGAAATTTTAAAAGCGCTCAAGAAACCGAAAAGTTGAGTTGTTGATTGCTGAGATGTAGGATGAAAAGGACGGTTTTTTGATAAAAGGTTCAAACGATTGATGAAAATTTTGATTTTGGCTGATTGGCAAAGTTATTAAACCTGAGCTTTTGATCGTTGTAAATGGTGGGAACAAAACCGCCTGTTAGTGATTTCTTGATTCTGTGGGTCTTTGCTGACCAGTAACTTAACTTTTTCATATATATTGCACTTTTTGCAATACGTGCATGCCTTACTCTTGCAGTCTTGCAACTGGCAAATAATAAGGTGACCATACGTCCCGGATTTTTCTAGAAGCAATATTTGTCCCGGATTGTCCCGAATTTTTAATACTCTTATTTTTAATATATATTTTAAATACATTTCAACTAGAATTGTTTTTACAAAATTTGAACCGAAAAAATTGTCAATTACGAAGAAATTTATACAGAATTTTATACAATGCTTCAAAACAAAAAAGACCTACTGGAAAAATTTTATAGTTCAGAAAAATATAAAAAGTTTTGTACTCAGTAATTCTGATTAAAAAACTTGATTCATTAAAAAAATTTATTATATCCTTAGATAGTATTTGTTATGTATAATTTTTATTAAAAATAATTAAAAATTATATTTAAGTTATTTAACTTAACTACCCCCGCTACAAGTTACGGTCCCGGCTTTGAAATAAAAAATATGATCACTTTATAAATAGGCAGTAGCCAAACACCTATAATATTCGTTAATGGGTTAAGTAACTTCACCAAATGTTGAAATTTTTGTTATTCCTGTCGTTCAACCGCAGCACAAACAGAATATTTCCATTCAGGATCATCATACGACACACCCAGGACCTTTATTTCTTGCTTCACGGACGACGATCCGACGAAATATCCGGTCTTTCGTGAAAAGGAAACTTCATTTTAAATTAAAATCGATAAGAAAAAGGGTGAAATCAAAAGGTCTAATTTCAATTTTATTAGAAAGTCGAACGATGGAATCGACAAAAAGAAAAGTCGAATGAAAGGAAATACGAGAAGAGATGCTAAATGAAATTGGAAGAAAAGAGAAAGAAACAAAAAAAAGTCGGGAAAACAATGAAAGGGAAATGAAAAGAAGTTTTTTTTGTGTACGGAGAAATGGAGAAAGTAGAAAACCTGGAACAAAACCTGTGGAAAGGAAAAGAGATTAATGATTCAAACAAGATCGTAAAAGAAGAGGAGAAGGGATGGGTGAGTGAGGGGTAGCGGGGGTGTAAATAAATAAGGAAAAACTGACATTGTAGATTAAGAAACGTACGACGATGAGTTATCCCCAAAGATTGATAACCTTTCTGGCTTTACTGTTGTCAAAACATCTACTTTTCAAACAGGTGATTTTCATCAATCAAAATGGCGGATTTTTAGAAGGGAAACAATTTCCGGGAGTGACGTCAGATTCGAGAATAATTTTCAAAGTTTTCCTTTCTTGAATCTGACTCTCGGCTCCTCGAGTTTTTAATTGAACGATAAAAAATAATTTGAAAAGCTCTTTTTAAAAGCAGGCGGTTTGGAATAGCTGAAGGCCTAAGGCTCGCGAATCACGGGAGGGAGGTTGGGGAGGGGGTGTTTTGTAGAAGCATCGCAGGACCTTTATTAAAGTCTCGATATTAAAACTTCGTCTTGAGTACTTAGCGATATTCGAGAATTATTATGAGCTCAAGAGGGTAAGGGGATGAAAGGAGGATGTCTTAGTAAGATGGTCATGGACGGAAACTTGTCCTAAGTTGTTGTTTAAAACTCTGCGGCGGTTAGTTTGAGACGTAACTTCCCTTTAACCCGAAGCACTTCTGGGTTGCTGTAGTAAGGTTCATGTTGTCGTAAGTGGTTTTTCTTAATTAAAAGCGAAATCTGAAGACTGTTGGAAGTAACAATCAGGGAAGATGGTTGAAGGGTTGTTATGTGCTTTTTAGACCGCTGGTTATGGTCTGTTACGTGAAACTCTGGGTTAAAGCTAAAACCGTTACGAGTAACGTGAGAAAAGACTAAAGCATCTGTATCTGACGTCTGAAGACTGCCTTAGGAAATGACAGACGAGTGAGTAAAGGAAATCAACTGATTCTGAAGTGATGAGAAAGACAGATCAAAATTGATGGAAGTTAGTTTTAAGACAAAAGAAAAAGCTTCAAGGTGTAGAAGGAGTCTAGAGAGAGCTTTTGATCAGTTGGAAAGAAAACAGCCCGAAGGTGGTAGCAACTATCAGAGAGCAATTTAAGCGAAAAGCGTGTGGAGACGCTTTGGGGAAAATTTTTGGTAGTGGGGGACGCACAATAGAACATAAGAGAGGTGGCTCCATGAACCCAATTCGTCAATTTGGGGGTCCCATGGCATTAGTGCAAAGTAGGTCGGAAAAGCGATGATGATTAATGTGTTGCGTGAGAAGAGTTTAGTTTGAGGTTAGGAAAATTAGTGGAGGGGTGGGGGTGGTATTACGAATTTCATTTTAATCGGAATCGATGCTGGTAAGAGGTGTGAGGGTTGATGATGACCTCGATTCTACCATTTTAGACTGTAACTGTGTTTTAACTTCCTGCGCGGCTCTATCCTCGCTAATTTTTTTTTTCTGTTTTATCTACCCTCACGTGAAATTTAGTTCCTCTTGTAGTTGTCCTTGGGGAAAAACTTTTTCCAGTTTTATTAGAAAGGAAACCATTAGAAAGTCTTGTCTTTCCTTTGAGCCATAAAAAATGGATGAGGATGAAGGCAATTTGGCAATTTCCGAGAGAAATTTCTTCTTTTTTTGTTGCCGGTATTGCTGTCGGAGGAGAAAATCTTAAATTTTGAATCATGGTCGCAATGGGAGAAACACGGTTTGGAGAATAGCAAATGTTAATCCGGGATGTAAAGGTGAGGTCAACCGGAAGTAACTCAAATGTGAAGAAAAGGTTTTAAGGTGTCCACTTGTGCGAAGCGGATTTGAGACTGGTGGGCGATTTTCGTTAATCTCTGTCGGAAATTATCATTTTTTGACTGGGAAAATGGAAGGAAGTAGTGGAGTAGAGAGGAAAGGAAGAATCGATTTCATTACGGAGAGTAAAAATTAATTTGCCGGAGAAGTGAATATTTGCCGCTCACAAAAAATCCGTGATTGATTGTTATCAATAAGCGGAGCACGCATTTGATCCGTCCAATATTGCGAAACCTTCCGCTTAAACCCTCTCCTCCCCCCAACCGCCCGCCCTTAAATCCGCCATGATTTTCCAATTTAGCGTCATTTCGACACTTTTATCGTCTTTTGGGGAATGTGACGCATTTTTTTCCTGCTGGATGGAAGGAGGGAAAGGATATTAAAAAGAGAATTTGTAAACATTTCCCAACCCTGAGAGATGGGTTGGGGTTGAAATGCATTTTAATTTCGACAGCTTTGTAAATATTTTTCTGTTTTTTCCGAAGTTTCTGGATGTTTCGATATGATAGCCTCTCCGGGGGAGGTTTTTCTTCGTCGATGCTTGCATTTTGTTTTGGTTCCGCTAAAGCGCAACTTCAAACTATAGCTTAGGAATCGTGGTTGTATTGATCTCTCTTAAATAAGTGTTTTTTCTCATGAAGATACCTCCAGGCCCCAACCCCTGTTTCCTCCAGCGTTTTCTCTCGAGCATTTTTTTAATTTTCTAGATAAGAATAACGTGTAGCGATCGGTTTATCTAGTTCGTTTAGGCTGTGTGCAAGGAAAACAATGTTACCCACGTCCGAATAAGTTAGAGGTCCCTCGGGAAATGTTTTACAAGAAAAGTTGTTACAGATAGTTTCCTGTTGAAAAATGGCTGAAAACCGCACGAACCAGTTTCCCTCTCCCCTGGCTGATGGATGGCACGGTTGGAGGAAACGTTGGCCGGATAGATAATCGAAAATGCATGCGTGTTTGAATTTTTACGTCGGTAACGGAAATTTAATCATGAGTTTTGAGGGCCCAAAGAGAAACTGAAAGGATGGAGAGGAGGGATAGGAAACGGATGGGACAGTGTGAACGCGATGTATCTAAATTATTTTGAAGATCCCAATTATTTAGTGTCATGGCTTCGGGCCCTGAAAAAAAACAGTCACAAAGCTTTGTGACAGTAGAAGCTCATTAGCGACTAGCAAAATTTAATTTCTGATGTTTCTTTCTCTAGCCAACATAAGCCTGAGGGTGGGTTGGAGATAATTTTTTCGTTTTGACCCCTTTGGGTCAGTTAATTTGTGAGGGGTTTAAGCGAGTTTGAGTTGGCGTGAAGTGAGCCTGTAGGCCCTTTTTTAAAATATTTGTTTCTTCTATAGTCAGGTACCAGGGGAATAGTCTCATTTTGATGCTTATTTTGTTCTTTGCCTACTTCGTAATGGGTTGTTCTTTTGCTGAGGATCGGTTTTTATGTTTGCTTAAACTCCTGTTGGAATTTGTAAGAGTTCGTCTGAGTGGATTCAGATTTCATTACAGCCAGTTTTGACGGTGTTGTTATGGTTTAAAAAGAAAACGAAAATGATTTAGCTTTGGATGACTTCGTGCTGACGAATTTATTGAATAAAACTGACGCAGATCAGAGAGAAATGGCTATGGTCAAGTTTTATTGCGAGTCCATGTTGTGGTTAGATAACATCATCAAAATATTGCTTCGACTAGTGTTCGGACCCATGCGAAATTTATTAAGTTTATCTTGGAATAAATGGGATGGCTGTAGTCAAGATTCGCAGTGGTGATGTTTTGTTACCGTCAGGACTTTAGAGATGATTTATAAACGAAACAAGAGATTCATTTATACATTTTTTATATATTCAGTTTTACGGTTTGAGTAGATAGTGGGTTAGTCCGGAAGCTGAGTGACCGGGTGACAAATAATTGTTTTAGTTTTGTGGCCATAACCTTAAGTATAACAATTAGTAGTTAATGTTAAAACGAAGTAAAGATGAAACTAAAGGATGTAGCGTGCATCTGAGTGTTGCTAGGTTCATTTGATTCGTTAGTCTTAGAATATTCCTGAGACATATAGGTGATGTGGCATAGTGGGTATGAGATATAATTATTGGTTCGTCCGGATTTTCATTTAAGTTTGGGTCACTTTTGTTGGTATTTTTATTATTTTTTTGTTTAACCTTTTAGGTGCGGTTAAATTCTGCATGCAGCTATTTCCCTGAACGGCATTTAGTTAATATTGTTCGATTTACGCACCGAGCTTTGGTCGTTATCGAGTCTGATTTGACATATGATTGGACCAGGATTTGAACCTCGGTTATTGGCAAAGTCCACAGCTACTCGTCAGTCACTGATAATCAGTTACTATCTGGCTGATGTCAAATCCTACCGGAATTTTGGCAAGTGCAGTGTTTGATACAATGGCACAACCTGATATCTCCATCAGATTTAATTTATTTAAAAGCTGAATGATCTGAAAAATTGTCCAGGGCAGAACAAAAAACAGACCTAATATTTGATAATATACCATATACTATGAGAATGTATTGCATTTTTCTCGTTTCGGCCAACTAGAGACCACGATGTTTTCAACTCATTTTCACTCCTGTTTGTTGGGGCAAGTTATTACATGAGTTGAAAATATGCTTGATTGTGAGTCAGATACCTTTCGTTGAAGGCTTCCTCGCTGACTGAACATTACTACCAAGGTTGTGAGCCTTGGAGGGAATTTTTGAGGGGAAGGATAGTGGATAAATTGATCAGCATCTGACTAATACTCTCAGTCTTCTGTTGCGTCTCTTGCCACATGTACCTCTTCAAATCGCTTACTCTCTCACTATGTTCACTGTTACCATCTAGAATTTAATTTTATAAACGGAGATTGAGTTTGAAGTAAATTGAGAAGAGAATGTTATACGATTGGATAAATACTACATTATCAGGTCTCACGGGTATATAATAATAAACTCACTACAATAGTATTGAGTCTATCATATAACTTCCATACCCTGTCACACTTCTGAGGCAACGAGGGGGGGAGGTGAGGAATTAATCTAGAATGGGTACAGTGGACGTTTTTATTGCTAGACCCTCGAGTACTATTCTAGAAAACGACAAATCCGATTGTAACATTTGCTGTCGTTAGGATAACGATTTTATCACGGAAAGTGTGTAGGAGAAAGAGGAGGAGGAAGTGGTGGAAAAGTTATTACTTATATTATTTTTCGATCACCAGCAATTTTCTTCTTATTTTTGGGGGCGGAGGGCGTTGTTGTTGTTGTTTCGAAAAAAAAGGAAAAAGTCATTAGTACAACACAAGCCTCGCTTATTAGGGAAGGGTAGATGGAAGTTTTGTGAAAATTTCAAATTTGGGGAAAAAATTTTTCCGGGATTTTCTTTTTGGAGAAAAAAAGGACGGAAGGAGATCAAAAGAAGTTCGTTTTCGCTTTTTTTTTCTTTCCTTCTTTTCAAAATCGTAGCCATTTAAAATTTTCGCAATCTTTTCATGGAATTCATTTTTGGCGGGGGTAGAGGGTGGAAGTGAGGGAGGAAAGGAAAAAAATGGCTTCCGTCATAAGTAAATAGAGCGTCGTTAGAATTTTACATTGGTTTTAATAGAAATGAATTTTTTCCCTCCGTTTTGTGTAGAATACTCTTTTCACTCCTCCTCCTCCTTCTCCTTCCATTCTTTTCAAATTTTCTTTTCACTCATCTCTTTTGCCGGAGTGAAAATATTTTTCTGAATGGAAGTTATGTCGGCGGCTCGTTTTTAGACTTTTTAATTTTGTCGAAAAAGGTTTTTATTTTATTTTCGAGTTTCCTCAGAGAAAGTTGCCTCCTCTCCGAAAATCCTGAGAAAAGTTTTTGAGTTTTCGTTTTTCTTGTTTGTTTTTGGGGGTGAATTTGGCTAATCTTTCTATCAGGTAAACAAACTTTTTATTCGTCACCTTTTTTGAAGAGATTTTCTCTGGGTTTTTGACTCTTTTAAGAGGAAATGTCGTGAATGGGTTGTTTACTTTTGAAAGAGTTGTTTGTGTGAAGCGAAAATGGAAGCCTTGATGTCGCTGTATGGTATTTGGCTGGTGAGTTTTTGAGGTCGGTGTGATGTCTGTGAGATGATTGTTTTTAGAGTTGAGGGATGGATTTTAGGACTTTGTGGTGTCGTTTCATGCTGGTTAGTTGTGTGTGATGTGGGACTTGTGTGCGATTCTTAGTTAGCAAGTCAATTTACAGTTATTAACATCTTCAGTGGCAAAACTAAACTCAGTTGTTTCGGCTAGACTTGCATTTCATAAACGGTGTTGAATTTTTATACGTGAAGCGTATTACAGGACGTTAGGAATATACTGAGACTCATACAATACACTAAAGAACCAAATTAAAACACTGGAGTAAAACACGGATACAGATACAGAAACCTGCACAGGCACTTATTTTGTATGACTTCTCAGGATAGCTTTAACTGTTGAAACAGGCACCAGTCCGAGATTACGAAAACCCTCTAGACTTTTTATACGCGGTATGTAATTAAAATTTTTACTTCAGCGGATAACATTCGCGGAAGTTTATTGACAAACTGCACGATTCTATCGCATAAAATGAAACCCGACTGTATTGAAATCGGATTTTATGGTCATTAAAGAGAGCTTTCAACCAGGATGTGAACGTCCTAAATGTGCGATCAGTCGCATGAGCCCAGGAAGGGTTTTGCTCCTAATTCCAAAGCTGTATGAAATCATAATAATTTGTTTGTATAACGGGTTATAGAATTTTGGAGTTGTGGTACAGAAAAAAAATTTTTTTGATTGGATTGTGTGGTTTTTGAAAAATCCGGGTAGTTTTCCGGGGAAAATAGAAACAGGAGTGGAAACCATGAACGGAGTAACGTGACATGTTAATCAAAAATTGGAGAACAATCAAATCTGAGGGGGAAACAATTAAAATTTCGACGTGAATCAACCGCCATTTTGTTGAAATCGGAAATGATTCAATTATGTTGGAAGTCCTCGTTAGCGTTTCTCATTTCGTCGGTAAGTTTCTTATTTATTTATTTTTTTCTTAAAGGTCTCAACGAGTTTGTTTAGTTCTTTGGTTTCAATTAGTTGAAGAGTTTGTCGTTTTCATTTCAGTTTCCGGTTGGGTTCTTTTCGTTTTTTTTGGTTTTTGTTTTGTTTTTCCATCAGAAACGAAATTCGTTCTCGTGTCAGCGAGCCGACCGTCTTTGTTAACATTCGACAGACGTCGTTGATTTCTTCCGGCTTTCTGGAAAGCTCTTTCCCGGTCTTTTCCCCTTTTCCCGTGGATGGTCGGAGAAGCGAAGCGTAAATGAAAAATGGCGATCGTTTGAACATACGCACGTACGCATTTGTAGGATTTCATTCTGGTAGAAATCGGCCAATTCGCAGGCTGTTGGGATAAACGTCACATAAACGAGAAACGTGGGAAATCGGATCTGAGGGGGTTGGGGGGTTGTGAGAGAAGAGCATGAGCGTCACATATGTACTGTGAAAGGTTCGCATAAATCATATTCATTTGCGGGATGGAAGGAAAGGATGTGGAGGATAGGTGGAAGCGGGGGGTAGTAAAGGAAAATTTCATTATTTCAAAAAAACGTGAATTTTTGTTTTTCATCGGTTTTTAGAAAATGGCTTCCTAAAATTAGGTTTCACCGATTTAATTCAATTTTTCCTTTCACGAAGATGAGGCAGCAGCAACGGGGGGGAAATCTTTCGGATGTTTTTCCAGGGCTTGGGACGGGAGAGGAGTATAGAACGATAGAGGAAGAAAAATGGCAGAGGTCTTTATTAAAGGAGTAAAAACTCCGGAAAAAGTTTTCATCAAAAATAGAAAGAGTCAGAAAAAAAAAATGTTTTCAACGGAAATTGCTTTCTGAATCAATTTGCGACTTTCATCGTCAATCTGAGCTGGGAGGGTGGCGGTGGGAGAGTGCTGAGAGAGGAAGCTTGCGGTGGCGGTAGAAGCTAAAACAACCTTCGGAGATGCATCAAAATATAATTTTCAAGAGAACTTGAAAGCGTCCTTCGACTTTCTGGCTGTTCTCTTGATTTCCAAAGTTAGCGGGAGTGGTTACCGGATACAAAGGGGAAATCAACCTTTCTCGCTTCCGTGTTTAAGTCTGAATTGACCCGTGGTTATTTAGCTTTGGGTCGCCATTTTGTTTTTCCATTCGTGTGAGTGAATCTGACAAATCTTAACTTGGAAGTTTGAATGAGCAACTTAACTAGGATTCTCTAGGGACGAGGGAATGGATAATAGGAACTAGTTAATAGTTTTTGGACTAATTAGACTAATTAGTCTTAGAAGTTCGGTGTAGATAATCGTGGTAGTGATTTTCGGGAAAAGACGTTTTTGATGGTTCAGTGAAGAGTGTAGTCATTAACACCCGGTTCGAGGCTGTGTTTAATGGCTTTCGGGTTAATTTTACAGAAAAAGGAGGAAGTACTGGGGGCGGAGTCCATTTTATGTTTTTTCAATCGCTAATCTCGGGGATTGAAGCTTCCAAGCCTAATGACCAGGCTTCATTTCTTTTAAAAGAACCGAAAAAGGAAAAAAAGAAAAAAATTTTTTTGTACAAAATGGGATGGAAGGCCGAAAGGGGGGCAGAGAACCTGACCCCGGGCTAAATTCTTTTTGATTGGTTCATGAATTTATAAAATAAAATTTGTATATCTTAAAAAGGTCGAAGAGGGAAAAAAAGTTGGGAAAAAATGGGAAAATACTTTTACGAACCCGGTTGTTAGCTGATTGAGCTTCCTTGATGGGATGGGAGGAAAGGGTGAGCTTTCCTCTCCTTTTCCTCTTGAAATAATCAGATTGTATGTATTTACAGTCGTCGGTTCTCGAATATAGGTTTCCTTTGACTTCTGCTACAATAGACGTATTACTCACGGATCGCGATTTGGGAAAACGACAGACGACAGGAAATATGAGACTAGCTTGGGATGAAGTGAAACGGGAGAAGGAGGAGAGGAGAAATCTCAGTGTTTTCTCTCAAATTGCGTTCACGTGCTCGCAAATTTTATGTGTTTCCATTAGAGAATTAAGGAACGGGGCCCGGTGTGGTGGTGGTGGGAGGTTGGCCTTGCATTTCATTTAAAATTCGATTCGAGATTCGGCGTAGAAGGAAGGAAAGAAAATTTTGTGATAAGAGTGAGAGAGGGTGGAATTTATTGGAGTTTTTGATATAAAAGGCGGTTCTGGACGTTCATGAGGTCGTTATAATAAGAAGACAAAAAGAAATATTTTAACCGTCATCATAAAATGAAAAGTCGGAGATTTTAATTTTCTTTTTTTCGAGTCTGAGGGAAAAGGCTGGGAAAATGGCGCGTAAAAAGAAAGAAAATTAGAAGTGTTATTGATTGAAAAAATCCTCTTGACGACTGGGAGGAGAAAGAGGGAATAGAAGTATGGAGGAAGAGGAGGTGGTGGTGGTGGCACGTCTTCTTCAAGCCTTACTTGAAATTTCTTCACGACTTTTCCTTCTTCTTTTCCTTTTTTTTACTGCCGTTTTCGGCTTTTGAGGAAAATCCCTTATTCAATTACTCAACTCGATTTTTCCTTGCTCTTTTGTTCCTCCTCTCACCCATCCTCTCCTGAACTTTTCCTGCTCTTCTCTCCACCATCTTCGTATTTTTAATTTTTCCTTTCTTTCATTGCATTTTGTACTAATAGGAAATCAAATTCCGTTGAATGTGGAAGCGGCGTGGATGGCGTGATCCATAGAGTCGGGTAATAATCCAATATAACAAATACTTACAATCAATCTATATGCATGAGAATAGCAATAACTGTAATAATGAATAATAGTAGACTGTTCCACTAGCGTTGATATATCGATAATGATCTCGCACTAAATGGAATTGGTTGAATCACATCACGTATCTCATACGACAGGCATAAGACCAATGATTCACCTAATTGTGAGGATAGTCACATGCTCAGGAACGCATGTCCTCTATTAGGTTCATCCTTACTTCGGTATTTGTTAAACCTAAAAAGATCAGCACAGGTCGTGGAGGAGTTGATAGGAAATTTAAACCTTTATACTGGCCGCTCCAAGAATTATTATCGATCGCTTAGTATGAGGAACAAAAATTGCACCTGTCAGCGGTTTTGATCTTGTTAGCGAGAGTAGGTTGAGGAGATGTAGAAGAAAGTGGTGGGTGGGAATACAAAAGTAGACTTTCTAAGGAGTGAAAAAAATGTCGGAATTTATAAAAAGGAAATAATTTTTTGCAAAAAAATGTTTATTATGTAAGTATGAAGAAAATCTCCCTGGAGTGGAAAAACTGTTGGGTGGAAAGAATCGAGAAAGAAGAAGGAGGAGGAGGAAAAGTGAAGAAAGGATTATTGAAAAATTTTTCAAATTCCGTTCGAATTTTGAGTTCTTTTTTTTTCTTCATTTCTTTTGGTGTTTATTTTAGTAAGAGGCTCAAGAGCTTTTTGTTGTATGCGTGTGTGAAGCTTTTCAGTAGCTGGGAATGGGGAAACGAACGGAAATATCCAGTCTCTAGGGGATGAGAATGAAGTAAAAGCGAGATATCGAAGCTCCAGATGTTAAGGACACGACGTGAAAAGTGATTCGTTCGATACTGTTTTCCCAACCCCTCCATCACGAACGGAGCGAGAAAAGTTAGCGGAATAATCGTAATTAAAGCTGTTATTCGGAACTATAGTAGTGATTTTGTGGAATTTTTTTTGTGTGATACTTGACACCTTCCTCGCAACCCATTCCGTACCATCCCTTAAGAGCGAACGAACTAATTAAATGGAGATCATGTTTCACACGGCAAATTGCTGAGAGGGAGAAGAAAAAGTAGAAGGGAAGCCATCAGAATTTGATGAGAAAGTGTTTGGTTCCTTCTCAAATTTAGATTTGGGAAATGTTGGGAGAGCTTTCTGCTGGAAAACCTCCGTTCTGTTTAAGGGTCGCTTGATTGTAACCTTGTTAGTGTAACATTAATTGTGGTAGTAACTTAAATTAAAACGAAGTAAAGATGAAACTAATATAGAGTGCGCGTACCTATGAGTTCGGGATGTGATTAGCAATAGGCTGTCGTGTGAAATGGATGATTTGATCTAACTTAATGTCATTAACTGTAAGACTACAATTGCGTCTGTTATTATTGTTATTACTGTAATCAGTCAGTATAGATTAGCTGTGAGTGTTTCATATGTTGAACTAATGTATACAAATACCCTATACTCTGGTCAACAGGGTAATAAAGTGAAGATGGTTTTTTAGAAAGACATCGAGGTTAGAAAACTGTACTAACATTAATTGAAAGATACAAGTGTGGGAATGTAAGAAGGCGGGGGTTTGGAAAAGACGACATAAGAGCACGTGAGCTTGGGAATACTTGGTCGGGTGAGAAATCCTTTTAAGTAGCAAAACTTAGAAATGAAGTTTTAGTGGCAGGAGAGAGGTTGCCTCAAGGAGGAGGAAGAAGGAAGGAAGGAAGTAGAGGTAGTGGTGGTGGGGAAAGCGCAGTTCAAAATGGTGGTTTTCTTCGGGAAGAAATTTGTTATCGCGCCCGTGTTTTCCTCCCGGGAAAATTTTGCTCAACTACGCGTGTAAAGCCCTTTTCTTTTTATCTTCCGCTTTTTCGCCTTTTTGAAATCTCTCAAAGATTTCTGTGTATATTTCCAACCCCCGGGCGGTGGTCTGGTGGGGGTTGGAAGAAACCGTCTCCGCCTCCCGAGAATTTCTTTTGTTTTCAAAACCAAATGTAATTTCATGTTTAATGGCGTATGTTTTCCTTTCTTCTTTTTGTGCGGATCCTTTATTTTTTTTCAATCATTTGAAATGGAGATTTTATTTCTTTTGATTGGTTGAAATAAAACTCCAAACATGAAATAAGGAGCTTTTGTTTTCTTTCTGACAGCTAGAAAAGCTATTTCTCTTCAGACGTTTTTTTATTTCTAGTCTCAAATTAAATTGTTCGCACATCTTCGAATTCTTTGAAATAACTCTTGGGAAACGAACTCCTTCAAGTCGTAGTTGGTAGGAAACATGTGACCACGCTTTTCCGGGGGCTTTCTCGACTTTTCAAGCTTCATCTAAAAACGGTAAATTGGGAGAATAGTAGAGGAAGTTGAAATGTCCATTAGAGGTTTTTCGGTTCATCCCAAATTTGTTTTCTGAGAGGGAGAGTGAGATTCTCGACATCTGGTTTAAGTTAACCTTTGACCTCTTTGCTTAGAAGTTGGGGTAATGGGCTCTCGCTTTTGTGTTTTTGATGTTAAACAGGCTTTTAAGAAGACTCGAAGCCAAAGGCTGGGTTCTTTAATAAGAAGCTCAAAATCTTTTTTTTTCTCCTTTTTGTTGTACAGTTTGGTGTTGAGTTAACATCAAAGTGGTGCGAAAGCGAGCGTGTGAAGAGGAAGAGGGATGTAAAAGGACGGGATTAAAAAAGGAAAAAGTCGAGTGACGAATAGATGAAAAGAGGAATATGGCGAATGGAAAACCTAATTTGAATATAATGAACGTTTAATACTAATGTATAATGCATTAGTATTAATGTGATGGGATGGGAGTGTGGATGGGGATGGGGGTTGTACATGTTCTGTGTTGCCATTTTGGAAACGTGTCCAACTTTTTAGAAAGTGTGAATTGCTTTGTGAATGAGAATGATGCCTTCTGTTTCTTACTTTTACCTCTCTTTCATCTATTTATCTATCGTTCCTTCTTTCTTTTCGATATCTATCAGCCTGTTTCTCTTTTCTGGTTTTGAAACAACCGCGCAGTTACAACCAAAAATTAGAAGGAAAAATCATCAGAGAAAAAGGTTCGTGACAAACAAAAACACATTAATCAAGGAGAAAGGCAGAGGAAAGGGAAAGAGAGGAGCAGAGAGAATGAAAACAATCAAGAGGAGAGCAAGAACAAAGACATTAAAGAAAGAAATATCAGCAAACTAACCAGAAAAGCGGAATACCCATCCGGAGTTGTTTTTAAGGATACGGAAGCTCAGAAGTCGCAAATCCATTTGCGGGAGAAGAACGGGGATGACAGGGGTGTAGAGGAGAAAAAGGAGAAAAGAAAAAAAATCGACGGCGTTCATTAAGGGCGGAAGTCGGTTATTTTCTCTTCTTTAGAAAGCGCGATATAAAAAGTAAAAATTATAAAATTATTTTTCCTTATCTTAATGCTCGAAACAATTTTTCATTTTCATTGTCAAAATTTTCCGTTTAAAAATTTCACCGGCTCCGAGAGGGCGGTGGGAGGGTCGGGGAAGGAAGCCTTTGACTCCCGGGGCTCTCTTGGAGTAATGAGTCGAACGAGGGTTGCTTGAAAAAAAAAGAAGAAAAGTCAGAAGAAAAATTGTTTCAAGGTCTTGTTGGTTTTTTTGGTCTGTCTTCTCTTCTCTTCACCTCCTCCACTTCCCTCCTTCGCTCCTGAGTATGATTATTTCTCTATCTATCCAGAGTCCTGATCGTACTTCTCTCGACGCGCCTAAAAATGAAAGGAAAAGAAAAGAAACAAATTCCTCAAGATGGATTACCTTCAATGGGGTGACTCCTTTCTGTTGGATGATTTATCACGTGACAAAAGCGGAAGTTGAGTCCATTTTCGTCATCAAGATGGCCGCCTTTTGAAATTTCTTCCTGTTGTTTTATTTTTGTCTTTGAGAATGTGGGTTTTGCGGGGTGGGGGTGGTTTCCTTTTTTACTTAAAGAGATTGAATGCAGAGTAAAAGGTTTCGCGTTCGCGTTTCAGGAAATAGAAGAAGAAAAGGTTGAGGAGGAGGAGGGGAGGGAAGAAGAGTCACGTATTTCCGTTCCGTTTCGTTTTTATTACGTTCGGTGTCGCATCAGCGAACTCTTTCTTATAAATTCGGAGAAGCCAATTTTAACAGGGGAAAAAGCTGTAAAAAGGAAATTTATCCGACTTTGTATTTTATTGCCTTTTTTTTCTCCTGTTCGGTGTTCTGCGATAGTCTTTTGTTTCAAAGGAAAGAAGAAGAAGAAGGAGGAGGAAGACGAAGGAGAGGAGAAGGAGAAGACAAGGAAAATTAGTTTTTTTTCCTTTTAACATCTCTTACGATGATTTCAAGTGCACTCGAGAATATGTGAGAAGGACCTTAGAGAAAGTAAAGGAAGAGAGAGAGAGAGAGAGATGAGGGATGATGGTGGAAGGAGATTTTTCCTTCGCATCACGTGACGATTTTCTCGACTTTCCTTTCTCTTTTAATAAAATAAAATAAAAAAATCGTTGGAGAAGAAATGATTTGGAGTTTTTCACTTTTTTTTACATCGTTTCATTTGTATGTGTGTTCTCCGTTTGGAACAATGTAAGAAGGTTGGTATCTTTGAATGAGTATCGGTTGATTAGAAGCCTTTCTTCGTCCCTGCTTTGTAAATCACTTCGATTCTTGTTGATACCTAATTGGAGTCATTTGTCTGTCAAAAGGTCTTTGGCACAAAATTTATATTTTCTTAGCCAACTCCGACGTGGTTAGAATAAATGGCGCTTTTGTTAAGATTTCATTTCATAAATAATGCACACTTTCATGGTGCTCGAGTACCACCTGAATTTATCCTATAAATGAAGAACAGGTTCCTTACCAGTTTTTTTCGGGTAGTGCAAACTAACTAAAAAGTTATTTCATAAGTTTTGCACACTTTTAAAACAAATCTGCTACTCAAACCAATTACTGTATATGGCGGGCGTTTTGTGATTGTTTAGTGGGCCTTTTACAATGTTATGAAGATTCTTTACATTAGATCTGGAGGTTACGAACAGTCTTCTGTATTAAGACAAAATGGAGAGTTGGTTGTGTATATGTAAGCATGAGCAAGGAGGGAATTTTAGGAAGCGATTTCGATTAGTTACACGGCTGTTAATAACACCCAAAAGTGTATAAATGTTTAAGAAAAAGCGTTTTGAGGTAGAAGTTCAAATATAAAAGCTTCCGTGGGGACCAAGTTGACTGAACGAAGATAGGCGATGTGGTTATCATAGAATACTATATTATTTATAGTACAAAAAATACTCAGAATAAGTTTTTAATGACTGTATATATGATATTAGCGACAATAACTTTAATGTCAGTACTGCCAATATACTAATGAATAGCCTGAATCTAGGCCTAGTTACACACTCAAACATCACTCCGCTGCGGGCGCTCTCTGTTAGTTAATCTTTCTCTGTCTCTGTTAATCATCTTTAGTTCCTTTAATTATTAATTACTGTTTGTCACACTTTATAAAGTTGCCAAAAATAACGTATTACGTCATAACCACAAACCTTAATTTGTAATGAAAGAGATTTATTCGACCAATAGGAGACAAGTCTGCGTTTCGATTTAATCGCTGCCGTTTAGTACGAATCCATTTGAGTGTTTTCACTTTCACGGTTTCGTGCACTTCACGAATCACTCTTATACATCAAAGGATTTCGAAAGAGGATTTCGGAAGGAATGAACCCCGGAGGTTTGTACAGAAGGAAAAATCAAACAAACGATGTCTCTTCTTATTTTTCAATCCTTTTTATGGGGCAGATTTCCTTCTACATCCGGTTTCCTGTTCTGTAAATCCGGTGCCTCGAGGAGGTGACCTGGATTCGGGGTTTTGTTTTCCTATTTTTCCTAGAACAGGGTTTTTCCAGAATGATTTATACATTTTGAAAGCCCAAATTTCAGGTCCGCAATTTGGTTGTTTTATAACTAATTTGAATTAAGCTGAATATGGGGACTACGAAGCCGGAAATGAATGATTTGGGGTTTGTAACTGTTATTGGAAAACCCAAAATATTTTTAGTTTTGGTCTTCGTGTTTTGGTGTCTTAACTGGATGACTTTTTACTTTTTTTTTTACTTCGTTCTGGTTGTTGTTGTTATTTGTTGTTCTTTCCTTCTTGTCTTCTGTCTTAAGATGTTCTTTTTGATTTCTCTCTATTCGTCCCTTATTTCATTTCTTTTTTATTTATTCTCCGCTTAGTTTCTTTATTTGAAGTGTTTTTTATTTATCATTTTCTTTGTTTGTCTTTTGTTTCTTTTTGTCCTTCCCTCTCTTTTTCTCTTCTGTCGTTGTTCTCCTTCAGTTATTTCTGCATTTATTTCGCTGTCTTTTATTACTCCTGTCTTTTCTCATCTTCATTTAGTTCTATTTTTTTTACTTTCTTATTACTTCTGCTAGAGCCAAAGTATACACACCATTGCTCTGGTAAGAAACGCTAGAGTCAAGCAGTAGATGGGAACCTTGAGTTGTGTTTTGATAGTGTAGTCGTGACATTGTCATTTTTGTCCAGGTGATTCAACAATGTCTAGTTGCCTTACACTTCGTCTCTTTCATGTTTTTTCCTTGAAATTTGTGTTCAAACGTATCCCGGGTTTTATTAATAGATCATATCAGTTTCAGTCAGATTTAAAATCCAAAAGTTTCTTTCTGTAAATCTTTGAAATGTTTATCTTCAATGTTTTACGGAATTCGAAAAGGTTTTAGAAAGGTTCTTTGGCTAAGACGGGGGACTTATGTTCTCAAACGTATTCTCATTACTAGCACTTTCCTAAGGGATCTTAAATCTTTTGCACAAATATATGATCTTCCCTTTTCCTTCTTGTCTCTCTCTCTCTTCCTCTTTCGCTTCATCTCTTATTTGCTTTTCCTCTCTCCTTCTCCTTCCTTTTGCTCTCACTTTACGTGAATTCATCCGACTTCGTTTCTGCTTGCTCTTATCTGGTGATAAATATTTTTTTTTTATTTAGTCGGAGAGAAAATATTGAGAATGTTGTCGAAAGGTTTGAGAAGGGTTTGTGTTTGTTTGTTTGCTTGCTTGCTCGTTCGCTTGTTTGTTTTATTATCGTTTTAGACATTTTTTTGTGAAGATGTGTCGCGAGGTTTTGGTAGAATAGTTGAAAAAGATTCTCCCGCCTGAAATCGATCGTCGGAACGGTTGCGATTCCGAGTAAACAAACCAGAAGGAGATGGAGAGAGGGAAAAGGATGGAAAAGGTCGCGTTGTTATTTCAACAGCCTTTCCCGTTTTGGGGCAAAAGGGAAAACTCTAATATTTCATTTTTCTTTTTTTTCCTCCTCCTCCTGTTCTGTATCTCTCCCTCTCTTTCTCTATCTCTCGTTTATGGCCTTCTTTGAAGAGACTTGGAATTGATATCTGTTAAGTTTGATTTATACGACCGGAATTGGGAAATTTCGAAAGCTGTAGGAGGTGGTAACAAGACCAAGACTCGGTTTTGAATAGGATGAATGAGTCCCTAGTGGACTGGTTTGGCCGGTTTCCGAAACGGACGGTTCGGTTGGTTCGTTGGTTAGTTAGTTAATTAGTTAGTCAGTTCGATACACCTGTGTTATCATCGTAACTTTTACTCCTAGTTCTGTCAGCTCGAAATTCGTATGTTGGAAACTTTAACACGGATTATTTTTTATACTCATTCTCCAACCTTCATACGATCCTGCTTTTCTTTTTTTGTGTGGGTTATTCCGTTTGTTTTGAAGTTGTGGAATTGGTACTTCGTCAATTTTCTTCTTCTTTATGTCTAAAAGACAACAGCATTCAAAGTAATTTATTTTACTTTTAATTTTTTTATGCAGTTTTTGAATCGTTGGTTTTGGAGTTATGCGATTGGTAACAATTCCATAATGGGCATCTAATTTTTTTTATGTGATGAGAATTTTTTTTTAATTTAATTTTTCGTGGAATAGATATCTTATAGTATATTTACAAAAGCCGGCATTCTGTACAGTGACTAGGCACACTGTATAATGCCAAATTTGCTGGTAACATTTATTAACACCACACGAAATGATTTTCACGAAATTGTAAACCACGTCACGTTGGTGAGTGTTCCACGATTTGAGTTATGATGGAAGCATTTACGTCGTAGCCAAGGGGTCATCAGCGAATGTTGTGCCGGATGTTCCGGTTCGCGTCTTCACACCCGAAAACCTCATTCTTCAGTGTCAACCGGGTCAATTTACCCTTCGTCACCTCTTCCGTTTATTCCTGTCACCTTTCATCTTTTCTGATGAGCTTTAGCTCCTCGTCAGCATTCCGAATGGAGAGAGTACAGAACTTTAGCGTGACCACAAGCTTAAAGGCTAAACTCTTTCCTCAAAGGATCCGGGAACCGGAAATAATGTCTTTTCCGTTTTAGTTTAAAATTTTTTTGTAAAATTCAGTCGAAGGTGAGGTAGAGAGAAAACATTAAAACCGGGGTGGTGAGGGAAGTGCTGCTGTTGCTGGAGAGAAAGGCACTCTGAAACAGTTAAATAAACAAAGGATTAGAGGAAAAGGAAAGGAAAAAACCAAGGGTGGTGAGACGGGGGATGGAGGGGTTGCGGCTTCGCCATTTTGGATAAAACGCCTTCATTTGCAAAAAAGGTTTAAAATTTTTTTTACATTTTTTAAAAGATTTGCTGCCTTTAATCCAACGCGATAAAAACCCCACTTTCATCACTCTCTCTCTCTCTCTCTCTCCATTTTATTCTTTCTACCTTCGCTTTTTTTTCAATCATTATTAACTACGAACGATAACTTTTCACCCTTAAATATTTTACAATGGAGATAGAGAAAACTTTTTTTCCTCTCTAACAACTTCCTCTAAAACTTTTTTTTCCTCCTCTTCCTGTTTCCGGTACAAAGAAAGGGATCCGTCAAATAGAGATGTCTGTCGGTGTTTTAATCGGGTTTTTGCAAGACTGGGTGAGATAACATTGGATAATAGAAGATAATCTTTTGCGACTTTTGTCTGTGTTCTTATCCAGTCAAATCGGTTCTCAACATTTTTGTTTAGGTTGATTCCCATCAGATTCTGTTCCTGCGGTGACCTTTGTAAGTTTTACAGAGTGGTGATATTATTTTTTCTTCTTTCCTTTAGTCGGTGGCAGTAGGGTTGGCGGTGAATGTGAACATAGCACCAAAACACAATACTAATTTAACGACAGTATCAGCTGTTTCCCATATTCGAAAAATGTCACTGAACTCTGAGGTTCAAGAGCCTTAAATTTTGTAGGATCCATCGTAAGCTAATCTCTCATAAGCTCATTAAGGGAGAAGGTTCTCATAGACTCTGGTAGTCTCAAGATCGCCTGTGATGGACTTGCTGCAACCTGTGCTTAAGGTTTTGCAGGAAGCCGCCAAAGAGCTAAAACGAATTATCTCCAACCTCGAATCAAAAAGTTCTTCTTTTAGGGCAAAAGTCGATGGTCCTTTAGCGAGAACCTTTGGAAATCATAAAAATGACAAAAAATTATTTAAATTTTAAAAAACGCAAAAATAAAAAATTCTGTAAATTTTGTGATAATCGAATCCTGTACGGAAAAGTAATTCGAAACGATAGATTAGCTCCGACTTACTGGTACTTTCAGAAGCGAAATCTGCCGACCGCAAAGGGTTAAGACAGAGAGAGAGACTTATAGAGACACAGATGTAAATAATAATAACGTTATGGTCAAGCACAAAGTTAGGCTGATGTATTAAAGAAAGTGTGCATTATTTTTGAAAGAGATTTTATCCAACCATATGATGTGGTAGCAGTCGTGACAACTCCTTTCTTGGTACTCGGAAGAGGGTAGTCGATTATCAAGCTATTGTAAGCTCTACTTTAGAAGAGAAGACTAAATTGAAGTTACTGTTGGAAAGTCTTCTAAAAATGTTTAAGGTTCCTTCTTGTTCCAAAACTTTTACTTCTCCATCCCTTAATAAAATTGAAATCAAGACATGGGTCATTTAACAGGTGTTCTGTAGTCGGTATGTAACCCACGGGTCATAGGTTTGGTCATTGTTCTAAACCAGGAATGAGCCACACGCGGCCCGTTAAACATGTTTGTGCGCCCCACCAAACATTTCTAAATTGAATTTACTTTATCGATTTTCTCTTATCATTACATTGATATATAATTAATTATACTAAAACTGTAGTATATACTCAGCCGAAACAATTTTTTGTGACGAGTTTCTCACTTGTCGGCGACTTGTTCAAACAGGCAATACGAACGCGCCACGTCTGTACTTGTTTGAGCTGCCTTCTGTCGCACTATCAGTCAGACTGGTAAGCTGTTAACTAGCAATTATTATGTTTCTTAAAGGGCGTGAGTGCAATATTATTGTCAAAAAGGTGATATACAGTTTTTTAATTCAAAATTAAGTTTCCCTACAAATTTGTGTGGCCTAAAAATTTTAAATTGAAGTTGGCCCGTTGATTAAATAGGTTGCTCACCCCTGTGATAACTTGCGGAAAAATATTGTAGCTGATAGTGCAAATGGATATAGCACAGTACCCACGTTTATTCAGTGCTCAAAACAGTCAGAAGCTGTCGTTTCGAAACTGTGACTCAATTATGTGATATGGTTTTAAGAGACTAAATTTGTTTAAACTGTAGTATTGTATGAGTTCATTTATTTTCCGTGATATCTGACGCGTATAACAACAACTACTTACCACATTTAAAATTGGAAAACAGGAATAAACAGTCAGGATTGGTGGAAGTGTCGTCAAATCCTGACAGATTTAAACTTTCCACAAAGCCTCACAATCAATCTTTGACGAAATTACATTTCAGATCCGCGGTTTTGGAATTTCCCCCGTTTCGAAACAGTTCTCACTTTCACTCCCAAAGTTTTTTTCTTGCTTCTGTGATTTCTCTTTTCTTCTCGTTCCTTCTCCTCCACCGCCTCCTTTGAGAAGGAAATCTTTTTAAAAAAATTAAAAAATTATTTTCAAAGCGGAGGAATTTTCCCCGGTTTTTCGTCGGGGCAAATGAAATGAGTTTAATTACCTCGAATCCTCCCAGGACTTTTTTTCCTTCCTTTTTGCTAAAAGGAAAAGAAATTAGGCCTAATGAGGAAAAATATCAGATATTAGCAAAATTAAATAAAAGCAAAATGCTTAAAGACAGCAAAAAGAGATTTTTTTGTCCAGGTTGAGAAAATCGATTTTCCGTGTTGGGAAATTTTTATGGTCGTCCATCGTCCTCGTTTTTATGGTTGTCCCGAGAACGTTTCGCTCATTTCATTCTGTCCCCTGTTCCCTGGCCTCCTGATTGGATGATGGTCGGAAATGTTGATTTTTGTCTTTTGACCTTTCCTGTTGTACTTTCCCTTTTTGGTTGTTCGATGTCGTCGTATTTAAAAATTTGTTTTCGGTTTGTGTTTTCAGTGTCGACTCCCGCTTTAGTCGGGATCTGTCTTGGAGGCGTCGCTTTCTTCATCGGAATCTTCGCCGTGACGTGCTTCTGTCAGTCGAGACGAAAATCTCCCTATGGCTCTCATAAATTCTTCGGCGGTAAGAAGTTCAAAGCCGGGCCGGAGAAACCATTAGCGTTTCATCAGCACCGGAAGCCGACGGCCGTGAAGAGTCCTGCAGGAAGTGGTGGGACCCCGCACTATCTGAAGAAGTCGCCGAGTCCGACGGGTGCCAAGTCTCCTCTTGGGGTGAGTGTTTTGTTAAGTTTTTCTGGTAGTGGGTAGCATTCGGTGGATTTGACAGAAATGATTTTGGTTACAGGGTAGCGCTGCGTCGTCGCCCACTAATCCAGAGCAGAAGAGTCCGGTTGGTGATCTTTCACCATCTGGAGAGATTCAGAAGAATTTGATCGTGTCGAAAGCTCCGCCGGTCTGTCAGGTGGAAAATGAAAAACAGAAGCCGAGCACGCCGAGCAAAGAGGAATTGGAATCGAACGAGAAGAACGTGACGTCCGTCGGGAAGCTGGGACAGATCGTCTTTAAGTTGAGGTTTGTTGATTTTGTCGCCATTTTGTTATTGTTACCTTCCTCTATTCTCTCTTCTGTGACGTATTCAGGTACTTTGAGGTTTTGTAAGTTTTCTTGCTACCTTCCAACACTCGAATCCTTTCCACATTCCTCTCAACGCGTTTCCATCCGTTCGATATTTAATTCTCTTGACTCGAAATTTTTCTTTCCGGTATTATTTCAATCATTCCGATGTTAAGCTTATGGTTTAATCAATCTCTTTGTTTAGTATCCCGTGGGTTTCATTTGTTTTCCCATTTTTAATGTCGAGTGCTATCGGAATACAAACAGCCTTATTGGCAAGAATGTTGCAGAAGGTTTGAGACGTAGGGGTGGAGGGTTGTACGGGGAGGAAATGAATTATAGGTCACCATAAGAACTGAATTATTTACATCAAGAGGAATTTTTATTTTTAGAAAATGGTCGAGTTCTTTGTTCAGCAAGAAACCGTTTTGTGTCTTTGTTTTTGATTTTTATTTTTGTGATTTTTCCGAATCAGGTACAAAAGCGAGAAATGCGCTTTGGTGGTGACCGTTGTCAAATGTCGGGACCTACCGGCGAAGGATAGCAACACGGATTCGAGCGATCCGTACGTGAAGCTCCAACTTCTCCCGGACAAACAGCATAAGGTCAAGACTCGAGTCCTGAGGAAAACTCGAAATCCGGTTTACGATGAAGATTTCACTTTTTACGGCATCAACGAGAATCAGCTTCAGGTACGTGTGTGTCAGTTTATAGGTTGAGTTGTGCCTGGAAACCGAGGCGCGAAATAAGTTCAAACCGTTTCGTTTCAGGGGATGACGTTGCACTTTGTTGTGCTAAGCTTTGACAGATACTCACGAGACGACATCATCGGTGAGGTTTTCTTTTCGCTGTCGTCAATCGAAATCAACCAGATTGAAAACCAGCAGCTGTCTCTATGCAGAGAAATACAACCGAGGAGCCTCAAGGTGAGGGGTTGTGTTTTGTTAGTTTGGAAGTGGGTATGAAGGGACACGGCGACAGAAAGGATGACGAATTTTTGTTTTTCAGATTCGATCTCAAGGTCGGGGTGAAATCTTGATCTCGCTGTGCTGGCAGCCAGCTGCCAACAGGTTGACGGTCGTCATTCTCAAGGCAAGGAACTTACCCAAAATGGATGTCACTGGACTCGCAGGTACGTTTTCTTAGCAGTGGTGAAAATTATTCTTCCATTCGAACCATTTCCTGTTGGTGGCAATCTTAAGATGAAATGAATGGGTGGGGGATCTTGTTGGAACATCCCCTTACTTGAGATAAGCTCTAAGACAATTTATGGGGGGTAAGGGGCACTGGTAATATGTGTCGACCGCCTGCCACATATTTCATTTGTTGCTGTCGTTGGGGGACTAGGGAATGAAGTGCGTCCCACTGAGTCCCGACTCCTACTATAACTGATTTTTTTTGTTATTTATTTCACACCCTGCAGATCCCTACGTGAAGATGTACCTTTTGTGCAACAACCAGAGAATCGCAAAAAAGAAAACTCACGTGAAGAAGAGGACTCTGAATCCGGTTTTCAACGAATCTTTCGGTTTTGAAATCCCAGAGGGAGCCGACCGACTCGACAATATTTCTCTCGAGTTTTTGCTTTTGGACTGGGACAGGGTCACCAAGAACGAGGTGAGTAAAAAGGGATTTTATGCTGAGGGAAGAAGAAGAGGAGGAAAGGAGAAGGAGGGATGAATATAGAATTCGAAGCTGTTGTATTAGAAGAGTGGCAGGCAACCTGTACGTCGCGAAAAGATTTGTTGAATGTTTGGTCTATACTGTATGTCACTCTTCTTCTTCCTCTTTTCTGGCATTTTCTTTTATATCTGTATTTTTCAGTTCTTATTTGTCCTTTCTCTCCCCATTTCTTTGTCTCTGACTTTATTTTCTGCTTTTGTTTCTTGTTTCTTTTTCTTTAATTATCTTTTAGCTGTCCTTTACTCTTTCTTTCACTTCCCCACCTTATTTTATCGCCTTTTCTTTCGTTGCATACTTTTTTGTTCTTTCTTTCTTCTCTTCTATTTCTTTTCTTTCAATTCCTCATTTTTCAGTTGTTTTGTTTATTTTTGTTTAGTTTTTCTTTTTCTTTCTCTTTTCTTTTCTTTCTTTTTTCTTTAATTATTTAACTTTCACTTGTCCTCTATTTTTTCTTTTACTATCCCACCTAATTTTGATATTTGACTTTCATTCAGATTTACTTTTTATTATCTCTCTCTCTATCCCATCCTCTCTTCTTTTCTATTTCTTCTGTTTATGATGATTCATTTTTCATTCTTTTTCTTCAATTTATCTCTTTCCTTCTCAGTTCTCTCCTCCTCTCCTTCTCTGACTTTCACTAACTTTTTAGCATCTATGTTCTTTTTTCTTTAATACTCTAACTTTAATTGTCCTTTACGCTGTCTCTTTTTCCTCCTTATTTTGTCATCTTTTCCTTTGTTAATTATCTCTTCTTTTCCTTTTTCCCTCTTCGCTCTATATTGCATTTTACTTATATTAATAAGTTTTTCGAAACGGTTGACGATTTGATAAAACTAATAAATGTTTGATGTGGCAGGTGATCGGACGTCTGGATTTGGGCGGAGAAAAGGCTTCTGGAGCTGCTCTTCACCACTGGAAAGAGGTTTGCAATTCTCCTAGGCGACAGATCGCCGAGTGGCACAAACTCAAGGAGTAAACGAAGAAAAGAAGAGAGTAAAATAAGCGACAACCTACTTTCGGGCAGGTTATATTTATATTATCTTATTAAAATAATATTAATGGAAATCCCACTCCCTGTCCTCTATAATATAGGGAAATTCCCGCATCATTCTGAAACTCCCTGAAAAATAATTTTTAGAAAATATCTGGAAGACTTACCACAAAAAGCATTTAGTTAAGTCAAAAATCGAATCTTCTGCTTTTCTAACATCAGTCGTACACACTTTGACATGTTGAGACAGGCACAGAGATGAGCGAATTCCAATTCCGATTGGGTCATCCATTCTTCGATAGTACAAACTTACCGAGACGATAGGAAGAAAATTTTTTCTTAGGATCCGATTCGCCATCTTCCTTTCATTTCCACCTATTTTGAAATATCGTACAATTTGTGACAACACTGTACAGAGTGTAGTAAGCACATCTTCAATAGAATAACAACTATTTTATTAACGGAAATATTCTTAATCGTAGGTGTCCATCTTATTTTACGAATAAATACTCTAAAAAGAAATTTTAATTTTGTCTGTAAGCTGTATTTTGATTTGCAAATCGGTCAAAGTCACTTCAGGCGGAGGTGACTTATTCCTTGATCATCTTTCTCGATTTATTTATTTATTAGTTGTTCTTTTTGTGTTTTTAATTTAAATATGATCTTACACTTTGTATAAATAAGCACTTTGAATGAGTTAGAGGATGCGGAAATGAAATTTTCCCAGGAAGAGAGGCGCGCGTTGGATTGACGCGATGATGGTCGGGTTCTGTGTTACTATTGTTTTCTGTCTCCTTTTTTTTGAATTTATTTTTGTAATTTGTGTTGGTTTCCTTTTCCAGTTCCTTGATTTGTCCTGTATGCATTTATATAAGCGCATTAAATTTTGTCAAGCTTAAACATCTTAAGCCATTTGGCTTTTATTTAAATAAATAAACTATTATCTATAAATTTATATTTATAATTGCGTACCCCTTTTGGGTGTTACAATATCCTCTTTTTATACATATTTTCCTTCTATCCTTCTATTTCCTTTTATTATCTTATTGAATATGTTGGGAAAAACCTTCGGAAAAGGATTCTAAAAAAAAAAGAATTTTAGAATCAGAGAAGAGGGTTCAGCATGGTTGGCAATATAATAGTGCTCGATACAGAAACACTTCCTCCTGAACAAAATTGTTTTTATGTGTGCTTGTTTTGTAGATTTTGAGAAGGTTTTGGCCTGGTGAACAGAGAAGGTTTATCCAGAAACTAGAAGTATTAAGAATCTCTACAAAAACTACGACTCCTAAAAAATATTTCTAGCGTAGTCATGAGAGTTATAACCAAAGTAAGATATCAGGAGGGCTTTCAGACCAAGAAGAGGGTCCGACAGGGGTGCCAACTATCGCCTGGAAAATTTTCAGCAAACTTGTGTGTTGTCAATTTAAAACTGCACTCGAGACAAAAGCCTAAGAATAAAAATTTATACAGGTTACTCAACTTACACTACTCTCAAAACATCCGGTCCAGTTCTATTATTAGAATGCTTAACCGTTTCTAACAACTTGTTCAAAAGTTCACTTAACGAATCATTCAAACTGTGAAACAATTCGTAAATTATGAACATAACAATCCATACAGGAAAGTTCTTAAAGTATAAGATGTGTGTATAAAAGCTAACAAAACCTCAAACCTTCTTCAAAACTAATCAAAAAGCTTTTTGCTTTATTTGGAAATGACAATCTCCGAATGAAAAGCCGTAAAATAACGTAGGCAACGACAAATGCCACGTTTCCGCCACCTGAGTCAAATGAGAATCTTTTAAAGTGTTTGTCTTTTCATAAATAATTTCCTTCATCACCAAATCTAAAAATCTCAAGGTAATAAAATGTGATTTACAATTACTATAACAAATCTCACGAATTTGGATTTTTAGGAGTAAATCTAGTGCAGAAAAAGTCACTGAAATGATTTTTTTCTTTTGCCGGAACGTAAAACTGGCAACGTGGCTGCAACGTTTCGTTTGAATCGAGACTAACAATAAGTCTATTGATTTGGGTTAAAAATGGCGTTCAGTACAAAAACAATTATATTTTATAATAGTTTTGTTAGGAAATAGAAAATAATTTTCAAGCACAATAATACGTAATATCAATGTGATAAACGAAGGAGTTACAAAAATCAAATAACAGTGAGTAAATGTTTTAATTAATTATTTAAAAAAATGTTTTGATCATTTTCGACTGGGAGGTTTGGTGAGGTCATTGCGTGCTTTTATTTAAGCAATAATTATGCGAACGAATATGAGAATATCCGCATATTTGGCTCCTCAACATTGTTTGTATGAATAATTCGACATATTTGGGTACACACCTCCTTTAATTTGAATTGTTTAGGCATAAAAATGGTCTTGAAGGCTTCCATAAACTTGTCAACTGGGTTAGGCCCTGTTTAGATTCCCAAAAATTATTTTTTAGTTTGAGAAAGCCTTCTACCAGAAACCTTAAATAACCGACAGTGACTTCTGTGAGATATCACCAACATGATTTAATTTGGTTATCAAAAAGTTGGTTGAGTGCATCTATTTAAATTTTTTTAGAAATGAAAAGTCAAAATTGTCTAGTGCCCCATGACATTTTTGTTTTTTTCCTCAAATAAAATTCAAAATTTTTTAAAAATTTGTTTTGAACAATTCTCACAGCTAGTGTGATGGTATTCATGTTTAAACTTAAAATAATCCCAGTTTTGAATTAATTATTGACTTTTGCTTTTGTATGGATGTATGTTAGTTGAGTTTGATTTCAACCTTATTAAAGAAATGATTTCGAATCAAATGATCAAAAAAAAATTGCCAGGCTTTCTTGTTTTAATTATCTGTGTTTGGCTTGTGTGTTTTACATCTTGTTAACTAGCTTTTTACTTACAACCAGCATTGATTAAATATTTAATAAGGAACTTGATAAGCAATGCTGTTGATCCTCTGAATGTTTATTTAGACAGTTCTGCATTTTAGATACTATGATGGGGGTTTTGAAGGCTGAAGGAGATACCATGTTCATAATTTGACAGGTTTTAAATCTAAAACCAAATTTATTCTCAAAGATGATTAGTGGTCGAAAATATTTTCTGTTGCTGTTTTCTTGTGTTGGCAGACCTGAATACCAAAATGGAAGACTGACATTTAGTTAGAACTGAGTGTGTAAATTTTGAATTAGATTTCTTAAGTTTTGTGCTGTTGTGACACATGTTTGTGTAAATTTCCACATCCCAAATTGGGTGATTTTTTCAATTTTAAATGATAGGCAAAGTATTTAATCCATTTATGCTGAGTCAGCCATTTTGAAAATGGAAAATTATCATCTACAATCCATATGGTTGTAAATAGTGATTAGAATGGTGACTAACAACACCACAATAATATCAGTTAAACACAAAACAGGCAAAACATTCATCATAAATGGGTTAAAAATTTAAATCCTCTGAAATAATAGTAAAATAAGTATTGCAACAGTAAAAGAAGCCCATTTTATATATCAAAACAGATGGGAATAGTGTGAAGATGATGCAATTGATAGTGAAATGACATAATTCAAACATGAGTGGAATGTAAAATTGGGTGAAGCTAACAAAAGATTTGTTTTTTAAACTAATCGAGTAGAATAATTAGTCAGATGGAGTTGTGATTGTTAAACTTCTGAAAAATATAAAAGATTTTTTACAGATTGGTTTACAGATGATTTTTTTTTGTTATCATGATTTTTACATGAATAATTCAGTTAATTAATAGCTAATTATAAAAGTTTGATGGGAGGAAATTAGTAGTCGAATAACAGTATGTGGGTTTGTATTGTTGACAACAAAATGACTTTGACTGTTGATGTAAACGAGGGTTATTTTTTAAAAATTCTTTGCTGGTTTCAACTTGCTTTCTTTCTTTCCAGAGGTTTAGAAGTTTTTGTGTGTTTTAAAGAAAATTGCCAAGCTGTTTAGAAACCCAATGTTTTTATTTTTAGTCTTTTTGTTTTGGAGTTAAGCTTTGAGCTTTTATAAGCCTTATTTGTTTCATTAGTGGCTTTGGAAGGGATTTGTTTAGATCGGGAATTCTTTATTCAGTATGGGTGTTGTCAAACTCTAGGTTTAGAAGATAATTTGCAAACTTTGAGGTGTTTAGCTTTTAGGAAAAATTTTATTAAAATAAATTGTAGCAACAAGGCCTGGCAATTTTTAATTTGAGAAATTCTGTTGTTAATAACCACTGAAGCAACAATTCCCCATTTCAGTTTGTTTTGTTAATACAATTTGCACTTTGGTGGTTCCTAAAATTGAAATTTTAGTCATAGAAACAAGAGGGGTGGTACCAGACCTAATCTTTAAAGGGTGTATTTCGAATGATAGAGTTGTCATGTGTCATCAGATTGGTTTTGTCATGTTTTGGGGAAATATTTACTCGAGCTTGCTTGTTAGGTTACAGTCTAACTGCCAGTTTGGTTGAGAGTAATCAAAAGAGGTTGGGAACATAATGGGATGATGTAATGCCACAATGAGGTACAAACAGGCTTTGGAGATCAAATATCAAAACTTTGAACTTTGAGTTCGAGACACAAATTGATTCTTATCAGACAAAGCTGAATCTAATAAATGTTGGGTGACAACCCTACCACCTCATTGGCTGTTACTCACAGCAGGTTCAAAATCAAAAACAAGAGCAAGCTTTAAGGGAATAATTTAGCTAGAGCACAACATAACAGCAAGTTGGGAACCACTAATCCAAGAGTAGTCAAATCCCTAAGTTATTTAAGGTATCTGTCATTGGTCACATGTTTGGGTACAGTCATGTCTCAACACCCTCTATAAACCATAATTTGTTGGAGTGTAGGTTTTATAAATGTGTGATCCATAGAAAACATTTTATTAATAGAACTCATTTGCAACTTGAGCTGTTGAGTTTTAAATTCCAAGATAAAGATAAGCTGGGTAGGGGTGAAAGGGAAGTGTTGAGTATATATAGGAACCCGTACCTACGTTTTCTAACACTCAGAGAACACAAAGAGAGAGAGGGAAGGGATCAGGTGTTTGGGAACCTCTGGTATAGCAAGCAAGTCTAATAAGTTAAAAGAAAGAAGAAAAAAAAATCATCTAACAATCGTTGAAATCTTTTGTATTTTTCTCTGTTTCAGATAATAGATAAAAAGTTATGTGGCGAATGCAAGAAAGTCGTGAGTGTGAAAAAGTTTTGAAATTTCTGAAAATTGTTTGCAGATAATTTAAACTTTACGCAAGTTATTGTTGTTGGTTCTTGTTGTTGATGTATTAAGGTTGTTGATTCTGATCGTTAAGTTGGTAATAGTGTGTTGACTGTAAGGATTCTGATTTGTTCTTCCTCTTGGCCGAATAATGTGGAACACTGATGAGGAAAGTTTCCGGTTTTTTGGTTCGGTTGAAATGATTTGTTGCGCGTTTGAACGGATTCGATTGACTATGTAAACGGGGGACTTGGTTCTGGTTTTTTGGTTTTTTGTTTTCCTTGTCTGTTTTTTGGCGGGAGGGGGGCTTGAAAAGGATGTTCGTAAAGCGAACGTGAGTGGTTCCGTCTTTGTTATTTGCTTCTGGGAGCTTTGCCTAAGATTAACAAAAAAAAATGTTTTCAAAGTTTCGAAGTGCTCTAATAAACGCGGTGAGGGGAACGGAACCGTTGGATTATTTAGAAAATCAAAAACTGACTTGGAATTACAAGTATGAGTACAGCAGACCGAGCTTTTTGAAATTTTCCGAAGAGGAAGTGAACGCGGCGTCGGATACCGGTATCCGGCCGTTGATACTCCCGCGTGACGTCGAATTCCCGTTCAAAGCCGGGTATTGTGAGTGCATCAATGCGGGTAAGTCCAAGTTAAACGAGGACCAGGGAGCTTTTTGGAGGAGGAAGCTGACTCCAAAATGGTGGTCGGATCGGCCCAAAGAAAACATTCCAGCAGAAGCGAGTGAATCGGTGGAAGATGGACTAGAAACGACAGCGAGTCGAGGAGACGATGAAATCCAAGATCCTTCTCTGACGTATACGGTGTTCGCTGTATTCGACGGTCACGGAGGTCCCATGGTGGCTGTAATAGCTGCTAGAGAAATGGAACAAATATTACACGGGAAGTTGGAGGAGGTTGCTGATGTACTTATGCCAAATACGGTAGTACCCGAAGGGGAAGTACAGCAGCAGAAGGGAGGTTTGAAGTATCAGATCGATTTTCGGAAACCAATAAATCCGTCTCAGTTAATAGTGGGAGCTTTGGAGGGAGCTTTCAAGGAAATGGATTCGAGATCGGAGAAGACAAGGAGAATTATGAAGTGAAAGGTGGTTGCACTGCGTTGGTAGTGTTGTTCATCCTCGGGAAGGTGTATACGGCTTGCGCGGGCGATTCAAGAGCCATCGTCGCCGTTGGAGATTGGGTCGAGCCCCTATCTCGCGATCACACTCCTACGTCGGAACGAGTGAGGATATGTCACGTAGGGTATCAGAAGTCCTCACTCTTGAAGAACGACTACACTTCTTTTGAATATATAAAACGTCCAACTTTTCAGGATTTGGGTAAACCGGTGTTGTACCGACATCCAGAAGGTTTGGGATATTCCTACAGGACAATCGAACCGGAAGACTTAAAAATGCCTTTGATCTCAGGTACGGGGAAACGTGCTCGTTTGATGGGAACCATCGGAGTGACACGAGGTTTCGGCGATCACGAACTCAAAGCACTGGGCTCGACCGTGGCGATAAAACCGTTTTTGTCAGCGATACCGGAAATCCGAATCCTCGACATAGCGAATCTCACGCTCAACTCGACTGACGTGATCATAATGGGATCCGACGGATTGTTCGACGTGACGGACAACGTGCAAGCCGTAAACGCGGTGAGGTCTTCCTTTCAGAAAATGACGAACAAGGACAAATCGAAAAACGCGGCGGCGGCGGCTCCGTCGGGAAGACATGCGGTACATGTGCGCGGCTCAGGATTTGGTGAATTACGCGCGGGGTAAACCCGCCGCGGAAAACAGGTCGTGGAAGAAAAACGACGGGAATCCAGCTTCCGGAGACGACATAACCGCCTGGGTCATTCCCTTACTTCCCTACCTGAAGGAACACGAACAATGGTGCCTCAAATCAACGGTGAACGTGCCTGCTAGTTTGAAAACTTGGAGCAACAATCAAAGACTGCCTATCTGCCGCGCCGAAGAGTGCTTATTGAGCGATTCGGATGATTAGTTCTCTGTCGCGCTGTCGGTCGTCGCACAAAATTCTACACATTGCAATATTATTATTTTTTATTTAAACAGTATATAATAAATTGATCTTTAAAAATGATTTTGTGTACTTTATCATTCTGTCTCCTCTTCCTAGAACAATTTGAATCGAAACTGGGCTTCTTCCAACATCAAATTTCTTTATCCGAGACGGCAAACAACGAAAACATTTCTACACGTGAAGTATAATGAAATTGTTTTTTTATGTACACACCCCTTAAACACAATAGTTATTGTTAGGGTTGAAGCAACACGAGAAAACAGCGTTGTGGCCTTGATAAGTCCACTCTTCGTAGCTAAGTTACCATAGTCTTATTTATAGTGTTAGATTTTTAAGTTGTGCGGTTATATTTTCTTTTTTAACAAGCACTCATTTATATTATCATATTAAATTATGATTGGAATGGTTATTAATTTACCTGCTTGAATGCTTATCTGTACATCCTATAAATAGGACATTGGGATGTAATGGGTTGGTGGGGGATAATCCGTGCATCGGTAATTTCTGTCGTGCCTTCGGCATTTCTACTTCCGCAGGATTACACCTAACCCATACAGGTTAGGAGTACAACGTTATTCATCTGTAGTAGCCCTCCATCCTTGGAGTTTGGTCTCATGGACTAACTCAAGACTTATAAAAAAGCTAAATGAAGTAGTATAATATATCTATTTCTTGGTATATTCTCATATAACGACAGTTGAGCTGTCAAATTCGATTCGAAGCTTGTTAGTTTCGTCTTTAGCCTGGCTCTGTATAAAAGTATACTAAATAATTTGTTGTGTATAAATACTCCAAATTCCTTAAAACTGCTCACTTTCTTGGAGTGTTGCAGACTTTGGGAGGCCTGTGGTTGAGTGGGGTTCCTGGTGTGTTATGCGATTTTTAAACGACCGCACAAAACGAAACTCGAAGAAGTGAATTTTGCAAAATTAGCGGTTAATTGTGGGAAACTGTTACTTAAATCTGTTACTTCCGGTATTATATGATCACACTTGCTTGAAATAATCTGTTGTGGATGAACGTTCGCAATTAAAATCATTAATCTTGTAATAGCACGTCGTCGTATTCTTTCGGAACAAACAGTGATTAAGTTACCGTAACGCTCTGATGATAACCATAAGTCTAGTCTAGTGCGAAAGCTCCTTGAAAGAGAGATCGCTAATGCCAAAGTTGTAAAAGCTGTAGGATCTAATTAGAGGGGATTAACGATCTAATCACGAGGTTTAGATTAGGAAGGGAAATTTAGGTTTTATGTTTAGCTTGTGGAGAGTGAGGTTCTTTGGTTGTAGTTTGGAGTCTCAAGGAAATGTTACCGCGCCCACATTATCTAGGAGGTCTTGAAATTCATTAAGGAAAAGTTTGATTAGGTTTTTGTTTGTTGATACCTGTTCCTTATCTCTTATGATTCTTCAGACGTTAGTTAAGCCCAAACCCAACGAGAGTATGTATGTAAGGAACCATTGTCTCTGTCGAAATTGCGATGAATTTGTTTCTTAGCCTTGGTTTGAGATGGTTGGGTTGGAAACCTGCCCCTCTCCCTGCTGGTCATTTTAGAATGGTCTTTAATGCTGATAAAGTTGTTAAATTCTGCTGGCACTCCCTCGAGGTGTAGTAGTATATCGTTTTATGTCTTTTATCGCTTTGTCTCTTTGATAGTACACTTTGCTATCCTTCCTATTTCCTGTTAAAACATCATAGGTCTTTCAGTTTAATTGAATGTTCTTCTGCCACGACTTTCAAGTTCGACCTAAGACTGATATTAGTCTGGTTCGTGCTTGCGGACTAATTAGCTGGAAAATATCATTTAAAGAGAAAATTATACTATTAATAGTATAAATATATTTATAAAATAATACTTACAGTATGTCTGATACACCTATATATTATTTTATATTTATTATATATGTTAGGTATAGTGGAAAGTTATGTTCGAATAACTTTACATCAATTTTCACAATTTGAGCTTATTTACCAAAGGTTCCCAAAGTTTTTGGTGTCGTAGACCCCTCGCCATGTTTTTCAGTTTTGGGTAGACCCCCTACTAACGTGGTATTGGTTTTTTTAAATTCCCCCCATTTTCCATTTGTGGAAGCCCATTTTCATTTAATGACCCCTAAATTTTTTAAAACAAATATACTAAGTATATTGCGATTGGGGGTTCTTGATGAACCTCCTCGAAACTTGGATTTTGTGGGTGTCATTTCCATCACTCACCTTTGTGTTGTATTGGTGGTGAAATAAATTAACCGGAAGTTGGGTAAGTACTTGAGGTTCTTATTCTGTTCTGTTCGTGGATGTTCCAGTTTGTGGGTGTCTCTGACCACCAAGATCACTCTAAATTGGTTTGTTTGTAATAATTTGACTTTTTTCTTGTAGAAGCCGAGAGAGAGAGAAACCAACATCGAAGATGGAGCGGGTCAAAAAACGCATGGACACAAGTGACCTGATAGAACTCTCTCTCCCTCAGCAACTCTTCCTCAAACCGGAGGCGAAGTTAAACATAACGGTAGCTCTACCCCAAGTCCGACTTCCGGGTAAAACCATCTGGAACTGGGAAGTGATGGAACGGCTCAAGGAAATGGTCCAGCCGGAGGAGTTCGCGGTACTTCGCGTGTCGAAAAGCACTCTCGAGTTCATACGATTCGATGCGGAAATCGAGAATCGGGCTCATCTTCCGGCGGTCATCTCGCGTCTCGAGGGTAAATTCATAAAGCTAAGCGGGTTTCCGGAGTCGTTGAAGGTGAAAGCGGCGGAATCGAAATCGGATTTCCCGACTCGTCACGACTGGGACAAATACTTCCGGGACGCGAAGAATATGAACGAAATGAAACCCGGGGAAAGACCGGACACGATCCACATCGAAAACATTCCGAGCAAGTGGTTCGTCTCGAAGAAGGACATGAGAAACGGAATCGAAACCCCGAACGAGTTCACGTTGCAAAAGGTTTTCGAGATTTTCGGTGAGATCCGGGCTGTCGACATACCCATGCTGGACCCGTACAGGAACTCGATGAAAGCGAGCATATCGGGAATAAAGAAGTTCAGTTATTCGACGGACGAGACCTTCGACGCGTACATACAGTACAAGGAGTACATTTGTTTCGTGAAAGCCATGAACGCTTTGAGAGGAATGAAACTCGTTCATCTGGATGGTGACGAAGTCTTTTCTGCTTCGATTAAGGTATTTAGATGATAGTTTAAATCCCCTCTAGGTTACCAGCGAGATGGGTAAGTGTAGAGTCACATGAAACAGTGCTTGAACAGCACTCATTGGTGCGGTAGTGGTGTTGATTCAATCTGGCTAACACTTTGAGTGCTGGTTTTGAAATACTTAAATGCGCTGATGGTCAAGAAGACCAGAAAAGAGTCTAAACAAGTAACCCAGCACCCAAAGAAGTAATTAGGCTAATTAATTAGATTATTATTATCACCTGAAAGACAGTTCAAAGCTTAGACTGATGATACAGTCGTTCGAAACCGAAATTTAAATCCAACAACAGCAATAACTCCCATAAGTTAAACATGAACAGTATTTTTGTCGTCTTGTAATGGAGAGTTGTCTCTTTGACTTAACGACTAACTACAGCTTTCGTCACTTTTTATGTCGTCAATCCGAACGCCATTTCTTTAATTAGCGGCGTTACCTTTGATCTTTGAACGTGTCAAACGAAAAGGGCGTACAATAACCTTTTCCCGAAGTTGTAAGCAAACTCGTGCTGATAATGACAACGTTCCAAGTGATAAGGGTTCAAGTTGGTGAATAATAGAAGGCGTTCGAAAAAAATATTTTTTCGGGTCGGAGTTAAAGATTAAACTTTGATTTTGGCACTGGATCAACTAACTTCCGGTCGTATTGATCTGATTGGATTAGAGTGTTGGCGTCAGCTGTCCTTCACTCTCCCTCACCATCGCAATAAATAAATAAAAGTATCGGAATGAAACATTTGCCACGGGGAAAGGGAATCGATAGCAGTTAGCAAAGAGATGACGCACGTGTGTATCAGTGTTAAATCATACAAACAGAACTACCAACCTCTAGCTTTTGCCAACAACTTTGAACTGTCTTTCAGGTTCGTTTGTCTTTTTAAACGTAAAAAGCAGTCGTGTTCAACTTGAAAACATGAAACCCGAGTTCACTCGAAAAAGGTTCTAATGAGAGCTTGAAAGGTTGGAACTCTCGCATGAAAGAACCAAATTCCGTTGAACACGGTCGCTAGCACTAACCGACTACTAATCGTCAAAGCAGTTGTTTGTTCAACGCGCGAACGTTGAACATCAAACTGCTTAAATTTTCTCCCCCAGACATAGACAAAATCAAATTTGGGATGGATCTGCTAACGAAAAGATTTTCCATTTTTTTCTTTTTTTTTGTATCGTCAGTAAAGCGAATTTCCAAACACATAAAAAAGTAAAATAAAAGTTGTTAACTCATTTTCATTTCCAAAATAAATAAATAAATAAAAAAGAGAAAAAGTCAGATGGTTAATGACGATGATAGAGATAGAAGCTCAAGATTGGTTCCTTTTGGGGGGGTTTACGAAGCGAAGGAGATGGATAATGATTATAGATGGATAAAGCAAAAAGGATATCGGATAATGGAAATGATTATATAATGTATAAGACACCAAAAAAATAACTTACAACCAAACAAAAAAAAAGAAACAAATATCAGAAATGTCGAAAATGAAAATGGCAGGTGGATTTTGACAAGACGAAACATTTAAGTGACCTGTCGATACGAAGAAGAAAGATCGAACGGGAGAAATTGATGGCGATGGAGAGAGAGACAGAAGAAAAAAAGCGACGGGAAGAGGAGGCCGTAAAGATGGCCATGGAGGAGGAGAAGTAAGTTGACTGGGTGTGTAGTACAGACGGGTATAGGGTGAAAGGAGTTTGGTGAGAAATGATTTTCTGGTTTTGTTTTGCAGTAGGCGAAAGCTGGAGGAAAAAGAACAGAAAGGGAAGAGACGAAAGGAAAGGGAGGAAAAGAGAAAGCTCAAAATGTTGAAAAAGCTCAAAAGGAAGGAAGCAGAACAGATAAACGTGAAAATCGCCATCGAAGAGAGGAAACTGTTAATGGCTCAGAGGAAACTCGAAAGCATTCGACTCTTGGATGAGTTGTTCGAAAGAGTCAAGATGGAGAAGTTAAGGAATGAGGAGAGGGGTGAGTCAGCAGGAGAGGAGAAAGCTAGAAAGAAAAAAGATGGAAAGAGGAAGAGAAAGGTTGGGAAAGAGAAGAAGAAGAAGGAGAAGGTGGTGGACAAAGAGAAGGAAGTGAGAATGAAGTTGGTTAAGAAAATCAAATCGGCTCAGGAACAGCAAATGGCGGTGAGGAAGGAGAAACTACTCAAGACGATTGAAGGGAAAAGCAAATTGAAAATGAAAAACAAAGATGGCGGGTTGGTAGAGGAACGGAAGAGGATTACGACCCGTACAGATCGATGGATTATGAGTTTGACTCCATGCCGGATTACTCCTACAGAGGTAAGAGTGCGTGTAGAGTACCCCAATGGAGTCGGTTAGGTCTTAAGGGAGCTTGGGGGTGTTATACAGGTTGTAGTGGTTTAGAGAACCTAAGCGAACGTCCTAGTTGGAAGTAGTATTCTACAAGGATGTTCGGAGGCGATGATGAAACCTGAAAGGGTTCTAGATGAAGGATTGATGTTTCTGTCTGGTGCCACGATTAATAAGGAAACTGTTTCTTCTTTCAGGAAAATTCGGCTTCCACGACTGGGGTCCAAGAGGATTTCGAGGTGGGGGTTACATTCCCCGACGTCCTTACAGGGGTGGATTCTACAAAGGATATGGTCATTACCCCAACGAACGGATCCCTTACCCGGAAGTCACGGAAGACAGGTTGGCTCTTTTGTAATCTCCTCACCTTTTCTCTCGTTTCCGGTTGAAATTTGTTAAAACAATGTCTTATTGTTTCCTACAGCAGGAAAAATCACGGAGCCGACGAGCACAAGAAAAAAGCTGAAAAAATCGACGGAGAGGGAATGGAGGACATATCAAGCGACTCATCCTCCTCCTCATCTGGGTCGTCTGGTTCTTCGTCGACTATTTCTTCCAATTACAGTCACATAGACATGAGTTCCGGTGCCGAAGATAAGACCAGTAAACTGGGTAAGTGTTGGAGTGTAGTTTTACTAACTACTACCGTTGTCATAGCCGAAGTGGATTGTAATTTTGTTTAATTATTCTAGAAAAGTCTTCGGGACCTCTGACTGGCGAGTGGCCGCCAGGGTATGAAGGCTACGCCAAAGGAGACGCCGATGGGACTCATCCATGGATCCCTCCCTCAGATTATTACAATCCTAGGTTTATGAGAGGTCGAGGACCAAGGCGTCCTCGTGGAATGTTCATGTCGTCCAGAAGAGGTTGGGGAAGACGGTTTCCGGCACCGAATCCGAACGTCCCGATGAACTCGTTTTACATGCAAAACATCAACGCTCATTACTACAAGTGAGTTTAGATGATCTTGATACGTCCCTGTTGTCGGTAACAATCCTCTGACATGCTAATTACGCTCCTGATTTCCTTTCCATTTTAACAGATACTTCAACAGATTGGCGAAAGGAGAATACAACGAAGAAGACTCTCGATCCGGTGGTTCAAGATCTTCATCGAGATCACACTCAAGCGAAAGAGTCGTTTGCCGGAAGGTTCTCAGCGAGTATCGAAGTCGCTCTAGGAAGTATTCGGGCTCGAGATCGAGATCATCGAGTCGGTCGCGACGGAAATCCAGATCTAAATCTAGGTCTAAGTCACGATCACGGTCAAGATCTAGGTCTAGGTCGAGATCAAGGTCAAGATCGAGATCGAGAAGCAGAAGTAGGCATCGGTCGAAGAGTCGCAGAAGTCGAAGTAGTAGGAAATCGTCTAGGAGCAGGTCTCGATCTAGATCGAAGTCTCATCGGCAGAAATCCAAGTCGAGAAGTAGATCAAAAGAAAAGTCAGCAGAAAAGGAAAGGAAAGAGGAAAAGAGAGATGTAAAAAGCGAAGCGAAAGAAGAATCCGAAGATAAAGTCAAGACCGAAACATCCAAAGAGGAGTCTAAAGAGAAGCCAAAGTCTAAAGAAAAGAAGAAGGAAAAGGAGAAGAAGAGAGAAAAGAAATCAGAAGAGAAGAAGAAGAAGGATAAGAAATCGGAAGAGCCAAGTCTGACAGCAGCCAAATCAGAAGAATCGCTATGTTCTCTTTCGCTTAGTGATTCGGACGGGTGGTCGAGGGGTTCGCCAGAGCGGAAAGCAAGGCCTCTCGGACACCCGAAGACAATATGGGATAGACGAGATCGGGAAAGCGAACGAAATTACAGAAGCGTTATGAGGAAAGTGAAGAGTGGTTACATGGGCTACGATCGAGTCAGGGATCGGTATCCGAAGTACAGATACGAGGAACGTCCGACGAATATCAGAAGTCACGTGTCGAGACCGAAAGAAACGACGCCGCCGTCGACGGAGGGCCACTCGGAAAGCGACGCGAAAAACGTGAAAGATTCGAAAAAGTCTAGGCACAAACGAGACAAAAAGAGGAAACGGAAGCAAAGCGATAAGGAGTCTAGTTCTAAGAAAAGGAAAAGCGCCGAAAGCTCGAAAGGTTCGAAAGATTAGAAGTGTTGAGTGAGTTTGTAGAAGCGCGTCGCCTCACGGACTCACGAGGAAACAAGTTTGCGCTTTTGGATTACCTCGTTTCCGTTTTCTATTAAGTTATTTATATTTTGTGATTTAAAGAAACAAATAAATAATTGATTTAGTGCCTTAACTTTAAATTAGCCTTCTGTCTTACAAATTTTTCACTCCATATTAACCCTTTAAACGAATTGAGCTTACAGTATCCCGGACTAACCAAGTAACCGTAACCAAACGACATAGAAATTATGACGTCACTTTGGTGAACCCAAATATAATGTCGCTTTTGTGCGTTAGACCAAAAATTTGTTACAGTAAAAGTGATAAATCAGACAAATAATCACTAAGCTAGATAGATTTGACATATTTAGTATTTATCACATTTACCGGCTAGTTTATAAAATATACACCTTGTAATGGGGAATGTAATAATAACTTGCTCCAATAGCTACTGATACTCTGTCGCCACACAATATCTGACGACCAACTCCCAGTTTCTGACTCCGAGGTCTGCTCCCTGGACCCCATCCAACCAACGAGCTTTGGGGAGCTCATCACTATTTCGATATTTTTTAAACAAGCCGGTAGGTGTGATAAATATTCAGTAATTTGTCACATTTACCAAGCTTGATTGGTGAATATTGTGGCGGTCTCCACATTCCCAATTCTGGAATGGGTACAGTGGAATGAAGAAGCCGACAACAGAAGCAAAATTCATTCAGTCCCGGAGCTCCGCACTATCAGGATCCTTGCATTTTCCTTTTCAATTCTAACTTATAGTTATAATAACATTTTATATATCAATATACATATACGTTCGGAATTAGTGTTGTCCATCACTCGTTCATCTACAACGACACAACCTGGTCCCGACGATATTAATAATCTCCGGGAATTATATATACTGTATATTAGCCAAATTTTATCAGTTTCACCGTAACACACATTTATCATATTTGCTGGCTACTTTATAAGATATTCCAGTCGTACTGGGAAATATAATAAACGTTTGCTCAGATCGCGAGATTTTACAAAGTAGCCCAGAGGTCGGCAGTGAGGCTACGGAGCCTGTTGCGGCCGAGCGCAACTTCGCGGTTGCTGGTTCGCGATCCCCAGCTGAGAATGTGATGATTAAAATGAGACTTACCCTTAGTAGTCCTGGTATCGCCTTGGTAGCTGAAAGGGGAGAGATAGGAACCCCGAACAGCTTACCGTTATTCGGACGTTTAGTCTGAGGGTAATTCGAATTGAGCTGGAACACTTTGTTTTATGAGAACGTGAATGTTTACTATACTCACTACCGCACGAAAAACGCGAATTATACTTTTTCGTATGAAAGCGTGAAAGAGACTCTACTCAATTAGAACTTGCAAACGACTCCTCTCTGCGAGAACTTACATGAGACTCAACTTTCCAAGCGTTTGCATGAGACTGAGCATCCCAGGAAAAATTTTCTCCTCGCTTTTCGGCAGGAGCGAACTTTTCCGCCTTCCTCTCGCCTGGCGAACGTTAGCACAGGCTCGTAGTATCATTTATTAACCAAATATTATCTGTATATATGTATGATACAAATTTTATGTATTGTCAGTTAAACTAAGACAAATTTAGCATAGACAAGTTCGAGAGTGTACTTGTAAATCAAAAACAGTATTTCGTTTAAAAGTTTATACAATAGATAGACTTATAAAAAGGACCTTAAATAAGTTACGAAAGTATATATATTATATAAGTATAAAATGGCTCTGAACAAATTTTTAATTTTATAGGCTTTATATTTGGCTCTTTTGGATGACGACTTTGCCCCCCACTGATTTGAAGAATACTGAATCGTTATTCAGCAATCACAGACCTTGGTCCCTTTCTAATCTGGACAATCCTTGTCGGAACAGTATCGTTTTAATCGTCTTTGGTTATGAAGTAAGTCAACAAGAAACATTGCGAAGAGGGTTGGGATGATTTATAACTCTGAAGAAGTGGTTCAGAAAGTATCAGAGTCTATAAAAAATTGTCTTTTCACGATTCTCAGAAAAAAGTCAAGAAAATCAATTAACTAATCAAACATAAGTTTTTAATATTTCGAAACTTATAAATCATTCGTTTCAATTTGTACTTAAACATTCAATCAATCAATTAATCGAATAGGACACTGACGAAAATTTTAAAAAGTGTATAAAAACCGTTGGGTGACGATTTGTTTGAAAAGCAAAAGTCGTGTCACCAGAATCGCTCACCGTCTTCCCCTTCCTCGATACTCGACCCTCATTTTGAAATGGTTTTCCGTTACCGAGTGACGCGTTCTCTTTGAAATTTTTCTTGCAATATTTCCGTTTCAAATTTGTTGTGAATAATTTGCAAAAGGAAAAAAAGGAAATCGAGGTGAGTAAAGGAAACATTTTATCCGTCTGAAAACTCATTCGGAAGGAATAAAAATTTAATGTTCAAGAAGATGACGAATCTCTTTATTGAGTTTGACGACTCTTTCGTCGTCTATTTGGCAGACACCGTTCCCCAGTAACTTATCCCTTTCCTCGATTAATTTCTTAAGTCGTTCCTCGTGTTCTTGATTGTTCTTTAACAAATACGAATTGCTTTCTCTGACTATGTCCATGTTCGTTTTAAACGATTCGTAATTGGATTTGGACCTGAAAAAATGAAATACATGACACTTCCGAACAGCAACAAGACGAATGTCAGCCATATTGAATATGGAAAATTTACTTGTAAGGGAAATCCAGTTCAGAAATATTGCTTTTCACATCGAAATCAGATCCCAGAAAATCTTTGGCTTCTAAAATATCGTCCCGTTCTAAATTATTTTTGTTTTTCTCGTTCAAGAACAACTGTTCGAGTCCTAATTTCTTAAGCTCGTCCTTCCTGTACTGTAGTTGAACCTGAATGTTTTTCGTGTATTCGGATTTGATTCGGTGGATCTCTCGAACTGCTCGACCCCACTGCTCTTTGAAGAATAATTTTGAGTTGTTCGCTGTTTCTAGCTTCTCCTGCATTGTTTTCTAAAACAATCAGAAATTAGGGATAATAATAACTGGAGGAATGTCTTGTTAGTTAACAATAACTTAAATACATATTCTCAGCTGAGATTTAACAGGTTTTGATTTGACATTGTACTGCTTTAACCCATTATACTCTGCTTCCAACCACGACAACAAGAAACCGTGTTAATCTTATACTGCATTCATCCACGTAGCAACTTACAATTTATATACATAAGTACATGTATGCACCAATCAGAAGACGGAATATGAAACTGATAAACGACCAACATAAAAAAGCAAATTTTTACCAAATCTTGTAGCAGCGTCGCCGTTTGTTCCTGAGACAAGCAAGCCCTTCTCGTTTTCTCCAATTCGTTTTCGTTCACTCGAAGGGCTTCTTTCATTTGCTCGTTTTCTGTCGTCAGTCTCTTGACTCGTATCTCCAATTCATTTTTTTCTTCCTGCAGTCGTGACGTTCGTTCTTCGTACTCTTTGAGAGCTGCGTTGAATTCTATGCGAAGTTTATCCGTCTCTTCGTTTTTCTCTAAAACAAATAAAACACGAGACTTCGACTTTCAGTCTATACGATAACCTTTTCCTGTAGCTTTTAACCACTGGACTCAGACCGATTTTAAGACTGAAGAATTTTAAACTTCCTGTTACCCTAAATACCGATAAATAACATCTTGTGAGACGATAACGGTACACATAATTTACAAAAGAATTGGTTTTGTGGATAATTTTAACCAAAGCTATCACACTTTCATTTGTTAGGTCACCTGTTAGAAGCTTGACGTATCTGATTTCCAGCTCGCTTTTGGTTGCTTCCAAAGTCTTTTCCTTCTCCATGAACTCCCTGTTCTTCTGCTTGACGTCTTCAGTTGCTGTCATGAGCGATTGTCCCAACTCTCGACACTGTTCCATCTTCTCGTTTAATTTCTCTTCCAATTCCCTCTTCCTTTCCATCCATTCGTTTCTGAGTTCTTGAATTTCAGCCTTTAACTTGGTTGCAAACTGTCGACAAATAAAATTTTATTTCGTCTAAGCTGGTTGCGAACTAGACACCCACCAAAACCTGTACCAAGTGCCTACCTTTTGTTGAAATATGTCCTTCTGTCTTTCTTTCCACTCTTCCAACTCGTCTACGATTTTATCGGTGACGTTGTCGAAGAAAACAGGAGGCAAATCAGCTTCCTCGACAGACGTGGACGGTTTCAGTTTAAGAGTCACGTCTTTCATAACCTGAGGCCCGCAATCCGTGAGACGAGCCACGTACGATAGATGGCCTAAGGCCTCGTGTGACTTAACTTCGACGAATTCTATCCTGTGACACGTTTCATCCCCGTTGCAGATCAATTTATCCGTTTCTAGGATGCCCCTTGCGAGGATGGACGGCCTGTTCTGAACCAAACACGAAATGGATACGATGGGAGGAACGGTTGACAATAATTTGAAGAATTCCGATGGCGTTTCCACAAATATGAACGTGGATTTGATGTCAAACAATTCGACAACTTCGTTCGCTTTCTCGATCGTGATTTCCGGATGAGCTGTCGATATGACCTCTGATCTGTAATAAGGTAAGCAATCACTACAACTGCAACTTTATGCAAATTGCACAAGTGTGCAATATTTATGAAATTAATACTCCCCTCTAGAGTGCCCAACACTCGTGAAATGAATCCTTCAAGCGTACAATAGAGTTAATAAATTCGTTAATAAGTTATTAGAAATGAATTATACAGCAAGTAAGCAATACTTATGAAATGAGAATCCAAGATCTTCAAGAGAGCCTGCTGTATACAAAATGAAAACTATGAAAGCTTGGTTTCTACTCCAAAACAAAAGTATTTCATAAATTTTGTAAACTTTGTCGAAGAATTCAATTCACAAATATTGAACACTCTCAGGGAGTATTAATTTCATAAAAACTGTACACTTTCAAAAAGGATTTATTTCATAAATAATGCTCATATTGACTGTTTTAATTCCATAAATAAATTTTAGGGAGTTAAGACTCAAATATCTCCCACCAAGGATGTAATGTGTGAAATATAAAGAAATGATGCTTTACTGTTTGCACTAGTTTTGTTTCGAAAAACTTTGATGTTCAATAAGGAAATTGTTAGAAGATACCTAAGACCTCAGCCAACTTTTCACTTTCATTTTATTTATTTGTGCCTACAAACCAAACCCATTTCCTTTTTACATGTAACCATAACTACACTAAATCATGAAATTAAAATAAATTTACCTTGACTGATGAAACCTAAAATTAAACTTGGGAGGGACTTTGTACCAAACAATGTTCTTCAACAGGATTTCAAGTTTATAATTATGGTAAGCCTGAATATATTTCTTCTGAGGCTGTAAATCTCCAGAAGAGTTTTTCCTCTCATAATTGCTAAGGTTGGCTCTTCTCTCATTACCATTCGAAGTTATGCTGTGTTTGGTCCTAGGACTCCTTGGAGGTGAAGTACCTCCAGACAACTTCCAAGATAATACTTCCTCCTCTTCCATGAGAGATGCTGCAACTGCAAAACAAAATTTAGGGCCACTCAATAACTCAGATCTTGATTATTTAATTTTGATGAGAAATCCTTTAAAAAAATTTTATTAACCCTTGCTATCTCCTCCTTCAAACTTGATTTCCTGAACATCTTGAACATCTCCTGTATCCTCTTTACTAGGTTTTGCTTTGGGAACTGCTAATTTCTCTATGCATGGTTCATTGAAGGTGGGATTTACTGGATTCGAAACTCCTGGCTTATCATATACTTTGTCCTGTATCCTAATCGAAAAGAAGAGAAACATTACTCAAGCTCTTATTAGTTCTGATTTTCATTCGGTTCTCAGATAATTAATATTCCTTTAAGAGTTTAATTCACTCTCTTCCTTACTATAATATCGAGTATAATTTATAAGAAACCAAAGCTCGATTTGTTGAGACAACTCTTTAGACCTTAATATTGACAGAGTCTACTTCGACATTGATTTTCTGAAGAGAAAATTCAAACTCCATACCTTAAAGACATCAACAAATGTGGAGAGCAACCTTTAGCTTCTTTCCCAAGGCCAAGGACTTTAACATAATCTTCTGTTATCTTAACAGGTTTACCTCTGGGAACGTACTGAGCTGTTCGCAAGTTTAATACGACATAACCGAATTTTTCCCTCTGATTCTCGTTTAGATACTTGAACAAATTCAATTTAATGGGTATGTTGTTGTTTCTCATTCTTTTGATGTTCGACTTGTTCGTTTCCCAAACCAAATCAGTGTTAAATTTTATACTTGTGTCCGGATCGTGAATATCAGTTTCCATTTGGTTTTCCAATAACGTAGCCATTACGAAGACAGGCGTCGTGACAAACGCCAAATCGGTAACTGGCGAAATAAAATAAAACACATCTTCAAAAATCTAATCGTTAATTTATAACAATAATAATTGATAAAACAATAAAACTCAGATTAAAAATAGTTTGATTTGCCTCTCCAATGGCTAAAAAAAACCGTTACAAATTCAAACCACAACTAACCTTCTTTTAAAGTTAATATAACCTCCACTTCGGGTCCGACAAGTTCCTCCATCTCCCGTAAAAGATTTATTACATATAAAATAAATAAATAAATAGAAAATCTGTATTAAACATTAAAAATTACGAAGGAGAATAAAAAATAATAATTTTTTCAGTTCCATTTAAAATCCGACATAATGTTTGTTTTTCATTTTTTTTAAAGACACCAACCGTTGAAAGTAAGAAATTGAAGTGTTGCCAACTTAATAATTGAAGAAGCAGAAAATGTGATTCCGTTACGAAATTTAAAAATTTTATTCATTCCAATGATGGGATTGATTAATTTTGAATTTTATCCGTTTTTTTTAATTAAAAAGAGTTTGGGTGTTTTAAATTATTTTCTTTGATGTTTATTTAAGGTGTGTAAGATGTATGTAGTTGGTTCCTAAAACTTTTACAAATAATTTTTGTGTTGTAATTTTTGAAATTTGTAAAGGTATCTTTGAAATTGTTAATTTTTATTAATAAATTTTTTTCCAATTTTTTTGATGATTGTATGTTTAATTTTAGGTATGTGGTATGAAAAACAATTGTTTTAAAATGAATATAAAGTCTACTATAATGGATTTTCTAAATTTTCACACTGTAATTATTGAAATTTGAAAATTTCATTGCTTGGGATTTTTATTAAAAATCAAGATGGCTGACATCAATTTCAAAATCTTTGTATAACCATGAAGGTATGAATTATTTTATTATATGGTTAATTATGAAAAGATAATAGAATGTAAAGTATAGGAATAAGAAACAGGGAAGAGAAAAAGCTGGGGCTAAAAATTTTTGGAAATTTTTGTTTTTAAGTCTAGAACTTCCACAGTTTCAGTTACAAGGAAATTTTTTTTTTCATATTTTTAATGGATTAAAATTTTTATTATGTAGATTGACTGCCTAACATGATTCTTGTGTTTCTTTGATTTTTTTATAGTTCCTAAATTTTTCCTCACAACCTACTATATGAAAAAGTTGTTTCATTAATAAGAGACAATGAAATACAGTACAGCTGAAGTCCGCCATATTGAAAAATTGTTCCTTTATCTTGGAAGTAGTGTAAATTTGTTTCTTATACAAAAACTTGAATATGACACAATTTGGGATTAGTTAAAATTGACATGTTACAAAAAAGGTTTCATTCAATTCCAAACTTATTGATTATGAGAGGTGTATGAGTACATTTAGATTCCCTGCTATGTGATATACATGACTTTTATTGTAGTATATTGAAAGTAGTTGTCATTAGTAAATAAATTAGGCGAAACATTGCCCCAATTGACTCCATTCATGTAAATTTTTCAACAAACCTTTAACTGTCTTAAAATAATGAACTTTGAAAGATGGACTGATTATAAAATGGAGTGTGAAGTTGTTGTTATACTACTATACTTGCCACCATTTTATGCTATGTTTATAACTAATGTTTGTTTTGAAATTATAGGTGTAATATATTGCAGTAACACAAGATGAAAAATGAAGGCTTTTTGCAGTTCCATTGCCATGATAGAATTGATGATGTCACATTGTAAGTCCTAGATTTTCTAACTAGATTAATGTCTGACTGTCTTGATAATGTCCTCCTTGAAACCTAGGTGTTTGTGGCAAAACCTTTCTAGTAAAAAATGAAGCCGGTGGTGGGAACAGTGACACAGTGATGATACCAAAGGGATGTCACCTTTAACTTAAACAACAAACAACCTTTTTAAACAACAAAATATAAACTTATACCACTTACAAAGACCAACGGTATCTGTCACAGGTTATCTGATTAGCCGGTTAGTTATCTAACAAAACCAAAATGTTCATTTTTAACGAGAAATTTGAATATGTAATTTAGAGGAAAACAGTTGTTCAGGAAGGGTATAGTATGCATGTCTTCTTTTCAATTGTTGGAGGGTAGTGATAGTGGCAGTGGTGGTGAGGATAGGAGAAAACCGGTCGTCATAAAGACCCCTTTCACGAAGACTAACCCTCATGTTGCCTCTTTCTCTTTTCTCTTGGGTTTTCCCTATTCAACTTCTCCTCCATGTCACATGCGCAATATGTCTCCCTCTCACGCTTTTCGTTTGATAACCGGCAACTCACCCCCGTAACGACGTCTCGATTATTCTGATATTCTGTTACCAGAAAGCAGTTTCTGCTTCGCCGTTCTCGTTGCTGACTACTTATCATACGAAGTTTCCCCCAAGTTTCCGCCGCCACTTCAGCACACGTGCGCCTTTCTTTTCCCCTTCGTTTTGCCCTCTCACCCCTATCTCTCTTTCCTGTTTTCGATTCTCATTGTTCCCGGTTTCCACATAGCGTACGCACTTGCGTTCTTCCACCTCTCGTGTTATATATTTTCCTATTTAAACAAAGCTCGTTTTCGCTGACAAGTTGATGCTGATGCTTTTTTCTTCTTTTCTGTCGTCAGAAACTTTTTCCCCTTTTATTTTTATTCCTTTGACACCCTCGCTGTTCTCTATTTCTACCCTTATTCTGTGTTCCAATACGTTTGTTCTTGTATGATTTTTTGTTTTCCTTTCTATTGCTGTTTCCTTTGTATTTTTTTCTTTTTGGTTTTGGGGATTTTTGCTCTCCTGTCGCAATTTTACAATTTATTTTTTTTGTGGTTGATTTGTCCCAGTTTTCGATGAGCTTTCTTCTCTATTAATTAATAGCATAAAAAAAAATTAGCTGTTGAAGATTTCTTTATTTCCGCTCTTTCTAAAATTGTGTTCTGAAATTAAATAAAAAAGCTTACAGTGAGTGAGGCAAATAGCGAGGAGAGGGAGAAAGTGGATAGAAAGTTCAAAAAGCTCGGAATGGAAAGGGAAGAGAGAAAGCTTAGAGGAGGGAGGGAGAGAAAGTGCTTTCTCGAGTTGTTTCTCAAAATCATCAACAGATGGCGGTAGCCAGAGGGGGGAATTTTTGAAGCAATCCTTTCACGGACAATGTGAAAGGGTTGAAAACCTTTTACATTTCATTTCAGCCTGTTACAAATCCAAAAGGAAAACGAACCAGTCTCCACGAGTGTGGAAAATGGAACCGTCTGGAAAATCGATTGAAAGGGTAACGACTGGAGTGCTCTGGAAAAGCCTTTCGGTAACCTCTCACGGTTTATGACCGTCGGTTCGAAAACCAAAATGAAAGCGGACCTGTTTTTCGGCTGTGCTTTTCATTTCAACTCTTCTCCCGTCCTTTTGTTCCATTTTCCTCCTCCCACATTCTTTGCTTTTCCAGCAAGGGGGGTAAAATTCACATTATGAAGTGTTCGTTTATTGTTTCCAGGCTATCTTTTTAGAAATTCCCTCGGGAGGTTTTTCTTTTAGAGCTCTCGACAGATATTTCGCTGCTGTCCCTCCCTTTCCTTCTTCCTCTACTTTTGGGTTATGCCATTCCATGTCCCTCATGATTTTCCTACCCTTTTTTACAGCAACCCTCGGTAGATTTATCGGTTTTCCAAATCACTTTTCCAGCCACCCATAATACTCATGGTTCTTCTTCCATTCCATCGCTATCTCCTTTAACCACAGAGTGACTTCCAAAAACGATTCGATGGGGAAGGATCACCATAATATAGGCCTTTCCTCTATACCCTTAGAAGAAAGCCAGCTTCAAAAGCTAATTTAACACCTCGCCTCTATAAAAATTCTCACATAAGCTAAAGGAATGAGTAGAACAAAGACAAACATGTGCTTATAGTGAGTCTCACTCTATAAAAACGGAAATAGAAAGCCAAATATGATGTACTTCCCCTCCCGACAGCGCAAAATAGATAGAGAGAGGGAGTCGACATCAGGCCGTAGAGAGAGGAGGCAAAGGGGAATGTGAAAGCGAAGGAAATGAAAAGAAGGGGTTTGAAGGAGGAGGGAGAAAGTTGTATAAGACGCTCAAGAAATTTGTTGAAAAAAACGTTTTAAGAATTATATTCTCCTGTTGGAAAATCTCCTGAAATTCAAACCTGTTGGCCTTGTTCCCCTCCTCGGTTCCTGCCAGTTCCCATTCAGAGTCATTAAGACTCTATTTCCCCTCCTTCGATCTCCTCTTCCCCTTTCTCTCTTTTCTTTCTATTTCCACTCTCCTCCGTCCTACCTCTCTCTCACTTTCTTTTCTGCATATATGCTTTCCTTATGAAAGAAACGTTCTCTCTCTTTTTTTTCTTCACGCTTTCTATATTAAACCGCTTTCTCTTAAAAGGGGATCGATGGTGAGGAAGTTTGGTGTGTTATCGCTTATTTAACTTTCCCTCATTTGCTGTCGTTATTAGCTGTTATTGCTTTCGTGAAAATTTTTGGATTCTGATGATTTTTTTGGGAGTTGTAGCAAACTTTGATCTGGATCTACTTTATAGTATTTATACGTTTAGGGTATAAAAGAAGCTTTTGGCCGAAGCTTGGGACAAACTCCAGAAGAGAGGATTTGAGGTGTGTGAGATGTTTGAAGAATGGGTGTATAACGAACGTTGCTCAGCCAATTTTTTTTGCGAGAAATTGATGAAATTGTACTGTTGATCTCATAAGACAATATATATGATGTCATACCAATGTCCTATTTTGAGGACAGCAGAATAAGGTTTCTTATATTCCATCTCTTTGGGATTTAACTGTTTTTAGCCCATGAGATTTGGAGAATTCATTTCAAAAATAATGCACAGTTTCATGAAGTATTCATTTCATAAATACTGCACACTTTTAATGGGTAGTTTACAAGGCTTGAGTCTCTCAGGTGTCTTATCCCGAATTAAATAAAAATAAAGGTCCTAAACTATAACGAAAATTACAGCTTTCGACATTTTTAGGCGCCCCCATGAAGACTAACAAACTGCCGTGACCTAGACTCGACACTGTTCAGAACTGCTAAGCCGTTTACATCAATCTAAGTATAGTTTTAACGGATTATGACTTCACAAGGTCAAATAAATGAAAGTAAGAGCGAAGCTTTTAAAAAAGCTCATTAGTTCCTCTTTGAAGGCGCCCCAAATTTTTAAATTTGATCCACATCCGGTTTTTCAGAATTGAAATCAGAGCTGTCAGGGTCAAGAATTTACGAAATTAGGCGAAGTGTGCATTACTTATGAAACGAATTCTTTGCTCAAATATGAATTAGTTTAGAAATGAATTATTTCTTTGCGCGTGTGCATTATTTTTGAAATGAATTATTCATTCTCCACTATTAGTTTTTATTTGTCCATTTGTGCATTACTTATGAAGTATGTTCCTGTTGAAAGTGCGCAGATTCATTTCTTTTTATGATCAGTCAGTCATTTGCTTCCTGTTGTGTTCTCTGTAGTGTGCAGAAAAATACGGGTTTTCGGAAGTAATGAAACCGGTCACGACAGGAAGGTCTTTGTTAAAACTTTCTAACTCAGTTTAGAACGAAAGGGAAAATGTTTGGGTAGAAAGACGGACGGGATTCCGAAAATAATCGCTGAAATTTTTATTTATAAATAAACATCGCATGCGTGGTAATATCCGTTTTGTCATTTTGTTTAAAAATAAAAGAAGAAAAATCAACAGAAAATAGAAGGGCAGGCGGAAAACAAAAATGGAAGACGCGCGGGAGACCGAGGAGGAAGAATGCAGGAAGAGAAAAATGGAGGACGACGCATCAAACGGGGGGAATATTTGAAAAGGTCGATGAGGCACACGCGGCTAGAACAACAGCACGCTCAATGTTGAATGCAACCAGAAAGATATGTAAAATAGGAGGTAGTTGAAGGACGTTTGAGCTTTTCAAAAGCCCCGCGTCGACGACGACGAAGACTCGAAGACCGGCGCGATAACAGAAGAGAGAGAGGGAGAAAGAGAGAGAAAGCGCAAACGACATCGCGCACCCACTACAACGTAATGGAAGGGAAGATAGTTAACGGAAAGAGAGAAAGATGGCAACAATGTCGAACGAGATCAAGAGAGAGAGAGAAGATTCTCCCGCAGAAGATAATCACGGGCCGTTGGAGTGCTGTCGTTCTTTATCAGTAGATTATGTCGAAGCGAGAGTTTTGTAGAAAGCTTTCGCCGTGGGGGGAAGTCAATGACCTTCTTCCTTTGATGTTTCTCTGATGGAGGAACATAGGCTGCGTGTTAGATGAAAGAAATGAAAGAGCAACGGCAAACCCCCTCTTCCATCCATCCTCCTTTCTCTTCTCTCTCTAACGCGTGCAGAGAACACACACACGACAGCTGTTCCCAACATCTGTCTTCTTTCATCCAAAACGTTCTTTCTCCTTCTCTTCCCTCCATTTTCTCTCTTTTTAAATTTCTAATTCATATCCGGTTTTCTTTTCCTTCTAAACCGAGCAAAGAGAAATGGGTGACGTCATTCCGACATCTTAGATTTCTTCTATCGTTAATTGGACTTTAAAACTCCTATTTATTTAATTAGTCAATCAATCAATCAATCAGTTCGTTTTGGTTTTTGTGTTCTGTGAGCAGAAGGGGGAGAGGAAGGGGTTTAGGCTCTAAATTTTCTTTTTGTTCTGTTCTTGAATTATTTTTGTTATAGTTATGACGCCATTTTGAATACGTTGTCGTAGGTGTTTGCTTGTTTGCTTGAGTGCTTTTTGGCAGCGTTCTCAATGTTGCGTTTTGCTTTGTTGGAGGGTTGGGTTCACTAAAGGTTCACCAACCCGACAGTGAGACATGGGAAACAGTTGAGCTACGAACCAATTTCAAAAGTAATACACACTTGAGCTGCGAATTCACTTCAAAAGTTCTGCACCCTTCTCAAAACAGTTCGTGTCAAAAGTAATGCACACTTTAGCGAAAAATTCATTTTATATAATTCGAATACTGACTGCTCTGTTTCCGATATCTCGCTGTTGGGTTTGGTGAGCTTTTGGGGAACCTAACCGTCCAACAAACCAAACGCAACGTTGTGAATGCTGCAAAAAATACAAACAACCAAACACTCGACGACAGCAAAACGAAATCATCTTCAAAATGGCGTCATAACTAAAAAAAAGTCCAAACTCCTTTTACACCCTATAAAAAAACCAAAACGAACTGATTGATTGATTGACTGATTAAACAATAAAAATTTTGAAGTCCGATCATCGATCTTGGCGACCGATTTTGTAAATGTTCCTTCAAATATCCTTCTGTTGTAAAACAAAAAGTTACCAACAGCTTATAACAAAGAAAATGGCCGTCCGTTCGTTTATCAGTCCTTCGAGCCCTTCAAACTAAGGGAAAAATGTGATCTCCATAAGGTAAGCAATGGAAACGAGGTCCACGTGACATTGAACAATGATTTAATCGATTGCAAAAAGGGGAAACGGAAACTCGTTGAAGTCAGAACTCAGGAGGGGGCACTTCAACCCCAGTTTCCCTTCACTTTTCATTCCTGTTAGGGGAAAGAAACCGATTCGACGTTTCGCAATCTCTGATGACCTGATCCCGGAAAACCCAGTTTTAAGCTGTTGGATACGCACGCTGAAGGGGATGAAATGAAAAGGTTCGGTGGATGAAGACACTCCCTCCTCTCTCTCTCCCTCATTCTGCTGTTTCCGAAAACCCACGTGGAAGGAAGGGGAATGTTCTAGAAGGAAAATGTGGAGGGAGAAATAGAAGGAAACTGACGGCGAACTTCCTGGGGGAAAATTTCACGTCCACCTCTCGATTCGCATAAGTTTCTAATCAAAGGGTAGGATGTGAACGAACCGTTTGAACGTGTTCTCCGAACGTGGGGGTTGAAAGAATCCCGAAATAAAGGACTCAGGGGTGGGTTTTTCCCTTTCCGTTCGCAGTTAGAACGGATATTGCCAACTCTCGGTTTCAATGACGTCATTGTGTTGTCACCGTTTCCCTTCTGAAATGTTAGTCACGTGACCGGTTGACTGGCAGCTGGGCAAGCTAAACAGGGTGAACTTTTGTTAGCTTTTCAAATTAAAAAATTATTTCTCTGGCAGCATACGTTAATCTCAAAACCTTACTATACCGTTGACTATACTTAATCACAATGAGAAAAAATTTTTAGGCTCATGCCTGTAGGTATCAGAACCCAAAAATTAAAAAAAAAATTTTTTTTAAACCAAAGCTGAAGTAATGGCGTCTTCAGTTAAAAATCAAAACAAAAATCGCTTAAAATCAACACAAAAGTCATAATCTGAAAACTATCCAAAACCTTAAAAACCTGAAAATTTTTGAACCTGTAGGTACCAACAGCTTTAGTGCTTTTTTTAGAACACAAAGTTTTGTTTAAGTCAACAGAGAGAATTTAAAAACAAAAGAAATTACTAATATGCAAACGTAATAAGATCTTAAATCTGTATTTGGAAATATAGCAACAGCATATTAAACTACGTTGATCATTATTTAGTAGGGGTGTCCAAACTATGGTCCGTGACCAAAAATTACCCGGTTCGCGAAAATTTATTTGGTTTACGTTGTTAGTAATTAATAAATTCGATATTAATGACATGTTTACTGAATTATATTATGTAATATATATTTTAGGGGTCATCCATTCCATTTCTCAGGAACCTCCATCCTGCCAAAACTTCTTTAGACCCCTGATGGTCTCTAAAACCGGTAGCTAGGGATCTCCATGTCTCACTACCTGGGCAGAATTTCTGGTCAGTGATCATATTATTCATCTCACATCTTTAATAAATGGTGCAATTTTATTAAAGATTCATTTCAAAAATAATGCACATTTTTTTGTGAGAAACTCATTTCAAAAGTAATGCACACCTTTGTTGAGATCTCCTTTCAAAAGTAGTGCACATTTTTGAGAATAAATAATTTCAAAAGCGATGCACACCCTCATGAAGACTCCATTTCAAAAGTACTGCACACTTCTGTAGAGATGTAATTCCAAAAGAACTGCACTTTTCTATTGAGAACTCATTTCAAAAGTAATGCACACCACCATAAAAATGCCATTTCAAAAGTACTGCATACTTCTGTTGAGATCTCCTTTCAAAAATAGCACATTTTTGTGAATAATTAATTTCAAAGTTAATCCACATCCTCATGAATACACTATTTCAAAAGTATTGCACACTTCTATTCAGAACACATTTCAAAAGTAATGCACACAAGCATGAAAGTGTCGTTTCAAAATTAGTACACAGAATAAGCTTAACCCACTGAACCTAAAACCAACCTATCAACTATGAAAGCACAAAGATAATGTCCCTCAAACTATCCACACGAGATACAAAACCTGAAGTCGTGCCTGAATGAAATCACGTGATCTTAAGATGGTTGACATCGGAAGGAAAAAAAATTTAAATAGCGAAGACTCTTACAAGTAACATGATTCAAATAATTTGTTCAGTTTGATAATAATCATTTTTGTTTATTTAATCATTTTGTTTGTTCAGATTTTACTAGGTTGCTGAACCCAATTAACCTAATTGAATAATCAGCAAAACAGCAGTGTCACAAACAAGCCGTTTTCCGTCATGAAGGATGCACGACTTTTTGCCTTTTCTACATCTTTCTAAAATTATTTATATATTGATATAAAGCGAAAGGAAGTAGAGAAAATTGCGTGATTAATTATTGTTAAAAAAATTAATTAGCCTAATTAAAAATTCCCATCAATCAAATTTGAATAGATAACGGGAAAAGGGATGAACGGCGAGTCGAAGTTCCGAACGCGAAAAACGAGTCAAAAGAGAGAAAGAAAAAAGGAAAAAAAATTATCCGGATATTGGTTTCCGTTCAGTGATCGAACTCTATTACCAATACTGGAAAGCGATCGGTTGTATCAGAAAAGTATAAAAATAGGCGTTCGATGAACGTATCGAGAGGATATCGACGGGAAAGAGAGCGCAAGTCGAGGATTGAGAGGGAAAAACGAGGGAGAGGGTGGTGACGGCTGTAACAACAACAACAGCGGCAACAGCGGACGAGGGTGGTGGTGATCGAAGGGGAAGTTTCCTTCGATTTTCCATCCCCTCCGATCGGAAAACCAATACACCCCTTCCTCTTGAATATCCTCCTTTTTCTGTTTGCCTTCCTTTATGTTGGTTAGTGTTCCTCGCTACGTAGCTAAATCACCGGATTGCATTTCTGTTCCTTGTTGCGGAAGGTCTGTGGTGTAGTGGTTAAAGCGCCTGACTATAGATCGCATGGTCGTGAGTTCGAATCCTCTCCCATACCCAAGGAATTGTAAAATGGAATCAAAACTCAAATTTTTGTTTTGTTTTGAAATTTGTCAAATTTGGTGAACTTTAAGCTGCGATTTTGCTCCAATTTTAAGCTTATTCTCCTTCCACGTTTATCTCACACGCTTCCTTCTTCTGCAGTGTTAGGAATAAGCAATAAATTGGAACGTACAACTTAATTGGGACTTTAGGATCAATACAACCTTCGTTATATTATAACTGAGTTCATTCTTCAAGTGTGCACTACTTTTGAAATATATTCCTCGTTCATCTGAGCACTATATTTGGGATAAACTCTACATTCATGTGTACACCACTTTTGAAATAGAGTCTACGTCCATGCGTGCATTACTTTTGAAATAGTCTACCTTCAACACTTTTGAAATAAAACTGTACTTTCGTGCGTGCATTACTTTTGAAATAGAGTATACGTTTTGGTGTGCATTATTTTTGAAATCAATCCTTAGCCAAATTGTACATTTTTTCTGAAATGAATTTCACACCAAAATGTAAGTAATAAGTACGTCATAAAGTGTGCATTATTTTTTGAAACCAATTTCACATTAAAGTTGCTCAGATTCGGTTTTTGTTTCTCATTTTAACACTGTTGGCTCTTAATCTCTGGTTCATACTAACTCTTCTTCACTTTGTCAACTTTTTTTGCGTTTAGGTACCTTGAAATAAAAACGCTCATAAATAATTTGGGATAGGGACGGTCCTTTAGAAAATGAATAGCGTAGTCTAAAAACGCATCAAAACATGGCCGCCATAATAACAAACTCACGCGGAGAAGTTAAGCGTTTCAATTGATCACACATGGTAGTGGGATATGTGTGTTGAAAACGAAAAAAAAAGGACCGAGGCAGGAGTAGTGAGGAAAATACCTCTTTGAGGGGCATCGTCACCTGACACCAAATGTAAGAAAGTCGAAGAGTTCGCGCAGATCACGCGCACGCAGGCATATTGCATCGGGGGAAAGAGGAGAACGATCAGAGAGCATGATGATCACTTTCGTGGAAGTTGACACAGGAGATATGCGAATGCACCTCTCCTCTCTCTCTCTCCGACTCTGGCATCCTTCTCAGTTGTCAACTTGTTTACTGTCTGACTTTTATCTCTGCTTAAATGTTAATTTACAATTACAGGAAGTGACAACTATGACATTCGAAGGAGGACTTTTTTACGGTTCAGCTGGAAACCTTGTTTGAGATGAAGGACAGGAGAGCTGCTTTGCTGATCACATCCTCATTGGCATAAGGTAAGAGGCTATAGTTTGTGACAGTGTCGGTAGTATAGTAGTACAGGAAGTTGACAGTATCAACATCTTGGTCCTGTTTTTAAGCACTTTCAACTAGATAACAATACTGATAACGGAATGACAGTGAGTTTTTGTTTGCTTCTTGACAACGAACACACAACCGGAAGTGATTAACACCAACCTGGGCTTTCTTTTGTCAGTAGAACAAAATTTTACTTTTCTGTTTTTATCTTTTTTACCATCTTCCTATTCCATTAGCTGTAGTTCTAACGGAACTGCTGATTTTGTTAGTTAGCTATAACTGGAAGAGAGGGAAAGGGAAGGGTCTCTTCTTGGATGCCTTTTAGCTATGACGTCATTTTTGAATGTTTGTCTTTGGGGCCTTTGAATTGCTGGGTCGTTTATCTTTTCCGTACAAGACCCCACCCCAAGAGCACACCGAGGGTGTCGAGAACAGACTAGTCGGAATCCGAAATTTATGAAGTCTTTCACTGAAGTGTGCATTACTTTTGAAATGAATTTTTGACTGTTGAATAAGGATTCAGCAGTCATTGACCTGGTCGTTGTCTAATCTGGACAAATCCTTCTCCATTTATTACATCCGAGTGTGCATTACTTTTGAAATAAGACCCCTTTAAATACCTAGGAATATGACAGAAACTGATTTAGTGCAGTTCTCGCCTTCTGGCATGACATTAAGCTAGGTGGAAGTCTGTACAACCTTTTGGAAATTTGGTTCTTGACCCACTGCTTCTAATACAATATGGCTGCTCTCTCTCTCTCTATGGCTTCTATCTATTCTCGTCTTCCTTCTCTTTCTTTATTTCTATTCCTTTACTATTTCGTAAGTTTCATGTCTTTCCACTTCTTGTTTCCTTTTCTTTTTCTTTATTTTCGGTTTTTCACCGCCTTCTTATATTATCAGTTTTTGCTCCTATAGAGCAGTGTCCTTTTTCTGGCTCATTCTACTTCCTTTGTTTCATTTTGTGTCCATATTCTTTCTCTTCTACTACGACAAAAGACTTATCAACTACTCTTAAGCAGTTGGGAATTGACTAGGGGCTGAAATTAGTACACAAAAAGAGCGAAAACCAAAATGGAGGCTTGGCCCATTCAAGCAAAATATTTTCGGAAGTTTTTGTTTCCCTAACTCCACCTTAATTAACGTTAAAAATTCAAAAGTTAGCATTCGAAGTAGTCTCAAACCTTTAAAATTATATAATCATGTTTTTGGGTCGAGGGAAAAAAAAATTTAATTTTGAAAGAAAAGAAAAAAACAAAACGCCATTTTGAGAGCGTCATTGAGTCGATCGCTAAGCAGATAACTTCAGTCTAGATCGTATGACTTCAACCGTGACTAAAAAGAATCCGATAAAAAAAAGTCAGAGTGGTATTAAAATAGTTCAAACAAGCCAAAAAAAAGCAAAAACAAAAAACAAAAATGGCGACGGGTCTGTTCTTTATCCCATCAATAAAACGAACAACAAAAAAATGAAACGGAGTCGTAATTTTACGTCACTTGGCAACGATGAGAAGGGGAAAAAAGTGGGGAAAAAAATTCCGCCGATTTTAATCTAATGACTAAAGCGATTACTAATAGTTCGGCTAAGGTCCGCGCTCTTCGTTTCCTTCCACTAGCTAGTCGATCGTAGTCAAGTAGGCAAATACTCCTAGTTCGCATGTTGTCCTAATCTCTAAGGCAGAGATACGGCGAGGTCGTGGTCATGGCTAGAGGTTCGTGACGTCATTCATCATTCACGTGAATCCACGTGATCACCTTACGCTCCGATTATGGGTCAGATCGCCGCTTAATCGAATTAATTTTTTACATTTCGATTTATTTATTTAATTAATCCGACTAAAATTTATGAATTAATCGTTTTAATAATGTTAGTTGCGGAAGTTGGAAAGGAAAATGGCCGCCATTTACGTCACGATTATGGGCTTTTGTTTTTTAATAAAAAAAAAATTTTCAAATAATTGTGATTAAAACTTTTTTCAAGTTTTCTTGATCTATTGGTTGTGTTTATTACTTATTTAATTATTTATTTATCATTTAAATAGAAAATTCCATTTCACGAAAATTTCACTTTAGCTTATTTTACTATTATTAATAAATAAATAAATAAAAGTCAGGCTATTATCAGAACTTGAAAAATTTACGACAACACTCCCACTTTATTTATTTTTATTAGTCTATTTATTTATTTATGTTATTTTTATGCTTATTTTTGTATATTATTTTATATTTATTTAGAAAACCCTTCCACAATAATTCCACTTCCGCTCATTTTACTTCTTCGATTTTGGCCATCTAAGAACCATGGGAAGTACCCTGTGAATTCATTTTGATTTTGGTTTCCTTGACATCCAATAGTCCTTCATTGTTTCCCTTTGCTGATTTTTTGTGTCCAGGTATCCTTTCTTCTCCTTCTCCCGGACGTTTTCAGAAATTTACACCAGTCTTCTGAAAGTCGTTATATCTTGGCTGTTGCAATCTCTGGCATATAGTTCCTTACTTCTTTAATCCACTGGTTGCTATTCTTACTCTTATAAATGTAGTTGAACACTTGTTTTGTAAGTCAACTGTTTTCCATCCTCATTATGTGACCAAAAAATTTAATTTCTCTGTCTAATTGAGTCTGACATCCTTTCAGTTTCTTTGTCCTTGTACAGATCTATATTTCTCATATGCCTAAACTTTCCTTCATCCATTTTCAGTGGTCCCTAGATTTTCCTTAGTATTTTCCTTTCATTTCATACATCCTCTTATAATCTCCACTTATATAGTATGTAATTTTAATAATAATAAAAACATTTCTGAAGAAACAAACAGAAATAAATCAGAGGTTCCCAAACATTTTTGTGTTGTAGATCCTTGCCATGTTTTTCGGTTTTGGGTAGACCCCCAATTACCTGATATTGATTTTTGTAAATTTCTCACTGTAGCGAAAGAAATTTTTACTACGTAGGTACTTTGTAGTAGATATGCCGTTTTGGCATTTAGATAAATGGTCACTGTCGAGGGGTGACAATGAGTCATCCTGGCCAAAGCCTTTGACTGAAGGTTCAGTTGGAATGTTGGCCTTGAAGAGTGAGCTTGGAGGTAGGGAGTAAAGTTGTGCTATTCGATTTTTATGTATTTTAAGTCTTATTTTTCAAGTCCTGGCCTACCACAGATTTTTAGAAGTGGGGTACAGGATCCGGTTTAAATTTCAAAATTTTTTTATCCCGTTGATTGCTTTATTCGGAGAAGTGACAAATTGTGAACGTAAAAGCCACGCAAACGGATTTGTACTTTGACAGATGTCATTTCGGATCCGGAAGATTTTCAGCACAGATATGTATTTTATGTCTTACTTTTCAAATCTTGGTCTACCACATAAATAATGTATATGACTTTATATCATATGGTAGTATAATCTAAGTCAGGGATGGCGAACCTATGGCACGCACAAAAACGAAATTATTTTATTTAATAAGTTATCTTTTTTGATAGAAATTAATTAAAAGTTATTGATCTACGCTTAATTTATAATTTATGATATAAACTTCTAGTGTTGAATACCCATCTTAGTATGTTAACTAGAACCGTCAAATTATACATTTTAATAGTAAAATATTGCACGGATTCTGTTGAAGTATATAAAGATGCGCATTAGATAAAATTTAAAGAAGAATTGCTTTTAATTGTTTATTTATTTATACTTATGTATAGTTTTCACCATGCTAACATTTCGAATGAAATTTTATTGTGGCACGTCACCTATTTAAAAAGAATTTTTATGACTTTGTGGCACGGACATCAAAAAAGGTTCGTTATCCCTGGTCTAAGTAAATAGGTACTATCAGTATATGTTGAGATCTACTACCATGGACCCCCAAATTTTTTTTTCGCTGATGTAGATCCCTTGCAGGTTGTCATAGACCTCTGAACAGTTCAGGCGACACCTCATCTGAGCAATTGGGTTTATTAATATGCCACGATTCATGGTAGGCATGAAAAGTTTGTGAAAATGCCAAGCAAACATTGACCCACAGATGAGCATGAGGGTGAATTTACATCCTGGGACCGCTTGACCCACCGGTGGCCGAGTTTTTAAAATTTGCAATGGTTAAGTAATGTCTAACTATAATAACTAACACAAAAAATATTCATTGTGCAATACTTTTGAAATAAAAATCTAGGTGACTTACAACGAAAAAACTGCCGGTCCCTACCATTAACACCATTTCTGGTGAGGTCGTAAACGTATTGAAAAGCAAAATTAACCCATCTGTAGAAGTAGAGTGTGATTTTGTTATAAGGTTTGAAATTTATTTATTTTTTAAATTTTTAAATCAAAAATTAAACTTCATAATCACGCAGACGTTGCGTAGTTTGAAACGAATAAATCAATAATAAAGTGTTTGCACGCATCGCGTTGGGGCAAAATAATGTGAAATGGATAGTACATCCCGTATACAAAACTCCGATAAAGAGAGAATGCGCGGAAAGCAGACGACGATGTTCGTGAAAAATCGACTTTTACATAAAAATATTATAGGCGTAATATGTGAGAGGGGAAAGAGAGAAAGACATAGATGAGGAGACTTGCAGCGCCACTGTTTGAATTGACGCGCGGTTCGTACGCCGTAGCGGCGATTCTCGGAAGCTCGTGTCTCGAACAACTCCGAATCACCTCCTAACCTTCATGTCTTCTTAATATAGAGAATACTCAAAAAATTACGAGTGAGTGAAAAGTATCTGTCTTTTTCCCATAAGAAATGTAAATTTAGTCATATGCTAAACGTATAATTGTTTCATCAATTTAAATTGTCTCCAAACGGAATGGAATTAAAGTAAGATTTCCAAGAATTCCCGAGAATTCGCGGCTCGCCGCGCGTCTTGGAGAATAACGAGAGACCCCTATCGGTGGTTGAGAGAAAGAGTTTGATGAAACCGAAAGAGAGGGGAAGAAGAGAGAGAGAGAAAATAATTTGTCTGACATGCTCACTTTCCAGATTCTCTATCCCCGTGTTTCATAATGCACGTGCTGCTTGTGTGTTGTCGACATCTTTGTTTTCGACCATATTTCGTATTTTAACGTTCGCATGTTCACCCGATAACGATGTCGGCAAGCCGGGACGGAATACGGAACACGCTGACTTCTCTCCTTTTTCCTCTTCTTCGTCTAACATTCACGACATATACGCACCCAAATGGTGGTGTAATATGCTACCCCTAGGATATGCCTTATTCGAATCACAGCAAATATGCTTCCTTCTAATGTAACTCATGGTCGCGCCAAATGCTTACCGTCATGTTTATAGCATCACCTTATTATATTTTCGGTATTTTTTCTCTTATACTCTCAACCTACTAAAATTTTCATTCATTCACTCATATTTTATTGCATCGACTGGAACGATATATCAAATATTTATGTGTGAAAAGTGATAAATAGGGCGAACATATAATACCCGTCGATTATTTATTATCACCAATTTCAAAATGGGACAAATTACTGAGTATTTATTACATTTACCGGCTGGTTTATAAAATATCTAATTCGCGAGGGAGAATTTAATAAAAATATGCTCAGATCCGACTTGGATATCTCATAAACTAGGTGGTGAATGTGATAAATTTTCAGTAATTTGTCCCATTTTGCGGTTGGTGATTATTAATAATCTCCTGGAATTATTAAAATGTGTATTTATCACATTTACCGGGTACATTATAAAATCTTTAACTTGAAATCTATTAAAAACTGGCCCAAAATATGTTACAAACTAGCCGGCAAATGTGATAAATACTGAATAATATGTCACGTATATCAAGCTTAGTTAGTGATTATGAACAGTCGCCGAGACGTACATATATTCGCCAAATTTATCACTTTATCGTAACATATTTATCAAATTTACCGGATAGTTTATAAAATTCTCAACTCGGAAATGGGAAATAAAAGTTGACCTAGAGTAATATTTGGATGTTTTATAAAATGGCCGATAAATTTGATTAATATTTTAGTGATTTGTCACATATACCAAGCCCAGTTGGTGATTATGAATAATCGTAGAGAATATGTAAATTTGCCTGATTTATTACTTTTACCGTAATATATATACGACATTATTTTCCGGTCCACCAGCCCGGAGTATATTCTCTTATACTTTTACTAATATAACTTGTTGTATTGCCAAATCGATAGGATGGTTTTTCCAAAAACGAAGCCCCGGTGTTTGTTTTGTTCTTTTATTAACCTAATACAGTGTACTGTTGTAAAGAACAAAAACAAAAATTGCCAGTACTACTCATACAGTGGTATACAACAGGCCCGTATTTATAAAATAAATTTTGAAATGTTATACGTAATGAATATTGTAGTGTCATAAACGATCCGAACAATGCCCAAAATGGCACGATAACCGTTAGAATCTAGAAACGTGTTTGAACCTGTAGGATTGGCTTAAGTTTAATGGCGCCAGGAATGGCTAAATGAGTTCACCCAGGTATGAAAAAGCTTTCCCACCCACACCAAAAATAAAAAAAAAAACCGAACGTTAAACATCATTGAAATGATGGTAACAACAAAACCGGAAGTGACGAATTTAAAGTTTAATTTCCGCTCATTCGATACAAACAATTTGAGAAAAAATGTGATTTTGTTATGGTGACGTCACGGTTTCTTCTTCAACGGTCAAAATTTGGCTATTTTAATAAGTAAAGGAATTAACGAAGATTCTGTCTGTCTGTCTGTCTGTCAGTCCGTTAAGGTTTAATAATTAATTTTCGACAAAAATTTTACTTTTGGATTGGTTTGCTTACATTTTGGAGTGACAGAATTAGGTATGTCATTCGTCCTCCTGTCTGTCTGTAAAAGAATATTCAAATTTGAAATTTAGATTAGAATCATTTGTTTTAACAAATTCACAAATAACGAAAATAAGTCAATCTGCCCGTCTGTCTGTCAGTCAAAATCTAATGACGAAAGTTCATTTTGTGTACCCAAAATTTGAAGAAAAATCCCCCCAACCCCAGGGAATTTGGCAAATTCCGTCCTTTCAAATTTACAAACGACAAAAATAGGTCTGTCTATCCATCCGTCCGTCTGTCTGTCTGTCACATACTAACCGGCACAAGATTTTATTCATTCTAACGGTTTTTAGTCGTGAAGAAGGAAAAACGGGATTTGAATTTTAAAAAAAGCGCGCCAATTTCCCCTAGGGGTTTGAATGAGGGGAATAAAGCGTTCGCCTCCTTCCCTGCTTTGGAATATAGAAAAAAAATTTTTTTTTTGATATCAGCGCTGTACCAACACATTATTTATTTATTTATTTTATTTATTTACATATTTAAAAGACAAATGATATGTAAACGTTTTATTTATTTATTTTACGTTCGTTTTGGACGGGGAAAACGAATTTATTCGATGGAAATGCTGTCATTTCGACGACAACCATTTTCCCATCTTATGTATTTTAATAAGGGAGGAAAAAAATAATTTATTGACTTATTTATTTATTTATTTGAGTAATTTTAATTTGGTTTTTTAAGTAAAAAGTGATCAAATATGTTATTAAATTTATTAGCTAGTCATAAATTTTAAGAGATTTTTCCCGGTTCGATTTTCTTTCGTCACTCTCTCTCTCCCGCTTTTTTCTCTCATTTTTTTCCATTTTTCCTCTCCTCTCTCTCAGCCTCGGTCTCCATCTCTCTCTCTCTCTCTCTCTCTTTCATTCTGTCTTTGTCTTTTTATCAACTTTTTTTACCCTCTTTCCTGTTCTCTTCGTTTTTTTTTCATTTTAAATTCACGAGTTGGAAAGGTTAGAACTCTGCGAGCTTGAACGGTGTCTGGAACGGTTTCTTCCCGAACGAGGAAGGTTGATGACGACTCACCGCTTTCTTTGAACGGATGGTTTTCGTTTTTTTTTAATTGTTATTAAAAAAATTATAATTTAATTTGATCTGAAGGCTGTTTTTTGGGAGGGTTGTGTATGAGTTTCAAGATCTCTCATATTCTCAGCGACTCACAGCCTTTTAACAATTTGGAGATTTCCAGGAATTGTATCAAACGTCGTAATTAATTGTACCAAAGCAGTGTTGCCACCTCAACTTCTTTTCAACTAGCAACAAAATGTCTTTAGCGCCCCCTAAAAAATTCTTTGACTAAAAATTTCAGTCACTTTTCCCGAAAACTTTTTTATAATTATGGTGGTACGCCTGTTTGTAGAAGTAATTATAATAATATCATCAAAAAAAAGTCGGAAACACTTTTTGGTCAAATTCACTCACCAACAACCGTAAATACAGCTGTGAGTGAATAAAGAAACCGAGAGCACGAAGGACGACTAACCGGCGCTAGAGAAAGAGATCAAGGATGAGTCAGACTGAAAGGGTTGAAAAATTTGTTACCCTGACGTCATCTTCGCATTCGTTATATCAGAGAATTAAAATAGAAAAGAGGTTTCATACCACCCTTAAGAAAGGTAGTTTGTTCAACCCCTAGTTAAATTGAAAGGAACCATTGGTTTCGTGATCGTGAATTCGTTTTCTTTTGAAAGATGTTTTATAACCGTGACAGCCATCTTTAATCCTACAAATGATTTTTGTTTCCTTTGTAAATTGAAATTTGGTTTTTGATTTATTTCGAAATCGATATATTCGACAAATGAAATCGGCGGTAAAAGTGATAAATCAGGTGAGTATATATAATTTCCGGCGATTTTCATGATCACCAACCAAGCTTGGTATATGGGACAATTTGCGGAGTATTTATTACATTTACCGGCTAGTGTATAAAATATCCAATTCGTGATGAATAATAAAGGATGCTCAGATCACTAGTCGAATATTTTATAAACTAGCCGGTAAATGTGATAATTATTGGCACATTGTCCCATTTACCAAGCCTAGTTAGTGTTAAGAATAACCGCCGGGACTTATTTATGTATTTGCCCGATTTATCACCTTTATTGTATCATACAATCGATTTATCACATTTACCGTCTGGTTTATAAAATATCCAACTCGTAATGGGTAGTTTAATCAAAGTTTGCTAACGTCACGAGTCGGATATTTTATAAACTAGCCGGTAAATGTGATAATTATTCAAATGATTCCCATATACTAAGCTTAATTGTTGTGTTAATAATCTCCGGAAATTATATATGCTGTATACTAACCAAATTTATCACTTTTACCGTAACACATATTTATCATACTTACGAGCTAGTTTATAAAATCTCACACTTGTAATGGGAGATTCAGTAGAAATTGGTTTAAAATTAAGAGTCAGATATTTTACAAACTAGCCGGTAAATGTGATAAATCGATTGTATGACACGATAAAAGTGGTAATCAGGCAAATACATAAATAAGTCCCGGCGGTGATTCTTAAACACTAACTAGGCTTGGTAAATGGGACCATTTGCTGAATATTTATCGCATTTACCGACTAATTTATAAAATATCCGACTTGTGATCTGAGTATACTTTTATTACATCGCTCATTACGAATTGAATCGAATATAAATCAGCCGGTTAATGTGATAAATAACCAGCAATTTGTCCCAGTTTAGTTGGTGATTATGAATAACCGCCGGGACTTATTTATATAGCAATATTTGCCCGATTTATCACTTTTACCGCAACATATATAAGATATTACCAACCTATCCACGTAGTATATCTCGTGATGTTGATCATACAGGTTCATATATTCGTTTGATGGGTCAGTAATCGGACCGTTTAAGGTTGGGAATTTTCCGGAAACGGACAAATTTGAGACGAATTGTGTTTCATTAGAAATATACTAAATTAAGCCTTGTCTATAAAGTTTTACCAGATACCGAAGGTTGGTCAGGTCGCTTTGATGTACCGTATACTCCAAACTTGGTACCTGTTTGTAACTACATAAGTTGTCTGATGCTATAAACCATTACCAAAAGAAGGCTGTGGAAATTGCTTGATTTGTTTCTTTAACTGAAAGTACGAAATTATGTTAAACATGGCGACAAAGTCAGAATCAATTTGAGATTGAAAAAGCCTTGAGATTAACGAAATAAAAATTGATTTCCTTATGACCAGAATTAATGCCAAATGCCAAAATTTTTTTGCCGGTTAGAGATGTTATGGTTCCAGACGGTTTTTTATGTAAAGGTAAAAGTCTAGGAGGCATCGAAATCGACAATGCTGCTCTCCAACCTTCCACTTCCTTCCAAGTCAGAATTTATTTCTTGGAAATTTCCCTAACACCGGATGGAATCATTCATTCAATAGTGTGAACCATTTCCGTTTTGATTATGGTTTCTGATGAATTGATCGTCTGTCAGTGAGAAAACCACTAAATACCTAAAGATGGTGGGTAGATTCAAGGTTCGCTATAATCGATTTAGATGGCTGTGATTTTCGATGGTTTCGTAGCCGCCATTATTGTTTACATTTCCGTAAACCGTGACTAAATTCAAAATTTTCAGTTTTTTTGTTTGTTTGTTTTAACGTTACTTTCTCTCTTTCGTTTCATTTCCCCTACTGTCCGTCTGTCTGTCTTCATTGATGGGTTTGGTAGATAACGAGTAGCGATGGACTCAGTAGCACCTCCGGAGATTTCGAATTTCGTGAATGTGATCCCTGGTTATCCGGAAGTTTCCGCGACCAAAAACTTGTGGTTGATTATCTGTATACAGTGGTTTCTCTGTATCGCATGGAGCGTTATCTCGTCTTATTTTGCTTATAAAAAGTTATACGGGGATCCGGAAAAGTCATGGAAACGTGTCATACAGTCGATAAGCCCCATTTTGAAGAGAATTCAAAATTTGGAAAAGGAAAAAACAATTTGGTACTCGTACATGGAATGGATCGAAGAGTACTGCAACGTTTATTACGGGCTGTTGAACTATACGAACGTGAAAGTCGGCGATCTGGAGAAACTGATCAAGTATCCGTACTCGAGTTCGAAAAATTTTAGCGAGAACACAGACTGGTCGAAGGAAAGCATTGGGAATGTGAAGAAATTTGAGGAGGAAGGGATGGGCGACAAAGGAATGGTGATGAGTGAAGGACAGTGGAAAGACATGACTTCGATGGATGATTATCAAGTACTCACGGACTTTGCCAGAGTTTTCCAGACTCTGAACACCATTCGCTGCGGCACAGAAAGTGAGGGTACGGAAGTTGTGGATGATGGAACGAGGAGCTTCACCGTGTCGGATATACCGTCGACGGTCGAAACGACCGAAGAATACTTTCCGGATGAAATGGAATCGTATAAGGAGTCGTCCGACGATGAGAAATTCGGTAAGACGTGTTCTCCATGTAGTCAAATTTAGACCAATGTCATGACCCACGTTGACACGTGTCTGTGTTCCTGTCTTAGCGTTTGTGACCAATAAGCAAGCCTTTCACCATCTACCTGTTTATTATTTCTGGACGAGAATGATGTCTCCGGAAGGGAGAGAACCTTCACTACTATCTTCACAAGATTCGACATCAATTCTGCCATCGACTTCACAAGCAGTTGAGCCAACGTTAAACTGTAACCAAGAACGGGATTGTTGATTGTGGTTTATGTAATGTTATGACGTCATTACCTATGTGAATAGATATCTCTTTGAAGTAGTTCAGTTTCCTACATTATCTACTTCTTAGAACCTTCTCTTAGGAGAGGTTCAAAAAGTTTTAAATATACAAAAAAGAACATTTCAAGTTCATCAAGGCAAATTTCCACTTGACGGCTGAACAGGATACCCACTTCCGTTGAGTTTTCGTATTAGAAGAAAGGTTTCTAGGTTTTTATGTATCAAAAAGACTGCATCAACCACTTCGAGAAACTAATTTTAGAGTAGATAATCCGAAAGTCGGAAAAGAAATCGATTTGTTGAGTGGCTACAGTCACTCATATGAAAAACACGTGAAGGAAAAGACAGGGACAAGCGCGTAGTAAGGGAATTAAAGTGCGCATGGGGCCCATGCCCCATGGCCCCACATTCGACTTAGACCTGAGGGGAAAGGAGTAGTGGGAGGCGTTGGTTTTGGCAGCACAAGGTTTCCAAAGAGCTGGAAGACGGTAGGATGATGTGCCCTTTTTTACCGGATGTTTCGGCCGCTTCTTCATTTCTGGCGTTTTTTGGTGACGCATCGGCGGGTTCCCCATGCGCGACGTACACAAACAAAAACGTTTTCGAATAGGCGATAATATTTTAATAGAGGTTGTTCGTCAGATTTCCTTAAATTTCCACACTGCCGGGAAATTTTGAGAGAGTTGATTCCGCAAACTCGCCAGTTTGAATTTCCCTCCAAAAAGTCGATTTTTGTTTTATTTATCTATTTTGAGAACATAGGATCCATCGAAATGTTTTTTGCTCCTGAAAACGTTTCAATGAGACTCTTATACGATTAGAACAGAGGTTGAGTTCCTAGAAAACCGGAAACGAGGCAAAAAAAATTCGTTCTTAATACATTTTTAAAAATCCTTAAATATTGCACTTATTATTAACTTATGTGTTGTTAAGTTCAACAAAATGGGACAAGTTTCAAGGTGACATTTTAATACCAACTGAGCACACATATCTGCTGTTCCTTCTGAATGTGGTTCGTCTATTTTTGTCATTCTGAGAATAAGGTCTGGAAATGAGTGAATTAGATATAGGATACAAAAGTACAAAAATCATGCCAACTGAAAAATGTCGGCCGATAGGTAATTTAGTAATTGTAATTAATAATTAACACTAGTTAGAGCCTGCCAATAGCTTCTTGTTCCCTGTCGCTTGGTTCATGCCACCGACTTTTGTTGAGTATTGGCATAACTGTGTGTACACCATACAGACTCAATCGCATTCAAGCGTATCAGACATTCGTGTTTGCTTAGTTTGAGGAAACGAAGGTATATAAAGTATACAAAAATTAAAAGTATAAATAAAAAGTTACAGGTTACAGGATTGCTTTTATTTTTTGGAGGGTGATATATCTAATTTTATGGAACGTATTCAATACTTAAAATTATTATTATTATTATTATTATATTCCAAGTAAACCGAGCTAACCATAAGAAAAGTTAATGAAGATTTACCCGAATCCCTAAAAAATAAATATTTTATTAATAAATAACAAGTAATATATTTATTTATTTTTCATTGACTAGCTTGTTTATGTTAATTTATTTATTCATATATTCGTTAATTGTAATTCTATTCTATAATTGTATTCCAAATTATTTATTAGCATATTTATTTGTTTAGTGACTTATCTATAATCTTTTACTTTATAGATTTTATTTATTTATTCCAAAATTCGTTACAAATTGTTAAATTTATTGTAATTGTATTTATTTTAATATTCACGTATTTTTATTTCCAATTTATTTATTTATTAATTTTTGTATTGGTTAGCTTTATTTATATTTGTTTGCTTTATTTATTATTCACACATTCTGACATTCTTTTAGGCCCACAGGAAACCTCACATACAACTTCGCGGCATTTTTTAAAACCGAAATTAAAGAAACCATTGATAATTTAAGAATATATTTAAGTATTATATTAACTAATTATAAATAGAATGCTCACACTAAATCGTTCACAATTATGTTTTAATTTAGTTTTAAAAAAAGGAAATCGGAAAAAGACTCTCACCGCCTTCGAAATAGACGGTTCGTATAAACAGGATTGAATTTCTTATAAGCAGGAAGTTTAGTTTTTCTTTTCCCTGTTCACTAAACAATCTCCTCTTATGATTAATCTATAAATTAAAAATAAATAAATAGAAGATAACTCTTTCCCCGCGACATCTGGTGTCGACTGTTTCGATCAAAAAACCGAAAGTAGCGGAGATCATAGCACGGACTGTGTAATTTTCATATTTAAATTTCCAAATTTATTCTATTTTTAAAACCCCATTAAAGTTTATTATTCACCTAAAATTATGCTCAAAGGTACAAAAGAAAAACAACGCGCCTAAAAAATACAGTATAAGAACCAAAAATAAAAAAAAACGAGGAAAGCATTTTCTTCAGGATTCAATGCGACTAAGTACGGAATATTTAATGATCGTCAGTCACGCCGAGAGAGGGACTGAATAGCGGAGAGAGGAGAGAGAGGGGAAACAAGAGAACGCGAAAAAAGGATAAAAGGAAACAGGGAGAAGGCGGTGAGGGAGAATGGGAGCGAGGCAGAAGGAGAGATATAGAGGAAGAGGAAGGGAGAAAGAGGAAAGCTGTCAGTCTTACGTCACTTTCACTCTAGCGAACGTCAAATACTCGCACGTTAGATCAGGCAATAATAAAACTCAGGGGGCTCTAACTGTGTTCGAAGTGAGTTGAAAACTGAACGACTAGAGTCACAACGGACGGCCACCAATCTAGGAGCCGGACGTTTTTTAATTGTAATCGCTAAATCGGTCGGATTTTTACGAGCGAAATGTTGTGTGAGGATTTTGTTAAATTCTTTCGATTGTGCTGTGTCATCGGAAGTGGAAAAATCATCCGGAAATGGTTGTTTTGTTGGATTTGTTCGTGTCGTGATTGAACCGATGTGAAATGAAACACTTTCAAAAATGGTTCCCGCGCTTCGAAACGTAACGGGGAAAAAATCTCATGCGTTTCCACCATGTGTGCTCATATGTGGATGACGTCACCGGAGTAAATCACAAGATATGTCCTTTTTACATTTTCAGAATTCCCGTTAAAATAAATTTCTTCCCAAAGGGGCCTTTTTCTTATTTTTAAAAAATTTTCTCTGAATGTCTAACACAAAATAGAAAATATGGAGAAGAAGGGGAAAAAATTTCACCCTTCGAAAGCTCAACAGAGGGGAGGAATTCATTTTTTTCGCGAATTAATTTTTAGAAAATCAAGAACGTGATTAAAAATTCGAAAAGAAAGGAGCGCTTTCTTTTTCTTCTAATAATTTTTAATTCAGTGCTTCTACGTCTTCTCCTCTCCCCCCGATGAGGATGAGTCGTGACGTAGCCGGAAAAATTCCCATATGTTTCATCTTATAGGTACTCCCAGATTCGAAAAATATAAGGCGAAGAAGGTTTCGAAAGCTCCCGATATTTCCCTCACTCGTTTTCCTCTGAGCTTTCCCCTAACGAATTTCCCCGCTTTTCCTCGAGCGCCACCGACAGAGAAATTAGTTTCCCTCCGTTTCGTTCGTTCCGTCTCTCTGTCAGTATCGACCATTTTCGAAACTCGTATTTTTCTCATTGGTTTTGTAAGTTTTTATATCCGGTTTTCATACCCCGGGTTTCCAATTACTATAGCGGTGACGATTCCATAACCGTAGAATTGATTTTATGCGATTTAAAAATTTTCAAGATGGCCGCCGTTTTTTTATATTCGAAAATTGATCAATATATTCTAGTTTTTCATTTAAATCTTTGGATTATATTATTTGAATAAACTCTCCAGAAAGCTTGGGGATAGTATAAAGTATCATACGATCCGTGGAATCGACTTTCAATAATTTTTAAAACTTTCAAGATGGCGACTGTTTTGTTTTTGTCTGATAATTCATTAAATCCGTTGTTAATTCAATCAAATGTTAATATTTTAAATTAGTTGTACTAATATGGTACCCAAAAAGCTTGGAAATAGTATAAGGAATTGCCTGGAGATCAGTAGAATCGATTTCGGTATTTTTCAAAATTTTCAAGATGGCGCCAATTTTGTATTTATATGAGTCTTTCATGAATTTACTATTCCAAGTTACTTAGATTAATTTTGGAGATAATATCCGGATTTTATTGTTTCGGTTTTTATATTGGGTAGGGGTATGGAGCCCATGACCCGCGGGTCACTACTTCAAATTCTTGGTCAGGCAGTTAAGAGACTTTGTCGAAGACAGGATGAAGGGTATATCAGAATCCTATCGAAGAAGTCTGATGTTTGCCAAAGTCTACAAGCTTTGGAAACAATAAAATGCGTTGTAGCAGGTTGAGTTTCAATGGCAGCCATTTTGGTAGAAGTAGAATCTTGCATACTCAGAGTCAAAACACCATCCGTCTCACCATAATTTCACAGACAACCTACAACGCTCTTCATCCAGCCTCAGGTAGCTGCAATCAAACCTTGGCACCTTCATTTCATTCTGATTGGTCATCTATTTGTAAAACTCCCTAAGGCGCTCACGTTCATGACGTCATCATTCAAATGCACCCTGAGGAGTGAGGTGAAACATTCTCCTCCCTTACCAAACCCATTCTTAGTCATCCATCTTTGATGTTTGGTAGCAATTACACGCTAATCCCTCGATTTTGGAGTGATTTTGAAGGTTTTACATCGCGCCTAGGTGATGGTTTCTACTTTCCCCCTCCCGTTTGCCTGCCTTTTTAGTCAGGAACAGGTTCTAGAACCTCGACCTTTGTTTGAGATAGTAACTTTCAACACGGCAATCAATTGGTTTTCTGTCCAACTAGCATAAAATTCCTGGATTACTAACTAAGCTTGGTGAATGTGATAAATTACTGAATATTTATCACATTTACCGGTTAATTTGTAAAATATTCAGCTTGTGATGGTGAATTTATTAAAATTGTATACTGATGCCACGTTTCTGTTACTTTTCTGGCAAAGGGTAAGCAATCCAACAGTGAACAAATTGCCGGATATTTATCACATTTACCGGCTCCTTTATATAATCTCTTAATCGACATTATTGTTTGGCTGACCCAATGTAAAGACCTTCTTAAGAAGACTGGAATTGATAAAAGAAAATAATTTTGGGGAATTTTTCCAATTTTCAACATGGCGGCAATTTACTTTTTAACTTATGTATAAAGTGATAAATCTGTTGGGAACTTTACCCAGACATTTATATTTGAGTTTTTTTGTGCTTATAAGCTCTTCCAGGGTTGCATAAAAAAAAAGAACAGAATCGGGGAACCGAAGGGTGAACTCAAGTTATTTTCAAGATGGCGGTGATTTTTGTTTTTTTTTGTGATTAGGATTTTCACAGAGTTCAAAATACTAACACTCAAAGAACTAAATGTTAGTAAAAGTAAAATATGCGAAAATTGTAAATTTCGGTAAAGTTTGCAAATTTTCAAGATGGCGCCCATTTTGTTACTTCACTTTATCCAGGTTTTAGTGTTTTAGTGAAGACGCCAAAGACGCCATATGGAATTCGTGACGGCCCTTCCTCCAGTCACGAATGTCTAAAACGAAGTAAATAAATAAAAAGACAGAAGACAGGCGGACATAAACCAGTAAAGAAACCAGAGAGGAGAAACAAAGGCCGTAATCGACAAAACGTTCGAACGGAACGAAGGAAACAAAAAATGTGGAACGAAAAAAAGAAGAAAAAATTCCCCACCACCAAGAACACGAGTCGATCGAGGTCGAGGAGCCGGAGCCGAAGTCGAAGAAACGCGATTTCGTGTCGTTAAGATCGTTATTAAATTAAAGCGTTGAAGTAGGCTGTGACACGACAACAGTGCCTACAGAAACACGTGATCAAAGGAAATTAGGCGTTTCTCATTGGCGGATCCGAGGTCACGTGAATCAATGTCGGAGATGATGGTCACACATGGCTGCAGAAAAGCGAGCGCTTTGATCAGGATTACATCATATCTGAGAGGTTAAACTTGTCGAATATGCTATTCTCGCATTTAGAGGCTCTTCGATTACTCCGCGTTGGAATGTGGAGTGAGGAAGTGAATGGCGTCGTCCTTGAATCTCGCTTTCGATTATTTTGTTTCATTTTCAGTCCTCGTTGTAGCTCGACAAATTAAAAACAAAATTATTTATTGATTTATTTAAATAAAAATTATAAACCGGTAGGTTTATTTGATCAATTTTATTCCCTCACAAAAATTCTGTTTTAATTTTTTTTTAACACCAAAACGCTAATCAAATTTTTAAACGACTACCTCATTTCCCCTTAATTCTCTTTATAAACGACAATACCTTAATACGCGGGCGTTTCAAAATAATTATAATAATCCTGAAACTTTTTTGCGAAAGCCTCGAACGCCAGTTAATACCTACAAAAAAGGAAAAATTAAAAAAAAGACTCGAGTGCCGTACTCGAGTTGAGAATCCCAAGCGTGTCCGCCATATTGAAAACGAAAAATCAATTCCACGAGGAGGACGCGCACGGTACAACGCAAGCGTCTCGTCAACACAAAGCCAGAATGAGTTTTGAAATTGGACGATGGCAAAACCTGAAATCCAGCTCAAGGTCCTTCGTGTCTATTCTTGATTTATTAAAACATTTTTGGTTAGGTACAAAAAAAAATCGCGGCCAAGTTGAAATTGATTGCTTTGAGTAGTAACGCTTGGTGTTTGGTTACTTTTTCCGCCGACAGATGTCGCAGGTCGTGGCGTCGATGTTTTGGGAGAACACGAAATGGATGTCAGATGAAATTATTGCGTTTCACGATACGATTTATTTACAGGAGGCTGAAATTTTTAATTTTGACTTGTTTTACCAACCTGTTTATTCATTACATATATACATATTATGTTAATCATATATTAAATTGTTTTATGTTATTTTTATGTGTGTAAATCGAAAGGAAAACTATGTTTTTAGATCACATTGAACCAAATTATAATTTTTATTGCATTTCATTGCCGATGTAATGATAATGGCGGTGGCTGTAGAATAAATCGAGTAGTGTTCTTGCTGTGACTACATTTTTCTGTTCTCTTGCAGTTCTTTTAGTTGCTGTCAATTATTCGCCTGTTGACCATTCATACCTGGGCTGGCAGACTATAGTAGGTTAAGTGTGTGTTAGCTGAGTGATCACTCGACTACACTACATTAATATCTTTGTCAAAAAATTATAATATATCATGAAATTCTTTTTTTTAATATATTTTAATCGTACAGGATTGTTTTTTACAAACCTTGTCTAAGATGAGTTTGAAAAAATACAAACACACCAATTTTTATGGTTCTGTCTTATTTATAGGACGTTGGGTACTTAAGGTTAACAGGTATGTGGTCTTCCTATTGTAAGTTTTATGTTCAGGTAGATGACTTGGTGGAAGTGTAAAAATAGTGACAGTTTTATACCTTCTAATGAGTGATACAGTAAAGCATTTGTTGGTGTGCATTCTCTGGGTATCATCAGGTTTCTTATGAGTGAGGAACGTCTCGTGTTTACAGATAATCGTTGGGGAGGTGTATCGGATTTGCCGGTTGAGTTGGTTTTTACGACTACCTGAATCGCACTATTTTCAAGTTGTTTTTCGTTTTGCAGGTCGTTTAAGAGGGTTGTCAGATGTTTTTTGTTCGTGTCGCGACAAGTGTAAAGGGCCTGCCATTCTCTGATCGTCAAAAATTCGTCTTCGTGGGTTTTCGATTGTCGTCAATTTTGGGAAATGGCATATTCGAGGTCATCACACCGACGTCTATGACATTGAATGCAACTAATGTACCACAGGAATCCTTGTTAGAAAGTCTATATTAAAAATTTGTGAACGTTCATACATTTTACAGATAATGTAATTGTAATTAAAGAGAGCAGAGGAGTCAAAGTCCAGCCTCTCCTCAGTAGATACATACAGAATTTGAAAAAAAATCTGGGAAAAGAATTGTCGAGTGGTGAAATCGGCAAGACCAGCATGTAAAACCCACAGCAGAAAGACGACGTCTATTATCGTCTACAGTATCAATAGACTTAAGATACGGTGGAAACGGACACTAGCTAGTAGGACAAAGGACATGTTATGAAAAACCGTTTGAAGCAGAAGCGGTGCCAAGAAGAAAATTGCACTGACTCACTGTCTAAGACGTACTATAAGATCCTGTACAACTGCTTTTTAAAATATGCCATATAAAATTAGAGTTAAATTAAATGCTTGTGTAAGTGTACATAGCGTTAAGTACCATTGTTCTGATTAGAGGACGGGCCAAAAGTCAAAATTTCAAAAAATGTATGAAAATATTTCCTTACCTGGAACAAGGTAGACGAATGTCTGTGAGTGAAGGAAATTGTAAATGGTTGTAAGTAATTGAAATGAGAAAATGGAAATAATTTCAGTATAAATGAGTTTATATATAAAAAAATGATTTATTTTGAGTTTATACAATTTTTATACTTTTAGGAATTTTTTGGAAGGGTTAGATCCTGTAGTTGACTTGGGTGTGGTAAGTTATAAAACACTGACCGAGGTGCATCCTTGGTTTATCCGGACACGTGTCGCAGTAATAGATCGTCTCGTGTCTTCTGCTTCCAACGCTTCGTCTAGAACAAACCCTGCAGTCTTTTTTCTTCCCTGAGAGAAGTAAGTGGAGCTTTCCATCCAGCCGGACGTCATCTGAGTAATTGGTCGACGTCGAGGGTCTTTCACGCGGCTGTCGAAAATTTCCTTTCAACTGACTCACTAAAAGTTTTTTGAATTGTAAATGTTTGAGCGGTTCTTCGTTCCGCTGTTTCTTCACCAGTCTGTAGAGAATGTAGGAATTGATCAAACAGATTTCCAGTCCCCAGAAAAATAACTTGCGCCACCACTTGAGTGCCTTATTCACGAAGCAGTATTGCGAAGTATAGCGACCCGAAACAAAGACCATGGCTTTGGTATAGTTTACGATTGCATTTGGTTTCCTGATAAGAGTATGAGCGTTGCTGTTGGGTTTCCCTTTAACGACACTCATCTCCGGATTATACCAGTTTGTCAGCAGGGTCACCTCCTTTTTGTCCCTCCACGCAAGGATTAGATTGTTACTTTTACGGTAAGCTTCCATTGATTTCCCTTTCGGAAGTCGCCGACCCTGTATCGATATTTCCCCAGTCAGATGAGCCTTTAATTTGTACAGTTCATCGGCCAAAGTGTAACTGGTGAAACATCGGTCTGTAAACAAGTGATGACCCTGTGCTCCAGGTACTCTACTCAGTAGCGTTGAGTATAACTGCAACGGAATTCTCACAGAGACTGGAAGGTCAGGTCTCTCCATAGTCACTTTGGTGAGGCAACCATAGTAAGGTAGAATCCCGCAGACGTAACCGGTGCTGCAATCCACCAGGGTATACATTCGAATGCCCCACTTACTCTTCAACTTTGGGTTATATCTTATAAACGTAACTCGACCATCGGAGTTGACGACGGATTCGTTAACACAGATTTCTTCATTGGGTGTATAGTGTTCCAGAAGTCTCGAGTCTATGCACTCAAGGAAGCCGGATATGAGTTTTAATCGTCTTGTAGTGCCGGCAACTTGCCCGGAAACCATTTTCAAACGCAGCATCCAGAAGATTTGAACGAAACGGTTTCTCGTAAAGGTGTTAGGAAAGAATGGAATGTGACTGACTGGATTTGTCGACCAATATTCTTGCATGTTGGCCAGTGGCATCGTGCCCATGTTTACGACAACCCCGATAAAAGCCCAGAACTCTTCGCTCGTGACGTTATACCATGTTTTCCAAAGCGAACGTGACGACGGCTCGTTTTCTTTCAGTTTATATTCAGCATACCTGTTTGTTTCTTTCACTAATTCGTCCACCATCTCTTCGGTAAAGAACAACTTAAAGAAATCCACTGGTTCTTTCACATCTGGAGGTACGTGTGGCCCTGCACGTGTCTCCCCGGCTTTGAACTCCATTCTAGGTGGTACTTCCACATTTTCACCGCAAGGCGTCCACCCCGAATTATTCGAATGTTTTGAGCCATCACTATCGCTTTCGTCATCACTACCCACCACTCTGACTTTTTGAATCGGCACTATATCATCATCATCACTGTTTTCACTGTCTCCGCAAATTACGTCGCCGTCATCTTGAATCGATTCCATATAAAATTCATCGTCACTCGAGCTTAATCCGTCCTTCGAATCCATTTTGGTTGGATTTTGAACGACTAACACATTAAACAAGAACCGAAAACCGAGTCTGAATTAATATTGGAATGGAGAGAACATAATCTAACTTGAACGAAAATGTCGCCTCACTGTCGCAACTCGAGCTCGAATGACATGGCGTCTGAAATTCGCCTCTGGCTGCGAATAAACAAGGGGAATTTTTCAATATCGACTGCCCGTCTTCTTAAAATCTGTTCCGAATCAATGGTACAATGAGTAAGAGAGAGAGGGAAGATACAAGATCAATGTGTTTGAGGGAGAAGTACAAAATCGTAAGATGTCGGTTTTGTCGGAATTGAGCTATAGAGGGAGCGCGAGAGAGAGAAAGAGAGGAGAAGACGGAAGGGCGCGGTGAGAAGGGAGGGCAATGAGAACGTAGTAGAAAAAGAAGACAAGAGATGGCGGTGAGATCGTCGTAGCCATCGTGTGGCCCTTTCTTCGCCTGACATTAGAGGAACTCTTTTGGCCACGACTTACTCGAAGTTCATAAAACGCAAGAGGTTTCCAAGTTCGTTGAGTCTAACGAACGCTCATTCTCATTCCATACTTAGCTTATGTTCTGTATATCTTCCACTGCGAGTTGTTTGAGTATCACCTACCTCAGTATGGCGTTGACTTGGACTCGACATATTTAACTTATGGTATATAGAAAAAATTTTTCAATTTTCGTTGCTCAGTTGAAGGTCTTCTCGATGCGGGGAATGGAAATAAACTTAACCTATACTTAGCTTACAACATATATTAAAAATCTCAACCGACTTCCGCTCAGTCGTTGAAGGTCTTCATCGAGCGAGAAAATAAGTCCCCCATGTATCTTATACTTCGCTTACGATATCGATGTATAAAAATCTGAATTGTATTCAATTCAACATTTGAAGGTCTTCAAGCGCGAATTTTAATCCCATGTTTAACTTTCGAGACAAAAAATTGGTAAACAACCGTTGTGAAAACATCACCAACATAGCGACCAACTTAATATTTAGCTTATGTAAAGTAGTAAGTTCACAAAAAACAAACAACTGATTGAATTTGATACGAAAATGGAAGCGGGTATTCCTCGCAATACACAGGCACCACGAAGAAGGAAAACGATTTTTATCTTTTGGGTCATTTTCGAGTTCCAGCGAAAAGGTTTATAGTTTTAACGGTTTTTCTTTGTTTTCTTGTTGTTTTCACATCGTCATCGTGGTTTCTTATAGTTTTCAAGAGCTCAAAAAGTAGATCTGTATGATAAGTGAGAGAATTTTTAACTTTTAAGTGATGGCGGTGAGAATTATTGGTTTTAAAGGTTGAAAAATGTAGCAAGAAAGTTTTATAGCTTTAGATTGTGTTTATTGCTTTTTTTGTTGAAGATTACAAATAACTTAGTTCTTGGGTCCTCCTTCTTCGATGCACTTTTCTATGGCCTTGGCGATAGCTTGGCTTCCTTCTCTGGCTTCTCTTCTGATTTCCTTGACGGTTTCGGAAGCTCTCTCGGCGGCCTGCGATCGTTAAATTCAAATAAATCTTTGGTTCGTGGTCGTTTTTGTTTTGCTATAAATTTTGATTTGAGTGATAGCTTACCTCGGGGAATTCTTTGCCCATCTGTCTGATGACTTCACGGAGTTTTTTGGAGTTTTCTTCGACGACTCTTCTAGATTCTCTCATGTATTCCAAAGCTTTGGTGAATCCTTCGTTCTTGATGAGTTCCCAGGTTTTGACTGGAAGCTGAAAGTGTAGAGATACGTTTGTGTGTTAAGGTTCGGGTGATTAAGGCATTGGGGAACCCCCCCTCCCAACACTTTCTTAGGAGATGTTACCTCTCTGAAGACTCCGGCGATGTTTCTGATTGGCTCAGCAGCGAGTTCCTTGTATTGGTCAAATTTTTCTCCGAGCTCTTCAGCCATATCTTCAACAGCTTGTTCCATGCGCCTAGAATTTAAATATTGAATCATTTTGTGTTTCAGGTTTTGGTTTTGACCCTAAAAGTCATCGAGACTGCTTACTCTTCGATCTGTTGTCCGAGCTTGATGTAGTTTTCTTTTTGCTCCTCGAAACAAGCGATGACTACTTTGGGATCTTGACGGTTGATGTAGGAATCCATGGCGGCCATGCTCACGCTTTCTCTAACTTCATCCATGTCGTGAACGGCCTGAAATCAGAAATGAGGGATAGAAAAGGCTCACCGATTATGAGAACATCCATCATTGTATAAACACTTACTTCTTCGAAGTCGTGTTGGATGTCTTCGGAGATTTCATCGGCTTTGCATGGTGGTGGTGGATGTTTTGGTCCGACTGGTCCTTTTGGGAGAGTTTCATGGCGAAACCCTGTGAACGTAGAAAAGAGATTAGAAACAAGAAGCCATAGTTGGTGGCTTATGGTTGAACCAAGTTCACTCACCTGAGCAGCGCAGGCAACAGCGAGGATCAAAACGAGTTTGAATGCCATTTTTGTAATTCTTCTTCTTCTTCGTGGAAAGAATGAGTGAAGACTGACGGTGAGGTCGAAGTCGGAGCTTTTTGTACCTGATTTTTGTTTTTCTGTCACATTTTATCCAGCTTATTGAACTCATTAAGACGAAAACGGAGAGAAGAACAAAAAAGCTTTAACAAACTAACTAGAAAGTCAAGAATCTAGACTCTGAAAGAGAAGGAACACAGATTGAGATGGCAGGTCGACCTAACAACAAAGGATACCTAAAAGACTCGAGGTGTTCATATAAGAGAAGGGAAAAGGCCGGAAGTCAAACTTCCATCAGTTCTGACTCGTGTCGAACAGGATGCGAACCGTCGTTGCCACTTATATCCTTGTGCTGTTGGGTTGAGTTTGTGTGATTAGGTGTGCTTTGAACGAATTGATGATTTTCAAGGTCGAAAAGTGTGTAACGAAAATTTTCCTCCTTTTTAAAGGAAAATCAAAGCTCGATAAGCCTAAAATCTGATTAGAAGTTTGGTTTCAATGGGCAGAATAAAGTTCAAGATTTGGAAACGTCAACAAAACATGGTGGGAGTCTCTTAACAGATACGGAAATTGGTAGTCGATAGGTAGAACAAAGAGGCCTCCAAAGATAGGTAGAAGCAAAGGATTTAACGAATAGAGAGGAAATCGAAATCAGAATGAAACCGTATTGCAAAATGTACGGAAACTGTAAAATTGGAAAAAGGATCTGACAACACAGGAAACAGAACATCTTCCTAAGGAAGAAGAAGGAAAGTGAAGATGAAGAGGAGGAAAAAGAAGAAAAAGGAGTCTGTTTGTTTACGGGTTCTGACACAAGAAGATGGTGAAAGACTTCTACCAAGTTGTCTACCCTAGACCCTCCCCTATACAAAGAATTCTTGTTATAAGAAAGCCAGACATAGCACGAAGATAAAAAGAGCGTGCCAGAAACAAGTAAAAGAAGTCGGTGCCAGGAAATAAGATAGAATCAAAGAAACCCGAGTAGCAGGTACGAAACCAGAACAAGAATATAACAGTCAGAGTCTTAAGTTTCAGAACAGACTCCCCGTATGTGACTCATCGATTAACCCATTTCCGGTTCATATCCTACACTGAACAGACAAAAATCCTTCAAGTGAACCCTTAATAACAAAACTCGAGTTATGCTTTTCGTACCTAAAAATCTGTCAAATGACGAATTCGACTTTCAGAGAATTGTTCAAGTCTAACCGGAAACCAAGGAAGAGAAATGGCGTAGCAAATGGCGTAGCTCCAGGTTGAGAAGAAAGCCGTCACGAATATTTTCAGGTACGAGTGAGGAGTATGTCGCGTTTGATGGTAACGAAGGAGTCGAATTAGTGAGCGCCACCCCACTGAGGAAGGCGTTACCGTGCCCCTCTCTCTCATTCAACATTAGCCGTTCGAAACGGTTTTGTCAGACGTTCGAGGCGGTTCCTTCGTACCTTTCTCGTTAGATGACTAACATTTATGAGAGTTTTAAGAATTTGAAAGGAACTGAGAACTGTTCACGAACGTTTCAAATAATTTTTGGTAGTGCCTAGAGATTTGAAACCTCAGGGATGAAGCTAAAAGGGAAAAACGCACGGGACGTTCCCGTGAGAAATTGAGTCAGTTTTGAAGACGCACACGAACGGATTTCTGTTTGGCGGGAAATTCAAAAACCGTGAGAAGGTATTCCACTCGAGGAAATAAGAAAAATAAAAAAAGGGCGGTGGTTTAAACATCCCCTAAATGGGCGAAATAGGTGAGAGAGGCAAAGCGAGATAGATAGAAGACGTGTGAGTGAGTGAGAAGGAGGAGGAATAGATTGGGGAGGGAAGGGCAGGGGCGTAGGCAGCAAGAGGTGATGTTAGAATCACGCGCGTGGGGGGCGTCCGGTTGAAAAATGCGGGTAACTCTCGGCTAGCCGGACCGCCTTAACGCGCGCCGTCCGACTAAGAAATGATAAAACTTAGGAGGTCGACGGGAATTCAACTCGTCGTGTTGAGAGAACAAGTCGAGCTGTGCCGGAACCGAGTGGAAATTTAAAAAGACTAGAAATCCGGTAAGTTAACGCCGGCGCGGACGGTTCAGGTTGATTTTCTTTTGGGAGATTTTGACTTCGTTTATACTCGGGAATCGTCGTGAATGTGAAACTCCCGGCGTTGCGCAGTCCCTGGCCTTTCAAACTGAGAGAGGGAGATTTGAAATCATCCAACAAAAATAATTTTTATACAGCGTCTAAGATGAATTTTGTCTAAATTCTCATAAACATTTCGAATCCATCGGCTGTCAACACATCGAACATATTCCTTCAGATAAAAATCAAAACTCAAACGGAAGATAGCCTGACCCGTTTATCAGTTAACACTTTTACGACATTTTGACGGCCATGTGCGACCCATAGCATGGGCTCAAACGAATTTTTACATCAAAAAGACAGATGTCTTTGAAAAGAAATTTTTTTTTAGAACACGAAAGACATCTGCTCTGCGTTCTGCTTCGTCATTTCAAAAACCTTGACGTCTTCCGGTCGGAAACGTTCATAACCTCCATTTTGAACATCAGTATTTGTTTATTTTCTCATCCCACAAATCTTTTTTGATTTATTTATGGAGAGCTTTTTTGTTAACTGAGTAAAGAAACGCTTTCCAAGATGGCGGCCTCTTTTCAATTGTTTTCTGGTTTATGATGAATCACACATCTCGTGGGTTGCGTGCGTGCGTGAGTACTGAGTCATTGCGTCACGATGTGTGAATAAGAAAAAAATTCAGCAAATAACGATTTTATTTTCATACTCCTTTGTCATAGAAGTTATAAATGAGGGTAGAATGACTGCCATTCATGAATTCGAATTGTCGTTTCCGGTGACCTTGCCACGGATCCTGTCTCGGTCTTTTTTACTCTTTCAACAAACCGTGACAAGGTGGTTTCGAACAAAAGCTCAAAAAATCCAAACGGACGCGAATTTGTTTTTGTCTATTTAAATGAAATGTTGTCGGATAAATTTGGCCACGAGAACAAATTTGAAGTAACACGTTCTCTCATGTCAAGCGATTCACTACAAAGTTGTGGTTATGCTTGAATGCTTAACGTAAAAGTTGTGAAATTGCATAACCTTGATTGTTCAGGCGTCAAAATTCTTTTTTAGTTTGAATTGATTGCTCTGAAGAAGAGAGAGAAAAGAAAGAAAGAGAGAGGAAGAGAAAGAGAAAGCAATATCGCTACTAAATCAAAAACTAACGAACGCCAAAACCTAATTTAATATTAAAATTAATAAAAATGAAAAAAAAAATTTTTTTCTTGGCGTCAAATCCAGACGACAACTTTTATTTCTGACCTCTTAAAAAATTTTTATTTTTGAGTAAGAACGCCCCCCGTGAAGCTTTTACCTTATATAACTTTATGATAGTGCTGACTGATGAGTATACCAATAAAAAAAAACAAACAGATCGTAAAGAAGAAAGATTTAAACCTGGATGATGTCGCCATCTTATCAATAGGGCGGGGGGTTGAGTTTTGGCCAAAGTCTTCACCTAATTTCCGGTTAAATACAAATTTTTAACCCTCTTTTCGACAGAATGACTCAAACTCATTCCTTTAAAAACTCAAAGTTTTGAAATCAGCATTTTTCAGGTGAGTAACAAGTCTTGAAGAGAGGAGGGATGGGAATTGTTTTCGTTTTTAAATGAAAATTGCAATTCATCCATTCAAACGAATTGTTAGCCGTTGGGAACATGTTGAGTGACTCAAGTTTCCTTTCCCTTTTTCATCGATTCATTCGAGAAAAATTCTTTCGAAGGCTCTTGTAAGTCGTTTGAATAAAATATTTCTCTCTCCTAGGAGATTAATTCCAAAAATCAGGTTTTCTAAAAAAATCCAAGCAGTAATATGTATGCTTCTTTTTTTTCACACAGAAATAAAAAAAAGTATTAATTCAAGGTCAAATTCCATATTCGTTCAAAATCATTTTCCCCGTCATCGGATTCCAATTAATAATAATATAAATCCTACCGGTCTTGAAGCTGAATCGCATACTTAACTACCCATCTTTCTCAAACTCTAATGTCAGAGTTTATCCGTGACATTTAATTTAAAAACCAAAATGAATTTCGGGGAGATTTTTGACAAACACGAGAGCCTTAAACCGGTCCTGTATCAAACCCGGCCGTTGTTGCCAATTCAAGGATTTTTCATTCGAGTCGAGGAGAGACTGAAGGGGTGAGAGAGGGGAAGGGAAAAAGTGCGCGATTAATTAAAACTGACGTTTCAATTAATTTATGGAAATAAGTCAATTTACAGTACATGAAATGAAGGTTTTTCGTCTTTTTTTTGCTTTCCTACTTTTTTTTTAACGAATGAGAAAAGAGAAAAGGAAGCGGATATGGTTCAAACGGTCAAAGAGTGGAAATCGACAAACCGGATATGCTTCACCGATGGTCTCATACGGTTATATTTGCTTAATTAATTATGCTTGATTTGTTTTTTTATTGATTACTTATTAATGAAAATAATATTTCTGCTAATAATTCAACCATTTTGTATAAATTGTTAATTTTTAGATATTTTGAGTCGTTAAGATTATATCAAAATAACGAAGGGTCCCAAAAACGAACTTTCAAAGAAACCTGTGGATTCATCATCCGGCATTTTGATAATGGCAGGTGGAGGTTTTGTCGAAACGGAAAAATGGTTTTTATTGTTTCGCTTGGTTTGGAAAAGGAGGGATGAGATAAGTGAAAATGAGTATCTGGTGGAAGAAAAGAAAAAAAAAGAAGTCATAATCTGGCAACATCGGTAACCGAAACCCAACAATTTTTAATGAATTCAACTGGAAATCGGTGTCGCGTCTCAGTCGAGACTCGTTTCGCTACAATCCTCACTCCTCGTCGCCGCCATTTTCACAACGGTCTAACTCAGTCACGACGCGTCACTCGAACCGTGAGTAAAATCCGCTCGTTTCTTAGTCTTTCTTACACGTGTTATAAAACGTTCACGAATTCTTTTTTTATTTTTATTTTTAATTCTTTTTAATTTCATTTAACAGAGTATTAAATTTTATAGTAAAAATAAAAGTGTGAAAAGAAAAAACGTTTGGTGTGTTACTGGATTATCAGTTCCCTACCGGCGGAAATAGATCAACAGTTTTGGATTGATTCACGATCAAGTGTAGTGATGTACATGATTCAGTGAAACAAAAATCTCTTAGTTTTTTATTATTTAAACAAATTGTTATTTTTATATTAAGAAACGCAGGTTTCGTTTCTGTTCGAAAAGGTAATAATCACGTTTTAATTTATTTTGTTCTGGTTTTTAGTGTCTATCATAATCGTTTCCTGTGTGTGTGTGTCTTGTGTGTGGTGTTCGGATTTCCTTGAATATTATTCCTTTCATCCCGTTCTTCGAATCGGTTAAATTTGAATCTTTTGACGTTTACCCATTCCTCTGATTTCTTTTTTTCTTTTTAAATAAACAATCCACGGATCCCGCCTATATTTCCCTTTTGATGGAACCGAACGTCTGACGTTAGGCTTAATGGTGACCGTTATTTCACGAACACAATAAAAATTTTGAAATAATTGGCTTATTGAGTTATGATCGGTTGTAATCAATTTAAAAACGAAAAATGGGAAATGGTTGGCCGGTTTGAATTCTTTTCAGTCTCCTTGTTATTGTTTGAAATTTCTTAAAGTCAATTTTGGGATTGTTAAAAGGTTTTTTGCATTTTTATGAAGAACCTACACGAATGATGTCAGCTCTGGCAATTGGTTGGTTATTGAATTATGTTAACACATATTTTGGGGGATCCAGTTGAACTTAGACCGCTGATTAGTTGATTTAATTCCAATTGAATATCAATCAAAATATTTGGAGGATTTAATCCGGTTTTGGCTCCTGAGTAATCAAACCATAAACGAAATGGAAGTAGTGCTCTTACTATGAACGTTAATTACATTTGTAATTATGTTGTAAAGATTATTGTTGGGTAGTGGTATTGTTATGTGTTCTGTATATGTGGCTGGGTGTTGAAATAGTCGGTGTGCACAGGTAATAACTGATCTGTATACCCACGTTTGTCGTTGTAATAGGTCTGGAACCGTTATACAAAGATTATATCTTTCCAGACGTCTAGGTGATGAGTCTAATGCCTTGAACTCTGTGTCATTCGTTGATGTTTCCGATAAAAATTTTATCAAATTTTGTAGAGTCTCATTCAGCATATTTTGGTGTAGTTGACGTTTTCCTCATCATCATATCCACCCTGTGATGTGTGTAAAAAATTTTGGCTAGGGTTCACCACATAAGTCCCACATTGGAGGGAGTTATAATTTTAAAAGTGCTTTTAGGTTTTATACTGTGGCTTTCAAGGCAAATTATTCAGTCTAATGTTATAAATATAAATTATTTTTTTATCCAATTGCTGAAATTTATTAACTTTAGTAAATATTAGGTAGACGGTACAATAATGCTCTTCTGTGCTTTACAACTAATATATACTCTACCGTAAAAGTTATAAACCAGGCGAATATATATAATTTTTACAGTTAGCGTGTTCGGAATAATCTTTAAATTTTCGTGTCATTTTCTGTATATATTTTGTGAACCGAAATTAAGATCGTACATACGCCACGGTAAAAGTGATAAATTGAGCGAAATTTATAATTTGATGTGTTAAATTTATACATTACGTATAAATTAATTACTCCGTATTATTTATATTTTATATAATTATTATAATTTCATTGGGAAGAGTCTTCTGTCCAGATCCTTGGGTCTAATTCTTGAAAAGAATTAGAAAAATAAGGGAAATAATAATTTATTATTAATATATGTATCATATATTGATACAAAAAGAATGAACATATAGCTTGTAATAATAATAACAATAATATTTTCCAAAATTGGCTTATTTTATATTGGTATTGCATTGGTATATAATTGGTAGTAATTCAAAATACATTGTTTAATACGGTAAAAGTGATAAATATTTCTGGCAATTATACATAATCATCAATTAAGTTTCATAAGTCTGGCAATTAAATGAATGAATTCATCACATTTACCGGGTAGTTTATAAAATATCCAACTCGTAACGGATGTGGGTGTAATCAAAATTTGTTCAGATCGTTGGTTTCTGTCTTTCTTATATATTCGCCGCTGTTGGGAGGTGCCTTCACTGTTGCTGACGAGCACTGTTTTTATATTACAGTAAAGTGATGAATTGGATATTACTTTCAATTCCCTATAAATAATCACAATTAAGTTTGATAAATTTGACAATTTAATGAATGAATTTATCACGTTTACCGGCTAGTTTATACAATATTTAACTCTTAATGGGGGTGTAGTCAAAGTTTGTTCCGACACTTCTTTTCATCTATTTGCCCGCTGTGGGGAGGTTCGTTCACTGTTGCTGACGAGAACAGTTGCTTGGATTCCTTACCGCCTTTTCTCTGAAAAGTGACAGAAGTCATGGAAACTTCAATAAATGGAATTAAATTCCCCAATACGAATTGGATAATTTATAAAGTAGCCGGGAAATATGATAAATACTCAATAATTTGTCACATTTACCAAGCTTAGTTGGTGATTGAATAATCGCCGGGATTATATATATTCGCCTGATTTATCATTTACACTGATTTATTACATTATATCGTATTATGAGTTAGAAATTTTATAAACTAACCGGTAATTGTGATAAATAGTACGTAGAAATTCATATTTACTAAGGTTAGTTGGTGATTATGATTAATCGCCGAGAATTGACCTGATTTATTAATTTTACCGTAACCTATGTACGTAGTTACTTTTTGATATGCATGATATTAAAAATAAATTTTGAATTATTAAATTATTAAGTTTATTTATTAAATTAAATTAACTTATTTAAATTTATTTATTTTGATTTAAGTGAATGAAATTTTATTTAAAATTATTTTCCCTCCAATGCGATACTATATGTGGTACTTATATAAGGAACTCTCGCCGAAATTCTTTGTAACCTAACCCTGATACCTAAACCCATGGAACTTACACCACTTTCGTAATCAACCGCGCACGCTATTTCTCTCTGACTGACCGATTTTAAATTGGACAGATGATCATTTGTTAAGAACTAATACAAACTAATTTTAAATCTAATATTTTCATTAAATTAGTCACTAAATATATGTTATCTCTTTTTTTAAATAATAGGGTTACACCACTTTCAAAATAGACGATCTATTGAAAACTTGATAAAATATTATATTTAGGAATTTGATAATTTGAAAGGTCTTTATTGCATTTTTGCTAAATTTTTCTTTGAAAGCAACTTGATCAAACTTTATCAGGATAAACTATTTGACTATAAAACTATAGAACTATAGAACGATTAGACCTGTACGTATAAAAAAGTTGTTTGTAACCTAACCCTGGTACACAAACCCTTGGTACTTACACCGCTTTCATAATCAATTGTAACCCAATGAGTAACGAATTTAAATTTGAGCAAAGCGTCATCAATTTAAATTTGAAGTTGAAAGCCCATATCAAAGCATGTAAAAAGGTGTCCTACACCATTCAAAATAGGCTAATCTGTTTAAAACTTGTTACGATATTTAAGAATTTGAGAGAGTTTTCGACGTCTGTTACTTCTCCTTGTGTCAACCCTGTGGTGTCTTCAAGAGATTTTTACCCAGCCCTGATAGACCTGTAGACGTTGGACTTACACCATTTTCATAGTCACTTCTCTGTCTGATTAATTTGAACATCGTCAGTTTCTGGGTTGTATTACTTTGTATGTTATTTATGTGGCAGTGTCTTGTCTTCCATCCACATGCCTTCCTTCGGTGTTTTATATAAAGTATAATCTGGTGAAATTTTTCAGATCCTCATTCCGATATATTTACACTCATCTTTCACTGTTAGTGTTGACTCTTACTCCTTTTTCTCCAATTGCCATTTTATACATTTTGTATATTGTGTATAAATAATTTGTTAACATCATATTAAACCCAAAAAGTTGGTTTAGGCATACATTCTGTCACCTAGGCCCATAGAAGATAGACCGATACACCAACCACCATACATATACCTTGAATGGTTAATATAAAAATGTCGTCAATTCACGTTACTAATTATTCACTAATTATACATACTAATAGTTAATACAGAAATTAATTACAGATTAACTGCCTGCTCAATTAAAAGGATTTTGTCTAGTTGATCTGATGTGAGAGAAGAGAATATCAAAAATATATTTTATATAAAATTTACTTTTTCGGAATGGAATTAGTCGTTTGTAAATGCTACTGTTTGTATGACTTTTATATGTCACGGTAAAAGTGATAAATTAGGTCGAATGTGTATATTTTGTCGGGCTAAATCCATAATCCATCAGTAAATCATGCGAGTGCAAGAAATCGCAGGATATTTATCACATTTACCGGCTAGTTTGTAAAATTGCCAACTCGTAATTGACAATTTAATAAAAGCTTGCTCAGATGCTTATCTGCGGTCACTTTTCTGCTAAAAGCCCTGGGAGGCAAGTAGCTGTGTGCATGTCAGCGGTAGTGAACGAACCTCGAAAGCGGCAAATACATGAGAGGAGACAGAAGTCGAGAATCTGAACAAAGTTTGATTAAACTCACCATTCGTAGTTGGAGATTATATAAAAAGCCGGTAAATGTGATAAATATCCGTTAATTTGTCACTTTCAACAACCTGAGTTTGTGAATATGAATAATCGCCGGGAATAACAAATACCATTCGATTTATCGATTTTACCGTAATTTATACTCAGTATAAAAACAGAACGACGACCTTGACTAAAAGTATACATCGAAGTTCGGACAAGTTTTTAGAATTTAGCTAAGAGAGTAATTTATACATAAAAATATTTTTTTGCTCATAAAACAGAACCTGAATGCTTTATTATGCTTCGATTTTTATACTGCTACTCAATTTTTTTATTTAAACGCAATGTATCGTTTATACTAAATAATTCAAGCTTGGAAGAAATTTATATTTTGCAAAGAAGGAAAGGCAAACTCCTCTTTTATGAAATAGCAATGTACTATTAGTTTCTATATCTGCGTATATATTCATAGATATTATGATAATCTGGTGTTCAGAACTTGGACGGTAGTATGAGGTTATATACTTTTATACGCGAGTTATGATGTGGTTGTTCAATCGGCCATCCCTGTTTTAGGGAGTAAATTGGTTTTATAAATAGTACGTGTCATGCGGTGTGGTTCTGAAATTTGATTTTCGTTCTCGGAAAGGAGAGGGAATGATTGGGAATGAATGGATGGAAATTTCCAGCTGGAAGTGGTTGATGACGGTTTTTATAAATTCCCTTTTGTGCGAGAATGTTTTGATGATCCTGTAAAGTTTATATTATTATTTTTATAATTGAATTCATCGACTGGAAGAGGAGAGGGCGGGTTTGTTGTCTTGTCAGATTGTCATGATGCGTGGGATGGTGTCTCAGAATTTTTTTGAGAGAGAGAGAAATTCAATTTCTTTCAAGAAAATGGCCTGTTAGAAAAATGAAAAGCTATAAAAGTTGTCTTGTATATGGCGTCAAACTCCTTTCATCCCTCTCCTCCTCTTTCACACCCCCTTCCGTCTCCGACTTGACAGGAGAGATGCTTTAGAATTTCCTTGTGTTCAAGGTCGTCGAGGAAGTAGACCCACACAGTCAACTTTATCTGCCCTTATTGTCCCGTTTTCTTCACTGCTCATTAGTTTGGCGATATCACAAACCCCGCATGTTACCCAAGGATACCGTTAACGAAATGAGGTAATTGAGTTGGTGAAATGAGAACCTTGGGTACCTGCCATAATTTATTTTATCGGTACCAGGGTTCTGACATGTGTGCTCAACTAAAACGCCTCGTTCCCCACTGAGTGGGAACGGCTTTTGTACAGAACATGGAATTTGGATGTAACTGGGTCTGTTTTGATAGAGCGAGAATAAAAACTTTGGGTTTGGTTTTGTGTAAAAATTGATACAGCAGGGAAGAGGTTAAGTTGTCTTTAACCAATAGGAAGTAGGGAGAGAGTCTCAAAAGCAACTGACAAGCGAGGTTGTAGACAAACACTCGAGATAGCAGTACGGTGGGAAAGAACCGACGGAAGATTGTTCTAACCATCGACAAGAAGACAAAAAGCAAAAGAGGAAGCGTGAAACGGGGCAAGAGAGAAAGAAAATGTTTGGGAACACTCCAGGACTGGTAATCGTGAGGCTGGAGAGCAATCATGGTTGATGAAGGACCCTATAGCTCAAGCACCTTAGGGCTCCAAGATGAAGGATCAATTAATCAGGTTCTCGTCTTCCATTAAAAGATTATCTTTACTAATAATGGGTCTTTGGGTCATTGTCTTCCTGTGATGTGTACATCCAGTCAGGACCTAATCCGTGGCTCGTTTGTCATTTTAGGTGACGGGCTTAGGGCTCTTCAACGACAGATTTCACTTTTATCGTGATTTAACGGCGACGGAGCTTGATCTGTTGCGGCGGATAGAGAAAAATGACTGAAGGCCAACAAATTTTTGTCTCTTCGAAATGAAAGTTTGGTTTTTGGGCTAATGCCCACAAGGAACCCGGGGCTCGTTGCCATTTTGTAGATTTTTGTTTTGGGAAGTTGGAGGAGGGAAGGGGGTACCGTCTCTCACGTTTCCAATTGTCACGTGCCGCGTTTAATGTTTTTGTGTCTCAGCAGAACCTGGGAATAGGTCATCAGATCAGGGAAGATGAAACGAGTCGTATGGATACTGATAACCTGCTGGATAACTGGTTAACCTGCTTCGTGCCATCGTCCTCTTTTGAGGGCAGCAGCAGATTTTCCACTGGTTTTCGCCAGTAAAAATAACAGATAGGTGGTTGAATTGGTATATGTAGAACTGTATAGGTGTTTGGCTAGAGTATGTCGCGGAAAAGAACCGGTACTTGTTGTACCTCGAAGGTACATTGGGTTTTGCCACTTACGAGCGAATTTTTTGCGTTGCTTACGTTTGAGGGCAGGTTTATACCCGTTGTAGTTGTTCGCAGTAAGTGAAAGGCTCACACATTCAACCGTCCGTAAGCTGAATTTCATTCCATTCGCACGAACCGATGCAAAAATTTTGAATTTTTGCCGACTGTCTTCAAAATAGGACAGTGCGGTCTTTTGAGGAGTTCCTATACCATGGTTTTATCAAAAAAATCAAAATTTGTCACAAGAATAATAAAGAGATGACAAATAGAGAAAAGGAGGAAGAAGAAGGTAACGAAGTGGGTTAGAAATCCTTGTAAGGACAATGATTTGGGGCCCAAAGCGAAGAAGAGAGAAACAGAGTCCAACAATGTCGAACCAAAAACAGTTCGAGTGCTGAAGTAGCAAAACAAGTTTCGAAATTCGATTTTGACACACGCGAAAAAAGATAATAGATATAATAATAGTTTGAGACGGATTTTTGTGTCAATGCACCGGACTAGTTATCTCTTGACAGTGATTTTTTAGGTGCGACTGTCTTGAATGAGAAGATTGGCGGTGGGCCAGAGCTTTTTTGTTGTTTTGTTATGCACTAAACCGGAAATGGATTTTGAAATGGACAAAAACCGCCGTACGAAGACACCCGTCTCTTCTCTCCCGACCCAACTTTCTGACCTGATCGATTTCCAATATGGCGGCGGGAGTAAAAAGAAATCGGATTGAGTCACGATTTGCAATTTATTCGGGAGAAGGAGAAGAAGTTTGCCAAGTTGTGCAAATATTTCCAGTGTCAGTGGCCCGATGTTGGCTGGCAAATTATTGGATACCTGATACCCGAAGCGTGTGCTTGCTGGAAACAATGCCTGCCCTCTCTCTCCCTCTCAGCCGTCGCCATTTTTTTTGTGGTTCGGTTCGGGTTTGGTTGGTGTCGGCATGCCCTCAGGGGTCTAGGTGGGTGTTTTGACTTCAGTCATTATACTGACCTCAAGCTCCAAAAAGTCCCTGAAGGAGTTAACCCTTCTGCACTCGAGACTTTTTTTACGCGAACAAACGAGGAACTACAGAATACAGCATTTGGTGAAATTCTCTAATAACTTAAAGTTACAACATCTAAACATACATTTATACAATTATAACAACTTTCCAAACAACTGCGGAAGTTCCTCTTATATCATTATTTCTTAAAATAACGTTTAACCGCGAAAGGTTGTGCATTATTTTTGAAATGAGTCACTCATGTGCTCATTATTTTATAAATAGATTCTCGGTCAGACTGGGTAATATTTATGAAGCAGACCCTTCACAATAGTGTGCAATATTTATGAAATAGACTCTTCACAACAGTTCAATGTTTATGAAACAGATACTTCTCAAGAGTGTGCAGTATTTATGAGACCAATGCCGTGCAAATCTGTTCAATATTTATGAAAATCAATTAGCTCCATTTGCACATCTTTCAAGTTCGAAATTGCAGCCTCCGGTCCGGTTAGCGCTGCTGACAAATTTGGTTGAAAGAAATCTTATCTCCATTCAAAGAAGTATAATTCTAATATATAAAGTATAATACAATTATAAAATTATATTAAAAAATAATTAGTTACCCGTTAAGAAAAAGCGGTCAACTTAGAATTCGTCCATCAGAGCAAGTGGCGAGTGAGAGTCACCTCTCGAGTGCAAAGGGTTAAAAACCTCAAAGTTACTCTTGAGGGTAGGTTTGAAAAGCTGGTAATGAGGAAGGTTCTAGGGAGCACTATATAGCCACCTTCGTGCCAGGACTTTTCTCATTCCCGATTCGAATGTTCGATGGTCACGTGATGGCCGAACAGTTGGCGTTTTTTGTGTATGTTTTGACGGGAAGGTTTGTTTTCGAAAGAGTCGGAAAAACGCGCACAAGACACTCGTCGAGCTTTCCAAGTTTCATTCATTCTAAAAACAATGAGAAACGTTCTCCGCGGATTTATTGCCGAGGATATTCTGGCGTCAAAGGTTTTCACGGGAGATCTACAAATTTCTTAAATCCGCCCTCCAAAAGGACCCGGGGAAAGTTTTTCGTCAAGTATAAACTCAGTTATACTTATAGTTAAGACAGGAATCTTGTTATATGGTTTCCGGTGGAACTACGTCCGAGGGCACCGTTGACATTCACACAGGAAACTTTCTGACGGAGTGAATTAAGGTATCGCTCGATGTTTTGTTTGTCCCGGAAAGCTTTTCTGTGGGAACCGTTCTTGTTTCAGTTCTTTACTGTCAAATTATAGACTTCAAAGGGGTGTAAGTCCTTTTCATAGTCGAACAAAAGATTCTTGATTAAAATTAGTGGTTGGATTTGGTAAACAAACAGCAATATTCGAAGGTCGTGGTATTGAAGGGCAGTGTTATATGAACAAAATCATGTTATTTACTGTTTGAGTGGGTTTTGATTTGTGTGGAATATCAAACCAGGAAAATGAGTGTTTTGGGGGATGAACGGGGAAGGTTTGGTGGGCGGGAGGCTGGTGGCGATGGGAACGACAGTAGCACGTGAGCGTGTAGTTCGGTTGTAATGAGATAAGGTTTTCCGGCGTTCGCGAGATTATGCTGATTGTTAACCTTGGCAGCGATCTCTCTCTTTTAGATTTATTGCCCCATTGTTTTTAAGATAAATTTGTTTTTTTGTTTTATAACCATCTGAGCAGATGTTCATTCATTTCCTGAAAGTGTTCTCTGACTAATTGGTTTTGACTTTTTTTTGTATTTTTTGTCTCTTTCTGAACCTTTTCTTATTTTTTTGTTTGTTTTTATTTTCAGAATGGACGAATAAAACGCAGATTGACTTTTTTTAAAATATACTTTTGGACCTTTTCACCAACGCGATGTCTGGAAGTTCAAGAAATTCCGTAGGGGTCGAAATGGACTCCCTAGACAAAAGAACCCGGTTCCAGGTTAACAGAGTGGATGCTCAAGCGTCGCAAAACGGCGAAGAAACGGACAATGTTTGCGACGACGATGAGGATGCGAGGTGAGTTTCCAACGTCTCTTATCAATGTCCTGTATTTAAGACACGCCAAACCTCCGAGGGGGATAACAGACAATTTCCGAAGCTAAACGGGAAATGCGGGGAGTTTAGACGGAACGGAAAATTTAACAAATGTTAGTTTAACCGTGAATAACGTGACATGGGTCGTGTCCGGACCGGAAGAGACTCTGACAAAACGGAAGTGATTTTTTTGTTTTGTTCAAACGAGATGAAAATTTCCCAATTAAATAATCAGTACAAATGAGAGATTTGAAAAAAACGGAACGTTCTGCTTTTTGGTTTTCAAGTTCGTTCTATTTTTTCCTTGGCCGATGACGTTCGAACGAGTGTGTGGTGGTGGTAACGGTGGCGGCGGAGGCGGTGGTGGTGGAGACAGCTTTTCTATGGCTTTTCAGAGTTCTTTATGCCTCTCTCTCTATCCTCTGGTTTCTTCTTTTTTCTTTCTTTCTTACTAATCCACTTATTCGCGGCCTTTGGATCCATTTATGTGAGATCGCATAATATCCTTGGACCTTGATTCGAAATCGGTTAATTAGAAATTGAGAGTCAAGACGTGGACTCGTTAACTAAACGGAATCGTCTTTTGATGGGTTGTCGATGCCGCTTTTGGTTGGGTTTGATTGCTGTTGCCGGTCTGAAGGTTTTAGTTCTTCAGGTCGGGTTTTAGTTGGGGGTGTTGAGCTTATTTGGTTCTCATGAAGGAGTGGTGTGGGATCTGTCGCGTTTAGACTCTGGTTACTTCTAGCTTACTCTGAAGGTGAGTTAGGATGAATTGGCTAAACCTTTGGGTCTTGTTTTGTTAGACGGTGTTGCTAGTGTGTTTAGCTGTAGGGGTTGGTTGTTTATGGAGGGAGTAGGTGACGATAGAAGCTTTCGATATCGACCAAACATTACTTCAAACTCTTCTCCCTCTGTCTACCTCTCTTGATCTGTACTCTCTCTTTCGACATTCTTGAAAATCAATCAAATCCTTGGATCCTTTGTGTCTTTAACAGTGTCACGTGACTTTTTAACAGAAAATAAATTGGAACGGGGTCGACGTACCCTCTCTTCTCTTCTTCCACCTCCTCGAACGGTTTGTCTTACTTTAATCTCTTTCGCTTTCGACGGATTTGATTCCTTGTAAATGGTTAAACAAGAAGAAATTTCCAACCTGGCTTGTGTCCAAAGCGATTTTGCTCATCCCTGTCTTGTTAATGGCTCGTCAATTTCGGTTTTTTAAAAAAGTTTCTTAAGAAGCCGCCGCAAGGAAACTGAAGCTTTCGCTCAAAGGGGTCCCCTCCATGGAGGTGTCTGCACACCTGACGGGAAATTTTTTTCATGGGAGCAGAGGAGTCAGTTGGGGTTTTTAGGCGCGTTTTGCAATTTTTCTTTTTTTAATGGCCACGGTTGGTTGGCCGCATTATTTATGATCATGTAACAAGTGTTAGGAATGATTGAGAAAGCTTTTTGTGTTTAGAAATTGCTGAAATGTTTTTTAATTGCTGACTTTGTTTTATTATTATTAGAGATTTGACAGAAGAGAAAATTGCGAAGTGTTTTTGGCAAAGCTTTTGGGATTTGTAACTATTTCGCCTGGAAATTGGTTTTTGTGTCGTTTTTTTAAAAATATTTGTATAGTTTGTGGGTGTTGGGGAAGACTTTGGGAAGGAGATTGTCCTCGTTCACGATCGAGATGATTATGTTTTTAATGTTGTTTATGATTGGTTTGGTTACAGAGGAGAAAACGATGAGGAAAGGGTTCGCCTGTATAGCGAAAGCTACGACACGAAATACGCCAAGAGCTTCCGTCATTTCACCAGGGAAGCTCTCCCGAGAATGGATAACTACAGGAATATTATGTCGATACACGCGGCGTATAGACCCACGTTGGATGAGCTCCACGATGCCACATTGCACGGAAAGGTAATAACCGTGTTCTGTTCAATCCCGGGTTTAGGTCGGTTGGTGGATATCATTGGCAAGACAAACGAAACTCGGCGATGATCAAAAGTAGATCATTGTGTGTGTTCTTATTAATTAGTTTCCTTTTATGGGTCTAACCGAATTTTTATTCGGGTAGCCATGCTTACTTGTAAGCCATATTTGGACACCTGGTGTCTGGCATAGCTTCACGTCTGATATTGGGGCCGGGTGACGATGAGGATTTTCTCTTTCTTCGGTTTATGTTTGCTAAGCGATTAAAATCTGAAGAAAGGAGGAATGAAAGACTTCTCCTCAGAGATGAGGAGCTTTTCAGTCGGTTCGATACCAACTGGAGTAAGTCACCGCGAGGAGTCGTCTTGCCCACGGGTATTTTCAAAATGGGGTCGAAGCGACCTTAAAATACGGTTCTGCATCCATTGTGAGCGATTTACGGTTATTACTGTCTGCCTAGGAGCAGAAGGAGGAGGACGGGAGGGAAGGAAGGAGGGAGGACGGTTGGTTCGTTAGGATAGATCCAGGTTGCGTTCTCTAAATGGAAAGGACGGTCTTAAAGGTTGGCCAGAAGACTGTGAGAGAGGGCAGTAGACAGACACGATTCGTTCTTGGCTTATTTATGGGCGTTTTTGGAGAAAGTCAGAGCCGTCAAGGAGGTGTTGGTTATGCTGATTTGGGTGGGAGGGGGTGGGTAAAGTATTTCTATCTTCTTTTGTTTTTTGTCTTTTTTGGAGGTCTTTTGGAGACTTTTCCTCTCTCTTTCGCATTTGGAATGTTAGTTTCTTTGGAGTCTTCTGTTGTGTGTTTGAACCGTGACCCAGATCAGAGAGAGGGTGAGGGGGAGTGGGTGACTTTCTTAAATCGACCCAAATTCCTAAGTAATAGTTTCACAGTCAAAACCCCCAAAGGGGGTCAAAAAATTGGAATTTTTAGGTTTTAATGACATGAAAGTCATTAATTTTTGGTTTGTGAAGGTTAGGGTGAGAAGGAGAGTTGAAGGTAGGTAGGGAGGGAATCAAAACCTTAATTTGAATGTCAGGCTTTGTAACTGAACTTCCAGACGACTTAGGTTTTCTCTTTCAATTTTGCGGTTTACTACTTTATGTTGTGGATTCCTACTATTAATACCAAGGAAAATTGGCTCCTGTGGTTTGAGGGGAGGCTTTTGAAAACATTTTGAGTGAAAGGTTTACTAAGGAAAGGTTTTCTGCTTGTGTCAGCCGATGCCTATCTTTGTATGGTTTTGTTGGAAGGTTTGCTTTCGGGTTGATTAAAGAGGTAGTAGGAGTTGTGGTGGAGGTAGAAGAAAAGGAAGACAAGTGGAATGAAAGTTCTGGAGTTGTAGATATGCGTGGTGGTCATTTGAAATTTTTTTTGGCGTTTTTAGCGCGTGAAAGCCGAACGCTTGTCTGGCATCTTGTCAAAATTCGTTAATTTTAGTTTGAAAGTTTTTTTTTCCTTAATATTCATTTCTGCCCACAGAATAGTTGAGAAATTCGTTCTTCCTGTTCCGGAAAATCGATAACCGAAAGTCGGGTATTCGATTTGGGTCGTCGCGTCCGTAAGAGAAACATAGACAAGATAGATCTCGATGATGAGTCAGAATCTGATTTCTTTTTCTTTTTTGATTTGAGATACTACCCACGTTAGTTTTGATAGAACTAAAGAAAAAACGCGCGGAATAGGCACCGCCATTCTTGGTTTGGGCAGATCAGAACCTGAAGTTGGAAAAGCAGAAAAAATGCGGTGACGTCATCGCTTCCTAGAAACGCCTCTACGAACTCACTTATCGCGGTCTTTAATACCGTAGATATTTGGCATCCCCGCACACTTCTACCTCCACCTCTCTCCTCTTAGAACCTATTATTCGTTGAATAGACTGGTAACGGAAGATTATAATGGTTCGCCTACTGATTGGCTGGCCGGTCGGTTGGTGTGTGTGTGTTCGCGGCCGATGGGCTCCAGATTTGGGTTTGGAATATTAATGACTGCCTTTGGGGCCAAGGTGTGATGTCTGACTGTTAGTGAGTACCTGGATGAAGCCCCCCCTACTCTCTCGAGAGCCCAGGATGTTTTGTGTGTCCTCTTCGGGTTCGCACCTTGAAACCGTATGACGCAGGTCTAGCCTGCCTACTTTGATTTTGTCAGGGTTGCCAACGGTTTTGATGAATAATTTCGTTGAACGTTTCCTTTCATGAGGGCATTAATTTTCCATCCGTCACGACTTTCCTCTTTGCCGATTTGCTATAAGTTCCCCTCATCTTTTGTTTTTATGTCTTATTGGGACAAGGTTTCGTCGGTGGCACCTGTACAAATACAACCGAGACGAATGTGTATTCAAAGTCTTACGAGCCTACCGGCTATATGACGTGCTCTAAAATGAGCGTTAGGTCTTTCGGAGGAGGAGGAGAAGTTGGTCGATGATTATAAGTAACCGAAATTAGGATTCCTGAACCTGCCCTAAGAACCTGAACCATGAGAAGTTGTTTTAACTTACGGAATGTCGACAAATTTTTTTTCTTTGAGTTCGTTAATTAGAAAAACAAACTCGGAAACGTTTTTCAAGGACGTGACACATCATCATTGAGGACCGGCCGGAGATGATGTCCAAGCCTCCTGGGTTTCCGGTAGCCAGAAGACTTTCGTCGGAATCAACTTGGTGAACTTTTGACTCGTGCGTAGTGTCGTGTCTCGGAAACGGTCTTCGCCCTGATTTTGTTTGTGCGTGGCACTGAACACAGGTGGAGGAAACCGTTGAACAAAGTTAACAGACAACGAAAGAATGAAAACAAAAGATGTTTTATTTATTAACACCTTGGAAAGATCATTTTCTTTACGACAATAACCTAGGATGACCTCGGAAATCGGGTTGGAAAGTGCACATCAGTCAGGTTTCATTGGCCTCACCTGAGTTGTTGTTATAATTGAGGGAGGGCAGGAAGGAAGAAAAGTAGAATGGTAGTGAGGACGGGGGCTTGTCTTTTGTTTCAAGTCTTGGGCTTGGTTATTGTATGAAGACAATGTCAAAAACACGCGGGGAGTGTAATATCAAGGACAATCCGAAATAAAAATGTGGGAAGTTGAGTTGTTGGGAAATCGGTCAAGCTGGACGAAGCGTCGAACTCTACCACCAAACCTGGGTGAAGGAAGAATGGTTCGAAAGTAGGTTTCCAAAAGATAACGGAGCACCCCCAGAACTGGTTCAGTGTTTAGCTTCATACGGATCTTCTTAACCTCAGTGATTGGGACTCTTCCAGTCACCTCCAATTGATATTGTAGACAGTATAACTTGTAAAGGTGTCTGTAGAAGGTAGACGCAACTTCCAAACAGTTACGATACGGCGGGATAGAACACTCTCGTCTTTCAAAATTGCGGAAGCCATTTTGTCCCGTCCTGACAAAACACAGAAAAAAAAGAAATTTATGTCGCTGGAGTAATTAAAGCTTGTAATTGACATTGACCTATCAATTGAGTCAATTGGACCTCAGCAAATGACTGCTTAACCTTTGGTTGCTTACGTTGACTAATACAATTACGGAGGTTGTCACAATGAAAAAAAAGTTTTTCCTTTTTGTTTTACTGTTGAAATGGGATGAGACAGCACGAGAAGATGGCAGTGATGTCATCCCCGTTAGGTGCTTTATCATCCTTGTTAGTCTTTGGTTAGGTTTTGGTGGATGTGGCGGACGAGAAGTCTTCTTAGTTCCTCGGGTTGGCCACTTTGATCTTTTAGTGAAGATAGAACTATAGTCTCTTCGTCTAAATATCTGTACTACTTGTAAGAGTTTGCAGATAATGGTGTCCCATCCTTGGAGACTCGACAGGACGAATGGAAACATGAATCCGAATCCAAACTTCCATTGGTAACCGAGGGGACACAATATTCGTATTACGCGGTCTGGTGGGGTTATCGTGGTTGACGAGGTTATCACGGAGACGTAATCCTCGGAAAATTTAACTCGATCGTAAATAGAAACGAAAACCGGAAGTAAATTGTTTACATTTTGTAATAGACAAAATTTGTTATCTTTTGACTTCCAGCCTGCCGAAATACCAACCACAACGAAGAATGGAGAAGAAGGAGGGACCGTCAAGTTCGGATGGGTTCAAGGTGTCCTCGTCCGATGTTTACTCAACATCTGGGGAGTCATGCTGTTTCTGCGGTTGTCATGGGTCGTGGGACAAGCGGGAGTAGGTAAGGAAAAATGGGAGGAAGTGGGGGGGGTTAATCCGGAAATGGGATTTTTGGATTTGGTGTCGAGGAATGGCCCCTCAATCCCTTTCTTGTTGTTTCTTTTGGCGAAGATGAAAAGGAATTAATTAATGAGTCAGTTCGTTGGTTGAAGTCATTTTGTCGACGTTAATTACAGGTCGGTTGACTCGTAAACATTAATTTTATTAAACGTTTAATTAATTTATTATCGATTAATTTTTCAATAAAAATGGTTAGTTGGTCTTTAATTATGTTGTGCGAGTCCGCCCACTTTTATCTCTTGCGAGCTTTTGTTTCCGTTTTTCTAAGTAAACACGTTCGGATCCGTTCGCTTTAGATTATCGTCTCGTATAGGTATAGCCCGTTTCTATTCAATTTAATAAACCACTACGTCTGTCCCAGGTTGGTACCATTGGTACTCATAAATTCCTACCAAATTAATTTCAAAATGTTGGCTCGGAATATGTGCCCAAAAGTCAATACTAAATTTATGAAAATAGTATATAACAATACATACAGTCAAGATGAAAATATTAGGGGATACTGTAGTGTTGTTTTATACTGTAATAGTAAATACAATAATATTACATTCAATGACTTGTACCAAAGTGAAATCAACTTACCTGTTGTTTGTAGTGTTGTCAGTGTAACTTATAATCTTTCAGTATAATATTTAAAAAAATGCTAAAAGGTAGTTTAGTTTACCATTAGTTGTGTTAGTTGCTGGCTAAAGGGGGCTGTAGACACGTGCGTAGATTGCCTGAGGTTTAGTCCGTTCATGTTCTTGGGGTGTTACAGACATCTTGATGGTGTCTGCAGGTAGAAAAATTAAACGAGACTTTTGGTAAAGGTGGGAGTTTCCACTCTTATGGCACTAAAAATATTTGAACCAAAAAACTAACATATAATAGTAGTAGTAGTCGCGAAAGTCTAAAATCTAATAGTGTAGTGTACTGTTAAGAAAAACATTGTCAAGGTTTTATGCTTTCATACTTTAAAACTGCAGCGTGCAATATTTATAATTTATATTCCAAGATCATCACCATCATCATTAGATCCACAGCTCTGTATGGGCCTTGGCCTTCCGTAAGAGTTCTCCATTTCGTCCTATCCAATGTGCATCTCCTCCAGCTTTGGATTTGAAGCGCTTCGGACGTCGTCCCGGTCTTCCCTTCGGGCTTCCCTTTAAAGATTTTAGGCTCAGCCTGTCATTGGCTCTTAAGACATGGCCTGCCCATTCCAACCTCCTGAGCTTGACGGAGGTGACGATCCACTATTCCAAGATAGTGTGCAGTATTTATGAAACGAATTATTCAAGAATGCTTTGTATTTTTGAAATGAAAACTCCTAGAAAGTGTGCAATAGTTAGGAATTAGCGATTTCATATGTATAAGTTAGCTCGACAATATTTGTAGCCATCTTGTGCTGCACCGACAAAGCCCTTAAGATTTGATATATATTTAAATCCGAAAGAGGTTAAAATTCCATCCATCTTTTGAATTATATTTACAATTTATACTGAGATTACATGCTGCCAAATGAGCTTTAGCATGGTCCTGCTCTTTGTATATGAAACTAGATTCTTCAGTTTCTGAAAATTTTTCTCGTATAGCCGACATATGGCCCCTCTTCAATAATCATTAAATGTTAAATACATAAATTTATAAAAATGTTTATAGGCGGGATTTTAATTTAAAAGACAGATCACCTCATATGAATAACATCAGTAGATATGTTACTTTACGGCTCTGAAATTTTTCATTTTTAAGTTTTTGGAGAGATGAAGAAGGATGGTACAGTTTTTTATGTGTGGTTAGTGTAAAGATGTGATTAGATATAGTGTATATTGAGTTTTTGTTTCTGTTGGACAGGTCAAGCAATGATCGTCATCCTGGGAGCAACTGTCGTCACAACAATAACGTCGCTATCGATGTCTGCCATAAGCACGAACGGAGTCATAAAAGGAGGTGAGGTTTTGGACTCAAATTTGGAGGGGCTGTAGTGTTGGAACAGTTCTAAACTCGTATTTTGCTGTTGTAGGTGGAACTTATTACATGATATCAAGATCCCTCGGTCCGGAATTTGGCGGTTCCATCGGTTTGATATTCTCACTTGCGAACGCCGTCGCCTGCGCCATGTACGTCGTCGGGTTTTGCGAATCCTTCACATCACTTCTGGCGACTTTCGACGTGAAAATCATCGACGGAAACGTGTCCGATATCAGAATCATCGGCTCGATCACTGTGTTGGTTCTCACGGGAATCGTTTGCGTCGGAATGGAGTGGGAAGCGAAGGTGAGGAGGAGAAAGGAGAAGAGGAAACGTTAGGAGATGTGTTCGTGTTACCGTAAACGAGGAAGTTGCTACTTAGGAACGAGATTAGTAGCTAAGCTGGGTTGTGTGCCAGTTGGAGCAGGCACCACGAATTATGTTCGTGATACCTCTTCTAATGAGAGCTTTCAGGTCGAATCAAGAGCATCAACTCGGAATCCGTTCTGGCTGTTTTATCGATTAGTTTCGGTTCGTTTTCTTGCCAAGGTTGTAGGAGTCATTAAAAACCACCGTCGGCTGTGGCTGTGTGTGTGGCTGCCTGCCCGTAATCACTTTACCGAAGTCTTTAAACAAGCGATAAAACGGTTCGAAGAGATTTTTATGATACCTGTTGGGGAGAGGTATCCACCGCGTCATCCATTCTAACAGTTATCCTCTGATTTACGATTTGGTTTTGATATTTTTCAGGCGCAAGTTGGTTTGCTTGTTATATTGGTCGTCGCCATATTGGATTTTATGTTGGGGACTATCATCGGGCCCAAAAGCGATGAGGAAAGAGCTATTTGCCGGCTTTCAAGTGGTTAGTCTGTGAGTCATGAATCGTGTCTTGTCTTTGAGTCGAAGGATTGTCATCAATTTCCGGCTTCTTCTGGTGTTAAATTTAAGTCATCCTCTCTAGTCTTTCAACTCTTGGACGGGTTCTTAGATTCCCTTCAGAAAGACATTATCACTGGGTAGTTTTGTAAGACACCCAACTAGATTCCAACCCTTTTTTTGATTCAGTCTCTTTCAAGTCCGTGGACTAGAGCTAGGTAGTGGTGTCTACTTATAGTATGTAGTCTATGGGATATCCTCTCTTCGTATGGGGAGGGAGAGGGGAATAGTCTGATTGCCTTACTAGCTAATGACTTGTATGCCACGATTAAGACTGACTGACGCTTCAAACACAATACAAAGGTCAAGAATACACCCTCTGGAACTAGATCTTAATATCTCAAGAAATTTAAGGAGCGTAATGACGTCACATCCGTTTTCCCGGTTCCGAAGATCCTTGAAACATTCTCATCCTTTTCAAAGGAGAAATGTTGTAAGATATAAATAAGGAATTAGTAAGAGTTATGGTCGACGATTGTGGATGTTAATGTATGATAATGCATCCGGCAGAAGCAGGCGTTTTAAATCAGTGACGTGTTCAGGCCCACAGAGTTTTTATTATTTTTATATTACTCGACATTGAGCCGCGGACTTAAAGCTAATTTATTTTATCGATCTATTTATTAATATTATTTATTTATTTCAGATTCTTTGCTGAGCGAAAATTTCTGGCCGGACTACAGACCCTTCGAGAACACAGATCACAATTTCTTTTCAGTCTTCTCGATATTCTTTCCGGCTGCAACGGGAATCCTGGCCGGAGCGAACATATCAGGGGATCTGGAGGTGAGTTAGAAGAGAAGTCATGTTTGGTTGGAAAGTTGGGAGGAAAAGTTGTTGACGGATGGGAGGAGATTTGAAAGAAGTTGTCAGCAGTGGTGGGCAGGAGGTTTTAATAAGCAGTTTGGTGTTTGTAAAGTTGTGAGCTCTGTTGGGGTGTGGGAAGATGATGTCTTTGAAGAGTTATGTGGAAGTAATTTGGCTTTGATTTCTTCGAGGGGTTATTGATTAAATTATTATCTGTTTGACTGGTTTGGTTTATAATTCGGAAGAATGGAGTCGTGTTGGAGTCGCTTTGTTTCCTAGATTGTGAGGAAAGTGAATCGAGAAGGTGGCATTGGTATACACAAAAGTAGGAAGTTAGAACCTGTTAGGACTACGAGGTAGTCTTTCCGGAAAGTTTTTTTGCTGAATTTTTGTTTTCTGTTGTTCTCACTCTCTCCCTTTCTGTATTCCACTGTTTCTTTCCCTGTCTCTCTATCTCTCTCTCTCTTCCTTCTGTAAACAACTAATGAAAAAAAAAAATTTCAAATTATAGGATCCGCAACATTCAATACCCAAGGGAACACTTTTGGCTATTCTGATAACGACCATTTCGTACATAGTGATGGCTTTGCAATCCGGTTGGACGTTTCACAGAGATGCGAGCGGAAATGTGACCGAGTTAAATGATACTATGACTTCCCCATTCAACTGCACCTACAGAGAATGTAAATACGGTTTGCACAACACGGTTCAGGTGAGTGAATGAGTCGAGGCTTTCAACTTTTTTTTGTTGTCTGAAGAGGATATGGTTTTTGTCTAAATGAAGTTTCCGGATTTTTCTTTCAGGTGATGGAAATCGTTTCCGCTTTCGGACCTCTCATCTACGCGGGATGTTTCGCTGCGACTCTGTCCTCAGCCTTGGCCAGTCTTGTATCTGCTCCAAAAGTATTTCAAGCACTTTGCAAAGACAGTCTCTATCCGTACATCTCGTGGTTCGGTAAAGGTTATGGAAAGAACAACGAACCCGTTCGCGGATATATTCTCACTTTCTTCATAGCCATCGCGTTCATTCTCATTGGTGAGTGGTTGTCTTATCTTGTCTTCTTCCAGTTTCTTTTGGATTGTTTTCATTCTCTTGTCGGTTTTGCTTACAGGTAATTTGAATTCGATCGCTCCTTTGATTTCGAATTTCTTTTTGGCCGCATATGCTCTCATCAACTTCAGTACTTTTCACGCGTCGTTGGCCAAACCCGTGGGATGGCGTCCGACTTTTAAGTTTTACAATATGTGGCTGAGTCTTGCCGGAGCTTTACTCTGCGTTGCCGTTATGATATTGATCAGTTGGTGGACTGCTGTCATAACACTTGCCATTGTTCTCTCTCTGTATTTGATCGTAGCTCATCGGAAACCTGGTAAGTGAAGATGACCTGCTTTCTGGTCGACTGTTTGTGGTTAGTATCGGATAGTTAAAGATGATTTGAATTGCAGACGTTAATTGGGGATCGACAACTCAGGCACAGACCTACAAGAACGCGTTGACGTCGATCATTCAACTGAACAGCGTCGAAGATCACGTGAAGAACTACAGGCCGCAGATATTGGTTCTGAGTGCTTTGCCCAACAACCGTCCTCAGCTCATCGATTTCGCGTATTTACTCACAAAGAATCTTTCTCTTTTGATCTGTGGCCATGTGATCAAGGTAAAATGATCCAAATCCGAGGGTTTGTTCTGTTTCGTTGAGTGAGTGATGTTTATGTTGTCGTCTGGTTTTCTCCTTCAGGATCCTGTTCCTCAGCGTATCAAAAACATTCTCGCTTACCGCAGCAGTACTTTCCTTCGGGCTCACAAGATCAAAGCATTCTATGCTCAAGTGGATGAATTGAGTTTCGAAGCCGGAGCCAAAGCTCTCCTCCAAGCATCAGGAATCGGGAAATTGAAGCCGAATATTTTGCTGATGGGTTATAAGTCGGATTGGCGGACTTGCAAGCGAGAGGAATTGGTTATGTACTTCAACGTGTTGCAGTAAGTCGAGTGCACCGTCGGTTTTTGCGTCGGATTTGGGTCAGAGTGGTTCGCCAAATTTGTTTGTTTTGTTTCGCAGCAAAGCATTCGACATGTACATGGCCGTGTCTATACTCCGTCTGAAGGGCGGATTGGATTATTCCAAATATCTCTCGGAGGATGAGGAATACACGAACGGACACGTTCAGCCGGTCGGAACGGCGACCAACTTGAATACACGTCAGCATTCGCAAGAATTCATTCCAAGGAACGAAAGTTTCATTCAAATGTCTGCAGGTGAGCTAAGGGAATCGGATAAACAGCCGTTTGATGAGAGCGGGGGCTGGTTGGAAGGGAGGGGAGGTCAGGGAAAACTTTTTAGGCGAACTGATACGACGACAAGGTCAATGTGCTTACAAAAGCGATTGTCGACTTGTTCAAAAAAATCATTTTTTTCTTTTTCTCTTCTTATTCCCAGACTTTACCAAGTACTTGCAAGTCTACTTTCGAACGGGTGGACGACGCGGTAAGAGTCCCAAGTGGAGAGAGAACGGAATAATGCTTGAGTAACAGAAGAAGGGCTCGAGGAACGAAACACACCCCCCGTCGACTGATTGTGTTTCGTTCGTCGTTCCGCTTATAGCCTGAATTTTTAGTTTGACATTTTGAAATGCTTTTGTTTTATTATTTTATTTATTTATTGTGTTGTTGGCTGATGTTTTGATTAATTCAAAGCTAGAATGACGAGCTTTAGTGATAGCGAAGACGACCAAAAATTGTTTTGAGCTGATTGTTGTTTGTTCTAACAGGCTGCTAGATTTGTTTTTGTTGTTTTAATTCTGAAAGTCAGTTTGATAGATGTTTTTGATGGGAGCTTACTGAAATTGATGAGGAGATGCAATAACAAATGTTGAATTTTCCCTAGCCAGCAGTACCAGCGATTTGACAGCGCCGTCTACTCCCAACCTGAACAAGAATCGGAATCGAGTGAGCGAAAGTCCGAATCCGGAAGCTCAAGAACCGGACACGACCGTCGTAGACGTTACTACGGAAAAGAAGAACAGCAAAAAGGAGAAAGCAAAGAGAGAATCGAGAAGCGATTTGTTTAGGTGAGTGGTGATGGTGGTGGTGGAAGGAGGATTTGTGTGATGGATGAGATGAGTGAAAATTTCGGTTTGTTTTTAGGGGTCCAGGCGGTGCCGAACTGCCGAAAGATGTGTTGAACAGTCTCACACAGTTTCAGAGAAAGCAGAAGAAGGGAACGATCGACGTTTGGTGGCTCTACGACGACGGAGGACTCACGCTGCTTTTGCCCTACATCATAAGCACGAGGTCGAATTGGTCTAATTGCAAGTTGAGGGTTTTCACTCTTGCTAACAAGAAGGATGAACTCGAGTTCGAGCAGAGAAGGTGAGTACAGAAGGGGGAGAGTCGCGAAGGAATTAAGCTAAGACGCCATTTTGATTGTTATGGTTTGTCGACAGCATGGCCAGTCTTCTCGCGAAATTCCGGATCGACTATTCGGATCTCACGGTTATTCCAGACATAACAAAGAAACCGCAGGAGAAAACTTCCTCTTTGTTCGAGCTTCTCATTCAGGATTTTAAGGTGAACGAAGAAGAGAACACGGAAGCCTCCAGTCAGGAAGAAGGTAGAGGATGGTTTTAACTTTGTATTGTTTCCCTTTGTTTCAGAACTCGGTTGCTTTATCACCTTTCTTACTTTTCAGTAGGAATAACTGAGGCCGAACTGCTCGCGACAAAAGATAAAACCAACAGGCACCTCAGACTGAGAGAACTCTTGATGGAGTATTCGATGGATTCCAGTTTGATCGTCATGTGAGTAACCCAACCAATCAAAACAAAAAATGGAAAGTGTTATACTGTAAACTGTACGAGTTTGACTTTCGTTTCAGGACTCTACCCATGCCCCGGAAAAACGTGGTGTCAGCTGCCCTATACATGGCCTGGTTGGAAATATTGACCCAGGACATGCCTCCGTTTTTATTGGTTCGAGGAAACCAAACATCGGTGCTGACGTTTTACTCATGATGCATCCGACCACACTCACATACAGGAATCCAGCGACAGAAGATTTTCTTTTCCTTTGGTTTTCAAACTTTTGTCAGATTCTCTCTCATTCTTCCCCTATCTATCTCTCTTTCTAACCTCCCTTGATGGGAGGAGGGGGTGTGGGGTGTTAAGAACCATCTTCCTTCATCCTTCAACTGGATAATTAATTTATTTCTTTCTGTCAAGTGATATACATTTTAGATCTGTCTGTCCTCTGATCTTTTTTTAACAGTCCGTCCGATCGATGTAGGTCATCGAAGTATTTTTTTGCCGTCTTTTTGTGTTTGTTTTTTAATTTATTGGGAGGGTTAAAAGCCAAAAAGGTGGTGAAGAAGAATTCACCCCGACACACAAGCGGAAATTGAAAAAAATGGTTTTGATTGAATGAATGACTGATTTGTTTCGATTGTGTCGTGTTGTGTGGAACGTGGCAAAGAAGTAGAAGATGAACATCTGGATTGATTGTCTAGGAGGATTGTCTTCTCTATTGTTTTTATTTCCGGTATGACGAATAACCCTTTTCGGACATGGTTAACTCCCAGTTTCATTTTTAATTATTTAACAATTTTTTTGTCATTTTTATGTAATGGATAAGTAAAAAAAGAAAGATTTTATAAGGAAATCAATGAAAATGGAAATATATACTTGTAATTCCGCTTTTTTTATTCGAACATACAAAGTATAAAACTGTAAAATGTTTTTTTTGTTCTTTAATTAGTACTCCTATTGTCCTCTTCCGAAGTCGCTTTTTCCGTCTAACCCATCCAAGGGTACGAGTGCGCAGAGTACCGCGCCTCTCCCTTCCCGAACTCCTTCGCCTCCTCCTTCAGGCCAGGCCAGTTTCTCTCGCACTCGAGGATTTCCCGCAAAATTCTCGGGTGAGAGATCCTGACCAATTGCGCCGCAGAGGCGCTTCCTCTGCCCTATTGACGTGCGCGCGTATTCCTAGCCTACGTTGCGCCGTGTCCTCCAAACACCGAGGTGGCGGCGCATCATCGGCTCATTCCGGATCCGTCACAGGTACCTCCCGAAGCACCTGTGTCATCCGGTCAGGGAGGCAACACCATTTTCAGAGAGCGCCCTTGGTTTTTATTTATAGAGGAAGTGGGGGAACCTTTCAAAGGCATCTGGGAAGGTGGCCCGGATAGTGTGGAATTTTTACCCACTACCTCTTTCAGAGGGTCAAAAGGAGGAAAGACGGGCCTCTCCTGGTCAGGCAGACCGACAATAGGTAGAATAATGGGATACAGAGGGAGTGAAAGGTAAGCAAAAGCAGTCAGCAGAAGGGAAAAGGAGGCTAGATAGTGAGCGCCCTTGTGTTGGGTCGCGCTCAATGCCCTCTGACTGGGGCCTCCTCGCCCTCGGCCGGCCGATCACTCCACCTCCTGATCAGGACCCTTCAGGCTTGCCGCCCCTCACAATCCCAGGATTGTGGAACACCCCCTGGATGTTGCCCTGTATTCCTGTCCCATGTCGTCTATAGATCTATAGGAATCTGCCTGGTGGTCCATCGGTGGAACCTGTGCGGCGGTAGGCGTCCTCTTCCCGGTACTCCACACAGGTGCCCCGCACATGAGCTTTGACAGGACTACTCCCCAATACAGACAGCTTACCCTGCCCACCCCCACCACCAAGGTTCGGAAGGAGTGACCCAATTGCTTGAACCATCCTCGTAGTTTGGGGTACCCCACTCCAGAAGTGGGGTTCGAAGCCCTACCTAACGTCGAGGTGGAGCCCCAGACCCTCAATTTCAGATTCCACCTCCATCCTCGCCTGCCCTACCTGCATCCACGCCTGCGGGGATGCTGCTTCGGGCCGTGGGACTACAAATTTTTGACCACCGCAGTCCTAACTCCTCAATCCCTTCGACGATGCGCTCCGTGGACGGCTCTACGAGCGCCATTGTCCTGGGCGACCTCCACCCCTGCCATTACCAGCATCGTGATCTGCATAACACGTGAGAGGGACGGACAAGCCTCTAGTTTTGGCGTCAGCGCCATATACCGGGTGTATCGTCGGTGGTCGCATGGCCTTCGAAGGTTGCATAGGGCATCCGACCACCAGTGCGCGGTTCATCCTGGGCATCAATGCGTCGCATAGCGTCGCTAGGACGTCGCATATACTGGACGCCTTATAGGGTTTAAGGAAAAGCAGGAAAAAAGGAGAGAGGATACAGAATATACTGAAAATTATTTTTTATAAAAAATATATATTACGCTATAAACAAATACAATGAAAACTACAAATCCACGTGAAAATATATAGAAGAAAAATTAAAAACAGAGAAACAAAAGAAAGTATGAAAGACAGACTATTAACAGTAAGAGAGCTGATCCTTTATGAGTAAATCCGATCCCGAATTCCAAATTGAACAAATCAAACGATACAGAAAATCAAATTCATCAGTCTTACAGTTTCGGTTTTGTTTTGTTAATCCTCAAAATCACAAAATGAAACCAGTTTTCAAATTGTTCGAATGCTTTCAATTCCTCTTCTCCTCAATATTATTACAATACATATCTTCATATTTACAATTTACTATAACATCATACAGTACATATAATATAATTAGATTATCTGGTAGGTGAACGAACCTAAAATGACGACTAAGTAGCAAAACGAAAAAAAAAAACAAATTTGTGCCTTAAAAATATTATCCTAACAAAACTTGTACGTCAGCGAATCACTTAATAATATCAATATTTTATACTATATTTATTTGTTTATATATTTATATATAAAAATCGAGGAAATTGTTCGACTTACGTATTATAAACATGAAACTCGTGAGAAAACGAAACCCGATTTCAGTGTTTAGAGCTGTGATGGCGAGCTTTAGAGCCGGATGAGTGACCCAAGAAGACTTTCTAGGTGACCCTGTCTTGGTTTGGTAGCAAATTTAAATTTCCGAAAGGATTTGGAGCTTAGAGCCGTCACAAAATGGAGAATTTCAGAAGTTGCGCACACTTTCGGGAAGAATCTAATTCGGTAGTGATGCGCGCTCGTGGGGGAAGAGTGTGTTTCCTATATAATGCACACTGCAGAGCAGGTTTTATTTCAAAAGTAATGCACAGAGCTCAGCAGATTCTGTTTCAAAAGTAACGCACACTTTTTGAAAATTTACTCTAGAAATAATGAGCGCTTGTGGGGGAGCAATGCATTTCATAAATAATGCACACAACTGCGCATATTTTGTTTCAAAAGTAATGCACACTTTTTAGAAGAATCTCCTCCTTGAGGGAGCAATGCACGCTGGTGGGGCAGAGTGCGTTTTATTAATAATGCACATCACTAAGTAGATTTTATTTCAAAACTAACGCACGCACGATGAGAGAAGAGTGCATTTCATAAATAATGCACACTAACTGCGCATATTTTATTCCAAAAGTAATGCACACTTTTTTGAAGAATCTATTCAAGAAATAATGCACGCCGCTGAGTAGAATCTGTTTCAAAAGTAACGCGCGCTTCTGGGAGTGATATGCGGTCGTGGGGGGAAGAGTGTGTTTCATAAATAATGCACACTGCGCACATTTTATTTCAAAAGTAAAGCACACTGCTAAGATCCTGTTTCAAAATTACAGACTCTTTGTGAAGAGAGTAATGCACGCAAAGTAGGGGACGAGTGCATATAATAAATAATGCACACTGCTAAGCAAACTACATTTCAAAAATAACGCACACTAGTAATAAAGAACTCAATCGATAAACGGTATGATACGTTTGATAATAATTCATTTCAAAAATAATGCACAATTTTAAGCTATTTCGATTCTCCCACACGCCTCAACTTCATCAGTGTTGTCACTCACCCAGGGGCCAAGAAAAGGCTCGCCATCACTGGTATACTATCTCTGACCAAAGTTTTCTTGTGACTCAATAAAATTTATTTAAAAGGAAAAAATAGCTGGAGACGGTCCTGTCAGTAAGACTCAAATATAAAAATTTGTCAATGGTAACTATTTCTTAAATTTACTTCAATTTCAACCTTGCCCACCAACTATTTGTAACTTATTCAAAGCTTTAAGCTTTCAATTTAATGAAAATCAAACTTTCTCATCCGAGAATCAAGCATTTCCGGTTCAAAATGGCGGAAAAGTGGTTCCAGTCTTACGATAGGTGAAATAACCGATTTGCTAACCACGATGATCTAAATGCGGTACTGGTAATCACCTAAACTCCCGATGAAGTATACAACTAATCAACACCTCTGAGTTTGAAAGGTTTGGTGTGTTCAGGTTGCTTATTAAGCTTAAAATAAACCTTCGCTTCTCCTCCTCCGAAAGGTTTAAAAACCCAAAATCAAGACGACTCACGTCATAAAAAGAAAACCGTACGCGTGCGTAAGGGAGCTTTCATAAAACCGGAAACACATACTCCAAAAATCCAGCAGTTTGTCCGATAATCCCAACTTCCGGTTAAGGTCAACCAAACATTTTCCTCCCACCACCCAGCTAAGTATCAATTCCTAATCTAGAAAAAGGGACAGATAAGAGACAGACAAACACCAAGAAAGAGGACCGTCTCCAAAACTTTCACTACCCCCAAAAAGAAAATTTTCCCGACAGCGTTCTAACGATAAAAATGACGTCATCACTTCGTTTAGCTAAAAATTCATCTTTTCCGCTCTCAAATTAAAATAAATAAATTTTTTAAAAAATTATTTTCGAAGAGAGATTAAACGTGAACGAAATAACTGTTAAAAAATTAATAAGTCAATCAATCAATCAATCAATCCGGTGACTTATGGGGTACATCGTTGTGCATAAAAAAATTAATTTCGAATTAATTGTATGAATTAGTTGGTTTGCAACGAGTTTTAACTAATTTGAGTGCTTTTACCCTTTTTGTTAACTTGTTCTCCATCATCCTTCTTCGTCATCTTCTTCTCCTCCTCCTCCTCTTCTTCTTCTTCTTCTGTCCTTGAACAATTTCCCAAATTACTAGGAACATTTGTTTATTCAATTAATTGAATACTTTTCTTTGTTCAGATTGATTCGATTCCCTCCTCCGCTAAGTTTGGTTGCGTATACGTTTAAAACCTGGAAATTCAAACAAACACTGAGATTAATATGATGTACAGATGTATAATGTATGTATGAATGTATAGAACAAGTCAGGGGAGTTTTCATTAGAATGAAAAATCTGCTCTGCCGTCCTTCCTGTGCTCCTATACGGCAACGAATATTGGACCTTAACCAGAACACTGGAAAAGAGGATGGAGGCATTCGAGATGACGGCTCCAGTTTCGCTAATAAGGCGATAAGAGAAAATTGCAGAATTACTTTGGACGAAGTGTTTGTAAAATATACAAGAGAAGAGCTGGCGAAGCTTTGAAAAACTTTCCGTCGCCTAAGCAGACCCGATTGTTTAAAAAAAAAGCAGAAAAGGCAACGAAAAATTTTTGGTAAAAGCCAGAAAAGCGGAAAGAGACTATAACAAAATGTAACAAAGAGAACAAGCCCGGATTGATACAATCAAAAAGCTGAACAACCAAACCGTATTGGTCGCAGCACCTACCAAAGCAGAAATGGCTGACTTTTATAAGGAAATAGAAAAAGCTTTGAAGATACTAAAGCGGTCGAACTGAAGAAAAAGGACCCAATCATCACGATACAACATGACGATGAAGAGGACATAAAATCGCTAAAGAGAAGCCAATCAAAGTTAACATTACATTTTCAAAGAAAAATAGACAAAGAGAGCGAAAACAAGGAAAGAGAGAAAACAGAAAAAAGAAGAAGCCGGTACGAAAGAAAGCAATAAACAGAAACAGCAGAAAGGGGAAGAAAGCAGTAATAAAGTAAGACAAGGAAGAAGTAGCAAAAAGACCAACTACAGAAGGCTATTGAAGAGTTTACAAAAGCAAAAAACACTTCCAACAGATTTCTTCTCCAGGTTTCTGTAGCGTACCTGATAAATGAACGCATACTGGTCCTTGGTCTGAACGGCTCCAGCTCTATCTCTCCTCAAATTAAAAACACATTTTGGAATGTCCACCATTCTCGTTTGTTCGTATTCTCTGATACACAAATCGCATGCTATCACAGTTCCCGTTCGCCCGGTACCTGAAATCATAAATGCAATCACCACAGTCAGCATGCGAAGAAACCTCAGGGTAGCTAAACCCATCAAAGAGAGGAGACTCTACCTGGGCTGCAATGAACGACGGTAGGACTTGAGGTGGTGGCTCCATTTTGGATTTTCGTTTGAGATCGAGCTTCTATTAAGAAAGCTATTATGGAATTCGCTTCGGTTGGTACGCCTTGATCTGGCCATCCTAAGTACCACAGGTGAGTTATCTCCCTCCATAAATTCGTTTCCATGTTCTGGAACACACCCAAAACCGAATTATGTCACTTTGAGACACCGAACACCTTACATCATGTTCGACCTTACAGGTACCAACTCAATCTGCTCACCTTCAGCACTAGATGCGATATTATGTATTTCTCTTTGACGTCACGTTTCTTAAGTGTCACCTGATAGTCACCGAACAGTCGAAGATTGTCAGTGACTTCGTTTGGAGGAAGGTAGTCGGCGCATTTCTCCTAAACAAGAACAAGACAAACATTAGGAAGAGTCAAAAAAGGTGCTGACACCTCAACTAACAACCAAACAAAGTCCTTACGATGCCGTTCTCCTGAAGATCCGTGAGCATGAGTATAACTTTGCACTGTTGCTCCCAGATCATCCTCCAAAAATCTTCTAAAGTAGACTCCATAGGTGCTTGACAGGCTATATACAGTTTCTCGGCTCCTTTAAGTCCCTGCAAGAACGAACCGGTGTAAATGTTAGCACGAGTGTGTCAAGTGAGAGTCTTCAAGGAGGTCAGTTGACAGAACTTACTCGAACATAATTGGCGTTTATGTAGTCAGAGAGAGCGTCTCCATCTCTGACGGTTAGGTGAACCCTCGTCTCAGGGAGTGGAATTATGTTCGCGTATCTATTCTTCGTCTCCGCTCCTGCGGGCAGTTCATCCGCTTTCGGATACACCTGAGGTATTATGTTGAATTCTTCATAAAGCTGGTCTTTGTCCGAACTGAAATTGGCGAGTCCTGCGAAGTTCATGGGATGTGTTGGCACTTCCTGCGGACATAAATGTCAAAAAGTTGTGTAACTGACGACTTTCTCGACAACCCAATACAACATCAATGCGCACAGAATCGACTTACCGGATCGTCAAAAGCTGCATTTCCGTAGGATCTTTTCGAAGCTCTAATCCCCTTCCTCCTGACGCTGTTGTATATAGAAACACTATCGAGACTATACGCATCCAGTGAGACAGGCGTGCACCTCTGACCGTAGTTAAACCTCTTCTGTCTTCGCTTCATGATAACCTGAAAATAATATTCAAATCTCAGTTCCCGAACTTACTGAAGCCAATGATCACCGGTGGGTCATGCTTCCATTTCAGGAAATAGATGGTGCAAAATAGGTTTACATTATTTTATTTATTATTTTTGGTCGTGCCATCTTTGGGCTACATTAGTTTCAACCATCTCTCTTTCTTCTAGTGTTTCTGCCAGAAACTGCTGACTACGTTCTTGACGGAGAGAATTAGCCTTGAAGGTCGTTTTTTAATTATCCGCCCTGCTGTCAACTCTATTGAAAGAAATCTTGTCTTTAAGGGGTTGGAGACCATCCTGCTGTTTTTAATTGTCCTCAAATCGCCGACCAGAAATACTGCCAAGGTAGTGAGCCTTGGAGAGAGGATTTTTATGTTGGAAAAGTTGAAGGAAATTTGGGGTAAGGTAGAGCATAGTAGAAACAAGGTGAATTTCTCCCTCAGATGGGATTGAGCCCACGACCTTTGGATTGGCAGTCCAGTGCGCTACCACTCACCCAACAGCACCCTTTTAATTATATTCATACAGAAGTAATTTTTCAGGAAAGACGTGATAAATACAAACTAGTGGGTAAAGCCGTACATATATTGTAGTGAGCAGTGCAACATGATGCCACACCACCCCACCGAAATCAAACAAATCCTGAAAATCCGTGTTAACACAAAACAAAAGCAAAAAACTTACGAAGAGGATTCCCAACAGGATGACGCAAATTCCAGCAACGCAGGAAATAACGATGGCGGCTACCACGCTGCCTCCTAGTGGCGAATCTGCAAGCTCTGTCAGGTTCACAATAGGTGTCACAAAATCGACTTTCCGGATCTGAAAAACCAATGAATACAGTTAGTCATGTGGATTGGGAAACTTATTCACAGCCTTGTCGAAACCAAAGCTCATCCAAAACGAAACGACGAAACCTGTTCTGATTGATGTCTTTCTACCCACCGACTTCATTGAAATTATTAACCCACCCACCCACTCCATCAATAAATAAATAAATAAATAAAAATGAAATTAAAAGACATTGAGTTGAATTCCCTTCAATAAAGTTTAGATTTACGATTAATAAAATGGCGGCGGGGGGACGGGGGTTGAAAGAAAATTGAAGGGAAAAGCTCTCTCGACAGGAAAAGCCGGAAAATCTATCATCTAGTCACGCTATCAAACCCAACTCCTTATCTCAAATCATTGTTTTGTATATGTAGAGATAAACGAACTGTATTTTTATAAAACTGGTCTAAGTCCATTTTGCTGTTGGTTCTAAATATTACTGTTGTTCATTGTTTCTGCATTAGAGATAAGAGTAAGGTTACAAAGACAGCTTAACAAGTTACAAGACCACATCAGCTAAATAAAAGAGACGTATATACTTCTAAGTCTAGTTTATAACTTATACATTCTAGTTTATACGTAAAAATGTTTCATGGGAGTTTGTAATATTTATGTCATGGATTCCTAATGAATGAGCTCATTGTTTATTATAAAATGAATTCCTTAGTGAAAGTGTCACATTATTTACAAAATCAACTTTTCTCACGAGTGTGCATTACTTCTGGAATGAATTAAGTAAAAAAAAAAGTGAAATGCGGTTTGTAAAATGACTTTTTTCTTTTAATTGGACTGTGTTTGGTTAATTTATGAATGGAATTCTTCACGATAGTGTGCGTTATTTTTGAAAGAAAGCCTGCTCGATGGTGTGCATTATTTATGACATGAGCTTCTCTCCCAAGGTTATATTCCTCTTGGAATGGATTGTTACCAAAAGCAGTCCTCATCGCTTATCGAATGAGTGCATAGTTTATGACTGGGCTTTTTCACCAAAGTGTGCGTTACTTTTGAAACAAATCCTGCTTAACAGTGTGCATTATTTATGAAAAGAGCTTTTATTTACAAACGTGAATTATTCCTCGAATTTATCTCTTTCAAACAGAGTACACTGTTGTATATCAAATGAGCTTCTTTTTTGTTACCTCACGAGCAAGAGCCTCCTGAATAGTGTGCATTATTTTTGAAATGAAATTTTCTCCACGGATATGCATTACTCCTGTAATTGATTCGTTTCAAATCTGTCACGCCATCAATTCACATTAAAGCAAAGAGTTCCCCGTCATAAGTTATACATAAATACAGCACTCATTCGATAAGAGATGAAAACTAGACATTCGGAACACAAGCTTATTTCATAAATAATGCACACTACCGTGAAGAATTTCATTTATAAATCAACCTAGCACTGTCTAATTAAAAAAAGAACTTCAAATCATAAACCACATCTCACTTTCTTTTTTTTAAATAATTCATTCCAAAACTAATACAGACTCATAAGACAAGCTCATATCATAAATAATGCACACTAGATATATACTGAAGGATAAGCAACTCTCGTTTTGATGCTGTCATTGTAATGTAGGAGTCCTCAGCCTTGAACCAGGGAACAATATGGCGCCCACAGAACATTCTACGTGTGTCCGCAATAATCCCAACACGACGAAAAATTATTTTTGTCATAAATGTGAGTCTTAGTTTTAGTATATCCTATAAATTATTATATTTTAATCAAATTGTTAAGCAAACTATACTTTTGGAGATTGAAAGGGTCCATCTCTCTTCCACCAAAACTCGGTTTTTGTCTGTTCACTTCATTTTCACTGAATAAGTAAAATTAACACAAACACCAACTTCCCTCCGTATGTTTATAAATCGTATAATGTTATATTATGTGTATTATTAACAGTTTTAAAGTATAAATTTATATTTAAAAGTAAATAAATGGCGGCTGTTGTTATAGAGAGAGCAAACAGATAGGGAGCCTTATTTGTTGTTAAGTTGTGCATTCGGTATTCGGTTTCTATACTAATTACAAAGTTCGATGCTTTTTGTCGTGGAATTAGATAACCCTCAAATTGATCTCAAGTCCAGAACGAATTTAAAAACCTTCCTACTCTTTCCAACTTCCAAAAACAAAAGCTCGAAAGCTTAAAAGACTCACCGGAAGCTCGAAATCCAATCCGCGTCGTCCCCACATCGTGAGGAAAGCTTCGCTCAAATTTTTATCGAAATCGCCGTTTTTGTCCATCAGGAACATGTTCACAGGCAGGAATATGGTTCCGTTCGTCTGTTCTCCTTTGGTTTCCTCGATCTTTTCAAAACAGTTCCGTTCGTTGAGGTTGAGGAAGTGAACGGAATCGTAGCTAACGTTCCTGAAATTCCAAAGTCCAAAATTTATTTATTTTATTTTATTTACGAGAAATAAAAATGGGTATCCGCGACACAATTCGTTGAGAAATGAGTTTCGCACTCATCCGACGCACTGATAAGATTACGCAAGCGTTTAGGCGAGTCAAGTAAAAAAAAAACGCGCAAGCTAATTATTAATCGGTTATTTTATATCGTGACGTCATTTTGTAATTGTTATTTCTACGCCTTGATACGATTGTTTTCGGGAGAAGCCTTCTGCGCATGCGCTGTCGGCTGTTGATGATTCCGGGTTGATATGACTCCCTGATAACGATAGTCATCTGTCACTCGGGTTAGTACGCGAGAGAAATTAAGTTTTACTTACTTTCCGCCTAGCATCTTGATTATGGCGTCGCGAAGGTCTTCCTTCAGCCTGCATAACTCTTCCCAGGACGATGCCTGAACTGTGAGCCTCAGGTACGCCGGAACGTTTTCTTCGGTGATCTCATCTCTCGGGTTGACGGTTGTCGGAATGTAGTTCTTGTAGATGATGCTTTCTTCTGTTGTTTCTGGTTTGGATTCTTCATTATCGACTTTGGTACTTGATATTGGTGTTGTTACTGTTGTTGACGTTGTTGTTGCTGCTGTTGTCGGTGGTTTGGTGGTGGTCGATTCGGTTGTGATCATGACTGGTGAGGATGTGGTTTCTGGTGTGAATTTGATGACTGGTATCTCTGTTGTCGGCTTAGGAGACGTTGTTGCGGTGAAATTAACGGTTGTGATTGGCACCGTCGCTTCTGTTGTTGTTGTTGTTGTAGTCGAATTACTCATTTGTGTGACTTCAATTGTAGTGTTCGTTGTGGTAAACCTAACAACAGGCATTTCTGAGGTTATGTTTACTAGAGAAGTCGGTATCGTTGTTGTTATATTCACTGAAGTATCCAAAATCGTTGCTGTAGTTGTATTATTAACATCAGTAAAAGATGGTAATCCTGTTGTAGTGTTTACAACTGACATCATTACGGTTGTATTTGATACTGGAGATCCTTGCGTGGACCCAGTTACACCCGACACAGACTCATTTACAGGTTCTTCAGCCGCAGTCTTCACTGTCGTCGGCTCGACTTCTGTCGTCATTTCTCCGTTTGTTTCTTCGACAGATGAAAGCATAGACGATTTATCAGTTGTAGCAACTTTTCCAAATGTCGTTACCGTTTCTTCTTCCGTTGTAGTGACGACACTTCCTTTTCCTAGCGGTGTCGTCACGGGTTGTTCCGTAAAATCATCACTGCTGTTCGTAGCAATACTGCTTTGACTAGAAATAACTGAGTTTTCCGTAACGGGATTCAACGTTTTCTGAACGGTTGTCAATTCCTGAACGCTTTCAACAGTCGACGACTCCTCTGTGGTCACTTCGATAGAAGTTGTTTCAGGTTCGAGTGTCGACGGTATGATCATTCCAACAGCAGGAATTGATTTATTGTTCTGATTTATATCGACTGACCCCGGGATGATGACGTAGGTATCGTTGACCGTTTCTCCACTTTTTACGGTCTTCGTTGACGTCGGACCTTCCTTCGGTTCTGTCAGCTTTGGCATAATGTTCGTAATCACGCTTTCGTTGTGGTTTCCAACACTCGGACTTACGTTTCTGACATTCGATCCTGAACTTGTCGAATCTTTCTCGTGTTCTTTTGTCATGTTGTCGACTTTGACGTTTTGTGGGGGAACGGCAAGACCGCTGTCGACTCCATTTTGTGATTTCTTGGTATGATTCGTGGTGCTCACCACCGTGAACACCGAAATTTCTGTTGCGTCCTCCCGAACGGGTCTCACCGTTGGTTTCGTAGACGCAGAGTCTCTCAGTGTTGCAAGAGTCCACGACGCTCCACTGCTACCCGTTTCCGGTGTTTCTGTACTCGAGTTGCTTCTTCTAAGTGTCGTTCGGTTTTGAAATCTTCTTTCGTCTAACGTCAGGTTTGAGTGATTTGAGGATTTGTACCTGACCGCACCTCGAAATTTAATTGGAGTTCTGATAGGTTGGCTCTGACCGGAGGTTGTTCTTCCGTCTTCAGAGCCACTTACCACCCTAACGGGTTTCTCGACAGTGTTTCGGTGACTCGAGGTCGTTTCCTGAACGACGACGACATTGTTCACCCTGGACGGTTGAACGCCACCATCTGACGGGAACACAACCACGTTTCTCTCGGCTGTCTTGTTGAGCCTTTCCGTTCGCAACTTATTCCCGAATTCTTGTGACCCACTAGCAGGTCTCACCGGTAACTTATCGGGTATGACGGGCACCCAATCCGTTTGTCCCGTCGGTCCGTAATACTCACTCTCGAACCTGATGGCATTCTTGAGGGAGTTGTCACCCGAGATGGGTGTCGACTTTCTCGCTGGGAAGATGACAGAAGGTGAAGGTCGAACGTTCTTAAAACCAGACCTGTGTTCGTATCCTTCGTTATTGTTTAGATAATTGTTGTTCAGAACTTTCTGAGGTTCGCCATAGTTTTCGTACGTGTAGCTGCTGGTCGTTCGTTCGGTCGTGTTCTTAGTTTTCGACTTTGAATTCACGTTCACGTTTTCCTCCGACGATCGATCCTCCAAGCTTCGACCTTCGACCCCTCCGCTACTTCCTTCTTTCCTTTTTGCACCCGTTTTCTGCTCACTATCACTCCACGTCTTGTTTCTATGCACTTCTTCCGTTACGTTTTCACTCCTCACTAAAACCTCTTCGTTAACGTCGTCTTCTGCGCTACCAGACGACAATGGTTTCTCGCCATCCTTTCCATCGGTTCCTTCCACTCCACCGACTACAACCGGCTTTATTAAATGCTTGTCATGTTTGTCACTGGGTAAAACCACTTTATCGCTCGCGTTTTTCAAATTCGAAACTAAAATTTTCTTTTTGATTTTCAGCGGTTTCGTGACTCCGCCATCTCCGTCTCCGTCTCCGTTCGCAGACAGACTTGGAGGTGATTTGTCCTCATCTTGGATGACGGTTACCGTTCTCTCCGTGAGCCCAGACCCAGATTCACTTTGATGGAGTCTTGATACGGATTTTGCAGTTACTTTCCGTGTCACCGTCGACACCGAATAAGACGTGGAAGTTGATGGTAGCGTGTCATCAGCAGGTGCTCCGACGCATAATATTAAAATACCTGAAAAAAGAAAATGATTCCATTAATAGAAACAGGAAGATGAATCGAGTTTACTTTTGAGCGATATGTTCAGACAGATTCCGACGTCCGTCTGACACAAATGTGAGTCAGAATATCAATTTTGATTCTTGGTTTTTGTCAGAGAAATTGGCAAAGACTCCGGAAGTGTTAGACAGCAAAATCACGTCAATACTTCTTCGTATATCCATCTTTACAACTTAGCCTACTAGAACTCTTTGTTCGTTATTTAAGGTTTATGACAAAAAAGTTCAACAGGACTTAGTCCGAGTTTCTATGAATGTAACTAAGCTCTGAGACAAAACCATCAAAACGACTTTCAACTATAAATTCGCCACTCAGTTACGGGCTTCCCTCCCGATATAAGTGTGCAATACTTTTGAAATGAGTCCTCAGTAGAGGTGTGCAATATTTATAAAATTGGTTTTTAATATACGTGTGCATTATTTTAAAAATAAGTATTTGACATAAATATGCATTACTCTTGAAATGAATTTTCAATAGAAGTGGTCATTACTTTTGAAATTAGTTCTTGATGAAAGTGTGCATTATTTTTGAAAGATACACAGAAATTTATTTAAATCTAGATTTCATATATTATTATAAATCATGTATAAGCACTTAATCTGATTACTGCCATGATTGTTCAGTATTTCCTCATCCATCTTCCACTTGTATTAATGAACAATGTGAAGAAATTCTGTGCCACCTAAGAATGGGTTCAGACCTCAGATGAGAATCTCAGATTTCAGTCTCGCGATTGTATTATAACACCCAAGAACAGTCTACAGTGAAATATATTATTATAAAATTATAAAAGAAAGAAGAGGACCGATGTTGTGAAAACCGCGAAACCTTAATTTTACGCAGTCGTTAATGTCAAAATTGAAAAACTAAAAATTTGTGTTACGAAATCCGAAACAGAGCGAAGATAAAGACGCGGCGAAATTGATTTAAAATAAAAAAGAAAGAAACGGAATAATGAGAAGATGATGATTCGTGGAAGATGGAAAAGAAACAAAAAGTTTGTCAATCGAGGAGATACTGGAGGGACGAGGAGGAGGAAAGTATTTATAAGAAATTTCTCAGCGACATCTTGGAAAGCGATTTCGCTTTGTTGTTTCGCTTCATCATCGCTCACATGGCTCACAAGAAAGTTTTTGTAATGACAGGAACGAAAATTGTTTCGTTTCTTTGTCTTTACAACGCCATTTTGTTCTTGTTTAAAAGAGTTTTAGTAAAGTGGAGGAGGAGGATTTAGAACAAAATATTATGCAATTGACAGAGTTTTGGTTGGGCATATGCCTTTGAAGGATTTTGGCTGTTGTCTGCCAGGAGGAATCCTGTGGGGTTGTGCTTTAACAATGGCTCAGAGGAATTTTGGTGTAGCAATATGAACCTTCGGTTTTAGGCTTCGGGCGCAATTATTTCATTTCTACGCGGATGCTCGTCGCCATGCGTGGCGAGTTATAATAATTTTGCTCTTGCCATCCCCACCTGGGTGTACATCCTCCCGACCGCGACCTGAAACTTCCATCTTTTGTATTTTGCAATTCTTGACGTGGTCTCGTTTTATTTATTTATTATATTACTTCGAAAATGGTAGATCAGGGTCTTATAACAACGTTGAGTTTTAGTTTTAATTTAATTTTAGTACTAATCCTCTTCTACTAAACTCAAACTCTTTCCTGGGATAGTACATTCTTCACAACATTCAAAACAGAAATACTGTCACAGATCCAACATTACAATTGTCACCAACACAAAAAGTCAAAAGAAAAGTTATCAGAAGCTAAAATTAGTCTCATTATAAATTCAAGCAATGGTAACCGTTCATAAGGACCCACGAATAATTATATCACAATTAAATCACCTTGAAAACAAAGGAGAAGAAAGAAACAGAAAAGAAAAAATTTTTTTTGTTTCTCTGTTACATTGTGTGTGTTATGAACTGTGACGAAACTCAAATCAGGAACCGTTAAAGCCTTCATCGGTGAGGTTCTCCCGTTCGCATAATTTCAGTTTCTTTTCTAATTAATTTTAACCCATTACCGTATTTGATGAAATTCACATTTTTTTCTAAGGTTTAATTAATCAAAATAATTAGCGTTGGCACGGTCTTCACACGTTAGTCAGGACCGAAGACTGTTAACTTGAAACTCGCGTGAGATTTAACTATCTCTTCACAGCCGGGTGTTTCAGTCATTTTTGGAAGTATTCCTCTCCTTCCTTGGAGACTGTTTCTTTTGCAACACGACAGTTGGAGCTTGAGTGACCTTTGATAAATTATACTTTTCTGGAACACAAACGAAATCCTGGTTTTTTGACAGAACAAAATGAGGACACTTGTGAAAGAGAGGACTTTGTAGTGTTTCGGTGTTCTGGGGGCCATAATAACTTCCCGCAGGTGTCTCAACCATTTTTGGATTTTCCTCCGTTTCAAAATTGTAGTAGACAAAGTGTCTTTGTAGGAAGGAAGGCGGTGGAAGAGGTTGATGTACAATCGGAATCATCACAAATCTTTGACGTCTGAAGGATGATTTAGGTAGGAGGAAAGGAAATATTCCGATTGTACATCAATCACTTCCACCGCCTTCCTTCTTACAAAGGCACTTTGCTTTCTGATAGACAGATTTATAGACAAACAGACTGTCTGGGTGTTGAATTCAATCACAAAATACATCTGAAGACGACGTTTCCACCAAACACTACAATCTTGAAACGGAGGAAAACCCAAAAATGATTGAGACACCCCATGTAAGTTATCATGACCTCCAGAACACCGAAACACTACAAACTCCTCTCTTTCACCAGTGTCCTCATTTTGCTCTGTGAAAAACCGGGATTTCGTTTGTGTCCCGGAAAATCCAACTCATTGCCGAATTCATCAAAGGTAACTCAAGCTCCAACTGTCGTGTTGCAAAAGAAAAAGTTTCCAAAGAGGAGGAGAGAGAAAAGTAATCGCGCCTTAAAAGACGATTCAGTCTCCGTTTCTCTCACGGGCTCATTTCTACGAGTTTTGTGTGGATTTGAGAAGTAAAACAATTTCGAGTGTCGTGGGATTAGAAACTTGTTAATGAACGACCAGTGAAATGTGATTGTTTATTGTTTGCGCAAAACGGTAAAAACGGGTGGAAGGGAGTCCGGTTCTCGCGAACCTCGTACCTGGCTATATACCTCGGAATAATTGGGGCGAAACCGAGTTGGAAATTATCCGCGAAGGCGTTCGACTCGCGAAACTGCCTCCTTTCTCGTTTTATTCAACTCTACTACTTCGAAAGAGTTTCTCAACTCAAATCCAAACACACAAAAATCAAGACATCACCCTCCTTCAGGCGCCATCTTGACTCATTCCAATCCCAACATCAAAATCAATTATCCGAACACGTTTCCCGTTTAAATCAACTCATCGCCCTGACCGTTTGGAATCAAATCACAAGACAAACAGATCAGAAAGACAGACAGCCATACACGAGCACCAGATACAACTGTATTTTAGCTCAAATACTCCACAAAGAGGCTACATTATTCAGTTTTTCCTTTTCTCTTGTCAATATCAACCTTCAAACGTCAGAGGTTTCGCAAGAAGGTGATGCTACCGATTGTATTTCAATCCCTTCAATCACTCCCGCCATCACTACCACCTCCTCCTCCTTCCCACCATCCAGTTCAAAGAACGGTTCAAGGTTCGAACTGACATTTCCAAGTGAGAAACTCTCACATCGTTAATATCATCAATTTTCCATTTTTGTCTCATGCCATTGTCACCTTCTACAAGAAATTCTATTTCTGGTCAAAAGACTTGGGTTAATTAAAACTAATTAATGGAATTTATTAATTTTTTAATAAGTTGCGTGTGATGGAATTTTAGTTCTTTCACTGATAACACCACGACATTATGTAAATACCAATCCACTGCCTTCTCTTGACATTTTTCTCTTTTATTCCAACCACGAATCCACCTTCCTGACGTTTAACTCACGCCTTTTCCAAAACGGTTATCTGCCTTCTTTCCCTTCCAGACAAAAGTCCTGTATAATTCATTCATGAATACTACAAACTTCCTTCGAGGTTTAGTTTCATAAATACTGCACACTTTAACGGAGAATTTATTTCCGAGGTAAATTCTAAGCCAAACTTCTTTGAATATTCATTTCAAAAATGCTGCACACATGCTCGGGGATTTCCTTTCAAAAAAATTAGTATTGGATTTAGGACACATTTTGTTTAATTATAAATTATCTACAATCTATCTATCTATTATCTACTTTCTATTTATTTATTTTTGAAGTTAATAAGGTTCAAAGAAGTGTCAAACGGAGAGAGACGAGTGTTTATTTGAGGCTGTCAAAACTTGACCGAGTTGAACAGTTCCTGTTTGTGATAAAATTTTGGCTGTTACGTCACTTTGGTCAAATTTTTTGTTAGACTAAATCCATCCTCAGTGAACTAAAGTTTAGTTTCGACTCCAACAATTTATCTATTTGTAGTTACCATCCTTCCGTATTCCGTTGTAGCTTTAGGTACGAGCTAAACTAACCGCTTTTAAACAAAACTCACCCAATAAAACGAAAATTTTGACTCCCATCACGGCTCCGAAATCCCCCGGATGAAAAACAGAAGAAGCAGCAGCAAAAGAAATGGCGATGAGTGTTTCGTTTCCTTGGAAAATCCCTTCACCTCAGCGACGAATTACATCGTGTTCACTTTCGATCCTGACGGTCGCTGACATCTGAAACAAAACAGACAGACAATTAGTCAAAGAAATGAGAAACGATTTCGATTGTCTGACAAGCCGCCAGCCAACTTAGGCCAAGTACCGGCGTTTCAAATTCGATTACGACTGTGACGTCACGTGAAAATGGCGCCACCACCACCAAAATGAAAGAAAATTAGAACCAAATCGATATCCATGTGGTTGCTACCGGTTTGAGTTCATGGTCAAAATTGGGGTTGTGAACGAAAGGGGTAGAAGAGGGCTGTCGGGGGCTTGGGGGAGTATTAGCGTCTTAAAATTGCGTGTCTGGAACGACCCCTTCGTCCTCGTGTTCCTTCATCCATTAACTCATTATCATGGGTTTCGGTTGCTAAACTCAGGGTGATGTTCCTCTGTCTGTCTGTTCGAAACAACAACAACTGTAATATTTAAAACGGTTCCCGCCTATTTCGCTGTAGGAAAGCTGTTGGGAACCGAGAGAGCGTTCAAGGTGACGAGAAAAGAAAGCTCAACGTGAAGCAAAAGGCTAGAAAATCGATATCGGCAAGAATGAAGGACACAAGGGCGGGGTGAAGGACAAATCCATTTTTTATGAACCACCCTTACAGTGAACAAGACTAACTACGACACTGCACTAACACCTAGAAAGTTTTTCCCCCAACTTCCCATCAGTGAGTATCCTCGCAGTCGATTAATCATCAGACATGAGTCACTCAAATCAAAACCTCTGTCACTGCCCACGACTTGGTTCTTTGTGCTCTCATTGTTTACGCGACCCCGGTCTTAGGTTTTGTCTTGACAAAGCAAAACCTTCATGCGAACGCAAAACCTTACTCCACTTAAGACATGACTAACCGTTCACCGTAAGTGTGTTAGACTCAACTCTCAAGTCGAGGTGGTAGTTAATAACAGTTCTTTGACTCATCCGCACCAACGTAACTTTTCATAAATGACGATGAAATCATTTTTGAAGCTACTAGCACTCCATAACCATAAAGTTACACAACCGCAAACCAACAGAAATGACAACAGCATGATAAAATATTGTAAAATTTAGGTTCCACACACATATAATCATAAGCGTCTTTAACCAGAGACGGTTTGGGTATTGGAGAAGAATGAAACACAGGTCAGAAACGATTGGAGTATTGTCATTGTCCCGTCAAATACAAATTAAATTTGTCATGCGAGGATTGTGACACTGGTTATACAAGAACTGAAGAAGGACTGTATCTTGAACTTGCGAACCTTGCTCTTGCAATGGTCACAGAAGTGAATGATGGGAACAAATATAATCAACGAGAGAGGCTTGAAGGCAGTCAGAGTAAGCAGAAAACTACGTACAGCAGCAACAGAAATGACCATAGATGAGTTAAACCCATTCAGTGGGTTAGCTAGCGAGTAAGAGCTAGAAAGTAATACCGATGACAGAATAACTAAAACCAAAAATCAAAGAAAACAGCCGTGAAAACAGCCAAATACTACACAAACTCTAAAACAGTACAGAAAAACCTTTTTACGACAGGAAAATCAAACTAACTCAAAAAAACAAGGCTTGAAGACAATTAACTACAAAAAGGAGTACAGTAGAGATTTTAGTACAGCACAACACTAAAGAGTAAAAAAAGGTCACAAAACACTTCAAAATACAGTACCTATGGGAGTGATTATAGTTGAGTCAAACCCATTCAGTGGGTTACTACTTTGGAAAGCAACTGTGAAAACCATCCAACAAACTCTGAAAGAGTCCAAATAAAACGTTTTTCTGACAATACAATCAAACTAAAACAAGAAGAAAATGTTCAAAGGCAAGAAAACTAACTGCAAAAGAGAGAGTAAAGTGAAGATTTTAAAACATCACTACAATAAGGAGTGAGAAAATGTCACAAATCACCTAAAAACAAAAACAAAATTACCTGGAAGACAGAAAAGATCATCACAAACAAGATCACAACTCCGTTACGATCGCGCCTAAAATAAATCTTACAACCTAACAGCCGTCTATTTAATAATTAAAGAAACAATTCAACGAAAGGCCACAGAGAGAGAGAGGTAGGAAGCAGGAGGTAGTACTGAAACACTTGCAAAAGAAAACTCTAAACAGTCATCACCATCATCACCACCGCCGCGGCTACCGCCATCACCAACCTTCGGCGAATCATCTGTACCACGCTTTCAATTAAAATCATTTTGTAATTACCCTTGGCAACGATTGAATGGCCCACCGCCAGCTAGAAAAAACGACAAAGAGCAATTGTTCCCAAGTGTTTGCTCGAATTGTAGGTGAAGAAGTTCATTCAATAAAACCGAGCCACGTGGGAAGAAGCCAAGAGAGAGAGAGAGGCCAAAAAAAATTTTTTTTCGTCATTGTCCTAATAAAAATCATAACTCAATCAAATATGGCGGTCGTTTGAATTTCTTTCTCGAATCACATGTTTCATTTCCTTGTGTGCACCCAACGGAACACAATTCGGCGTTTACGAAACCGTGACGTTCTCTCCTTTTGCAAAACGATTCCAAAATTTATTTCAAAACCCCTTGATTCGCTTCTGTTTTCATTTTCGCGCCATCGCTTCTCCGGATAAAAGTCTCCCAAATAAAAAACCAGAGGATTTCAGTTCGGTTTTCACACTCGAGAAACGTGTCTCGTGACCGCGGCAAACTGTGACACGTGTCCGCAATTATCTTGGACTGGAGATGATGTTAAAACAATGTCTCCGAACAAATCAGGCATGAAAACCATTCGAATAAATTTGAAATGACGACTTCTGACAATGTCTGTTATGCATGTGGACACGTGACACTGGTACTTTGGTTAAAAAAAGTGACAGAGACCATAACCGAAGAAGAAATTCTTTCCAACGATGAAGTTTAGATGATTCTCACGATCGAAAATCAACAGCGAAAACTTCTTTCCAGAAAATCAAAGATATGAACAGTCACAAAATCACATCAACGAATTGTCTTTAAAGGAAAAAATTAACGCAACAGCAGTTAGAGAACAGAATGTCTGTCAAACAGTAATTGACGTCAGAAGAAACGTCAAAACTAACCCATTCCATCTCTTTTAACCCACTTTCTCAAAAACCAACAACCAAACCCTTCAGCAGCAAAATTTAGTGGAACTAACTAATTCATATCAGCAAATCCTCATTGGAAGAAAAAACTAACACGACAGGAGTTACAATTGCCGACCAAATTGTCATTCTTAACAATAAGTGACATCATAGGAAGGAACGGATCAAAAGGAAAATAATAAAATTCTAATAAACCCAATTCATCTCATCTTCTAACCCATTTCATGCAAAAACCAACAGCTTTCCTACAGCAACTTTTTATCAAATTGAACGAATAAGCAGTAGCAAAGTCTCAAAACTCTCAACAGGAGTTAACAAGAGAGTTCCAACCGTTGACCGTGCTTCAAGGTCTAAAAAGTACAATAGCTTTTAAGGCTCAGATTCCAGCAACAAATTTAAACCAGCCTAAACCTCTTTGTTATTGTCCTTTGGTAAAATTTGCTGCGGTAATTTGTAACTGTTGGTTTTTGAACAAAATGAATTAGTTTTTACCTAATTCATTTATTTCTGTTTTTCTGTTGTTCTTATCCTTCCTCTGACATCACTTACGGTTAAGAATAAATTTTTAAATTTAAAAAATTGTATCTCCTGTTGGGTAAGTTTTTCCCAGCACATAAGATATGATGATGTGACTTTGCTAGTGTGACTAAATTCTACAGCTAAAATGTTTTGAGAAAGTGTGTTAAAAGAAAAAGATGAAGTCGGTTAGTTTTGACTTAATTAATTTTTTCTGTTGATCTTATACTTCCTCTGACGTGATTTTTTAAATCATGATTTACCCCCTCTCGGAGTCAGACCGGAATCCTTCAAAAACCAACAGCCTAAAGTTTCTGAAAAAAATAACACGCAACAGGACCAAAAGGGTTACAAAATCAAGTTTAAGTCTTAAAGAAAGCTTCCCAACAGTAAATGACGTCAGAGGGTAAAGTATCAAATCAACAGGAAAAGGGTTAAATAATATTTTTGTTGTACTAACACTAAAACGGAGAGGTTACAAGATAAACAGCAAGAATCTGACGTAGGTTTGAAACAGAACAGACGACCCGATCGAACTGGGCAATGCACCCGGTCGGCACAGCCTAAAAGCGGAACAAACGACTCGCCTTATTAAAAAATTAAAAAAAACTAAATCAATAGACAATAAAAATAATAAATAAAAGGCGGTGGATTGCACCCAGGCGTCACTAAACCCAAGGACCCAGATGAACGTTTCGTAAAAGTTTCAAAAAACCGGGACCCATGACCCAAGGTGACAAACCCAACCAGAAAGAAAATTCTAAAAAGCCCCAAAAGACATTCCCAACGCATCAAACACCACCTGAGGGAGCATCCATGTCTTAGTGACAGAGTCCCGTACCAAACAAGTCAATCATTCGTGGCGGCCATTTTGTTTTTAAAGGAAAACCTTGAACGAAGGCGACACAAAAAACCCGGAGAGACGATCCTTGGAACGATCTTCCCGGAAAACTTTCCATTCGCAACTCCGATCGACTCCGATTCGGGGAATGAATTCAATCATTCATTCACTTTTTAATCTTTGACTTATTAATTCCTCGGCCTTCAACCTCAATTAGCAAATGTAAATTCAGGTTGGGAAAACATTTGACCAAGTAATTCACGAATTTCACGGACATTTCCACGTCCGCCATCTTGATCTTTGACCATTTCCGATACTTTTCTCTTTCACTGATTAACGTTTTTAATTATTCCTCAACTGACATGACCGTATTAAGGAATATCGCGTCTCTCCACTCCTTCCTACCTTCCTTCTGTCCTCCCAACCTTCGCTAAAAGTCCTTGAATCCTTCAAAAAAATTTTTTCAACCTGATTTCACTGGGTTACCAAATCCGCTTCTTCATTTTATGGTCACAAAATCACACCAAACGAACTGGAGCTTAACAGATTGAACCTGGAAATCGAACCTAAATTCTGGGTTAGGTTGGATGGAGGAAAGTCGAAGCCATAACCAAACTAAATCGAATAGTTTTCGTTGGTGGATTGATTATCTGGTTTGTGATTTTACCTCAGCGACTGCCACCTGTTTTTAGGGTCTCTCAGGTAGGTTAGTCAGGTAGGTTGGGTCTAGGTTCCTCACTTAGGTTAGAAAGGAAGTTGACAACAATTTTCTGGCTCAATGTCGAGTCGAGTTTGCAAATGATCGGTGGAAGGTCATTTCGCTCGGCCAACTGAATTTTCTTTTTAAAGCTATTCGCTAACGATCAATCATCGTACTTTAGTATACGACTTATTTACATAAATATTATTAAGACTAACTATCAATAATTATGCGAAACAGAAATAAATAAATAAAAGTTTTAATAACAGACACCAACCCTCCTCTCGGTGATTCCAACCAAAAACCTGGATTTAAATTACGTTTCAAGTTTCCTTCACGAATCATCGACAAACCGGAAATGCTTTCCACTTCTGCGGTAATCTCGTCATTAAGTAAACGCAACGAAACCCTCAACCGAGACAAACACCCCCTATCCCCCCCTCAAGACGAAAATTTCAAAAACCGGAAAATCCAGAAAAAATGAAGAAAACACGCACGACAGGAAAAAGTTTTTGAAACTGAAACCCCTACCTCGACTCACCCTCTGGGGAAGGAACCATTATGTTATTAAATCAACACTTCAAATTCCTTCACCAACCCCCTTCCCCTTCATCCCCCAAACTAACTACTTGGAAAATAGAAAATCCAACTCCATCACAACAATAACTTTCCCGGAGGTAAATTTTTCATTTTTATTTCGGTTTACTTTTCCTTAATCCTGCACTGCTTTTTCAAAGTGGTTGATGGAATTTCCTGTGGCGACAGATGAGAGAGAGAGGTTGGGAGGGTAGAAGAAACGCGACTTGAAGGCGCTATTTCCATCGAAATGACTTTCTCTGATGGGAAATTTGAATTTTAATCGAAAAGTTTGAACAAGTTTTATTAAGTTTGGCAACGCCGCCTCCCCTCCCAACAATTACCACCAACTCCTTATTTATTTATTTATTTTACAAATAAATTATTTTCAGACGATGGCATGTTTCTAGGTCGTTATTATTTCGAGATAAGCTGACGTTTTTATCACCGCTAACAAGGTTCTTGAAAGACACCTTTAAAAGGAATTCAGCGACCGATAGACGGTGGACAACTATCGCTGAAAACAGTACCTAGAAGTGTGATAGAGATAATGAGAGCCTGACATACGATTAGAAGAGTTAGATAGAACAAAAAAATCCTGAATCCATTTTGAACCAGCAACATTTGAAGATGATCCAAGAGACAAAAACAAACCGTCGCACAACTCGGGGTATTTAATTATCGCTTAGGTTAGCAACCGGAAGGAAAATACGATTCAGCAGTAGCAAGTTTAAAAGACATAAAGAAATCTAAGAGGATTCATTGTAGTGAAGATTTGTAGGAGAGTTTGACTTCGGGCCATGACCATAACTGTCTGGAGACACTTCTCCTTACAATATTGATGTGGTTATGGCTCGAAGTCAAACTCTCCTACAAATCTTCACTACAACGAACTCCCTTGGATTTCTTCTACACAACTCTATCCCATGGTCTTTCACCACTGCAAGGGTAGAAGAAGAAGGAACATACCAAAGACCAGAAGAACCAGAAGCTATCTAACACAAAGCGAGGATCTGGTATAAGCTATAACGACAGAGCAACAGAGAAGTTAGAAGTCAGCCATTTAACACAACAACACAGTCACGAGGACAACAAGACCAGTCTATCAATAACCAAAACTACATTAATGTCACGACAGAGAGAGTAGAAACAACAGGAGGGAACACAAGAACAAAGTTCCAAAAGATAACACAACACAAGCAGAGGAGAGATGATGGTAATAACCTCACAACCAGAAGTTCCAGGAAAACATCCAATCGAGTCACACAAACGCTTCTAAATCTTAGGAACCTTGAATCAGACTCAATTCAAACATGACAGGAAATGGTTTCAAAGTTAATCGGCCATTGAACCAAAGGCGGGAAATTTGAAACAAAGAGATAAACAGAGTCAACTCCTGCGGTTTCTTCTCCCTCCAAGTGTGAACGAACCTTCAACTCGGCTACCGAAAGTTCCAGTAACTGATTATCACCATAACAAACCAAATCTCTGGTCACTGTTACCACCCTTCAACACCTCTTACCAATCACTCAACCCAAAACAGCGAACTAGCCTCTTGCTGGACTACTCGCATCCTTGGAACTGTTGTTCCAAAACCAAAATTACGCAACCGATTAGAACCACTGTCCGTCCGTCGTTCTGGTGTTAGAGCAGTTGGGTCTCCTCACACTCATAATTGCAGAATGTTAACTTTCACGTTCGATATTACGCTTTATTAATTACGTTACTTAATAGAGAAGGCGGTGACCTGGTGGAAGCAAAAAGCAAATCGTCTTGTGTATGAAGAGATTACCGAAGACATTTCGAAACGGGAGGTAGTCATGAAGAAAAACGACTCCATCTTCAGATAAAAGACAAAAAGGAGCTTCAAGGACGGGTGTTAGGGATATGCGAAGGCTTAAAATCAGTTTTAAAATGGCGTATCTCCATCTTCGTCCTATTCAACCTAGGAAAACCCGTGTGATCACGCAGCCGTGAGCTTTTATCCATCGAAAGACCTTTGTTCTCACTTTGACGGAGAGGAAGAGGAGGAGGTGATGACGACTTGGTTCAATTGACACTCGTTCAACTCGTTCTTCCGGGAAATTTTCCTCCTTTTCCCACCTCTCTCTCTCTCTCTCACTCTTTCCTTCATTCTGTCATCGCTAACGATTTCCTCAGTTCAACGAGCCCGAAACATTTCCGGAAATTGTTTTTTCAAAATCCCTTCTACTTTCTTGTCACTGTGAAATGGATCACGAACCGTAAAGCTTTATCTTATGTCTTCATCTGAGGGATTTTACTTTGTGCAAGGCACTGTATTCACGGATGTGATTAGGAGAAGAGTTTTGAGGGTGACAATTTCCTCTTTCGATTCTTTTGAGAGAGAAAGAGAAATGCAGAAGAAATTGGGAGAACGAAATAGAAACAGAGAAAGAGAAAAGCGTGCATTCACTCAAAGAGGAGATAAAAAAAGAAGAGACCGAAACACAGAGCCAGAAAGATGAAGAGCAGAAAATAGACCAAGAATACAAAAAACAGAAAGAAGGACAGGGAGAAGAAAGAAGGAAATGGCGAGGCTCGATTCTTCACTCGTAAAAAGGGAAAACAGAGAAACGACAGAAGAAAGATGTACAGAAACAGAAGACCTAACAAAGAGGAAAGAAGACAGACATGCAGGTTCACATATAGTAAGCGAACATCAAATTTTTGAGGTCGTCCTGCCTAATTTTTAACTGTATACACCAAACTCATGAGATTTTAGTCCTTCAACCCTAATCCATATCTTCCAGCCCCTTCATACTGTCTATTGGAGCTTACCACTCCCTGGAGCCTACCCTAAAGATATGAAGATGAGGCGAGACATCGAACTCTATTCTGTTATACCAAAAGTGTTTTGGAAACCTGGTACGTGGTTTGTTATAAACCCCAAAAGAGTAGTAGTACGTACAGTTGATAATGATCCGCTTAATTGATTATAAAATGTTTCGAATCCAAATTTTCGACCAGGAACCCGGAGCCGAAGAATTCTTCCACGGTAAAAACTAGTTTTTAAAAATCCAGTTTGATGCTTTGCTAGGTTTGCTGTTAACAACGAACAGGCTTCCATCTTAACCGACGCGATTTGCATTAGTTAACTCGAGTGCGAGCCATCATTTAGGCCCAACCCGCAGGCCGTTTTCTTCCTAACATTGTCTCTTCAAACTAAGAAGGCTAACTGTTATCTACTTCTTTTCTTCGTAGAACCTGGTGGTTAACAGTTTTGACCTTAAAACAATTTCAAAGACTTTTAAAACCGATTCCGCCCAGATTCTAACCGAAATTCTTCCGCATCAAATTTTCAAATTCTACCAACAGAACCTCAAATCCTGTTGCATTTCAGCCCCTCCACCCCCGCTTCCAAATTCTAATTTCTGTTAACATTCCAATTCACATGGTTTGGTGTCAAACACAAAATCGGACTCCGGAATTTCGGTTCCTCCTAAAACCTCAACAAGGATCTCAAGTAACACAAACCCAAAATGAGAGGTATACAATCCTACATGAGAAGAACAACCTATACTCGCAGATTCAGGGTCGTAATAAGGGATCTGATAAAGTTTTCCTATTCTTTTTAAGACTCAGGAATAATCATCAGTTTTGTCAGTTGTCTAATGTCACTAAAATCGTAACGCCATGTTTGGAAATATTAAAATTTGAAAGAGAGAGATCAGAGATCTAGGTTGGGTATCTAGAAAAACTGCAGATTTTCTTCCAGGTGATGCCAAAGATTTTCCTTAAAAATCCGTCTGGTATCGATTTTATACAAATCACTAAAATTTAATTTTTTTTGAAAAGAAAATTTTATTAATAACAACTTCTAGTAGAAAGTGAATTGTCCTCGCTATTTTTACAAAACACCTTATACCCCCACCGTATCCTCTGGTATAGTGTCTATTCGTGTTCTTTCTATCTTTATCTAGTACTAGTAATGGTGATAACTACCCAGGTGGAAGCCTCCGTTGGACTTAGTCACCATATCTATTAGCCGTGGAGGATTGAGATGGAGTGCTGTGATGTGCTTGAAGAAAGATAGTGAGACACACGTCATTAAAGTTGAGAGGATAGTTTGCAAAAGGAACCTGATAGTGACATCAAAGATACCAGAACTCTGAAGACTTTTAAAACAACAGCACCAAAAGAAGAAAATGTTTAAAATAAAACTGGAAGAAGCTTTTGCACCAACATGTGGCACTTTTCCTAATCAATCATCTGACCGACTAGACTCTAGTCACTAGACTGTCACAGTGTGTCTCTAGAGAAAAATAAAACATAAGAATTGTCTGTATCGGTATCGCATCTAGTGCTAGCATCGGTGATAGTAGTTATACTAGGCGTAGGGTCTGAGTATAAATTTTCAAGGCCCTTAATTTTGTAAAAATAGCGGGGCCAATCCCTTTCAACTAGGAATTGTTATGAAAAATTTTTTTCAGAAAAGAATTATAATTTTAGATTTTAGTGATTAAGAATTTAGTGGTTCAGAAAAATTTAAATTTTAGTGATCAGTATAACACACACACACAAGATTTAGCCTCTTGAAACACTTATAACTTTTGGTGCCACTAAATTTTTTTCTGTTACAAAAATTATTAATAGCAAGAATGTCGTTTCACCACCATGGAAATGGTAACAGGTGGTGGTTACTAAATTTTAGTGTTGGCTATAACAATCAATGTTTTTAGTTTTAATCTCGTTTTTTAACCCTTCGATATAACAGGATACGAGAGAGGATTAGAACTCACGACCATAACTTCTATAGTCAGCAGCTTTGACCACTACACCACAGCACCCAAGAAAATTGATAAGCAGGAAAGCAAAAAATGAAAGAGAAAACCTAACGGCAAAGCCTATAAAACCTGCAAAAGTGCCAATAAATTCATTCCGATTAATAAATATGTCGTAACAGTTACTGCTGTTAGTAGTAACAAAATGAAAAAATTATTTTTTATTATAAAATATTATTAATCTGGAAATGAAATTCTCAAGTTAATAGTTCTTTCACTTTCGTAATCAACTACCTCAAAAAATTTATTTTTAATAATAATTATTGTAAGAGGCCTGTGGTCAATTGGTCAAAGCACGAAACTGACTAAAAAGTAAACCGACTGAGAAGTAATTATTGACGGATCAGCCCTCTCCCACACCCTGTTATACACAAGTCTGGAAAGTGGGATCAATACTCAAATATGTATTACCGGCGAATTCTGAAGTCCGTCCGGCATTCTGTAGAATGCCTAGGCATTGTTGAGTCTTAGCCACTTTTGCCAAAATTTCCAAAGAAAACTTGAGGTCGAATACCGTGTACACAGTTTCACAGATAAGACACAAACACAAACAAAACACTACACTGTAACTGTAACTGTTTGGAATGTAAACAATTAGACCTGATCGCGACGAGCATCTTCAACATACTGAGGAGCTCCTGCCACGAAAGATTTCTTTTATACAGTCTTGAGAGAATAAATTTCCCTGATGCAGACGACAAAATGGCGTTATGGTTGTGGATAGTTTTTGTGCGGCATAGTTGGAGCCACTGTTTTCGGTTGTTGGTTTTCCTTTATACCACGTCAATTCAGTCTGTTTCGCATACAGTTGTCTTTTCAAAATGTATCAACAATAACAAGGTTTAACGGTTCAAGAAGTCTTGGATATTCCATAAACTACTGTATATACAGTGAATCGATGGCAATGTTTTATTTATTAAACTGTATCACGTGACCTAGATTAAGTGTTATACAGGTTTTCATTTGTTTATGTTTAAAATCCTTCAGTTTTTATTTAGTTTCTCTTTCCTACAGAAGAAATAGACTGAACGACGATACAGAAAGATAATCTTCTATTTGAGCCGTGCAAAGACACTGACACAACACATCCTCCAACCGTACCTAAGTTGGAATTGGATAAACCGACAGAAACAGCAGCACTACCCGGCATACTTAATACCAAGAAGACTACTAAAGAATGTTATACAGTCTAAAAGTCATCATTGAGAATGTTCTACCAAATCACGATCTACAACAAGGTGATAGGGAAGAAAGGAAGATGACGAAAGCGTTTGGCAAGGTTAGTGAGTTATACAGTGCTGCCAAGATTTAACCAACTGCCAAGAACATTTCTGCCAACGGTACAGTACTTTCAGTGTTGCCAACATAACTGTATAGAATAAGGTAAGGTATGGAAACGCTGGGGAAACAGAGAGAGATTAATCAGTTACTGCAGACAAACATCTAACACAACAAAGACGAGTTGACGAAGAGGTATCTAACCCAACGACAACACCTCACTTTGAGGTATAAGACGCCATTTTTAAAGACAAATGTCGACATAACATCAAAAACAAAGTCGAGCTATACCTTAAACCTTTTCACACGTCTCGCATGACGTCATTCCGTCACTCAAAAACAGACGCAGCATCACGTTTCCGATTCTCGCCATTTTTTTTCAGCTGACTAACAACTTTAATTGCCAATTAAATTTCGACTTGTCTTTCAAGATGACACGGTTTTACATTTCTATTCACGTAATTCCGAACGACCTTCAAACGCTATTCCACGTTTTTCCACTTTTCGACAAGACAATTGACAACTGCGTCCATTATCACAATCATCACAAGCTACCAGCATTCACGGACGAGTAGACTAAGGTGCGGTGGGTGACAATGGAGAGGAGGACACGGAAGCCGCACACATTTCGACCTAATACCCGTGGGCAGGATCGGGTTAAGGGAAATGATTTCCACGATTTTCACTTTCCTTGAACCGTTTTGTGTTACTGAGTGAGTTAGGCAATGACGATTGCTGCGAGGGTGGTGGGTTAGGCTTGCGAAAGGTGGGAAACAATGGCGATGGGTTAACGAGCTCACAATCGTGTGTGAGTGTGTATACACGCGTGAGATGATGTTGTCTAACTGAATCTAATCAATCGATTTCGCCTCATTTTTTACACTTAGACTTCTTACAAAGTGAGTTAGGTAAAGTTAACGTAACAATACAAGGCGGTGAGATGTGGGAATTTTCGTCAATCAATCCTATACCAAGATATACAAACGAATTCGACGGTGGGTCGATGTAAACATGACCAAAGTGAAATTCGCTGGATTTAGTGCACTAAGCCAAACACATATTTTACGGTAAAAGTAATAAATCAGATCAAACCTACTAATCACTATTACCGTTAAATGTATATTAGGTAAAAAGCACAGAACCGAAATTATCTTCCGGTCCACCTAAAATTCTACAAAACTACCGTGACCGTCGTTCATTATTAGCCTCCTTGCCAAAACGATGCGAATTGTCAGTTGATAATATATATTTCATGATTGTTTATATTCGATACACACTTGTAGCCATCTTGATTCTTAGATCTATTTTTTCTGTTCACCGCTCGAACAATCCGCACACTAACTTTTGCGGTTTTGCTATTTCAGGTTCCTAAAAATGTCGAACAGCATAAATAGAATAACCTGGCTGGTCAACCAGGCCTTATAACACTTCGTCATCAGGAAAACAAAACCGATTTGGTTTACGGAAACTGAGAAGGAGCTGAGAAAAGGAGGGGTCGCGACAGAGGACATGCAAAGATGAGACATCCCAATGAAGAAAGCAGAAAACACAAATTTCCAAGACAAACCAAAACTGAAAAGGACAGAATACAGTCAGGAAATGAGAGAATATTGACATAAAGAAAACGCCAGCAGAAAGAGAAGGCGGTGGAAAAAACGTGGCCGTAAATAATCAAGGATTTGGGGCGGGGGAGGAGGGTTGAAATTTCCACCCCGTCAACGGTTTTTCCCTTCTCTCCGAATCTATTATTAACCGAGAAAACGATCATAGACAGGCAGACGGACAGACGGACACTCTCATTCGATTAATGACTTGTGCTTTATAAATTCAAAATGTCGGCGCCTGAAATCGTACCTGATGTAATTATTCGAAACACTTTCTCCTGCCGAATTTGTGTGACTCAACCGTCTGAAAAATGAATTTTGAATCAATTAACAGTTTTCTGGTGGCTCCGTCCGAGAAAGAATTCGATTCGTTCGTAACACAACCTGTGATTTCTATTTAGTCTTCTTCTTCGTCTACTTCTTCTTCTTCACCCCTGAGGGATTACACGATTTCTTTAATTATCGGATCTTCCGCGTGGGGGCGTATCAATCCATCCATACATTCTCGAAAAAACTTGTTTTCTCCTTTTGTTTCATTCCAACCATTCAAAAGTTAAGAGTTCAAAGGTCGAAACGATTACCGGCAAGACCTTGATGAAATACTTCAACAAACAACTCCCTTTTCCTTCTTTCTGTCTCTCGGTCCGTCTGTTTTCCTTCTGGGAGGTACAAGTTGTTGTGAACATTCAAAATCACGGCATCGATGGCCTGCTAAGTGTTTTCTTTCGATTTCCGCGATTTCCTCTCCCACGAGATGAACACTTGAATGAGATCGCCGTGACGTGTTCGAGCAAAACCACACGCTAACACACACGCAGACTCAAACAAACAGGGAAAACTCGACAATGATAATTGAGAGAGAGAGAAACGAAACCGTAATTTCACTCAAATAATCAAGTTCAATTGAGCTAACTTTAAAGTCCATTTCCAAGTCTTTAAATTAACAGTGAAAGTGGAAAAGATTTAAAAACACGAGGAAAAATGTTTATTAAGACATGATAATCGAAGTCGAGGATGATGGAGAAACATGAAAACACACAGGAGACAGAAGAAGGGTTCAAATGTTACGTCCACCGGGAAGTAATATAGTGTATATGATCCGGTAAAAGTGATAAATCACGCGAAAATTTATATAATACCTGTATTGAGTATTTATCACACTTACCGGCTAGTTTATAAAATCCCCAACTCGTCATGAGGAATTTGATAAAGTTTGCTCAAATACTTGACTTCTGGCATTTCTTGTTGCGAGCCTCATTCACTATTATTGAGCACAGCTGCTAAGATTCCTTGCTCTTTGTCAGAAAAGTTACAGAAGCCAAATCTGAGCCAACTTTTATTAAATTCCCCATCAAAAGTTGGATATTTTATAAACTAGCCGGTAAATATGATAAATATTCAGTATAACGAGAAACTTAGGGTCTTCGATGAGTTTTCAGATTTTTCCGGCCGTTAACATTGGTGTTAGTGATGTTAATCTTTGGCTAACCCATCGCTGAAGTAAATTTTTGGTTTGATAACCGAATTTAGTTAAGCTTATCTTGTCCAGGCTTTCTCTCTTTTATTGAAAAAGAGCATCCTCAGTGGACCAAAGTTAAGTTTCGACTCAGATAATTTATTTGTCAAACGAAACACGCATGAAGACGTGCAATATTTACGAAATAAATCCTCCAAGAGCGTGTGCAGTACTTTTGAAATGAGATCTTCAGGAGAGTGTGCAATATTTCCGAAATGGATTCTGGGGGCGTGTGCAGTATTTATGAAACCAGTTCTCTAAAAGCGTGACCGAGATTCCTTTCACTAAATATGCCTTTAGCTGGAGATAAAAGCGAAAGGTCTGGACAGGATAAGCTTAGATTCTCTTATCCAGCCAAAAATTTAACTCCAATATCCAAGTACGTCTGCTTACTCTTCTAAAAAATTGAAAATTTGAAGTTGGCCAGCGTGCAGTTTCAAAAATTGCCGCCACGTAAATTAAATTTAGGACGAAAGCTTTCGAATAAACGACAGAAGAACGTCACAAATACGAAAGTCTAATCGGCGAAACTTGAACAAGTCGGCAGAAAAGCTTTGGTTAGACCAAACCAAAACGCAAAAAAAATGAAAATTAAGCTCTTATCGCATACAAAAAAGAAAAAGTTCGTATCTTTGATCTCTCTCTGTTGCCTAGCCCTTTGCCTCCAACCCTCAACCCCCACCACCGTCGTGTCCACATTTCATGACTTTTTACCGACTAAGGAAAAGAAACCGAAAAAGTCGACAGCATAAGTTGACATTGAGAAAGGAAAGCTGGTCCCGTTTTGGACATTTCCACGTGAAAAGTTGTTTAGTCGTTGCGTTTAAAGAGAACAAAAATGGCGAATCTCGAAGTGGGTCACGCAAAACGAATTCGCATGCAAATACTGTTAGCAAAATGAAAAATTTCTTCGGGTCGCGTCGTGTCTTTGCTATTAACTTTGGCCCTCATGTTCCTCCTCCTCCTCCTCCACCCGAGAGGAGAATATATTTCAAAATCCCTTTTCCTCCGCCATGTTTTTTGCTCTTCTTCATTACTCTACTTCTCGTTCCCTTCCCGGATGTGGTACTGTGCTATTATACTTTAGATCATTTTTCCAGGCACGAGCTTTCGACAAACTTCCCCAACACCTTCCACCATCTTTCATTCAAAATCCTGAAGACTTCTTAATCCTAATCGGTTGTGATTGATCCTGGAAGATGAAAACCTGAACCTGAAGTGTTTTCAAACTGTCTGAGACTAGTTCCAAACATACTTTGAGGCTGTTTGATGAGTTTAACTTAATTGTAGCTTGAGGATGAACAAGAAGAATTGGTATCTGTGGCGTCTCCTTTGGGAAAGACTTCGTTTCATAAGTTCATGTTCATTACAATTTAATCTACTAAATGACGAAGACTGCAGTAAAAACTAATTTCAAAAGTCCTGCACACTGATGACATATATTCATTCCAAAGTCTTACAACAGAATGTGGGACGTGCTTCCAACTCTGCAGCATTATTTCGACAGTTGGCCGTTTTTTATACTAAAGTGTAGTGTATTGGCGAAATACACTACAACAGTCTACACTTTTACTAGTAAATAAATTTATTCTTCTAAAATAGTTAAACTAAAATTCAAAGACGAACTATAGTTCCAAAATTCGGTATGAGTCATGTTAAACTTTTAACTATCACGCTGTCGCAGTTAAATTTTTGATTGGACAAGAGAATCTAAGATTATCCTGTCCAGACCTTTCGCTTTTATCTCCAGCTAAAGGCATATTTAGGAATCTCGGTTATGCTTTTGGAGAACTGGTTTCATAAATACTGCACACGCCCCCAGAATTCATTTCGGAAATATTGCTCACTCTCCTGAAGATCTCATTTCAAGAGTATTGCACACTCTCTTGGTAGGTTTCTTTCATAAATATTGCACACCTTCATGAACAGTTGATTTCATAAATATTGCACAAAGTCTTGTAGATGGTATTCCGAAAGTACTGCACACTCTCTTGGACGATTTATTTCATAAATATTGCACACTATTGGGGATGGTTCATTTTATAAACAAATTATCTGAGTCGAAACTTAACTTTCGTCCACTGAGGATGCTTGTTTTCAACGCGTGGACAAGATGAGCTTAACTAAATTCGGTGACCAAACTACAAATTTAAATCCAGCGATGGGTTAACACCAATTTTAACAGCCGGGAAACGTGAAAACACTTACCACGATCCTAAGTTTCCCGTTATACAGTCATCAGGCTTATCGTGGTGACAAGAAGAAGACGGAGGATTTCTTAGAAGAATCATTTGTCAGCTCGGAATCTGGATATTGACCCGTCCCCAACGTCAATTTCGGACGTCAGGTACGGACTTACTCGGATTTAGTCAGTTAGGAAGGAATTCAGGTTCGAAATTCTGAGAATCTGAGGCGGTGATTCAGTTATGCGAGCCTGAAAATAATCCGATTCGGTTGCTTTTCTATTGAAATGATTCAGGTCTTTTGTTTCTGTTTGTATCTCTTCGAATAATTGCAGAAATCTGTGTGCTGACAAGCAGCCAGGCACGACATAGCTGACACAGGCAAGAAATCACCATTGTAACCTGTTTTCGTTGGTTTTCTCTTGTGAGATCGGCGCCATCTTTAAAATTATTTATTTATATTAAAATGGAGATTTCTCTTTTGTGTCTTTGTTTCTTCTTTTGTTCTTCTTCGACAGAATATGATTTTCTTTTCATGCTAATTACCATCTTTGTGGAAACAAATGAAAATTAAAATTTTACGATTAACACAAAAAATTTGTTTTTTTGTTTTGTTTGCTGGGAGGAAATGAAATTTTTGTACCGGAAGTCGTGGAAGATATCAATTTCTTTGTCTTCGTGCCTCTTTTGTTTTCCCCCGCCCCGTTTTCTCGGATGGTTTTTGTGTGTCTGTATATCTGTTTTCGGTTTCTGTTTTGTATTAAACGAAGCACTGATCAATCAGGTTACTTAACCTTTTTCTTCTTCTAAAATGAATCCTCCAGGAACAATTGTGCAGTATTTATGAAACGATTAGCCCCATCAGGTGTGCAATATTTTTGAAATGCGATTTACAAGATACTGTGGGATATATTTGAAATAAACCCTTCATAAAAGTGTGCAGTCGTTTTGAAATGAATTCTCAGTATTTATGACCGAAAATCTTCCAGTTGAGTGTGCAATTTTTATGAAATGACTTCTCACAAAAGAATGTGCAGTATTTTTGAAATGAGAACTTCAAGATATTGTGTAATATTTTTGAAACCAACCTTCATAAAAGTGTGCAATATTTGTGAAATGAATCTGCCCCACAAATGTGCAGTATTTTTGAAATAACATCTCAAAAATGTGGTGCAGTATATTAGAAATGAACCTTTCATGAAAGTGTGCAGTATTTATGAAATGAACTCTCCGAAAGTGCGTAGTATTTTTTTGAGATTTCAAGGAAAGTGTGCAATATTTTTGAAATGAGATCTCCAAAATATTGTACGATATATTTGAAATAAACCCTTCATGAAAGTGTGCAGTATTTATGAAATAAAATCTTCCAATATGGTGTGCGATATTTGTAAAATGAATCATCCATAAAATTGTGCAATATTTTTGAAATGAATTCTCCAGGAATGAGAGCACTATGACTTGAATGGCGCGACAGTCAAAAACTTAACATTAACAAGGCAACAGTCGCGAACGGTAACATACCCTTTTGGTTTTGTTCATCAGTCTTAGTCAGCAGAACTGAAGTCGTCAGCAAGTCGCCGGCGGTGTACAACCAATCGTTCGGCTGGTGTACTACATTTGGCTGAATTTTTGGTGAACAATCCCGACAATGTTTCTTTAAATACTTGGTTCTCCTAATTTTTCTTTCCTTATCTATCGATTATGGTTGTTTATTTAGTTTTATAGGTCGCCCTGCTTCCTCCATCTTTGTATTTGTTGACTGTTTTTGGTCATTTTATCGGTCTCGTGATTTTTGGCTTTCCCTCTCTTTTATTTGTTCTAATTGTTTTGATTTTGTTTTTTGGTTGTTTTATCTTTCCTTTCGGTCTGCATTGGTTAAGGTTATTGCTTCTGTCATTCTTCCGACATTACGCTTTGAAGTAAGTTTGTCAGGCTCACCAGATTAGAAGAAAAGCCGTCAGTTCAGCTAACCGATGTTTCTAGGTTTAGTTACTACACACTTATACTATTATAACTCAACAGCATACTTAACACGATACTCTAGATCAGGAGTGGCCACCAAACTGGTCGGGAGGCTAATTTTGGTCGACCATCGCAATATCTCGGGTAAAATTCCATGTACCATAAACTTTGAACATACAGTATATTTTAGTTATCTATACCTACATCACATCTCCGGAATGCTTCTTAAAACGTAAACACAGTGTATAGTATACATTTGTCACTCTTAGACTACGATTATGACAAAAGTCGATCGCGATACACTTTTAACAGAAAAAGTAGATCTTAGATCTTATATACTAAAAAATTAATAGTAATAATATATATTATCCTCACTCAGCCTTTGAGAATTTAAGGAAGCCATTAAAAATTACAAGTTATTAGTACAAACTAAAATAAAATGATTATGTCCCTTGTCAGCAAAGGTTTAAAACTCCTTCCGGTCACCTCTATAAAAACCGGAAAAAGTTGACCCAACGACGCCATTACGATGTACGACTCTCCCAAACACCAATTTTGAGTTTGTTGGGTTTGCCTCTAATCTCAGGGTGGGTTCTGATTAACCCAATCACTAGTAATAAATTATAATCAACAGACACCAACTAATATACAGATAACCTCACAGACAACATATACACATCTAAACACAAGCCCAGTACCGCAGCCAATCATCAAGAACCCTGTGGCAATTTAGTACAACTACACTGTAGAGCTTCACTCAAACAGCCGAAAACTTCCAAGTGGTAGTTACCCAGATAGATTTTGTCTCCTCTCACCTTCCCAAGCCAGTCACAAATGATATCAGCTTAAAGACAGTATAACAGATCGTGACACTATCTAATAGAGCGGTACATACAGAAAACCAGGCACTTCTGCTCTAGATAACAGTCCCCCGTCTCCTTCCCTCAGTCTAAAAATCAGCGAAGGAATACATTCGCTCCGCATCAAAAATCCGACAATCGAATCCGAAATACTTACATAAAACTAATTAGTATAATTAGTATAAAAAAAATAAATTATAATAAAACACCAATAAACACTCGGAGTCACGTAATCAAATTCATTAAAGAAAGAAAATTTTCGTAAAAGTTTATGTAAACAAATAAAACATGTCCGTCCATCAGTCAATCACTTGCTCGCTCATTAATAAATAAAACAATTTTTTATTTATTAATAACAAGGGAGTTCATTAGTTATGTAACACTTTTAACCAAATTGTCATTCAAAACTGATGCACATTGTCACGAACAACTTTGAGTAACAAGAAAAACTGCCCAGTTTTATGATCATGGACACTGTGGATTAGAGTTCAAAGCTCACCCAAAAGTCATGCCAAAAATATTGCACACTTTTAGGAAATTCATTTCAAGTCTAATGATACCTTCTGTCAACATTTAAATTCAAAAGTAATGCACAACTCTTTTATAAATGTAATTTTTAAAACGGATTCGTTTCAAAAATAATGCACACAAATTTCTAGATCTCATTTAAATTTATTATTTCAAAACTATGATCATACACACGTTCAAATACTTCATCCCAAAAGTAATGCACAACTGTTTTATAAATTTTACTTTAACGAGAAGGATTCATTTCAAAATTAATGCACACATTTTTATAATATTATTTAAAAATCATTTCATAAGTAATGCACATTTTATGAATTCCATTTTTACCAAAATTCATTTCCGGTGTAACTATAACTTTTGTCAGATTTAATTTCAAAAGTAATGCACACTTCTTTTATGAATTTTATTTTTATGAGAGATTCATTCCAAAATTAGTGCACACATTTGTAGATCTTATTTTAATATATTATTTCAAAAGTAATGCACAATTTCAGGAGCAATTCATTTAACAAACATTTACTTTGGACTGTGAAGACGTGTTTTACTTCATAAGTAACGCACACTTTGATTAGTATCTACTAACTGAAATGAAATAATCATCTTCCTTGTCAGTATAGAATTTAAAGTAGGTTTAAACTCCTTCCGGTCACCTCGATAAAAACCGGAAAGAGTTGACCTAAGAACACCATCACGAGATACAACTTTCCCCCAGACACCAATTTTGAGTTCGTTCGGGTTTGTCTCTGATCTCAGGGTGGGTTTTGATTAACCAAACCACTGATCTACCCTTGACACCTGCGAACCGGTAAACCAACCCTGAGGCAAACGAAAACAAGATTGAATGAAAGGACAACGAGAGATGTCGTAATTCGAACCGCAACACTACGAGGGCACGTGTCCTAAAGATGTTGAGGAACGAGAGGAGGAAACAACCCAAAGGGACCCAACACCATCTGGTCGCAGAGAGACAATGCGGAGGAGTCTGGAAAGAAAAGAAAGGAGTGTGGGATGAGGAGAACAATAGGCGAGCAGAACAAAGGAACAAAGAAGAACAAACAGATGATTGAAGTCTGGTCGACGTGACGGTACGTCACAGCTACTTGCTTCAGATCAAGGAGAACCTAACAGACCGAAGGCACTTCTTCGATGGGCTCTTCCTGGTCTCTTGCCTTTATCGGTCCCCCAAAACCTGTCCTTTCCACTTCTTTCACTTCCGGAATCGCTTCTTCCTTGATACTCCAATGTCTTATTCCTTATCTCGACCTCAGCACGACCTAATTAACATTCTTTTGACGTCCAACACTCCACTCCGATTCCTCCAAACTGTTTAACATATTAGTCCAGGAAGTGGCTCCAGGGTCCCTCTCCAGAGTTTTGATTAATTGAGTTCAAAAAACACAGTTCAACGATCTAGGGCTCTGGAAATTGGGTTGTGGTTTACCTCCAGCACCCTCCCACCACTTACTTGTCCACTAAAGAGGTCAATGACCCTTTCCATACTTTTGCAAAAAAGCTCTTCCGCAAAAACTCATTTCAAAAGCAACTTTGATTTTATATTTTTGATTTATGGCCAGTTCGCATGTCCACCATTTTCACAACTCGCATTTCCAATCCTTCGTCGCCGCCATCTTTATTCCACTTCTTTAATTGGTTTCTGGGGTTTTCTGGAAGCCGTAAAACCTCAAACTTGGGTTTTTGTCTTTGCGGGCGAATTTCGATTTCGCAACTGAGATAATCGATACCGAGTGTGTCATGAAACACGATCGGACTTACGCGACATCGTTTTCATCATAAAACCACCTCCCGGGAGAGATGAAGAAGCTCAGAAACCCGTTCTTCCGAGAGGTGTTCCCTCCCACTTCCGTTCAACTTCCTCCGTGACAAGGCTAATCAGGAATGTCGGAATTCTCCTGTTAGGCTCATCACGTTCGGGTATTTCGGAACCCTAACAATTCAAAACAATTCATGAAAATGATGTCGATCCGATGGCTTTAATCTTGTCGAACGTGAGGAAAGAAAGTCGTTCGGGATATTTCGAGGATTTTTCAAAAAGAAACAAGATGGCGGGGCGGAGGGGGGGACAATATCTATTCATAAAATACTGTGTCGAGGTCACGTATTGATTTTCAATTTCTTTTCCTCTCATTAAAAAAATTTTTTTTCCCTTTTCTTTTGACAAAAACCTCAAATACGACGAGAGGCGGCAGGGGTTAAGACCTGTCTATCTGTCTGTCTGTCTAGTTTACTTTCTTTTAAACGGTTTTGAGTGGGAGAGTGCGAAACGAACGGTTTCTGCGCCCACATACCAGGTTTCAAAACTTTTTAATTTACCTTTGTAGTGAGATGACAGTCCGACCGATGCTACAGTCATAAAGATATTCTGTCTAAGGTGAAATGTTCTTGTAGCTTTTTTTTGCTGACGTTTCCATAACCATTTCGCGTAAAAAAAGACTGCACTATCATCAATTTGTTGTAGTATTTTTAGTTAAGTATCTGTTCGAGCATTCTCTATGTCCTTCATTTGGCTTGGAAGGTTGGGCTATCATCCTTTTGTAGATCTTGATGCTTGATTCTTTTAGGTCTCTTTTGACCTCCCAAAATCTTTTCTAAAAATGTTTATGGAATACGAAACGAAATATTTGAGAAAGCATCTGTTACATATTAAGCTATTGCCTTAAGACAGTGTGCAATATTTATGAAATAAGATCCGGATGTGAGATACCCAATTATTGTGAACATATACCAACCTCAAACTTTTTGGTTGGGAGACCAAAAGTTCCGCGAATGAGATCTAATTTCTGTCTTCAGGATTTTGTTCAAACTGATGAACCAGAAGGTATGAAAGATCACGTGACAAGTATCATCAAAATTGGTTTCCCTCCTTGTCATCCTCATCATCCTGAACCAACTTCAGAATCCCGACTGTGGTTTGCTACAACACTTCATCCCTTATTCAGGTACGTCTTCTCCCGAATTTTCTATAAGTCTATTTACATAACTTTGGTGGAGGTTTAGGTTGGAAGGATTGTTAGGGTTGGAAGATAGCGTCGGGTGGGTTTCAAGTAGTCATGAAGCTGTCCAAAGGATGGGTTATATTAGAACAGTTCAGTTTTAGAAGTTAAAACAGAGGTGGAAAGAGAGAGAGAAACCAAATTAAACATTCAGTCTCACCGGTGAAGATGCCAACAACTGTACGTTGGCGAGACTTCTGATTTACGTTTTCGGTGAGTTTACCTGTGAATTGCACTTAACAGTTTCATATACAGTTATGTTTATGGACTTTCTATTCATCTTTCTCCCTCGACTTATCCTTTATTCTAACTCCATAACCCATTCTCTACAGTCCCATTCCAACAACAAACCCAAACAATCTCTGAGCCGAAACTTCAAATTTAAAAACTAATCAAAAGGCGACGATTCCAACAGATGAATGAAAGAGAAAAACAAAATTGAAAGGAGCTTCGATAAAACAGCAATTAACAAAAACCTTCTGATAAGAAACTGGCTCTTCTGACGTAAGTTAATAACGTACAAGAGAGGAAAACAGTCAGCTGACATTTAGCGATCAGATAAAAACAAAACAACCGTTTTGGGCATTTTCACTCTCGATAGACCTCCCGCCATCACTATAATTTTCTCTTCGGATAATCAAACCTCCCGGAGTTAGATCTGGCTACTGTATAGTGTATAGTAATCGAACGTGTATTCTTTCAAAAATAAGTTAGAGGACAAGGAAAAGAGTCCTCCTCATGTGTAAGATACGGTTTACGGAAACAGATTGCACGGAAGGTCAGATATCAGTCGTATATTCGATATCCTCAGTCACGTGACTGATGCGGTTAAACTTGAACCTGAAACTGTGAGCGTTTTCGTTACGAAAATATATATCTGTATGAGAGGTGTTTGGAATACAGGACACATCACAAGAGGGATGAATGATTGGTTAGAGCAAACCCAAGATGACAGGACACAGATGACTTAACCCAAAAACTCTGGCGACTGTAATAAATATTTTGGTGATTAGTTGTACATAATCAAAGATGGCCGTCCATCATTTGCGAGCGCTCTATCTGGGAGCTTTCTATAAACCACCACAAGTTGGGGACATTTTGATATAATTCCACTCTGTCGTTTCACTACAGTGACGTCTACGTCTACTTAGATATTGTATCTGTGACGTACACCAAATCGTAAACCTGCCTGAGAATGGGGCTCAGATTAAAACCCTGGACAGAGAAATAGACGACACAGTGGGAGGCATGTGGTACAGTGGTCAAAGCTCCTGACAACAGAAATCACAGTCGTCAGCTCAAGCCCTCTTGGTGTAACCAAGGGTGAGATAGTTATGTGAGTCACTAAACATCCCAAGAGTAGTCATAACTTGAAAATAGGTTCCTATCACCATCTTCTACCTCTTCGAGGCAAACAACACCAGGCAAAAGGTGGTACTTAGTCATCACGAATGATTTAGGGGTGATGACATCCGCACAAATAATTATAATCCCGCCTAAAAATAAATCCAAAAGGGAATTACCAGACCGCATTGACTGCCATCACACGAGCAGATGCTTCCGGTCTGTAGCGGGTTTTGTTAACGGTAGGAAGGAAGCTCTAAGGTTTCCTCCTTTTTTCAAATTCCTCGACCCCGCAAAACTGACAGCACAATATGGTTTATAAGTTTGCTCAACACACAACGTATCTTGTTTCCTTAATGAGTATACCCTCTCGAGCCGCACACATGGTTGCCATATTGCTTCGTCGAACCGTTGCCATACTGCTCATGGTATCCTCCCCTTTTTCGGCTATCATGTCGTTTGTTCTGTTCTATTCCCATAAGCGTGTCGCCTTCATCATTTTACAATCGGACACGTGTTTCTGGCGTCGTGGATTATGAACGAAATTGGGAAACGCGCCTACGCATGCCATCTGTCAATTATACCAAGGGGATCTCCAAAAACCTTTCCTCGGATCTCCTTGTCTCGTGTTTGGGACGGTATTTCCCATCCACGTTTGCGGAACCCAACTTGAGTTAGGCTCGTGACTCAACCATCCAATGCCTGAAAGAAACTCCTTCAGTCACTCGTACCTGAGTCATCGTTTTATGATACTCGATGATGTTTTCAATTTTTTCATTTTTAAATGAAAAACTTCAGAGCGAATACATAAAACCGGAAACGACTCCATGCCTGAGTTGTATAATAGAGAGAGAGCTATGGAGTGAAACAGAACGAAAAAAAGATAGACAGGGTGCGGCAGAAAGAAAGGCACAAAGAAAACGAGATGTAGTGAGAAAGAAGGAGAGGAAGAGACATTGACGAGATTCTGAGGTTCTAAAACCCAAACGGAAATAGTCATCACACAAAAGGAAGAAATAGAAGAACAGAAAACGAAAAAGAGAGAAAGAGAGAGAGAGTTAGAAAGAAAGGAAAGAGGGAGAAAGAGACAAAGAAGACGACGCAAGGAGAGATAGAGACAATGATGGGATTCTCAGGCTCAAAACACAACTGGAGATAGTCAGTACACTAAAGGGAGAAAGAAAAGGACAAAGAAAACAATAAAACGAGACGGAGTAAGAGAAAAGGAACGAAAATGTGAGTCAGAGACGGAAAAACAAGCAAAGGAGAGAGAGAAAGAGAGATGTGAAAGAACTTTCAGGCTCAAAAACCCAACCGGAAATAGCCAGGTACACTAAATATAGAAATAGAAGAAGAGAAAAGTAGAGAGAGAGAGATGGCTAATGACAGGATTCTCAGGCTCAAAAACCCAACCGGAAATAGTCAGGTACACACAACAAAAATTTAGATGAACAGTAATTTATTCTTTGTCAAAAGTCATACGCAGCTTCATTCATTCCCAACCAACAATCGCTCGCTTCGGAATTTTTTTTTTATTCAGACAATTCCAAAAACGCATTCAGGTATGACACCCAACGGAAATAATTCTTTAAGGTTTTCCAATTGTTAAAAAAAGAGGCCGCCAGCGAGGAAGAAGAACAAAAAAATTGGACGCAACCTGAGATCGTAGAGCGTGGCCAGTTTTCTCGGTAAAATAAAATTCCTCCAAATCGTGTTGCCTTTCAAATTTTTCCATTTCTACTACCATAATCGAATTTCAATACCTCGAAGGAATCGAAAATCGATACATCGAATGGCCCTTTCACAACAAGATTCCTGTTGTTATTGTTCTTCTAAGTACGGCAAAGGTTCCGCTAAATGAACTTATACTTATAGCTTATATTTATTTCTTAGCATCGGACTGTTTTGCTGAAACTATTGCTGTCTTCCTTGGGTACTTCTGATATTGTTGTGTTTTATTCATTTGCTTATTTATTTATTTTTCTATTTATTTGGTTTTATTATTTGTTTATACTATTTACTGTATTGTGGGCTTATTTATGTTTTTATTTATTCCTTCAGTTCATTTAGCTATTTTGCGTTTGTTTACCTGATGGATGTGAAGAATTAATGTTGTGTACATGGAAATACTGTGAATTCGAGGAGGGCACACAAGGGAGAGTGTACGCAATACTTTTGTTACTGATGAGAGTAATACTAGGTATGAGGGTTTACCTGAACCTAGAAGTGTGATTATAGTTTCGGGAAGGAAGAACGATGACCTAAATAGGTTAGAGGTTGGGTTGGAAACCTAACTCAGCTTTCAAAGTGAATCTGGGAGCGAGGCTTGGAAGGTTTAGAAGTTGCAAAATTAATAGCAGCTTTAGCTGAGCTTAGAGCTTTGGAAGTTTTGAACCACAGAAAGAAAAACGGAATGAAAGAGACAAAGGACCTAGGGAGGGAGAGACAAACAGAAATGGAAACAGATAAATAGATAGACAAAGAGAAAGACAAAGAAACAGAACCAAAGGTGGACGGAGAAACAGCGAGAAAGAGAGAGATAGGGGAACAAAAAGAGACAGGAATGGGGAAACAGATAGAAAGAAAGATAGACAAAGAAACAGAGAGAACGAAGGGGAAGGAAACAAACAGAAAAACAGAAGAGGGAGAGATAAAGATAAAGAAACAGAAAAAGAGATATAGACAAAGAAAGGGGTAGAAAAACAAAAGAAGGAAAAACAAGAGAAAAAGAAAAAGAGAGAAAAACAGTTAGAAAGAGAGATACATAGAGAGAAAGAAACAGATAGACACAGAAAACAAACGAAAGAATAATAAGATTCTCAAGCTACCATCGTTGTCATATACCTTCCCTCTTCAGTCAGTGACGACAGCAGGATTTCTGAATCAACTCAACACTACTTCCAATCCCGAACTACCACCCACAAGACCAACTTCACGACAATTTTTCCATCCAGTCCAACAGACACAAAACCCAACCTCACAGACAAAATTATCTAAGTAAACAACTCCACGAGCTTACATCAAGCCACCTTCCTGTGTTTCCCAAACGGATTTCCCAAAACCTTAACCCTAATCAAAAAGCTTCCATCGACCATGTTTGGAAAATCCCGAGTAACGCCTACTTCCTTATCATCTCTCGTTTCACTGTTATTTTATCTATCATCCTCTATCTTTGTGTTCGTTCGTCTTTTTACTCGGGGGATTTGTTTAGAGAAACTTTCCATTCACATCCTCAACCGATTTCAACACTTCTTCCCAAATTTCAAATCATCAGACAGATTTCTGATCTAAATCATTTTGGCGCCAAAACAAAATTCAAACTTTTACGATTATTTTCTCTATAGACAAAATTTTATCATTCATCGACAAATTAGTATTGTTTGTAAATATTTATTGTTAACAGTGGTTTTGTCTTTCTGATAGATAAAACAATACCGATGCGAACCACTGCAAAAATTTTTCACTCTTCTTCCTTCCATTCGAGACATGTCGACACTTTTTCCTCTTTTTCAGCAGATAAGCGGAAATTAACTGCTTACACACATAAAAATGTTAATTTGTTGTTGTTATCTCAGTTTTAAAATGAAAACAAAACTATGGGAAAGTATAGTAAATCTACCATCGGCACAAACTTCGTGATCCTCTTCAAATTTTATATGATTAAGAAAAATTTAGGCCCGTGTAAGACAGTTCAGTTTCCGTGATTATGGTTCTGCCTGCTTATGGCAGTTTCTAGGTTTAGCCTTTTGCTGAGTGAAACAGGAAGTAGGAATGTGAATAAAAATAAGGAGGAAGGTCTAATGCTAACAGCTTCACCGTATCTCTGATTAGTGGACGATGGTCACCATCAGAGTTTTGGTTGTTGTTACAACGTTTCTACGTAGCTTCTTCGGGTGTGTAAATAGTAAGAAACCTAACTGGGTATTACTAGTGAGGTATCTACAAAAGCTCTGGTATTTTCTTATCTATAAACCTCTTGGTTAGTAAACAACGTAACTCCAACAACCGGTAGCAAAAGAATAGCCACAGCATGTAGAGAACGCTTACAGATTTATTGGAATATTAAAAACCGCGTAAAAAAAAGCCGCAGAAAAGATTACCAATTTTTCATTGAATATACAGTAGAATGTTCCGAAAACCAAAGCATACAGCAGCTGGCGTCTTCAGTGGTAAGTGCTGTTATCAATAGTTAACGGCCGTGAGAGTTTAAGTTCACTCTTCAATTGGAAGAATTGAGAAGAAGAAGCAAAATGATGGAACAAAGAAGACAACTGTTAAAAGCCTCAGGTGGGGAACCCAGAAAACAAACAAAATGGGTCAAGTAATAAACCCAGAAAGTTGATAACAGAAGTTGAAGAAGAAACTTTACTTAGAAATGAAGGAAAGCAAGAAGACAGTAACACTAATACAACCACCTGCTAAGGAACCCATGCACGTAACACCAGAAATCGGAGAAGGAACGCAAATTGCTACACCAAAAAGTGGTTCATTGGATATCTCCAAAACAACAGTAAACAAGGTCACTTCAATACGACTTAAGGAACCCAAAAAAGTTAAACAGTACACAAAATGTTACAGCAAAAAGTATTTCTTTTGATAAACGCAGAAAAACAAGACAGAAGACAAAAGAAAGCCAACAGCTAATCCCCCATCACTCCCCAAAAGTTACTAGAAGCTGATTAACAAAGAAAACTAACAACAATACAGCTAAGGATAGTTAACCACAGTGGTTGAAGCAACAAAGTTAGCATAAAAAAGAGACAACAGAGCTCAAAAAACAACTAACAGCTGAGGAAACCAGAAAGTTAACAGAACTAATCAAAGAAAGAAGATAAAATAACACCAACACAACCAAAGACACTCAGTTACTCAACAGCAGAAGAAGACACACTAAAGATTACACAGAACCTCTAAGACAGTTAAACCTAAAAAGAAACCCAACAGCTCACGAACCTAACATCATCCAAAACTAAGCTACAGAGTCAAATCACCAAATCAACATCCAAACTCAACACCGAACGCTTCGAACGCTTCAAAACTCTCAACCACAACATCCCAGCACACTTTTAACCTTTGTTTTTAACATCAATTTAAAGAAGGAAGGACAATTGAAGAGAGCGACGAAGGAATTCTTCCAACACATGATCAGCATGATCAACCTAATTTGGCACTTTCCATTTAAACCGCCATCTTGAAAATGTGCCAAAAAAATTCTTTTATTTAAAATACCGGAAACGTTCTCATTGTCTTCCCAACTACCATTTTTCTTCTGAATATATTTATATTATAATAAAAACCTTGGCCTGAATTATAAAATTATTTCTCGGAGAAGATTGCCATTAAACGATCACGAAAATGATCACGACGACAGGAATCCGTTCCAGGAGAAACGAAAAAGAAGAAAAAATTCCTGAGCTCCAGCCTAGAATACCATAACTGTTAGTGATCGACTAGTCATTTATCCTTGAATATGGACTAGTATCAAAATGGCAGCGACTAACCAACCACCTTCTCCAAAATAAATGAAAATCCTTCTTGGGGATCAACGGACGGTCAAAAATCTCATGCGAACGCCCACGACACTTGAATGAGTGACATTAGGTCACGAACGAGAACACTTTCCAATGGTGGAACCATTTAATAAAAGAAAGAAAACCTGACAAACCTGGCGTTTGGTATCGTTCCGTACCTTAATATTCCATGGTCGATGTCCAACTTTTCCGTTCTCCCTTTTCGACGAGTCGATCAATCAATCGCAGTCATTTCGCAAATTTAATTAATAAATAACAAAACAAATCAGCTAAATATTTATTAATAACACTAACTTTGTTTTGGTGTAACGAAGTATTTAAAAAAAAAATGAAAACACTAAACTAAGAGAACCGAAGTTGAATCATCGCACGATTTCGACATGTTACAAACTGAGGTTTCAAAGAGCGAACACGTAAGATTCTTCTCGGTGTTCTTTTGCGCATGCGCCAAAGGGCTACCGCTCACTAATGTACAGATTCAGAAAGTGATAAAGACTCATGGAAAATGTTTTTGGTTTTCCGTTTTTTCTTTTATATTATGACTCTGACCAAATCGTAGCCCGGCTGTCGTGAGGTATAGTTGATAAGATAAAGCCGAAGTGTTATCGCGTGGTTTTGTTGGAAAGGATTCCCCCGCAACCCCTGGAGGTGGATTGTCCCTCTCTGGCTTTTTGGACCGTTCGAAAGCTTCCCAAAAGGATGGGAATTGTTATAAACATAATTGGTCGCAGAAGGGGTGTAAGTTTTCTAAAACCAAAAAGATCCGGAGGAAGATAGAGAGAAGTAAGCACTCAGTACTCCTCTATAGCCGTTCGAACAGGTCCAGTACAGTTCCAAATTAGAAATGGAAGATAGATTTTGGGATTTGGATGGTTAGAAATCATGAGAAACAAGTTTGAACTGCAGAAAGAGTGTAACTGCCTTAAAAGCTCTGAAGAGAGAGACTCCGTTACACAGGATAGGAAATTGTGTGTTCCTCCAGTTCCTCTTTAGCTGTTCGAACAGGTCCAGCAATTCCAGGAGGTGGGGTTAAATGGTTGGAAATCATAAGAAACAAGTTTGAACTGCAGAAAGGATATAACTTCCTTAAAAGCTCTGGAGAACAGGCAGCACACAGCTTGGTTAGGAAGGCAGAACGCATCGCTGGAAGAGGGGTTGTCGATTACAGCTGGTACTCCTGCATAAAGGTTCGATAGGCTAGGTAAAGTGAGTTATAATGTAAGCAGATCCGACATACTGGATTGGAAGTTATGTGTTCCTTCTATCTCCTCTTCCTGCTTTTTTTGACACTGTATCCATTTTCCACCTATTTCTTTCAATTTTTACCGCCTCCTCAGAAATATCTCATAGCCCAAAGAAGCCATAACTCCAAAATGGGTTAGATGGAAGGCTAAGAAGTTGATTGGGATGAATATGGATCGACCAAATCACAAACGACCTTGAAAGAAGAGATTTAGCTTATAGCGATTAACCTGAGATGGTCTAACTGTCTTCTAGAGGTTAATCAGGGTTTGAAAATAGCACAAATTAGGTCTGTCATAGAGATAGTTTGAGCATAATGACGCCAAAAGAAAATAGAAATACAGGGCAGCATACAAGACTCGAAAGAAAGCCAGAAAAGCAAAGAGACGAAACCAACAAACACAGCAGGATTTCAAGTACCACCAAAATTTACACCAACCTCCGGAGGGGAGAGCCACAAAAAAGGCTCAAGAAACAAAAGCTTCAACGACGTCTTCTTTAAACGCTATTTGGACGTTCCAGCTGGAGCGGTACTGGAGTGTGAGATACCAGGTTTTGGAAGCCAGGCGAGAGACTCACGTTCAGGAAAATTTAGTTGCGATTTTAAATGAATACGATTGTACCTGAGGTTTTCAAATCGAGTCCGTCGGTATTTATCTATTTATTTATGTTAAAATCGGGCAAAAGAACTGACAAAGTGAAAGTGGAAGTTTGTTTTGGCCGATTTTGAAGGCGTTTTTCTAGGATCGAATTACCACCGGCTCATGTCAGTCTAATCTACTGTTGAACGCCTCTCTTGATGCCCTCCATGTCCCTTAATCGAATTACACTTTTCTTGTTTTCTCGTTTTTTTCAAACTTCTGACATCATCCTACACCGCTGCTTGTTCTCTTCTTTCATCTTTTGTTCTTTTCCTAACTTTTGCTCTGTCACACTTCTCCTTTTCAATTATCTTTGTTCATTTCACTTGGTGACAACATCTCGTTAATATTTTTTCTTTTTCTAATTATTGTAGCAGAAGGTTTGACGGGTTGTGATGGATTGTTCGTCTTCACTTTCCATTTTCCTCGACATTGTTTTCTTCCAGATTCCGTTTTGTTGTTGGCTATTGTTTTCCTCGTCCATTTCACTTTTGTATGATATTAACAGTTCATATGTTGATACTAAAATTAATCCTGAACAAAAGTTCGTGGGAAGTATTAGTATATCACTCAATTTAGTAGGAAGTGATCGAGAAATTAGTTTCAACAGAGAAACTGACACCGAATGAGTATCTAAGACGAGTTAGTAAGCATGGGTTAATAGTCTAACACACACTTCTATGTGGTTGTGTCACTTTCCAATCTTCAAAGCTGGAATAAAAAGAAAGACATCAAGCACTGACTAAAAACTTTCGAGCAAATCGAACATTTCAAAGAAAGGCAAAACGTGAAAGTCCAGAATCAACACTATTAATAGCCAGAACCAAATAATTGTTCTAATTATCTTAATCAACTGTCGCTGCAGAACAATATCAACAATAGGAAAACTGTTTACATCGGAAATAAGATTTCAAATTCGTGCGCGTGTTAGTTTCCGGTTGAGATTTTATCGGGAATTTAGATTCAAATCGTTGACTAACTGCGTAATTGTACTCAGGTATGCCAGGGTTTCCCAAATTAATTTTTGGAATTTCACAAATAAATAAATAAACAGATAAGAACTTTAATACAATCAAAAGACAAAATATTTTAAATTCAAACTGTTCTCTAAGACTGCTGCTATGTCATTTGAAAACCTGAGGCTGTTAGAATAGTAGCTTAGAGTTCTGTCAAAAATGTTAGCAACTCTTATCTGTCAGCTGTTTCAGCGGTTAATATATCACGAGCGAATCAATAAAAGTTGTAAATAATTGAAAGGAAAATTGATTAGATAAATTTTTTAGTCTGCTTTCATTGTCTGTCTGTTTTCAAGGGTAGGGAAGACAAAAATCCTCTGAAAGTTCTTTAAATCTGGCAGTTTGTTATCTGAAAACTAGCTGGGAGTCTATTAGAAGGTTCAGCCTTTAATGTTTCAACTCTGTAACCTTTTTATATCCACTAAATTACAGATGTGTGCTTGTCAGACGGTTAGCTATGTTTACTAACTACCTTTGATACCCATTCTGACTTCATTTCTGCGACGAAACACTATTTGATTATTTTCCAATCATGTTGACGTTATACTAACACTTCTCACAAGCTCTCTATCAGGGTTATTTTCAGTATCAACCTATGAACCTTTAATAACAAATGGTTAGAAGAACTTTTCAGTTTGTCTTCATTGTCTGTCTTTATTCAAGGAGGGTGGAAACTAAGTGGAAATAGATTAAATCTTCTAAGAGTTGCTCGTCACTCAAAATCTGAAAGTTTCTCATGTTCTAGACTTTCCACAAGAAGGCACAAACGTAAGAAACTACCAAGGACGGTTTATAGAATTTTCTTTAGCCTACCAACTTATTGTAATGTCTTTATATACAGTATTTAAAATGGCTGATTATTCTCTTTCAGACTGTTCACTTATTTTTACTGTCTTCACTGCTCATTCAGATTTCTGTGACAAAACAACCTTCGATACATGCCAATTTTGTTGACGTTATACTAACACTTTTCACTAACTTTCTACCAGGATTATTTTTAGTATCAACATAGGAAACTGTAAAGAAAATTGGTTAGAAGAACTTTTTAGTTTATCTTCACTGTCTGTCTGTAGTTAAAGAACGGAGAGGCTTCCACAAGATGCGACAAACGTGAAGAACTACCTATAGCCAATTAGAGGTTTTGTTTTAGCCTTTCTACCCCTCTACTACCTCTTCAAATATACACAATCGCATAGAAGTGTGTGTTAGACTATTAACCCGTGTTTACTAACCCATCTTAATACCCATTCGGTGTCCGTTTCTATGTCGAAACTAATTTCTCAATCACTCCTGTTTTGATTTTAGCAATATACTAACACTACTCACAATCTTTAGTCCAGGATTATTTCTAGTATCAACATATGAACTGTTAATATCATACAGAAGTGAAATGGACGAGGAAAACAATAGCCAACAACAAAACGGAATCTGGAAGAAAACAATGTCGAGGAAAATGGAAAGTGAAGACGAACAATCCATCACAACCCGTCAAACCTTCTGCTACAATAATTAGAAAAAGAAAAAATATTAACGAGATGTTGTCACCAAGTGAAATGAACAAAGATAATTGAAAAGGAGAAGTGTGACAGAGCAAAAGAACAAGAGACCAAAGAAAAGTTATAAACTCTTTCAGGAGACAAGTAATAACTGATCGAATAGTTTCAGAGACCAAGCTTTAACACTCCTCCACCTTCTAACCTTTAACCAATCAGTTTAACAATCCAGAAACCAGGGACATCATTCTACCAAATTCACTAGATAATTATTTATTTGGGTCTTAATCGCATTATTCACCTTCCAGTACAATAGGATTCGAACTCATAACTTCAATAGTCGGGCACTTGGACACTACACCACAGACCTCCCGCCATCACCAAACAATTAAAAAAATTAATCAGAGTCAAATGTCAATAAAATTACCGATAAATCACATAACACATAATAATAATAAAAATAAATAAATAAACTGATCTAACTAAAGTAAAAAGAAGACTATCAATAGTAAATTAATAAATAAATAAAAACTGTTATCCGGTATAATTAAAGTTCAAATCACTTTTAATTCGTTTAAATCTAACTTTGATTAATTATTTAACAATCGGTTTACTGTTAACCATCTTGTAATTGTAATTAATTGTTTGATTCATCTTCCTTCTTGAACGTTTGCTACCGGCAGAGAATTATGTGAGTGGTTGTTTACAACTTAAATAAATTTTCATCAGTAATTAAATAATTAATCTGGATTTCTGGCGATTGACTGAACAGGAAATCTGGTGTAATGTCTGTGCGATGATTTTGTGCAACCTGCTAAAGGTAACACACGAAAGGGGTCAGCCGTTGTTCTCTTCCGGTTTCTTGTTCTAATGTCGAAGTTTCTTATCTTCTTAAGACCACCAAATCTACTCATAACTCAGCATACAAAGTCGTTGGTCTTCCGTTAAAGTGTCCAAATAATGAAATGATACTGGGCTCTGCTAAGTTTAATATCAGGTGGACTGACAATAATGTCGGTTCTGTGCGATACACTTAACATATACGTTCCGGTAAAAGTGATAAATAATTACCGATAATCATGTAACAAATCACTGAATATTTATCACATTTACCGGTTAGTTTATAAAATCTCCGACACTTAATGAGGAATTTAATAAATGTATGCTCAGATCCTTGGCTTTTGTCGCTTCTTCATGTCTTGTGTTCGCCGCTTCTTGTTGCGCCAGTGTCGTCATGGCAGGTGACAGGAGACAAACGATGAACGATGGAATATTCTTGTTAGATTTGTGATAATCACGGTTATTAGTGCTGTACGGTACTAGGTGAATCCAAAAATAATGTTGGTCCTTTGCGTTACACCTAATTTATATAGTATGTTACGGTAAAAGTGATAAATATTTATAATTTCCGGTGATTATTCATAATTACCATGCAAACTGGTAAATATGACACAAATTACTTAATTTTAATCAACTTTACCGCCTAGTGTATAAAATGTGTAGCTCGTAATGGGGGATTTGTTAAAGGTTTGCCCAGATGGTTGGCTTCTGTCATTTCTTGTCGGCAGATACGTTTACTGTTATCGACTACATACAGCTGCTTAGTTTCCTCGTATTTTGTCAAAAACGTGATGGAAGGCAAGCATGTGAGCAAAGTTTTATAAAATTCGCCATTACGAGTTAGATATCATATATTATTAATATAATGAACAATTTTTTTGTCTTTCGGCTTTGGAGATCTTATAAACAAGTCGGTGAATGTGATAAATGTTAAGTAATTTGTCACGAGCTGCTTGGAACCTGATTCATATAGGAGGCTTGTGGTGTAGTGGTTAAAGTGCCCGACGAGAGAAGTTATGGTCATGAGTTCGAGTCCTCTCCCAGATCCTGTTACACCCAAGGGTGAAAAACGAGACTAAAAGTCAAAACTATTTATGATCTATGTGATACCAATGATATCCAATAACTAAAAGTCTAAAACTGTAAGCTCTTCAATCATCCGTTGAAGAAGGACAAGGAAACCAAAGAGAAAATTTGTGGCTTAGAATCCCCCTTCTCCAAAAAAAATTTCTCCCTGAAAAGTTGAATGATAGTGACTCATAACTAAGACTACGAAGAAGAAATCAATCGGATGTCTAAAACTGCTGTCTTACAAACTACAAAAAAAGAAGAAATTCATCAGAGAAACCAGAATGACGAAACAAAAACGAAGAAGGCTGTGTTCAAAAAGTTTCACCAGTGCAAATTGAAAACCCCTTCCAGAAAGAGAGAGAGAGAGGAAGGAACTTGGTGACACATCACTCTGCAAATCAGAATCGCATGTGTCACACATCGTTCGACAAGATTCGAAGATAGATAATTAAAAAAAAATGACAATGAAAACTTTTTCAGCCTCTCCTCCGATTATCATTTACAACAATCATCCATCATAATTGAAATCCGTGCCTGAAACCTAATTCCATCGTCATATATATAAACCTTCCGCCCTGAACTTCACTTCTCATTTGTGCAAATTCACATCGTAACAGAGAGACGACAACGCGTAGAAGATGAGGAAACTGTCATTTGGTATATTGGTGTTTGCTGCTGTCATCGTTTTCACGTCAGCAATTCCACTGGATAATGGAAACGGTAGGCGAAATCAGTTGTTATAGTCAATGATATTAAGGGAAACAAAAGGGAAAGGACGAAAATAAATAAATAAATAAATTTGAAATTATTGAAAGCGTAAAAATCAGAAAGTGTAATCCGTGTTTGTCTTTGCTAATCGATTAAACTTCGTTAGCTTGAAAACCAAACGCCAAACACTGGAAATTTATTGTCAATAATTAATAAGCCGATTAATTAATTGTTAGCTCAATAAATTATTGATAAAAAGCGTTCGTTTATAAGTCGCAACATTTCTTCAAAGGAAAACAAGAAATTCGGGTGATGGTGGTGGTCGGGGGCTGCTGAAATGTTAATTCTTCTGGCGCCTAAGTGGAATTTTCGGCTGGGCACAAATTTAGGCTTAAATTGTCCAAAGGGTTTTGCTTTATATTTAGTTAAGACCATCCTTGGTGGACGGAAGTTTAGTTTTAATCCCAAGAATTTATTTATGAAATGAACCCTTCGTGAAAATGTGCAATATTTTTGAAATGAATCGTTGTTCATGAATCTTAAATAAATTTTCCTTAAGAGTTTATGAAATGAAATCTTCAAGAAAGGGGGTAGGTATTTTACAGATAAATTCATCGAGTGTGCAGTATTTATGAAATAATTATTCCATGAACGTACAATATTTCTCAAGTCAATCCTAAGAGAGAGTTCAAGAATGAAATGAATTGACCAAGAGAGTGTAAATAGTTTTTAAAATGAATTCCCCAAAAGAGTGTGCAGTATTTATGGAACGAAATCTTCAATTGGGTAAGCAATATTAATGAAATGAATTAACCAAGAAAGTCCGTAAATTGTTTTAAAATGGATTTCCCAGAAGAGTGTGCAGTATTTCTGAAATGAATACTCAGAGAGAGAGAGAATATTTTTGAAACGAATCGTTCAAGATTGTAAGTAGTGTTCCTAACTGGGAAATCCATTTTAAAACTACTTACGCACTCTCTTGTCTAATTCATTTCATTAGTATTGCACACCCTCTTAAAGATTTCGTTCCATAAATACTGCACACTCTTCTGGGGAAATCCTTTTAAAACCATTATACACCCTCTTGATCAATTCATTTCATTAATACTTCACACTTTTGAGGAGTTTTCATTCCATAAATACTGCACACTCTCATAGACAATTCGTTTCCAAAATATTGCACATACTCTTGAAAATTTCGTTCCATAAATACTGCACACAATTCTGGGAAATTCATTTTAAAACTATTTACACACTCTCTTGTTCAATTCATTTCATTCTTGAACATTCTCTTAGGATTGACTTCAGAAATATTGTATATTCTTGGAGTATTCATTTCATAAATAGTGCACACCCTCTTGAAGATTTCATTTCATAAATTCCACACACATTTAAGGAAATTCATTTAAGATTCATGAAGAACGATTCATCTCAAAAATATTGCACATTTTCACGGAGGGTTCATTTAATAAATAAATTCTTGGGATTAAAACTTCCGTCTAACACACACTCTTCCAATTCATTAATATTGCACACTTCTGGAGGATTCGTTCCATAAATACTGCACACTCCTCTGAAAAGTACCTGCACACACACTCTTAAAGATTCCATTTCATAAATACTGGACACTCTTCTGGGGAAATCATTTAAGCGGCATAACAGTCAACACAATAACACGAGCAACACGTTTAAAACATGATTTCGGAGATGATAAATGTCAGCAATTAGCTCAACAACCAGGATAACGGTTGGACTTATTAATTTCTTATTGTTCACGCGGTTGCATAATTAAAAGAGTTCCGATTACGAAAGAAATAATTTTCCTAATTTGAATCGGATTATTAGACGAATGATGGAGATTATTAATTAATTAATTAATCTCATTAACAGGGATTAATAACTGAATTATGCCGCACCTTTCCTTCCTTCTCCGTCTATTTACATGATTATAATCCATCTGAGGAGGAATCATGCCCTTCGGTTATTAACCACCAAGGAAGACAAATTTTTTGGCCCGAATTTACGCGTCAGTTATTCTTCTCCTTCCAAATCGCCACCGATTTTTTATGTTTTTATAAGAATTATTAACATTTCAATAAAATTTATGTAACATAATGATCGAGTAACTCGATTGTTTATGCTTGGCGGTGCTTTTCACCGAAATGCTTCCCGACTTTTGGATCTCCGTTCCGTTTGCCAACTCACCACCTGACTGATTGATTCTTATTAGACATAATTTTTCAAGGTCCTGATGGGCATTCCATTGGTCTCAAACCTGCTGAAAAGAATCGTCTGGGTAGGAAACCACCGGGGAAGGTACCAGGTCCGAAACTCATTCAAGAGCCTCAAGTTACCGCAAGTTTCAAGGCCCAAGAGTTTGAAAAGGATCAATTTGGGAATGTGGCGCTGGAGGAGATGAACAAAAATGCTTACGTACTGCTGTCGGACGATGATAATAATAATAAAAAGGGAAAGAAACACGATTTGGCTTTTTAAGCAGCGATCACAAGAAGGACGATAAGAAAAAGGATTTGTTAGATCCGTGAAGATGGTGATGGAGACCGGTCTTCTATGGAAATGGAGAGATTAGAATATTTCGTGAAACTACTTCCGGTTTTTATCTAATATATCATCAATTAGTTAAATCAGTCAAAGCTGTTAGGCTAAAGATGAACCCCCACAACCCTACACCTCTAAAACCCAAATTTAAATTTTAATTACCTCACTCATCCATTGGACGCTTGATAATGTAACTCGATGCCATACTCAATTCGGGTTTTCCTTCTTCTTCCTCAACTTCCACTTAATTTATCCATCTATTAGTAGATGATCCTCTTCTTTTCATCTTAACTCCTGTAAACAAAATATTTTCAACCCATCAAATAAGCTAAGTGAAACCAAAGCTTTGGTGCAACCTTCACCACATTAGCACCATTCTCTTGACATGTTATCCTCTTGGCTGGGTCTCTTTTACTCTCCAGAGCTATGGTACTCAAACTGCAACCCACCAAGCTCTACTAAATAGCCCAGTGAAACCGACTGAGTGAAAATTTGTGAAAGGTTGATTGCTCACTGTTAAGTCTGAACTATAGTGCCTCACCAGTAAGAAAATGTTCGGATCTGTGCTCAGAAACTGCTAACATCGTTTGCCTCAATTCATGAGGCAATGTACAGAAAATACATACAGAAACAGACTGACAGATGTACATGCAGATGATGCCCTGAGGGTGGACGGTACAAGTTGGACTTGTAAACCTTTTTGGCTAAGTCGTGTGGCCCAGGGCCAATGGTTACAATGGAAATTTGGCCCGGGAAGGAAAAAGCTTGAGTACCAAAGCTCCAGAGCTTTTGCATCTACGAATTAATTCGTCTTCCCTCAACAACGTTTGGGGTGTGAATTACGAGTTAACTCATCACCGGTAACAATGTGTTAACTGTACACACGAAATTTTTGGGATTTTTAACAAGATGAGTATTTACGACACCAAAACCAGCAATGAAGAACACACCCAATCAAAACTAAAAAGTTCAACACAGTTTCGCCAAATTTGAAACCTAAAAACCTCAAAAATATAGTGTGTCCAGTTAAAATTCTTACACAACTACAAACAGTATTGCAATCCATCTTTTCATCCTAAACTTCCCTCGCAATTGTATTTCTTGACTAGATCTTCCTTCAAAAAACCTACCACCACACTAACCAAGCACACCCTCAACCTTAAAAGGATGATTTTCAGCAATAATCTTCCTCCACTCAGCAAGTAACATCAACCCACCACTACACAACACTAGAAGATAAAATTCAAGCTGAAATATAAAAATATAAAATGTGATTTCATTAAAATTTTTTGTTGTAACATCTAAACAGTTTCCAACAACAGCAACCAATCCTCAACACATCTCCCATACAATTTAGAAGAGTGATATCAAAGTCTATATCCCCAGGGGTCTATGACAGAAAAATTTTGGGAACCTCTGATTTAGAGATTAGGACGAAGCTATAAACCAAATAAAAGAAAATCAAAAACCAAAATTTAGGAAGACATTTTATTGAATAACTCTCTCTAGAAATAAACAACAAAATTTTTAATTTAAAATAAAACAAATGCGCATGATACAATCATGTTATTAAAAAATAATAATAATCAAAAAGAACACAACACAACTGGCAACAGCAAGAAACTTATATTGATTTTTAAACTGTTTCTAAAAGTCAAAAGTTAAGAATTGATTGGAGGTCTGGGGGTCAACAGCATGTTCTCCCAATTTTTCTGTAACTGTCTTCTCATCTTATGGTAGTTCCAAAATTCAACTCAACCTTATAGTGTAAAATAAAACCTTTCAATCCAAACAGACTACGTAACCGGAAATTATATATATTATCTAGATTAGCGTTGGTGAATTAATGACCCACGGTTTAGAAACTGATCGTGACCCATGTCCAAGAATTGAAAATTTAAATCTGTCAATTTTCTGTTTCTTCATTCTTTCTACCAAATCCTCTCCTCCCGTTAAGGTACTCACCCAGTGACCATGTTCTGGTGTTTAAAAAAATTCTCAACAAAATCTAACCCAAAAAGGTTTGTCATCATTGACATAATTGAACAAGGTGTCAGTGTTAGAGGGAGGAACCTCAAATCTAGGGCGAAAAGAGAGCAGTGACCCATGGGTTAGAAACTAAACCAGGAAAAATTGTTAAATGTCTCATGGCCACCTTTTTGGGTTTACCAAACCTTAAATCTGTCTTCTGATAAGATGTAACAACCCACTGATCATGGGTCATTTAACAATTCTCTTGGGTTAGTTCCTAACCTATGGGTCAAACTCCACCCAAATTTTCTGTCTTCCATCCTCCTAAAAGACCTTGCAGTGTAACCCTCCCCTAAAACCTGTTAAGATGTGTAACCTTTTCCACTACAACCACTGCTCCCATTTCACGGTATAGACACTAACCCAATGACTCAGTGACCCATGTTCTAGCGTTTTAAAAATTCTACAAAATTCTCTCAAGGTTTGCCGTCACTAATCTAGAAAAGCTTCTCTCCCAACTAAAAAAAATTATTTTGAGCATATTTGAGCCATAAACTAGTATTCTAGTTCCACAAACCAAACTTGAACCAAAATTAAGTTCCTTAGAGCTTCCCAGAAAAAGAGAAAGAAAATCCCAAAAATGTTACCCTTCCCTCTCATTAAAAATTCCAATGCAAACAGAAAAAGACCCCAAAAAGAAACCTTCAGCAAAAGACCAGAGAGGTAAGTCGGAACTCACAATTAACAAAACAAACAACAAAAAACAACAGCAGAACGAAAAGAGATAATCAGATAGATAATCGATTAGATCAGTCAACTCTCTTCAAAGTTAGGTAACCGTTATCCAACGGACTAGTTAAAATTAAAATCCTTTGACTGACTAGCTAATTAAGATACTTTTTTGAAATTAATTGCTTTAAAGCATTTTTTATACTCTTCGTTTAATTTATAGACAATTTATAATTATTATAGATAATGAAATCAAATTTTTGAATTGCTTACTTATAATTAATTTCGATTTGAATAATAATCTAAAACGGAACTGTTTCATAGTTGGTGGGGTTATTAAAGGAACGATGTCTACTTTTCCCACTTCCTCTTCCTCTCCCCCTCATCCTCCATTTATATTTTATCAAACTCAGGGTTAATATTTGTATGAAATTCTCTAAACTGGCAAAAGTATAATTGTATAAAATGAAAAGCAAAGAACTATGAAAGTTTAACAAAAACCTTTTATTCCACTTCCGGTTTTTTAATATTCTACATCAGGAAGGTGATTCCCAAACGGAACACACACCTATTTTGAAAATCAGTTGAAAATATATTTTATTGATATACAATATATAATTGGTATTAGGTTGGAAACCATGAAACGGACGATTTTGTGTTTAGTGCAGTGAATCTCAGTGATCTATATCGACTCCCACGGGTGTATGACAACCTGCAGGGGGTCTACTTCAGTCAAAAACAAATTTTGAGTGAAGGAACCTTCTCAATTTCCTGAAACTTCTGAGGATCGTTTTGAAATGTGAACAGGGTTTGAAACTCAGTTTGAGTTTGATTGCCCAAACCGGGACTAGCTCCGTACAATATCCATCCGAACACGAATCGCCGTTGGTTGATCATAGTATGGAACCACTAATCCCAAACCTTCGATGAATTTCAGATGGGTCTGTACGTATACTTGTTAGGATGGTAATCGGTGACACACTGCTTGGAAAACTTATGCTGCACATTTGAACACCTTTTGATCATCTTTACAGGAGCTTATTAAGGCATTAAACATTTCTTTAGTCCCAGACAAACAACTGTGTAAACCCGAAACTGTGCAATCCACCAGTCGTATCGTGAATATAAATGGCGCTTTTCGTTTTTTATTTTCATTCAACGTCCGTTTCATAGTTTCAAACCGAATATCACTCGTCACTTTAAAACCGATCACACTTAACCTGTTAGCTGGCTATGGCGAGATATGTCCTCGAATCAGCAGGTGTCCCCTTCAGTATAAAATTAATATCGAGTGCTAAAACAGTAACTTACAAATAATGACAAGTTTCTTGGTAACTATCAAAACTTTCATAGTCCCCCGCTTAAGTGCATATTACGAACATTCCCGGCATTCTTAAGCTGACTACTACCCACATAAATCACTTCATAAGATTGATTCTTATTATTCCTTACGCTTTCCCTTTACAGAGCCTTAGAATCTTAGCAATGCGAAGTATTTTTAACGTTACCATCATCTAAAAGATGGTATAAACCATGAACTACCATTTGACTTCAATCTCCACTAATCAATAATTTAATATCAACAGCAGATTCATCAACTCCTCTTTCAATTCTCAATTCAAATTATGTTTACAACTCGATTAAAGCTCCCAAATTAACTGCCTTAACGATATTCATAACAAATTTGAAACAAAAAACTGTCGGTACTTGCTACTAAGAATTTCTGCCGGAAAATTCTTACAAATAAGTTTCTAAATAGTCAATCAAACAAAAATTTAAAAACCAAAAATTAAATTCTTTCAATCAATAACACCCTTAAATATAAAAACCGATATTTCACCAAAGAAAATATTTATTGATTTGGTTTCGTTTCGAATTGTGACTCATTTAGAAAATTTCTCTAAATACCGTTTACAATGATTTCCACTAATAATTAAATTCATTCGAATATACCGTACGATTCAGACGGTTTTTAACTACAGTAAACAAACTAAAGAGCAAAACGAATAGCTATCGAAGGTATAAATACTGATTAAGAGTTGCCATGAATACTGTATGAAGATTATTTCGCTTTGTGGACGGTATAGTGAGGAAGAAATACTGCGAACATCTCCGATTTACAAATTTGTTTTGCTTTGTCATTAAAAAAAATTTACTTGCGAGACGTGTGCGAGAATGTTATTCATCAATTTTCATTTTAATATCATAACTGCAACGATAAATAAAATCATACGTGGCCGAACCGGAGGAAAATGCAATTTGAATTAGTCAAAAACCGCCTGATTATGACTTATTTTCAAAACAAAACAATCCAGTTTTTTTTTGTGTAAAATTTTTTAAAAATGAAATCGTGTATAAATTTAGAACAATATGGAGTATTGACTAGAGATAAATATATCCTGATTCGCCATTTTTCTTTAAATAACCTCAACTAAAAGACAAATAAAAAATTTCAAAGTGCACTTTATCAATACTAGTCTCAACCAGCTATCTTGTTACAAATTTCATCAGTGAACTCTGAACATTTTGCTGATCCTCCTAAATCTCCTGTTCGATATTTGCCTTCCTTAATAGTATCAAAACAAGCTTTTTGTATTTTATCTGCATGTTCATTCAGGTTCATGTATCGAAGCATCATAACACCTGAAAGAAGAAGGGCAGTGGGGTTGGCTTTGTCAAGGCCAGCTATGTCGGGAGCTGTACCATGAACCTGTAAATTTAAATACCAAACAGTTCTAACCCATCAAATAATAAACCCAAAAATGTGTTTTATTAGTTTACTACTCAAATTTAAACTCACAGATTCAAATAAGGCGCCATTGATTCCAATATTTCCACTCGGAGTTAAACCCAATCCACCGACCAAACCAGCACACATGTCTGAGAGAATATCACCATACAAGTTAGGCATAACCAATACATCATACTGAGAAGGATCTTGAACCATGTTTAAGCAGACAGTATCTAAATATTTTTCTTCAAATTTGATATCTGTGTGTTTTTGTGCAGCTTCTCGGCAACATCTTAAGAAAAGACCATCTGACATTCTCCTACAAATCAATAATATTTACATCAAGAGGATTAAATCAACCACAAACAACTTTTAACTCAATCCCATTCAAAACATTAAAACTTACATGATATTTGCTTTGTGAACTGCAGTGACTTTACTTCTCTTATTTTCTTTGGCATAAATAAAAGCAAATTCTGCTACTCTTCTTGAAGCTTCCTCTGTTATCAATTTAATACTTTGAACAACTCCATCAACGATTTCATGTTCAATACCTGAATATTCACCTTCTGTATTCTCTCGAATAGTCACAACATCCACATCATCATATAATGTTTTGTAACCTTCTAAAGACCTACAAGGCCTTACATTTGCATATAAATTGAATTCTCTGTTAATAAAAAAAATGTAAATTAGTATAAAACAATAATCTTGAAAATATTACCAAAATCACTCTAAATACTCACTTTCTAAGGGCAAGATTGAGAGATCTATGACCTTTTCCAACTGGAGTCATTAATGGCCCCTTCAGCCCTACTTTGTTCCTATTGACAGAATCAATAGCAGCTTGAGGGATACCAAATTTCCCATCGGGTCCTCTGACTGGAGTCACATCAACTGTTTCCCATTCAATAGGAACCTTAAAAATAGAAAATAAGTTTTAAAATTAAATTAAAACCGTTACCTTGAAAATTCTGATTGATTTATTATATTTCTGGTTGCAATATGGATGGGGATAATGTATTTTTAAGAGGCAAAAGTCAAAGAAGGTCAAAGTAATAATAACCATTTTGATGGGGAGAGAGAGGTACATGTGAAAAAGATGCAGATAAAAAAGGTTGACACTCATACCTTGGCAGCTGCAAAAATTTTCTGAACTGCGGCCGAAATTTCGGGACCAATACCATCGCCTGGTATGAGGGTACATTTTCGTACACCTCCCGAACTGTAGTTCCTGCAAGCGATGCTTTTTAACTGAGAAGAACACTAAAATTAAAAAGAATACCAGCTGGTTTAAAGATAATTTCCAAGACAATGCGAAATCAGTAACAGAAATATATGTAAAAATAATGTTAAAACTAACGATTATACTCGTGAGACGTCCAGCCATTTTTGTGACTCAAAATCACCGCCTTCTCGCAAGAACGAAACTCGATTTCGTCTGGCGCGATTGGTAAACATCACGTGCTCCCTGTCCTTCTACCTGTGTATTAACCGTACCATTTTCGGAATTATGCTTTTTCTTATCAGCTTTATTCATAAGGTATCATTTAGAATTAAAACCAGCAAACCTTCTTAAATATGAATCCCACCATTAATGAAATCGAGCTGATCTGTTTACCAAGCCAGTCATGACTCCTTTTAGCCAATTTGGTTGGATGTGGATAGACGAACGAATCGTTGGTATTCGTGGTGAACGAATAAAATAGAGAAAGGTTCAGTAAGAAATTCAAATCAAACAATAAATTCACTCTCATTGAGGTTAAGGAATTGACTTGTGTTCTTATCGTAAGGCCTCTATTAATATATTTTCATTTATAATTAAAAAATAAACAATATTCTATAAAATTATTTGTAAAAACAAATAAATTAAAGCCTGCCAGACACATCTCCTCCTTTTTCTTTGCTATTCGCAATTCGTGACCCAAACTGCATTGCCCGTTTAGGCAAGTTGGCTGCATCTCTAAACCCTAACTCCCAAGCTGCGAGTCTCAGTAATAATTTATCTCCTAATCCCGGAGGCATGGAATCCACGGGAAAGCACCTACACAAAACATCCAAGAATTAGTGACAGAGCTCACATCATGAAAATTCGGCCGTTCAGTCCATCTTTACCTATTCCAGGGTGGTAAAAAGCTTAAATAATTAATCACATCTTCGTCCAGGTACGGCATCCTGAGCTGTCTTCCGTGGTCGCTCACGATTCTATCATCCCTTCCTAAATTCCTAAGAGATATCCTCTTCAATTCGTACTGTAACTCTTTATCCAGAGCTTCCCAACCTCCTCTATGTTTCAGTGTTGTTCTGTGTCGCATGTATCCTCCTAATTGTTCGTCTGCTCCAATTCCGGAAATGATGATCTGTGAAGTAGATAGTGATTCCCTTAATTTCCTTATCCCTTCTAACTAAGCATCAAACTTTAAATTTAAGTTTACTTACTCTCGCTGGAGAAATATATGTTTCGTCCAATCCATTCAAAATTCCTTGTCCTCTGCTAGCAAACCACAAGGCACAACCTAAACTATCGTCTAGTACCGTGTTCAAAGGATAAATTAAATTCGCTATTACTTCTTCTCTTTCTTTCTTCAGTTCCTCTCTAGTTATATTGATCTGCAAAAGTATAATATTCTCGAGAGGTATAGAAGAATTATGATAGTCCAGGCAATCAGAAGCAGAGCCTGGGGATACTAGCAACGGTCTCAAATATTTAAAATATTAACTTGACGTCCATTTACCTCGACAAAATTCCACTTCCTGTCGGGATGAATTGTTTTGAGTTCGTTGAATGTGCTCAAACCCGTGAGTCGATCAGGGACATTAAAAGACATGACCGGCTGCGTATCTTTCTTGGAAACCCTAAAATATCAGAAACAATAAAACAACTTGCGCAAAACTTTCTAAAACGCATAAAAATGTCAACTAAAATTTAAGTATATGCGTCACATGACACTCAGATAATGTCTTCAAATGATTTTATTAACCTGTTGCCTTGTTTTACATCCGTCAGACTTTGAGCTTTTTCAAAAGCCACATTAAGCAGATCGATTGACTCTCCCTGAGGCAAGAACCTATGTGTAAGACTGGCAAGAACGGCTGAATCCAGTCCACCAGAAAACAAAACGGCCACTTTCGAATGTTTGCAATTAGGAACATTTTCCGGATCCTTGATCATGACCTTTCCGCAGTTTTTACACAGCTTTGGCTGTTTCTCGATACGGACTCGAACGGCTTCCTTCAACAATAACCAAAAACGAATCAATTTATGGTCGTCACGAAGATAATATATGCCCACATGGTAATTTATCTACTTTAAGAGTGTTCAACAGATCCTCGACGACTATTTGAATCGTGGATTTGGCCATGAGAGAAGCCATTGTCTTCTTCATTCTCGTCTTCGAATCGCTAAAAGTGAGCTTTTCCATTAGGTTTCCGATAGACGTATCCTGATCCTGAACTGTCCACATTTCGAGGTCGCTTGTTGGAGGTGTTTTGTTATTCCTGAAAGGATATAACGTGAATTATGCATTTGGGGCTGAAAGGCATAAGATGAAGATGAGGAACGGGGAGGTACTCAATACATTGGGAGGGTACCTGTAAAAAATAAGAAGAAAGAGAGCCTCAAAGACACCCATGTTTTCGCCAAATAATTAATTTAATGTAATACTACAATCTGATCTACTGATTTATATATTTTTAGACGTTTTATGTATTAATTTATACATTGTACAGACAATACATAAATGTATTGTAATATTATGAGGTCAGGAAATTGATATCCATCAAGTTCTGCTAATCCAAACTATTGTTTTGTTAGTCTATGAGTATGTCAGTATAGTTCTGTATAGTACTAAAGTGGTATATTAGCCTAGTTTGCTTTTTGTTTGTAGTTTATTAGTTTAGAGCGCTAAATGTTAATTTTGATTAACTTGTATGAGGCACATCAATAAAATAAAATAAATAAAAATAATCTCAAGTGACATGTTTTTAGGTATATTGATTTAGGCTACTTTTATTTTAATTAATTTAATTTTTATGACTATTTTTGATTTGCTTATTTGTTTACTTATTTAGTTGTTTGTTCGGTTATTTATTTATTTTTGTGACTGGTTTTGTTTATTTCTATTTATCTATTTAATTACCTCATTAGTCATTGTAATGACCAATTATTATTTGTGTCGCGGTGTACAGGTTGATGCAGGGTATCGATAAATAAATAGCTAAATAAATACATAAATAAGTTAATATATATAAAACTGCTATAGATGTCTAAATAAATACACAGATAAATAGATAAATAAATAAACATATAGATAGGCATAAAACTTTGAAATAAACATAAAAATCCATATAAATAAATTAGTAAATAAACACGTGGATAAGCGCAAAACTTTAAAATAATCTAGATAACTAAATACATACATAAATATAAATAAATAAATAAAATAAATAAACATAAAACTTTAAACTAACCAAAAATCCAAATAAATAAATGAATAAAGAAGTGATAAATAATAGACAGATGTATGCGATAAAGATGGTACTAGAACTTCATACATTAGAAAGGGAGCCTTCTTAGAGAGTGTTGCCGTTTTTGCTTCCTTAGTTGGACAGTTTGAGCAAATAGGCCCCCAATTTTAGAAGAGGCAATTTAGTTATAATATAATTATCTCTTTTAAAAAAAATATAGGTACCACAGGATATTGTCACACCTGACAAGGGTACATAATTTGAAATATATTAATATTAATAATTACTAAAAGTCATTGAGCTATAAGACAATTTTCATCTATCTATCTATATCCTTATATTTATTCTCCTTACCTTCTCAGAGGTTGGAGGTAAGTTTGAACTATTTCACCGATCTTAAATCCGTCTTGCGATTGCTTGGGTAGATGATACGGAACGTCTAAAATATTTTCGGAGATGTGAGACCAGGGATTCAGAGTCAATGGCGTTTCTCCATCTGAAATTAAAGACACCAACAATTTTAATTCTGAATTTGGACTTTTTATTGTTATATTATAATTATTATTATATATCTTAATTTTTAATTTTTTTTCGTTTTATCTTTTTTTTCTTATTTTTGTTATCATTATTATTTTTCCTTCCTTCCTTTATTTTTATTGTTATTTATTTTCCTTTCCTTTTTTCACTACATCTTATCCTATCACTTATATGTGTTATATAATTCGCGGGCTTAATATACTGATCTGTTCTCTAATTATAAAGCTCCTTCAAACCCAGATTAACTGCTTAATGTCTCGGCAGTTAAATAGGAGAAAAAGTGTTAAGAGTAAATTAAGCTCAGCCAATTAAAATAACAGTAAAGTCCCCCAGTAAAATAAAACGAACCCTTTTCGAGGCAAAAAGAAAAGACCCCTGCAGCCGGGACTTCTGTAAACCCTTCTGCTGATTTGGTGGCTATCGATGATATAGTTATGCTCCTTTGTGAGTATCCTAACAGAAGACTGTGTCTCCCTATCACATCTCGTCCGAAGTAAAGCGTCTTGGTTCTCCTGGAAATTAAAAAAAAAATTTGTTTGAGTTCCCATTAAAAAAATATTTTTCTCACCAAATCACTCATCAGTCCTCTCACTGGTATTCTCTCTCTTTTCTTAAAATCATCATAAAAGTGTGCATTACTGTTGAGGTAATGAATTTTTCGACGATTAGTTTGTCTGTCTTGAAGAAGGAAACATTCTCATAGTTCATGTTATAGTTTTGAAACGGATTGTTCAACCATAACAAAAATTAGTAAGAGCTAGGCCGAACCCAGGAGAAACGCTGTTAAATAAAATCTTCTTTTTTACAACTCAGCACCATTTTATTTTGTTTATATCAAACAGTCCACTGTATTTGTATTTTTATTTTTAAACAAACATTATATCACAACTCACTTTTGATAATAGATAAAGCTATAAGGCCCCCTGACTGATGCAAATACTTCTGGAACGCTGAGACCTTCTCTAGAGATTTCCAGCAACTTTTTCGAAAGAGTTTTGGTATCGTTTCCTGAATTTTCCTGAAACAGAAACAGAGAAATGAGTGTTAGACAATGAGAGAGTGTATCTGTTAATGATGAGAGCAGATTCGACCTATTAACCTCAAAGCTTCATAATTTTTTTCTTCAAAGATGCTGACAATCAATCAAAATAAATTTAGAGAACGTCCACTTCGAGTCTCTATGGACTAAGATGGTTCAGAATAAATCAGATGAAGACCTCAGAAAGTCTGGTCTGGCCTTTGAACGAAGTGCTGTCATTTTGTGGCTCCAACAGCTATTCAGGGAGGGCAAAAGGGCTAATCAGGGGGAGGTTTTAGTCAGTAGTGTCCGATATTACCATTGTGACAGGAGTCACCCGGTGTGCGACGAGGATTCCCTCCTCCTACAGGTCGAAAAGAGCCTAATTTATAAAGGTTACATTATTATTATATTTCATAAATAATGCACACTTTGATCAAGAACTTGGTTCACAAAATACTTGCAAACTAAAAAAAATCTTCCAGTCTAAACACAAAAAGTGTGAACAAGATTTCATTGTGATGGTGATCATTTACTATCACAAATTTATTTCAAACGTGAAGGTATACAAGGCTCAGGATTAAGTAAAAATCCCAGGACTTTACGGATTACACAAAAAAGCTAAAAGATCGCTCGTGGCATAACAAGTAGTCACATTAATCATGAGAGGATTCTCGAGATAGTCACCTGTGAAGTGAACTATCAAAAACAAAAGCTTCTCTATCAATTAATCTAAAATTGAAAAATCTTTGATAGTATCACACACACACCTGTCTCCTTATCCTCGCATCGATTACTTCAATAATAGCTTTTCAATTTTGTCTACAACTTAAATCTCATCATTAGATTCCAAGAAAATCCTTTCCTACCTTGAATTTATTACCATAACTCCAAAATTTATTTACGATTATTATAATTATTATTTACTTTTGATTTGAACCTTTACATGAAATTAACACATTTCCCGGCATGATCCCCATTAGAAATCGAGTACCTAAACGCATTTACAACGTCCCAGTCCTACTGACCTTGAGGAATAAAAATTCGCCGTTCAAGTGGTCCAGTAGAATTTTTGTCGTTAAAAAAAGACTTTGGCGGTTAGTGGGTCAGGATTTTCCCCAGAAGTGTGCATTACTTTTGAAATGAATTGCAAAAATATGCTTTATTTAGAAAACGGGTTGCATCACCTATAAAAACACGAAGGTGTCCATTTTTTATGAAACAAATTCTTCGCAAAAGTGTGTACAACTATTGCAGCTTTACTGAAAGTTATTTGAGACTTGAGTGTATAGATGAGAGAGGACTTAAAGTCTAATAAATTAAGGTACAGTATATATTGTACACATAGTATATGTTTTATACTGTACCTGTGTAAATATATATACAGTATATATTCTCTCCCCTTGCTAACTACCACCTATTTCCAAGCATGGAACACTAAATTAGTTGTTCAAACTAGTTTGAGGGGTTATATCTGGGAAGCAGACCAGTGTCATAGCTCCAGAAATGGTTTGGATGAAGCTCAAGAAAGGTTGAAGCTGTTAGAAAAGAGGTGGGGGAAGCAGGAGAGAAATAAGGAAATTTGACTAAGAGAAGCGTGTTTGTGAGTCAAGAGGTTTAGGTCTTTGTCGAGGGGATAATACAAATCAGACCTGGAATATCTCAAATTGTCTCTCCTAGCACTACCAAATGAACTACTTCTGAAGATAACCCAAAAAGGTGATTTATACACTCTTTTATAATTTATAAAATATAAGTTTCATTAGAAAATACTGAAACAAAACATTTCAATATATATTTTATATCTTATTGGTGTCTCTCTTTGAGATGTGGGTTTCCATCAACACCTTCATTACCCCTTAGGCCGAACAACCTGATCGCGTCGGAAAGAATGACCCACTACAACAACAAAAAAATTCCTATTGAAAGCTAGTTGATTAGAATCATCTGACTCATTACACAATCTCTCTGATAACAAAACGCATATAAATGTAATTTGCCGTGACAACACAAAAACCATATCTGCCAAAGTAGTCAACTGCTAATCAAAATGCTGAAGTGTATGTTCTTCTTGTTGGTGGCAATAGCCGCTGTGACTGCACAAGTTACTCCAGTAAAGAAATGTGAGTATTCGAATCGAACTCCTTCATTATTTTCTTCGCCATCTCAACATCTGACATTTAGTTTTCTTTTATAACTTTTTCCAACAGGTAAAAACGTAAAAGAAGATCTATTCAAGCAGGTCGTTGTCACAACTTCCAAAGGAATTTGTACCAAACTTCCGTGCGAATTGCCCAGCGGAAAGGATGTTGTGGCTGACATCACCTTCCTCGTAAGAAGTGAGTTACTCATTTATTAATTTCTTTCTCTCACAACAATCATGCTACCTTAATTCATTTTCAAATTTATATCTGTCTACCTATTTCCTTCTCTCTAATAAATTCCTCCAAGACACTTATTAACCCTCAAGCACTTCAGAGGTGACTATCACTCAACACTTGGTTTAGTACGCAAATTTGATATGCCCGCAATGTTCTTGTTTTGCTTCTTTGAACCGGGTTCCTAATTTCTTTTGTATAATCTTATGATTTTAGTATAATTGTATATCTTTGCAAAACTGAGGTAGGATTTTTGTACCTGAAATTAGTCCAAGAAATTAGCAAGAACCGGACTGCACTTTCGGCAGTGTTTCGAACTTACAGGTTTAGGGAATGAAACTTTTTGATTTTCATAAATACTGCACACCTGTATATGGGATCTATTTCATAAATTTTGCACACTATTGTACATAATTCATTTCATAAATGCACAAGCTTTCGAGGTTAAATGTTATTCTTATAAAAGGAATACAGCAACAACCTAATCACTAGCGGTTGTTTTGATTATTGTTATAATTTTATAGGTGTTATACAATAATTTTAATTCACGAATACTCTGGTTCGATCGCTCAAAGAAATGCGTAGAGTGCAAAGGGTTAAACTTAATGGAACAGAACAGTTGTAATGGCATGTCTAAGAGCAGTTAAAAGGGAGGAATCCCCAAGGCAAGACCTCCCCCAAACACGAAGTATAAAATTTCAAACCCTTCGATATTCCGTCACATTTGAAACCTAACAGATAACAAGAATAACATGACAACACGGATGTCATACTTCCCTACTTGTAAAGACATCTAAACTACACCTGTGGGCACGCGATGCTAATACTATTCTAGTGCTTTTGATTTTTCTTCTCCAAGATGGAATTTTGAAAACGTTTTTTGTTTATGTTAAAGTCAAATTTATATAACACAACGAACCAAATTCTAAGTTAGCATTACAAAGAAACAAAAGAACTTTTTTAAGACACAAAATATCGATTTGCTGTCGTGTTATAATGGGGCTTTAGAAAAAAAAGAAAATTGGAGACGTCACCATTCGTGCCAGCTTACTTTCACCTCAGATTTTTCCCTTTTTATTCCTTCTTTGGGAAAAATTCCAAGGGAGTTTCCTATAAAAGATTTGACAAGAATAATTTTGAATATATCCATTGAACCTTAAACCTAATTAAAAAATAATTTTTGAGAGTCTTCATTAATTATTAAAACTTTCCTTCAAAATTAAATCAATTTCTTTTTTACAGATGAAGTTACCAAAATCACAACCAAGTGTAATGCCACATCATTGGGTGTCACAACTGAATATCCCATTCCACATGCTGATAAGGGCTGCGATTACTTGACAAATACATTCTGTCCCATTGAACCTAATACTGAAGCAGAATTACGTTTTTCAATGAATGTCCTATCAATATTCCCAAAGGTACACGAAAGTTTTACTATTATTTAGAAGACAAATAATCTCTACAATTTTAAATCTGATAAAAGCATTTCTTAAATTTATAACTGTCTCTCACAGTATAACATTTATTTAAAAAATAATTCGAATGAAGAGTAGTAAATCAAACTGAATTTTTATAGGTACCTGTTGACCTTGTCTTTTACTTGGTTGATCAATCAAACAGAATGATTTCATGCTTTGAAGTACCAGCAAAAGTTGTCAGCAAATAAATAAATTATAAATGATGTGTATTTGTATCTTTAACCTCATAGCATTTCACATATCCCATCCACCCCAAACTACCAGATCAACTCCTGTATGGTATAGAAAAGATAACAAATTCTGATTTTTTTAAAAACTAGTGTCTAAGTTTTAAAGGGTTTAAACCTTTAATAGAATGTTTAAAACTATAAAGCAACTAAATAATCGTTTCACAAAGAAGGTGTAAATATTTTAAATCATACCAATGGGCCTGCAAAGATATCACCATTCCAAAGTAGGACATTTCCATCTTCATCACAGACTGGTTGAGCCACTGGATTTGGTCCTTGTGTCCACAAGACACTTCCAGCAAATTGTAATAAAGTATAAGGCGTAATATCTACAAGTAGTTCTTCATAGTGATCTGGTCCCCTATGTTTGAAAGCCTCCCAATATTCTGAAAACTAAAATATTTATTTAAAATATCTATATTCTAATTAAACCTTCCATTTAATCTCCTCTCAACTTACTTGTGGATTTGTTTGTTTAAGCTCTCCTTTCTTAACTATCTCATTCAAGAAGGTATTTTGATTATAAATAATGGTACAGAATATTCCACACATGGTGACAGGTCATTTTAATCTGGCGCTAAACAAGGTGACAGAGTCAGGACCTGCCTGAAAGGTTTTTAAAGTAAAGTTTTTAACAAATTTCTAACTTCCTCTTCATCATTCATGCAGTTTTTTTAGTGCCGAGCAGCACTATTAAAAACGCTCAGTGAATTGATTTCCTCATGGTTTAAAAATCCGTTTCACGAATTTAAATCCATCTATATATCATCTCGACTGATTGTGTCGAAAAGTCGCAAATGACTTCTGCCACGCTTTTGCGCCATTTCTTCTGAAACAGTTGACTGCCGTTTAAATATTTCACCAAAACAAAGTTATTTATTAAATGAAATGACGGATATTAACAATGCGATTGTAGATATTTACAAAAACATGAATTATTTTTATTCTAATGAATAAAATTGCTAATTACTACTACCGCTTTATAACAATCTGGCTGTATATGAACATTTTAAGTTATGTCCACGCCAACGAACCGATCCCTGATCACTTGAGCTATAAAGGTTTGTTGAAAGAGTTTTCAAACTATCAGGCATGGGAAAAAATTTTTTTGGTTTCACTAAAAACGCATTTTGCCTTAGGGAAATACACTTCCGATATAAAGAATTACGAAATAGTAGTTCCTCAGCGTGTAAATAAAGATGGAGATTTTATTTCACATCTCGTGTCTCATCATCACAGTAAAAGATCCGCAAAAGAAATGGATTTTATTTTTTATAAAATACCAATAGCAGGGAAGGAATACTTGATCGAACTCACTCCTAACCGAAAGTTAATTTCTCCTGGTGCAGTGGTTGAGATACATAAAGAAAGTACACAGAGGAAACTAAGTAAAAGGTAGAAGAGAATTTTTTCAAAGTTTTTTGAACATGTTATTTGTAGGCATTTCTGTTCTTTATAACAATCTTTCACCAAAGGTGTTCATTGTGACTGTTAATTAAATAATTTAATTCTCCAGAAATTCCATTAGCAATGAGACAAGTAATGAAAATTTTGAAAAAATGTTTGATAATTTAAACATAAGAAAGCTAAAAAATACAGAATGTCATTTTTCTGGCCATGTTAAAGGAGAAAATATTTCCAAGGCAGCCCTTTCTACCTGCTATGGTTTGGTGAGTTTCTGGAAAACATGATTTAACATTAGATCACCTAAAAGCAACACTATCAATTTAAATTCCATTGTATAAATTAATCAGGCAGGTTTCATTCAAATACGAAAAGGATTTTACACAATTGAACCAGTTGCAGGACACAATCCTTTCATAGAAGATGCTTATCCTCATATACTGTACAAAGCTGATGACCTGGAAAATTCTTCAGTTTGCCACACTGTGGGTAAGTTTTGGTTTTTGATTTTTTCATTTGGGTTATGTTTTATCATGAAATCCTCAACCACAAAATATAAATCAAAACTTGATGGGTGGGTTTGGAATTTAATTAGTAGTTAATATGTTGGGGGATTTAATTTGTGTTTTTATTGAATCCTGAAAGTTTTCTGTTTTCTTTTTATTAATACCTGGAGGAAATTATAGGCTGATTAAACATAAAATTCCTCAAATAAATTGTCTGTAGGGGAATTAGCCAGTTCACTAACTGATCAAGTTATCAGAAAACGAAGGGAAAGCAACAGTGCTCAGTCTGTCCCATTGTATATAGAAATCTTGATTGTGATGGATAAAACTCTAATAAATTATCACAGAGATTCTGATTGTGAGAATTATGTCCTGACAGTTTTCAATATGGTAAGTACAGTTACTCATACTAAGGAATAAGATATTCATATTAAAAATCAATTAAAACTCTACAACAAGCTTCCCATGGCGTCACGTTTCTACTCCCTTCCAGCTTTTCCTCCTCTTCTTCTTTTCATTTGCTTATCTTATTCCTATCACTTTCTCAGAAAATTATTGCTCCTCTATCTCTCCAACAGGATTTGATTAAACTGTTGACACCCTTATGTTTCATTCCAGGCCTCCAATCTCTTCCGTGACGCTTCATTAGGTTTACTCATGACTTTGACAATAGTACGAATCATTCGTCTCGAAGTTGAAGAAGATGAGGTGAGTATAAGTATAACCTATATTGAAGGATTTATTTTTTTTAACTCAAATCATTTTTAAAATTATTAAACTTTTTATTCATTATAATCCAGATGAATCTAAGGGTAAATGCAGATGCTGAGAAAACGTTGCGTTATTTCCAAACATGGCAGTATGAAATAAATCCCGGAGATGATTCTCATCCTAATCATCACGACATAGCTGTGCTTATTACAAGGTCAGTTTCAAAGAAATTAACCAATTTTGTGACTTCAAAATGGTTAAAAGATGTCTATATCTGCTCTGCTATATTTGTTTCTGCTTCTCCTTTGCTTATCTCATTCTATTACCTGGTTTATTATTTCTAGAGTCGATGTTTGTTATTCACCTTCATCATGCGGTTTATTAGGACTGACCACCATTGGAAAAGCTTGCGACCCCCGACTCTCAGCTGCCGTGTGTGAAGATAATGGTCTTCGTTTGGGATTTGTCATCGCTCACGAAATAGGACACCTGTATGACTTCTTCAAAATCACATTTTTACAATGGTAGAGTTTCTGTATGTCTAACTCCATGAATTTGGACGTTTTAGATTGGGTGCGGAACATGATTCGAGGAATACAACATCTTGCAACGGGACGGACGCATGCGGATTCCGAACAGTGATGCATCCACGGGTATCCTTGACAGCTCAAACTTGGTCAAAATGCAGTCAAGCGTATTTTAGGACATTTTTCGAGTGAGTAACGTGTTAAAAGGTGATGAGAAACACTCATCAAACACTTTAATCACACTCATGAAAGTGTTTAAGAATTTTTTCTAACGAAATAAATTTTTGTATTCTAAGAAATGGTATGGGACAATGTTTAGTTGATGAACCTGAAGAACATCACTTCAACGTTCAAGATCTGTTACCTGGTGTCATGTACAATGCTGATTTTCAGTGTAAACATATCATTACGACGGACGCGCGAGAATGTGATATGGGAAGCGTGAGTAAATACAGAATTTTTGGACGATTATCAAAATTATTGATCACATTTGTATGTATGGAAAATGTTCGTTTCAGACTTGCGACAGTTTGAATTGTCACGTACCTGGATATGCCTGCATTTTAACACACACTCCACCGGCAGATGGTACTCATTGTGGAGAGAACATGGTAAGGGGTTATGACTGCTATGAAATTGTGGTGTTGGATGTCCCTCGACTCTAAAAATTTAATTCAAATTAAAATTCTTTAGTGGTGTCACAATACCAAGTGCCTCGTGGTGGGAGAACGTCCTGGTGCAATTGATGGAAACTGGGGAGAATGGTCACCATGGAGCGACTGTTCAAGAACCTGCGGATCAGGTGTAGCTAGTTCCGTGAGACATTGAGACAAACCTCTTCCATCTCACGGAGGGAAGAATTGCATCGGAGATAGGAAGAGATACAAAATCTGTGCTGCCACGGTAATTTGAGTAATCATTAACGTTTTTAGGCCTCATCGAATCAAAATTGAAGGAATTGACATAGAAAAAGAAAGCGAGAATTTGATTTGTGTGCCAAGGAGTGAATAATTACTTAACCGATGAAAAAACGAAACGTATAAAAAATTACAACAGTCCCCCAAAATATTTCAGATTTGATAAGATTCATTTCCGAAGAAGTAAACGTTTCGTTTGTGGGAAAGCCTTGTGAAACAGGGCGACCCTCTTTCAGGGATATCCAGTGCGGAGAATTTGATGATTGGATATACCCCGAAGACGGAAAAAAGCACACATGGAAGGCATATTATTTACACGATGGTAAAATGAGTTTTCACGACCCCCGTTATTGCAAAAAAAAATTAAATTAGGATAATGAGTGAAATAATAATTAATTTGACAGATAATCCTTGCACCCTGTATTGCATAAGTGAAGACAAGCAAATAACAGCATTGAGATCGCGAGTCATTGATGGAACCATGTGCTACAGGGGAATCCGCGATATCTGCGTTGGAGGAATCTGCAGGGTGAGCTTTCTTCCTTTTCCGTCTTGATTGTATCTTAAACCTTTTAACCTCCTCTAGGATCTTCATATAAATAGTCACTTACGATATTGTGATTTCTCTTTACTCAGAATCTTCCCTGCGATCTTCACTTTGAATCAAACGCCATTGAGGATGCATGTGGAGTGTGCCATGGAGACGGTACCGAGTGCGAGTTCGCCGAGGGAAGGGAAACTTTTACCAAGTTACCCAAAGGTAAACGGTAACTAATTAGCAGAGTACCAAAACTCGAGGACCTGGTTAAATATTTTTTTTGTCTGTTTGGTAAGGTTTGACGAAACTCGTGAATGTTCCTTCTGGTACCAGAAACATAAAAGTAGAAGAAATGGGACCGACTTTGGCAAGAATTGTGGTCAGAGACAAAGAAACAAAAGATATTTACGTTAGAGGGTGAGTGTTATTAAGGATTAAAACATGAATTCAAATAAATAAATGTCCAAGGAATGAGACAAAATATTTGTTTCAGAAAAACTTTAGGGATGTTCAGCCTTCCTGGAACACAAGCCTGGCTAGGAATGATTAAGAAAAATCAAGAAGCTTTGAGCATCCCTGGACCAGTCTCAAAACCCTTAAGCATATGGGTAAGAACTCTGAAAGTAACAGTTGGTAGGAGATCATATTGTCTCAGTTATTAGTTAGTCGCGAATGTCTTCTTTCAGATTCAGAGACTTGAGAACGTGACAGTGAAATGGTCAATGGCTCTTCCAGCGGAACAACAACGAAAACCGGAATTCGGTTGGGACTTTTTGAAATGGGGACCGTGTTCCGCTAGATGTGGGCCTGGCACCCAGGTATGAACGCTTGATTCCCCTCACGGATTTTTGAAAGTGGTTTGAAATAAATGAGTTTGATGTGTTTTTAGAAATCTGAACCAAGTTGTATGGAAGAGAAAGGTGGTTTAGTTGAAGATAGCTTTTGCGCTGATTTGGAAATGCCCCCCGCCAAAGTTAGACCCTGCGAGATTGTAAAATGCGTAGCCAGGTGAGTGTTGTTTTGTCGATAGAACACCAAACTTGAAAATTATTTTTTTAGTCTCTATACTCTCTCATTTATATGGTCATAAAGATGGATGGTTGGAGATTGGAAAGGTTGTGACGTACCTGGGTCATCAAAGAAGGAGAGGAAGAGGGTGGTTTATTGTATCAAGCCAATGGGAGAGGGTGAAGGGGAATCTCAGATCGTATCCGACTCCGAATGTAAGCCACCAAAACCTCACAACCGCGAACCTTGCGAAAACCGACAGAAAAGAGAAGACACCGAATACGGAGAAAGCGACTACAGCTTCCCTAAAGAAGAATCCATGTACATATCTGACACAGTCAAATTTGGATTTCACAAAAAATACGACGACTATCTAAAGAATTTTGCGGCTCTGTCGACTCCTCAAAGAAAAAGCGAAACCATACCTGTTCATCTGTTGTCTTCTCCTCATTTCAAACAGTACTTCCGCGTTCTTCAAACTCAAGACAATCAATCAGAACCATCTTCGAACACTGGCTCGGATACATGTCTCAACGGAACGAAGGCGGATGACCAAACTGAAAGCAAAATGTCTCCTGAGTTTTATATAGACACGTTTAGCGGAAACGAAATCGGTTTCAATGATATACAATCGAAGATTTCAACGAAACAGCGTAAAAGCCTTTCACCTGAAAATGCGAACCTGGTTAATCCCATCACAGGATCTCAAACACAACAGCGGAAGTGGAAGTCATCTGTGAGAATGAAAAATCAGTTGAACACGGGTGAGCTTTTGAACAGAATACGAAGAGCGAGATATTTAGGGACAAGAAGAAATTTGGCTCACCAAGAGGATAGCTCTTCGTGGAGAAAAGCTCGAGGTTCGAAACTCAAATTATTTCCCACTAAAAAATCTCAAATGAATTTCAATTATTCGTCACCGAACCTGACGAACCTGATCGAGAACATGAGCTCAGGAAACGAGCCACTTAGGCGAAAATACCTGAGTTTGTTGGAAAATGGTAAACCGAGGTCGACATCTCCGTTTGTGAAGTGGAAATGCAAAAACTTTCAAATGAATCCCTACAACCCGAAGAGTCTTTCTGGCAGGTTGAGCAGTTTTTTGAATCCGTTTTCTCATTTTAAAAAGTCTTCGGACAAAAACAATGTGAAATCCACATCAGATCCGGACAAATTAGGAAGAAACGAAATAGAGGAGCAAATAACGAGACTGAGGAAGTTGAATGAGGACGAATTCGACGGGAGCGGAATCAGGAAACAAAGCTTCAATTCAAGACAGTATGTTGAGGAGGGTGGAAAGGTTAGAGGAAGAGGTAGGATGGATAAAGAAGGTTTGGACAGATCTCGCTTTGAGGAGGGTAAAAATATTTTTTCCAACCCCTTCGATCCGATGCACTCCGGAAAAATGAGTCTGGGCTTCAGGAAAGCTAGTTTCAAAGACAGGCACATGTTTGCAAAGGATTTGCTTCTGAACAGGGGGCATGGTCTCCTTACAAACAGAGACCCGCTGTTGATGGGTAAGAGGTCGGTAAAACCGACGTTGAGGAGTAGGAATTCAGCTGTGAACCAAAGCCTAAGTAAGAGAAAGAGTCGCGAAACATTAAAAGATAAGAGATCAAGTCATAAACGGAAAAAGGTTAAAGGCAAGGAATCGGGCACCAGGTCGAAAGAAACTTCTGGAATTGGATGTGGAGTGGAAACGAAAAATTATTTGAATAGTTTGTTTCGAGACAGCCATCCAAAACCTTCCCCAAACCGGAGCAAAAAGCTCAAAACGAAAAACCTGTCATCAAGGCAGGACAGTTAGTGATAGATAAAGATTCGGTTGACGATAACATAATCGAAGTGTTATATCAAGATGATGGAAGTGACGGAACCGCGGGGGTGCACGTCCGATTGCCACGGCCACCTCAAAATCCTAACAGGGTAACGTATAGAGGCCAACAGGTTTTTGATTTGTATCAGAAGCTACAATACCACGAGCAGCGTGGAGCTGATGAAATTAACAATACGACAAGGGATCTCGGGGTAAAAATTGATATTACTATCAAAACACCAGAAACAACTCTATACACTACTCCTACTTCTAAATCAACTACAGCTACTACCTCAACTACAGCTATTATCTCAACTACAGCTACTACCTCAACTACAGCTATTATCTCAACTACAGCTACTATCTCAACTACAGCTTTTACTCATGCTACCACTCTAGCCACGACTCCAGCTCCCACGACGCATGCTTGTACAGTTCCTATCTTTTCAACTACAACGAGTACAACGCCCAAAACAACGAACACTTCAAATTGCTCATTTATGTGTAAACCCCCAACCCCCAAAACCACGACTTGTGCCTCTAACTCCGAAACCGAATATACAAACTACGATTCCGACGGAAATGAAGAGACTACCACAGTAAAACAGTCGAAAAAACCAAAGAAAAAAAATAAAAAGAAGAAAAGGAAGAAGCAACCAAAATCAAAAACAAAATCAATGGATGGTGAGGAGATTTTTAATGGAATTAACTACAACAGGCTGAGGAAAGGAAGAGAAAATTCTTACAAGGAAACTTCCCAAAATTAGATGAGATTTGGAGGGGTAAGAAACTGATGAGACGATGGCACCAAAGGTACCGATAATTTGACCTGCTTCAAATTTTCTTTTAAGTAATTTTGATCGAACTGTGATTGAATTATTGCGATTAGGATAATTGGCAATAATGATAATAGTAGTAGATGTAGTAGATGGGGTGTGATTCCCTGTAGAAATGTTACAACATTGTTTTTGTAAGAAAATTAGAATTTATATTCCACTATCAGATAACCGTTGCTGGGAGCTGAGTTCTTACATTTTCTGTTACCGTTAATGTTAGCGATGTCATACTTTTGTTTATTACCCTGCTCGAGTCAAATTTTTGAAAGAGCGACAGGATTTGCGTCCAATATCAAGAGTTATGACTGGAAATGCCTTCAGCAATTTTTGAGAGTTGATTGTTTAATTTATCTGAAAATTATAAACTTTCTTGTATACATTAACCGGAGGGTAATATCATATATACACTACGGTAAAAGTGATAAATCAGGCGATATATTCCCGGAGATTATTCAAAATCACCAAGCTCGGTAAATGTGCAAATTATTGAATATTTATCACTTTTACCGGTTAGTTTATAAAATATCCAAATCATTGTGGGGGAATTTAATAAAAGTTTGCTCAGATTACGAGTTATATACTTCATAAATAACTGGTAAATGTGATAAATATTCAATAATTTGTCATATTTACCAAGCTTAATTGGTGATTATGAATAATCGCCAGGGTTTATATATATTCGCTTGATTTATCACTTTCACCGTACATTTATTGTAACGCAAAGTACCGACATTATTTTCCGGTCCACCTAATAAATATAAAAGAAAATGTGTTTGTGGTTATGCCAGTATACTTTTAACCAAACATTCCAGACATCAACTGGACATTAAAAGCTGTCTTTGTGTTTGTTTAGGTTGAGTGTTTTCATTAACAATTATATCCATCTTGATCCTAGGTTTTGAGGTTGACCAAACATCATCGCCCTCTACTAAGTTCAAAAATAATGCACACTTTTAAGAATAATTCATTTCATAAATATTGCACACTTTCAGAGAGATTTATTCTTTAGTAATTCAGACGTTGTTTTTAATATTTACTTATATTTATTCACAATCAACTAATTTCTATTAATTTGATCTTATTAATTTATTTTTAATGACAAAATTTGGTAACTTGTCCCATACAAAGATATTTTTCCTTTAATATATTTGGTTAGGAACTTATGTCATCTTAGAAAATTTTAATATTGGTTTTATAGGATCTACTAAGTTACTTCACTTTGTCGAAGACTCTCAAAGAACATATAACATATTCTATAAGTATAATTAAAATTTATGGGAAACATTGTAACAGTGTAGAAGAATGTGAGGTCCAAGTTTGGTTGATGGTTTCATTTATTTATGAGTTATACTGGCACAAGTACACAAACACTATCTGTGGTTCGGTTTGGTATTCTTTGTGTAGTCATAAAATAATTGTCTGAACTAATTGGAACTCTATCAAAGAAAATCTAGAATATATCACTCTACCAAAGAGTTAAAATTTGAACAGTTTTAGTGTTACCTGAACAATGATTATCGAATGCATATTTAAATTTCTCAAACTGATTTCATTTTATACTTGTTAGCAAAAGGCATCATGGAAGGTAGAAGGATTGTTTGAAAACAAACAAAAACAATTTTAACAAAATTTCTATTGCATATAAAATCTGACTACTTCATTCCAGGTACACGATATAAAAACTCTCCATCATCATCATAATAACAGTCATTCACTTTAAATGTTAGACCAGAACCTCTTTTATCCTTTGGTATCTTTATCCTTTCTGGGTAAGCATCATAGCTGTAAACATCTGCTAAGGTAACTTTACCAATGTCTTTAGGCTCTTTCAGATCAGCCTTCTCAAACTCTGTCAGAGATTTTTGTTTATTTATTCTGTCATTATTCCAAAAAGGAGTATTACTTATATCTTTTTCAATGGCTTCATAAAATAATTTGTTACGTTCTTCACTCTCAGGATCTGGTGTGAAATCTGGTTCTGCTCCTTGACAAGTTTCTCAGGAATTTTTTCTGGTTCACTCATCTTTTTCATTTTATTCACATTTTCACAATTTATTTCTGTCAACATAACTGTCCTTTCATCTGGCTTCGGGATGAATTGTGGTTTTTCTTTAAAATACTTCTCATCCCTTGCAATGTCTTTCTTTGATTTTCCAAAAGCAACAACACTACGTTCCATTTGGATAATGCTCTTGCTCACTTTGGGTGATGATTTTTTAACTGAAGAGCCATCACTTGTTCCATTCCTTTCAACATTCAAACTTTCTGTTTTGACATCATTATGAGATTTCATATGTTTCTTAACTCCAAGTTTTGATTCTAAAATAGCTTTCTCACTCAAACTCAATTCCTCATGATCCTCAGCTTTATGTAAAATGTTATCTTGTAACTGTTCAAATGTCATTTGAGGACTCAAAGCCTCAATTGTTTCTCCTAAAATAAAACTTTCTTTTCCTTCTAACCTTCTAGAAGATTTTTCTAAAAGAATTTCCTCATGAAGGGCATCTAAATCACTTTTAACTGAATCTGACCCATCTGTTATCATCTTGCTATCTGACGATTTAGAATTTTCCTTCTCCAGTTCTTTAAGTTGTTTTTCATAACTAGTAAGAATTGAAGTCATTTCACCTCCATTCCAAACAGGCTCTTCTTTCGGTTCAGATAAATATAATTTATGTTCATTGATCTGTTCTAAAAGAACATGCCTACGATTCATGAATTTTTTTAAATGTTTAAGAACAGAAGGCTCAGCCTCGAGTTTATCTTGTGCTAGCAGCTCCCAATTTTTTTGCACCTTAATGTCCATTTTTATTTTTTCTGGTGTTGGCTTCCATGTTCTTTTAAAACTTTTTTGATTGTGATGGGTGTTGCTGGAAAACTTTCAGAAAGTGCTTCAACAGTCCACTGCTCTGGATCTTCTTTGTGTAAATATCTTATGCACTCCTTTTCACTGTGTGTCAACATAAGAGGCTGAGGAGGTGGTGAAAAGAATTTTTGAGCAGTAATAATTTTTCCAAGTCTATCTTTTTCATATTTCCTTTCTCTGCAACAAAATATAAAATACATTATATTTATATCAATCTAAAATCTTAGCTTCAAACAATAGTAGTAATATCAAAATCTTTATTTGTTGTAAACCCTTCCCAGGCTTTGTAAAACAACAATAAAGGCTGGAATATCTAATTTACCTCTCACCCAGTATAACCTACTTGTTCCAAGTAACCTTTGACTTTTATTTTTAAATGTATACTTCCACCTTCAGACTAAATTTCAAACCCACCTTCATTCACTCCTCCAGCCCACTACCATTATGATAACCCACAATTCATTCCTCTTTCATAAAGACATACTTTATTTTTCACCTTTTCCTCACACTCCCAGCATAAACCAAGTTATCACAATCCTCACCACCCTTACCACCTTCTCTGTATATAATCCCCTTCTGTAAAGCCTACATATTTACTTCCATTATTATTTATCTATGACACTTTAGTATAGAACAAAATCCTTGACTTTTCAGTATGAATTAAGGTTAGGTTATAATTACAGAAATGAATCACCTCATCTCAGAGTCGTAAGCTTTATCAGCATGCATTAAATTCAAGTTGTCAGATTCGAATTCCGCTTCTTCAGTGAATTCATAGGATTCCGGATCATCGTACAATTCTTTCTGCCGCTTTATACCTACATCACCTTCAAGTTTTGAATTAAATTTTTTAGCTCTGATTAATAAATGACTGCTGGTTTGAATACTACGCTGTATAGAAGAGGCTCCAATTTTACTGCACAAAACGTATATTCTTAGACTCTGCATAATTACACTGAAAAAATTGTGATTGAAATTATAATTGGCCGGTTTAATAATTTCTCAACAGAACTTCCATCATTGATAAGTTCATGTGAGTAATGTCGCCAAAACGTTAAATGATGTCCCCATTTTGGCGCTCTCGTGTCATTAGACACAGGATTTGATATTGATTACTTGTTGAAACACATGTGTAGTGAAAATATAGGTGCTGTTTTTTTTTATATTTATTTTAAGTTCGGGTAACTTAACTTTTTTTTTAAATAAAAGACAAAATGGTAGTGATGGACTTAAATAAAATTTTAGAATTACAACACAAGCCGGAACGTGTTCGTAACATTTGTATTTTAGCTCATGTTGATCATGGTAAAACCACAATTGCTGACAGTTTGGTAGCAAGCAATGGAATTATTTCTGGAAAATTAGCTGGGAAATTACGGTAATTTCAGATCATTCGATGGTTGATTTTGATTGCTGGTTAAACTTACTATTGCAGATTTTTGTGCAATATGGTTGTCATGTTGTAATAATTGTTTATTATTTAGATATATGGACAGTAGGAAGGATGAACAAGAGAGAGGAATCACTATGAAAAGTAGTGCCATAACTCTCTTACATTGTTTAAATGGTTATGGTTATTTGGTCAATTTAATTGACTCACCTGGTCATGTTGATTTTTCTTCTGAAGTTTCAACTGCAGTGAGATTATGCGATGGTGCTATTGTTGTTGTGGATGTTGTTGAGGGAGTTTGTGCTCAGACCAAAGTAGCTTTACAGCAAGCTTGGATAGAAAATATTAAACCTGTTTTGGTGCTAAACAAAATAGATCGTTATATTTTGGAATTGAAATTGTCTCCTATAGATGCTTATTATAAATTAATGCAGGTAATTTGTCTGTCTTTATCAAAAATTTGCTTTTCGATGTTACACAATAAAACACATCTTCAACCAAGAACTATTTAATTGCTTTAAATCATTGTCCTGATCCAATGCTGAGTCATAACTGATTACAATTTTTTTTTTTTTTTATTTCAGGTACTTGAACAAGTAAATGCTGTGATGGGAGAGTTATTTACTGCAGATGTCTTGTCTAAAGCTGATGAGAAAATCATACAAACAAAAGAAACAGTTGAAAAGAAAATCAATGAAACTGAGACTGAAACATATGATTGGAGTTCAGGGTTGGAAGAAGCTGATGATGAGAATTTGTATTTTTCTCCAGAGCAAGAAAATGTCATTTTTGCTAGTGCTTATGATGGCTGGGCTTTCGAGTAAGTATTATTTACAAGATTGTTTTGTTTTAATGTTTGTAGTGCTATAAGGGATTGTTTGCTGTGTTAATTTGTAAAAGAATAATGAATAGTGTGAGAGTCATTTAGTAAATCTCTCAGACTCATCTGTGCTTTTAGAGTTTGTGAATCTAAGCTAATTACTAGAAGCATAGAGAGGTGTTAGCATCTTGTGAGAATATTTTATAATAATTTCTTTAAAAAATTTTAAGGGTTAAGGATTTTGCCAAAATATATTATGAGAAACTAGGAGTTAGTGAACAAGTATTAAAGAAAACATTATGGGGAGATTTTTACCTACATGCAAAATCAAAAAGAATTTTAAAAGGAGCTCAATCAAAGGCTAAGAAACCTTTATTTGTTCAATTTATTCTGGACAATTTATGGGCACTCTATGATGTGATAGCAGTCAGACGAGACAAAGAAAAATTAGAAAAAATTGTTAGCAGTCTAGGAATCAAGTTAACGACAAGAGACTTAAAGCACACTGACTGCAAAGTTCAGCTCCAAGCAGTATGCTCTCAATGGTTGCCTCTAGCAAGTACAGTTCTAGGTAACTGTTTCTTTTATTATTGCGTTCTTATTTGCTACTTTGAACAATTCAAAGATAAATAATTAAAATCATCATCATTTCAGATGCTGTTTGCAGGAAACTACCTTCTCCAAAAGAAATGAATACGGAAAAAGCTGAACGGTTAATGTCTTCCAGCGGAGAAGCGTTCGAGTGTTTACCACCAGAAACTCAAAAGCTGAGAGATGCATTCGTGAAATGCGATTCGGGTACGCAGGCTCCTACCATCGTTTTCATTTCTAAAATGTTTCCTGTTGAGAGAAAAAATTTACCGGAATACAGGCAGAGGCCTTTGACTGCAGAGGAATTGGCAGAAAGACGCGAAATGGCTAGAAAGAGACATGAGGCAAGGCTAGCAGGGTTAACTTTAGAGGAAAATGTTCCCACGACTGAGACAGAACCTGAAGTCGAGGAAGAAGTTAATAAGGAGGAACATGTTTTCATTGCGTTTGCTAGAGTTTTTAGTGGAACTCTTAAAGAAGATCAAGAGCTGTTCGTTTTAGGACCCAAACATGACCCTGGCGTAGCCTTAAAAAAGGTAACAAAATTTTTGAAGTTGTTTGTTTTGACTTTTTTGATCTCGTAATAAGTTTGTTTCTTTACACTGTAGTTAAATCCAGATAGTATTGATTTTGAAACGACGTTGAAGGATTTGAAAAGCGGGCAACATGTCACAAAAGTGAAAATTCGAAATCTTTATCTGTTAATGGGTCGGGATTTACAACCCCTCAAGGAAGCTCCAGCCGGTAACATCGTCGGCATCGGGAACTTGGACGAACACGTACTCAAAACTGCTACCCTGTCCGATACGATCGCCTGTCCCAGTTTCACAGAATTGAAAAAAGTGGTAGTTCCGATATTGAGAGTTGCTGTCGAACCATCCCACCCCTCCGATTTGCCGCAATTAATTAAGGGTTTAAAACTGTTGAATCAAGCAGATGCTGCTGTTCAAGTTTAGTTCAAGAAACCGGCGAACATGTCATCGTCACAGATGGAGAAGTTCACTTGCAAAGATGTTTAGACGATTTAAGAGAACGGTTCGTATGAGTCGTGTGACTTGTTTACGACAAATTTGTGTCGAGGTCTAAGTAAGAGGTTTTGTTTCAGATATGCCAAAGTGCCTATCAACGCTTCCGAACCAATAGTTCCTTTTAGAGAGACCATCGTGCCCCCTCCAACGGTTGATATGGTGAATGAAGCAATAGAAGGACAACATGTTAGTCAAACAAAGGTGAGAATGGGTTTGTTATACTTTTGGAATTTCGAAAACACCAGAGTAGAGAAAGTTATATTGAAAGTTGTATATTATTCATTATAGGATACGGAGGACAGAACAGTGGTATTAACAACTTCAAACAAACAGTGTCAAATATCATTAAGAGCAGCACCGCTTCCAAACGAGGTGACATCTCTTCTTGAAAGCAATGCCGATCTTATAAAAATACTTGATAAGTCTTGGTCTGGTAAGAATTACGATAGTTCGAGGTCTTCCGAGGTAGAAAGTGATCAAACGGGTGAGTCAAATAATCAAAATAAAATCCAAACATACAAGTAACCAAGGGAGTATGGTAGTTAAAACCGATTAATTTGGCCAGCAGGTAGAGGAGATGAAGGCGGAGGGATAGAGAATATCAACAGCATTTCCTATCAGAGAAAACTGTTAAAAAAATCGAAGCTTTCAAAGCGGAGCTAGAGAAAGCTTTTAGCGAAGCCGGTGAGGAATGGAAAGGTTTGATTGATAGAATCTGGTGCTTCGGACCCAAACGATGTGGTCCAAATATTTTGTTTAACCTAATCGAAAACTACAAAAGATCCATTTGGTCGTCTCACTCGGAGCAAGGGTTGTCATTTTCCGAATTCGACAGCAGTTTCTGTAATGGTTTTCAACTGGCAACGTTGTCCGGTCCTCTTTGCGAAGAGCCCATGATGGGCGTCGCGTTTTTCGTTTTAAAATGGGAAATATTAGATGAACCTCCCACATCGGGGTATGTATGACGAGAATTTTGTTCTTGTTGTAGCGTCGTCATTGAAGATCTTTTTTCCTTTGTAGTTATATATTTATTACATTTTCAGTGTGGTTTTTGGTCCGCTTTCGGGACAGATAATGTCTTGTGTTAAGGACGGATGTAGAAAAGCTTTTCAAGTGCAACCTCAAAGGCTGATGGCGGCTATGTATTCGTGCACGATACAGGTCAACGCTGAAGTATTAGGTGAGTCTAATTTGAATTTTTATTTTTGCTAACTTCGATGATAACTTTGAACTTACTCAGTGCTTCCTAAGTTATTTGTGGTATAATTCAATGTTAGAGTCGTAGAAAATTAAAGAATATTGGGTTATGGTTGATTCCTTAGACAAGACGGAGAAACACATCCGGTACTTGTGTATATGAATATGCTACAGTCACAAGGCTGTAAGTTGAATTGGCCGGTCAGTTCTCAAAATGCCTAGGACAAATCGGTCGAAGTCGGTATATGAGAAATATAAATTTGGTTAAATGGTATTTGAGTATAAACTTGTACTCTCTGTTTGGGTCAGTCTGTATGTTACTGAGATCCATCTGGCATCTTGAGTTAAATTTTTCAAGTAGCAAAGGTTTCTGTTTCCTCTTAGATCCTTTCTTAGGATTGGATAGTTTGGTCTGGCAGGGCTTGTTCAAGCTGAGGAAGAGTGTGATACAGTACTTAATTGTGCAACCTCCATGTCCAGTTCTCAAGAGCAGTATGTTGAACAGTTCTGTGTGTATTGTCTTCTGTTACAATCACAATAAGTTTTTCTTCGACGCTAATTTCATAATAACATGATTGCTTAGTCGACACTTTTATGCTACCCGGCATTCGACCTATGTCTGGCAGCCACTTCGCGAAATGGTTACCCATTGTCATTTCAAGTACACCGGGTTCCCCCAAATCTCTATCCCGAAATCCATTTCCCGATTTCGTTGGGACTTCTGTCTGTAGCCAAATAGCCCATCAAAGGATGGGAGAATTTTGATTGATTTTGGGAATGTTTAGGGTAAAGTAAAACATATTTTTAAACCGGAAACGAATTAACTAAATCACACAGCAGTCATATACTTATAGTGTGATCTCATACAATACGAGTTTCAATGGTTGTTGTCGGTGGAACACATGTTGTTACTTGGTCAACGGTTTATTTAAGTGGTGTCAAAGGTTTTGTTACAGACAGTAAATCGAGGTTTGACACGTGAACCGATTGAGACATGACATAAAATAAATTAAAAAACGATAATTTTATAAAGAAAATTTTTTAATAAATAACTTAAGGTAACTAACTGTACAATATATATTTGAAAAATGTTATTCTTAAAGCGAAAGTCTTGTCATTTTTGACTTCATCATCGATATATAAAAAAAATTTTTTTTCTATTTTTTTCGAAAATTTTTCATTTTTAACTATCACCATTCGAGGGAAGAGTTGAATTCCTTAACCTTCTTCCATGGAATTTGCCGCGTTTTCCCTGTGGAAAAGAAAAAGAGACATAAATATGATTTGGTTTGAATTGTTTTGTAGTGAGGATTTGTAAGTCGTAGGCTCACCTCTAATCGATCTTCTATAACGGAACGATCTGTTGATTCTGTACGAATCTCTAATGCACATCATGCCGTAAACTCGTATTCCTGGCACGCTGGCGTAAGCGGGTTGGTCGTGACTCATGGGACCCTCTGAAAATCAAATCAAATTATTTAAAATTGGAGTGGGTTGGGTCATCGGAAATTACAATTAAGAAGAAGGAGGTCACGAGGTCGTTGCTCACCCAATCTACCCTTGTGGGGACATCTGCAGATGACTAAGTAGTGAGATTTCCCGGTTCTGATGTTCTGAAGGGCTAGAAGTGACCAATCTCTCGGAGCGCGACACACTCTCATTTCCGTCACCGGTTCACATGTCTTAACCAGAGTCAGCACCTAGATAAAATGAAGATTTTGGTGTTTGAATCTGTTTTCTTCAAATGGATTTGATTTTGCTGTTGTGAGAAGTCGTTACCTTCCCGCTGTTTGCAGTCACCAATTCCGTCGTATGTTGGTCATCAGTGTTGAGACTCGCCGAACAGGGTTCTTTTCGTGATGGACAAGCACATAGTGGCTGGGTGTAATTAAGCCTGACGTAAACTGCGTTGCAAACCTGCTGTATGGCGCACTCCGGCAGCAGATAAATATGCTGATTGTGTGGATAGTAGTGATATTTGGTGGGTTTTGGAGTCGCCTCTGAGATCCCCGGTTTGGGCGCTATGGTGAGTTTCGCCTGGGAAAGAAAAGTAAATCGATATTTAATCAAAAGTGAGTTGATTCGGGTTAGAAAGGTCCTCTCGAAGAGTAATAACCCAAAATGACTTTCTTTCTCGTGAGTCAAGCCCAATGACCAAACTTTTTCAGGTGGCTCGCATCATATTTCCGAATTCACCGCACACGTCGAATTCTTTTCAAGACACCTTTGATCTCTAATCTACTTCTAACCATAGACTCCTTTACCTCCCTTGACCCCCTCAACCCAGTCAATTCGTGTATTTCATTATTTTAAGTGAATTACAGTATTTTGAAGCGGTTTCAATTACCGGGTTCCCTCGTAACCGGTTATTACGCGGAGGAAACGGTTTTTACTTTCCACCGGGTGGAGAGTATCGCGGCGACCACAAAGCTTCGGATTCTTTTATCTCCGACTCATTCGAAATTCGCACAAGATCGGAGAATAGAAATCGATACAGTTCATTTCCGGTTTTTGTCTGGTTTAATTACCACGCGTGAAGGGAAATGTGTACCTATATATGTGAGTTGGCGAGGCGAATTTATTAACCTTTGAACTCGGCGTAGATTGTTATTTGGTTCATTAAGGAAGGTGCTCACGGTTGGCGTGCACGAAATATATGTCAAAGAAGGCGGTGATTAGGTTGGTGCCGAGTGTTGGATTTATAATGATAATGAGATGTTTGGGTGATGGAGGGGGAAGGTTTTGGATGAGGATTCTGGAGGCTAGTTTGAGGATAAACCTGAGCATTTGTGATAGAGTGTTTTTCGGTAGAATGTCCCCCCTAGATGGGTGTTTGCTGGTTCTAAAATACAAGACAGTTGTGTTGACTTGGGCGAGAGGGGAAGGAAAGAAATTTTTGTTGTGACTAATTTGGTTGAAAAATGCACGTGCATGACATCTACTCCGACACTCTTTTCGGTAATTTCCTTCTGACTATCTGTCTGTCTCCTGTTTTTGTCTTGCTTTTTACTAATGCCTACTTTTCGATGTTTATCCTCTCGCTGTTTGTCCATCTGTCCCTTTCTTCTCTCTCTCTCCTTTTCTCCCCGTGTCTTTCTGCCTTAATCTTCCTGTTTCTCTCCTTTCCTATATCTTTTCCGCTTTCTATCTCTTTCTATCTGTCTGTTTCTCTCGCTTTCTCTCTTTATACTGTTTTGGTCGTTGACTTTGTTGAGTTTCGGGGTTGTTTTGACTTTTCCTTCTTTTCATCCTCAACCGTTCCTTCAATTATTACAAGTTGAATATCAATTTCAATAAGCTCTTAATAAAAAGTAACAAGAAAGAATTGATGAGTGACGGAACGAAGAAAGCGAAGTCGAACGGATGGTAGATGGCCTCGCCTTTGGGTTTTGGATCCCAGAGGGGTCTCAAATAGGAGAATAAAAGAAAATTTGAATTATAAATAGATCTCCGGTTTCAATTTCATTATCTACGGATCACCAATTTGTATCAACCTTGACCGCAGAGAAAGAGAGATGATAGGAAGATCTCTTTCAAACAATTCGGTAGCTGGCTTTTATAACGGGGCACGGAAAAGAGAAAAATATTTTGGCGTAGAGAAATCTATCGATGCATTCATGCGAGTCAGTCAGGGTCGGACATGGTTTTAACTAACCGGAGGATCCGCATCTTAGAAAATTGAACAATTCCCTTGTCGAGGCAAAAGATATTCCTCCGTCAAACAAAAGCGAGTTTGTGTGTTCGAGTCAGTTGGAAGTCTAATGTTTACATTGTAATCGTTTTCTCGGGGGGATTCATAATGATTGAATATCGCGGTCATCGTGATCTCGATCCTCTTTTCTCTCTCTCTTCTACCTTCCCTTAACCTCCTCCTTCTCCCTCTCCTCGTCTTCGTCCTCGACACTGACATGTTTCTTTTTCTTTTCTTTTGGCCAATTGCAAGTAATATTGCTACTGAAAGGAATGTTTATTGAAGTTCTCTTTTAAATCGAAATTAACTTTTTCGCGGGATAATTAATTGATCTACATTTTGTTATGTCATTTTGGGTTTTTGTTTGGTTGTTTGTTTTTGGGTTGCGGATTGTTCAGAGGATTCATTGAATAAGTGTCGCACACTTGTTCGGAGGGTTTATTTCAAAAGTATTGCAGAGTTTCTCTTAAAATTCGTTTCATAAGTTTTGCACGCTTGCTTGAAAGGTTTATTTTAAAGGTGCGACACAGTTTTTTAAAGGACTTATTTCAAAAATATTGCACAGTTTCTTGTATACTAAAATTTCACAGATTTCACCGAAAAATTGCATAGTTTCTTGGAAAATTCATTCCATGTGTATTGCACAGTTTTTTGGCGATTCACTTCATAAGTGTTGCACATTTCTTTCAATGATTCATTCATAAGTATTGCACACTTGCTTAAAAGGTTTATTTTAAAGGACGGCACAGTTTTTAAGTGGGTTTATTTCAAAAGTATTGCACATTTTCTCGGAAAATTCATTTCACAAGTATTCCACAATTCCTATGGGAATTCCTTGCTTGGAGGGTTTATTCCACAAGTATTGCACAGTTTTTAGAGGATTTATTTCAAAAGTAGTGCACAATTCCTTGGGTGTCTCATTTCATAAGTATTGCACAGTTTCTTTGGAGACTCATTTAATAAATATTGTACACTTGCTTGGAAGGTTTATTCTATAAGTGTGGCACAGTTTTTCAGAGGGTTTATTTCAAAAGTAGTGCACAGTTTCTCGGAAAATCCATTTCATAAGTATTGCACACTTTCTTTCAGGGTTTATTTTAAGTATTGCAGAGTTTCTTAGACTAAGTAAAGTCGGATGAGACTAGTCAAATCTAGTCCTTCTTCCGTTGATGATTTCTGCATCTTTCAACTTTAACCAAATGACTGGGCGAGATAAGAGTAAATTGTCTTATTCTTTCGAAAATTTGACTCGAGCGTGTTAATAGCCAGACGAATAACATCACTAACGTTAGTGTCGACCGATATCTGTTAATGATACTATCGAGTCTCAAAATTCGATTTTTCCCGAAATTTTATTTTTGTAATCTTCCTTAGGGTACCCTCCTTGCAGTTACCATTCTTCCTGCCTGACCGATTTCATAAAGATTTTACTTTGATGTTTACCAAACACCTCAAGAGGTGTTTGGTAAACATCAAAGTAAAATCTTTATGAAATCGGTCAGGCAGGAAGAATGGTAACTGCAAGGAGGGTACCCTAAGGAAGATTACAAAAAAAGATTTCAGACAAAAATCTACATTCATCGAAATCATTTTCCAAGCTCAGAACCAACCAGTTAACAAGAAACGGTGGACTGATTTAAATTTATTATTTCGATTATCTACATTTATCACCATTAAAAATTAATTTACTCTCAACGCCAGAAGTGTTGCATTCGAAATAATTTTGTTCTTCTCAGTTAAAAAACGAAATTATGGTTCTTTCTGGTTCGCATTCATTATTTAAAATATAATAACAAACAAATCAGACCATAAAAAAATTTTTTTCTTCTCTCTCTCTCCTTCGTCTTCTTTTCTTTATTAAATTTACTGTTACTTTTAAAGACGGTAAAATTAATTTCGCTTAAACGCGATCGAGGTCTTCTTCTCCATCAGAACTGGGTGGATGAGCCGGAGAAAGGAAAAAGAGACCGAATCCGGTAAAAGTATGATGGGTTTGAGAAGAGGATCTCGGAATTGATCCGGAAGGAGGATTGGGAGAGGGAAAATGGCGATGTGATTTCAAATTAATAATTGGATTTCGGGAGGTCAAAGAACCGAATAATTCATTTCGAAAAAAAGTCGAGAGTTCGAAATTAGCATAATCGTTAGAATCAATTGTTGGTTTATAAAGGAAACACACTTGCCCTGGAATTGATGATGCATGTGTGTGTTCATGTTTGAGGTGTGAAGAAGGTCGGATTCGGGTAACCTGTTGTAATGGATTCGCGTTTTTTGAGTTTTCTGAAGCGTGTGACGGATTCTGTCTGACCTAATCTTGGTGTTTGGGGGGAGGGGTTGCTTTTAAGATGTAGTTCAGAGTCTGTTTCTGTCGGTTAAAACTCCTGGGGGAGAGAAGGTGACCCTGCTCCAGAAGGTGATAAGGATCTGGAAGTAGATTCTCCAGCATCTAAACGTTTGGGATTGCACTCATTCTGTTATTGAAACGGTTGTCGGTGTTCTCGACATGTGATTGTTTTGTTTGTTTTTGGTTTATCCGAAGAAGAGAAATCGAAATGTGTTTAAAATTTGAGAGGAGCATAAATTTGAATTATTTTGACACCATTTTCGAGACGGAAATAGACAAAAGAGAACGATTTCGAGATTTTTGAAAATTCCCACGTCGTTTGTTCGAGACGCCATTTTTAAAATTTAAAACCGCAACAAGTTCGGATTTTTGTTTTTTTTGTGTTATGGATTTTTTGCGTCAGATAAATGTGGAGTTACAGTAGGCAGTGGTTCTGAAAAATATTTGACAGAAATCGTGATCATAGTTTTGCAGATTTTTTTGCCATTTGCCTAATTCTTTTGAAAAATTTCAGCAAAAAGAAGTTCGGGGCGTAGGTTTTTGCTTCTGCTAGATAAGGCAATTGCGTTTCGGTGTCTTGAAATTGGGAAATTTAATGAAAAATGGATGTTGATCGAATAAACGCAAACTTTAGTGTATAGTCTGGTTGATTTGAGCTTCGGTCTTTCGAATTTTTCGTTTCTCAAATTTGAACACATTCAACTCGAAGTTTGTAGTGTGATTTGTAACCTTATTGCCAGTTTAACCAAATTATACACCGCTTGTGGCTTCTGAAGTAGTTTTTCTGATCCACGAAACTCTGAGACTTAGCTTAACGTTTCTAAATTTATCTCTGTTGTAGTATAAAGAGATAAGTGTGCAGTATTTTTGAAGCGAGCTCTTAACCCATATCGTTCCAAATATTTTTGTGAAGAGTTTCGATCGTCTTGGAAAATTGTAGTATTTTTCAACGTCTTAAGACACTACCAAATCATTGTTTTAATTTTAGGACAGTGGGAAAAATTAACTATTTATCAATTATTCGGGGGAGCGGGATGAAATCCAGCTCACAGACAGTTGGATGGGTGGTTTACACGACCTGAATGTCTCAAACGACCACGGCAGGTCTAAACCTGCCACATAACAAATAATTCTGAAATCTAATGTACCTTCTAGGTACAACAAGGTACCTGGTTCTTTTCCATCAAATAATGTAGCCAGAGTGAAACGGGTTAATTTAAGCATATTACTTATGAAGTAAGTAGAAGAGTAACGGGTGGTCAATTAGGGTTACAAGATTATGGTTAATCTTACGATATAATTATTGGTGGGTACAGTTCAGAACGACAGACAGACTCACGGAGAGTATTTCCAGCCCAATTTAAAATAACGTGTGGGAAGTTGCGTCGGAATCGGTTCCTGGGATTTCCGTATAAGTGGAGATGAGAAGATTGTGGCAAAGAAGGATGATGATGATGACGTGAGAGGTAGCACAGAATAGAGAGAAAGGTGGCAACGATACTTTATTGCTATCACGTACATTCGCGCATCTCAGAGTCACCGATTTGTAATGAGAGAATCGTTTTAGTATTTGTGATTCGTTTTATTTTCTAATTTAAAAAAATTTTGAGAACGTTTTCCGACACGGTCTCCTTGTTGTTCGAAGCTGGTCGCAGAAAGAGATGAAATAATGTGGTCATCGTCAAGGAAAATGCTTTCTTTTCACCTGCATTTAGCGTAATCGTGACTGTGAAAGGAACCGATTCACGGTAGTAATCTAGAAACAAAAAGAGAGAAAAGGAGGAGAGGGAGGGGTGGTGGCGGCGGGAAACTGTGCCTACCGTTTTGTTTCAGAAAGAGTGTCCAACCGTGAAAATCATTTGTTGTTAGCATTGTCACAGGGAAGAATTTCCTTTTTTTTCTTTCTTCTTGTTTTGTTTTTGTTTCGGTTCATCAGGTATCCTTACCGGGGTTGTCTCGATTCGACCTTGAAAGGACCGCGACCATGACGGAAGGTACCTTCTCCCCGATTCCAAATCCAATCGCACAACTTTTCGTACCTCGCACCACGTCTCGCTTCGTTTCGACTCGGATATTTCGTCAGTTTTTTGACTTTTAATTGGTTTTTATTTCCTAAAATTTCATGGGCTGTTGGGATGATTCGGATTTGAACGGATTTTTGGAATTTTTTTTTGGGGGGGTAGGGAAGGAAAGTGAAGTTCGAAGAATTTTCGGTCGTCTTGTTGTGTTTTTAATAATTTGTCACGTTTCTTGCCTTTTGCTGGAATTTTTTTTTCTTCTTATCTTCTTTATTTTAAATTACACTTTTAAAGGGATCGAATAAAAATTCTGATGTGGGATTCGGCGTTCGTGATTCACGGTTGAATTCCGAAAATCCTGGAATTTTGTTTACATGATCTTGGAGTCGATGAAGTGCTCTTAAAAAATTTATTTTATTGTCCAGCGATAGAGGAGTGTAGAAACGTTTTACTTGCAGGAATTTACTTTTAATCGTATTCTTTGAGGGAATGATTTTTGGAGTTTTTCATCTGTATAGAACTGTATAGACTGATCTTGTATGCGAATTCCTTGCCATTGAAGATTATTTTATGAGTCTTTAGGAGACGATTATGTGTGCGTTGTGTATGCGTCAGATAAATATGATTGAGCACAAGTTTCTGTTACCATTGGTTGTTTGTTATTTATATACCAAACTTGGTTTTAATAAACAGATAAATAAAATAATGCATGGAGCTACAATATGCAATAACTAGACATGTTATAACTAGAAGTGCAATGACACATGCCAACACAGAAACACAGAAGTGTTATAACATGGAATGCAATAACTAGAAGTTTAAAAGGTTTTAGAAGTTCTAATTGAAGTTTTGGTCTAACTCGAGAGACGTCGGGGAAAAGAAAGCAAACAAATTATTTCTATAAATTTGAATTGAGAGTCCACAGTCGCAAAAAATTTCTGAAACTTTGAAGCGAAAACGGAGTCAGAATTTTTGTTACAGGTCTTAAACTGTTATTCAAATAAATGATTTTAAAATAATCGTTCCGGGAACTTTGGGTATTCCCCATCCCTCCTGTTAGTATTCCCACCTGGATCCTTTTTATTTAACTCTTGGGCTGTGAAATACTGGTCTGTTCCTTGAATAGGAAAGGTAGATAAACTGCTTTTCGTATGGAATATAGAGACAGGTGGTAGTCAACTAGGTTCCTCTAGAATGTGGTGTCAAAGTAGCAGCCCAAGAGGAATATTTGCGGCCCAGTTAATATATCCGAGGCAAAGTAAAAATTAAACAAAATGTGAATTTGAAACGAAACCAGTTTATAAAGATATAATATAGTTTGTTTATAAACTATTCGGTTTGTTTTAAATTGTGCGCGCAAAAATTTAAAATTCTGGTTGGCTGAATGGAAATAAATTTTCTGTCTGAAGCTGTAGTTATAAAACTCACATTGGGTAAATTTTAAAGATAGTCTCGGTCAATAAAACTTCTCCCGAAATAGGATAGATACTAGCAGAGGAGGGATATCAAGTATCAGGATGTCAACAATAATTTTTACAATATACTATTCATAATAATAGTATTTGTTTCTATAAACATAAAGTTAATAATTGTTTGTTTGGCTCAAGTTAGATTTTGAGCTTAACACTCCTAGAACACAGGCTACGTCTTCGCGTTGAATAGTTAGCTCATTCATTCTCTGGGTTTGTCACCTCTACCTTCTTCAAATTTTTTAAATGGAAATATAAAAAAACCGTAACGAAAGTCATTCCGATGAAAGAAAAAAAGTTAATAAAGGATATTGAATTTTTTTTTGTTAACAAGACCATCGACTCTAGCCTAAATACCAAATGACCAAACAATGATGCGCTTCTTCTTCGAAATTGCATTTCAATTAAAGTTGAAAATTTGTTGAATACAATGCACCGAAGCAAGTTAACCTCCACAATTGATTACACTGGAGGTATGCCAATGATATCAGTAAATAATTTCAGGTTCATTAACAACTAACGGATAAACGGCTAAAGTAAAAGAAGACAAGAAGTTAAGAAAAAAGAAAAGAAAAGAAAAAAATTCGAGCGGTGATGATAGTGGCATTTACAGTCCATCGACTTCGTACTACTTCAAACTCATCTTCGGATTTTTTAAAATTCGCAATGATGGTCGTTAATTGCCATTCTCAGAATCAAAATCAGAATAAAAATTGTTTTAATTGTATTCTCGAGGGTTAGCTGTTCTGGTGGAAACGGTTCTCGGAGAGGGAGGAATGTTGGTTGGTGTACTGTTAGAGGATGCAAAAGCTTAAAGATATGGTTGAGTTGTAGACCACCAGAAAAGGAATAACAGTAGGTATTCATTGGGATGTGATAGATTGACAAAGCTTTCTTCTTTAATCCAGTGTTGCCTTTGAGGTACCAGAAGACCTGCTGGTGAAGGTTATACTTCTCAGAAGTCCTCGACTCTGCGTTGTCTTGAGTTTTCAATGTGTTGGAGTTTACTCTCCGGTTGCAAGAAAGGGAAGTAGAAGTGGTGTCATTCTGCCTTCTTCTTAATTGGTCTTGTCGGGCGCGTTCGTCGTTTTTCATTTCCAGGACTCGTCGGCAGAAGGTCTGGTAGATTTGCCACTTCTCCGCTGAATCCGACAGTTCCTGTATGATGTGTTCCTTGCCTAGGGAATGTTTCCTGAAGTTCCCATCACTCTAGAGTCCATTTGGGCAGTGTTGTCTTCAGCTTTACAGTAGTCACAGACTGGAGTGTTGCTTCAACGAATCCGATGTACTAACCAACATGAGCTACGACACATTAATTGTGAGGCTCGGTCGTGGGTGTGCTGAGCTTGGTGAACCTGTATAAAACCTGGTTACAGTTACGAAGAGTCGTGGGAATCAAGGTTACAAGTCCTATCAACATTCCTAACGTGCGTGTGCAATTTTTCTCCCTTTAAAGGTAATGGAAAAGTGAGCGGGGAGGAGGGGAAGAAAGAACATTGACTGAAGATCAAAGCGGCTTTGGACAACTTTTCGACAGAAACCCATTTTCCCAAAAGCAGACTTATTGTTAATAATTTATTAACCTTTATTATAATCAAGACAACTTGGCATTGTTATCACTTTTGGGGTTGCGACCTTGTTTTGCTTCCGTATTACCAGTAACATTAAATTTTCGACGGGTCTTTCTATTCCGACTACCTGATAATTTAGAGTACTTGACCCTTGAACCTCGACTCATTATTATTATCAATGCATTTGTTTCGTGTCAAATTTGTTTACGTCTTAATCAGTGGTTCCGATGTGAGCTTTTGTGTGAAAGCTAATATTTCAGACTGTCTGTAGTGTATCTGCTATTCCTTGACCATATCGTCCACTTGGGTTTTTGATTTTCTGCGTTCTCAGATAATTTTTGTAATTAGTTATCGTATCGTGTTATATTTTCATGAATTAATTATTTACAAGACACGTTAAAATTGAATTTTATCAGATTTTAGGGTCTTTGGCTCGAGGAAAAATAATCAGGCGCGGCTTTAAACTCAAAGACAAAGAAGAATCGGAATCGTTGGTTAAATTGTTTGTTTTCAAATGCGGAATTTCATTTCACGGTAGTTTGGATTGTTTTTTGTTTTCACTTCGGTATTTTGTTTCACGGATGGTTCTCCTGTGATTGGTCGATGTGAGGAAGGAAAGCAGTATAGATATATGTGTTAGACTGGTCATGGACTGGATAGGGTATTGGAGAAGTGTTGAATTAAAGGGTGGATGGAAGTTGATGATTGGTGTTGAAAAATTTGGAGGACAGGGTAGGGGTAAGTGGCCAAGAAATCGAATATAATTGCTGTGACATCAAGAGGTCTTTGCTGATGTCGAGTCTGGTTACTGCAACAGCGACGTTAGATTCGCCTTACCTTCCAATCAACAATATCTCTGATGGTCGAAGGGTTATAATTTGGTTTTAGCTTAGACTAAACATGCAATTACTTAGCAGTTCTTTAGCAAAGTCATCATCTTCATCCAGGATTACATTCTTTTATGAGCTTTAACCTTCTCCTGGGACTTCACCACAAGAATTTCTGGTTCTTACATATTAGCGCTACCGCAGCTGTCTAATAGTACCGAATTTTTATTAGAGGGGATAGTCGTTAGCCCCATGCATAATCTCCAACCTGGAGGACCAGTAGGCTGTACTTTTTCTGGCTTTGATCTGTTTGACCTGGGTGGCCCTACCAGGAGTCGAAGCTCCCGTTACTGTCCGTGGGGAGGTCTTTAACCAAAGAATATACGCAACTCTCTTCTTATCAGTTGCTTTCATTCACTTCTTCGACCCTGTCCATTACCGCCATATTATGTCAACACTCGCCCACCCCAAAAATACAACCTCAACCTGTTCAAAAACCTGCTCATCATTTTTATTCTCCGTTAAACATTAATGAAAACAAAGTGGTTACTCTTGAGTGAAACGAAAATCTCCAACATTGGTCAAATTAAGATCAACAAGGACCATCTCGGATGCAAGAACCTGAAAATGTTTTTACAACTCGTAGAAAGTATTCAAGAAAAGAAGAAAAAAGAAAGAAAAATAGCTCAAACTACTAACATCAATCGTCGTGATCGTTGTTCTAGTGTTTCCTAGAGTAGATCTCCTTGCAAAACTACCGCAAAGTCGTGCTCTCGATTCTTTCTTTTCCTTCCTTCCTTTCTTCTCTCTCTTTCGCACACTAAATATATGAATTTTAATTTACAAAACCAGAATTTTATTTCACGTTAATTTAACTTAATAAAGTCATCAGTGATTTTGTTTTTTTTTTCTCTCGTGAGTAAAACGCGAAACGTGAATCGAATTTTTTATTGAAATTTATCGTGTCGCGGAAATGCGACTATTAAAATCAACATGTCTATATTTTAGGTAAATCGGGATTATTACACTTCGTTAATAAATTTTGTGGAAATTTCTTTTGAAAAGATTGAACACCGAACGAATTATAAAAAGAAATTGGGATGTTGATTCCTCAGGTACAGAGCTAGACATGCTATGTACCTTTTATTATTTTGAAATTTTCGAAAATGAGAAAATTGCACGCGGGACTTCTTTTATGGAGGAGAGGATAGTTTGAGTAGAAGAAGAGAGTGGTAGAGATGTAGAGTAGTTAACATCATCTATTACTAAGACATTGAAATGGGGTGTGGTTCTAAATCAGGACTGAACTAACTAAAGTCTTCATTGGTTAAAATGGCAAATTTGAAGGGAGATAGTTAGCGTGAAAATTTAACTAAGAAGAATCCTTCCAAAATTCTTTGGAGTTTTTGGGTCAACTCTAAATTAAAATAACTTTAGAAAGGACTGGAGGAAGTAACTATTCCTGTTTAACTAATCTTCTTTGGCGTTATTCCTTCTAACAAGATTTTCCTTCAACTGAAAATTTTTTCTGACTTTGTCTACTAATTTAAACTTCTCTTTCCTGTTTCTCTCTCTCTATTTTTTTTAAATTCCAACTCCTCTCCTCTCTTTCTATAGACCAGAAACTAATATTTTACATATGTATTTCGGCAAAAGTGATAAATCAGGGGAATGTATACAGGGTCGACTATTTTAATTTCCGCAGTCAAATTTATGGCAGTTAGCGAATTTTTTTTAAAAACTTGCTCGGCTGCAAGATTGATGACCTTCAGTTTAAACTTGAACGCACCTTTTGAAGGTCAAATCAAGGTCAAATTTGGTTTTTAAAACCAACCCCTATTTCAGATAACAGATTGAAAAAGAGCAGAAAAATTCTACCTTCAGATGATGCAGCATTCGTGGTCCAGGTGAATGGCCGGGCCAGGGTGATGTTTAGTGAAAAATGTTTTGGGGAAAATTTTCTCTGTGTGGAAGGACTCACATTCTCAAGATCAACTTCAAGGTCAAGTCGAGGTCAATCTTGATTTTTAAATAAAAACTTTTCTGATCGCAGATTTAGAAGGAGCGAAGAATTCTACGTTCAAATGACTAACTCAGTCGTATATCACGTTTACTGTAACATATACATTAGGTGTGACAGAAGTCACATTATTTTCTGGTCTTCCTAATACTTCTCTTCTCTTATCCGATTCTGAGACTAACACACAGGTCTATTTTACTAGTTGGAAGTCTCTTAAGGCAGAGCAACAGTATGTTTTCAAGGTCGAGTTCGTTAATGCTTCAGCTTTTCATTAAGCTTTCTGTTTTGTGATGTCCTAAAATTTGATTCTGTTTCAACATCCAGACTGTGTTGCACAAAATCGGGTCACATATTTAAACAGGTTATGTTCAGTAACCCAAATCAAAAATTTACTTCGTTAATCGAACAGGTTTTTAAAAGGTTGAAAGCGAAATCGGAAAGAGATGTTTATCTATGCGGATCTATTGCAGAAGCGAAAAATGGCGGTCTTGGGACTGACTGACTGACGCTTGACTACCTTTAAAAAAAAATTTCTACCTATAGATAAAACGGATGTGGAGAATGAGAGTCGGCCTTTAAGTTATTCATCAACATTAAATGGGAAACCGTTTTTGAAATCGGAACGAAAGTTTTCTTTTTCTTGTCGGCTTTGGTTCTCTCGCAGTAAGAGGACTTTGGCATGTTGTCGAGTTTCGCGTAACTGTTTAAAAAGGAGATAAATAAGCGAAAAGGAGGTATGAATGTGAATGGTGGACACATATCGATCAAAAGACATAGATGATTAATGTAAATGACATGTTTTCAAATAAATACAAACCGGAGAGATGATTTGAATAAGTGATGATTGCTTTTGAAAGGAGGCGAAGGAGAGGAAGAAAAATGTCTTCATTTGGCCGTTGGCTCAATCTATTTGACAACTCGTTAAGTCATTTTATTTATTTTTCTTATTATTGTTAAGTCATTTATTTAGTTTTTGTTATTAATATATTCAATAGTTTATTTATAAGGTATTTTAATTTGTTAGGAGTTGTAGAAACCCGTCTACGGGAGAGAGCTCTTTTTTGGCGAAGGATTAAATTTAAATGAGAAATTTTTCCCCGATAAACTTATAGCAAACATTACCCTCGGCCAGCCATTTAGATGAAAATATTAAGGAAAAGACAATAAGTTGACCTTCCTACGACCTTGAAGGTCAACAGGACCACGACTGTGCTGCATAATCTGAACGAAGAATTTTCTCTCTTTTCAAATCTGGAATCAAAAATTAGGACTGCCATTTAAAACCAGAGTTGACCTCGATTGACCTTGAAGAGAGGGTTCAAGGTCAAACCCAAGGTCATCACAATATTTCCCTATTGCAAAAAATTTCGCCAAAGTGAATGATTAATTTTTGGCAAAGTTGATGATGGTTCAGCTAGTTTATTGCATCTTTTTCCAAAATTTTGTCTTGACAATTTCACTTCCAGTTTATAGTTATTTGATCAGCCCATAATCTCTGGAAGTAGTACTTATAGACAGCAGTTCTCAGTGGGAATACATATAAGGCTCTAGATGACATAATAATATTTTATTTTCACCTTAGTGTTGTACTAAGTTAAATCGTGCTGAACGAAAAAATAGGACCTTGTCTAGTTTTGCTCACCGGGACAGCTATTTTTGGGAGAAACTCCTCAGGCACATTGGGGTTTCTGAAGCTACCCACTTCATTCTGGCATTCGGTCACTAGATGTGACTTATTTTTTGAGTACTCCAGAGTGTCAGAATTCAGCCCTAGTACTATAAAAGGTTACGAATTTTTTAGAAAGTTTTCCAGCGTTAAAGGAAACAAAATCGTAGAGATCTTCACTTAGTTATTGATTAGTATTTTTAGTATTTATTCATTTTTTTCTAAATGTAATAAGAATCGGAAATGAGGAGGAGCGGTGTTTAATATAAATGAGACTGATCAAAAGAGTGTAAGTTACGAACTGTAAGTCTTCTTAGCACTTCAACCTATTCAGTATAAACTCTGTCTAAAGGCATCAAAATTTCAGCAATTTGAAAAGCGTGAATTTATAAATCAATTTATTTTACAGAAAAATTATGAACGTAATTTGAAAAACTAATTAAGATCACATATATATGTCCAAAATTACAATATGAACTATTACAAATGTACTTTTTGTTAACATGTAATTATTTACACAATAAACCTGAATGCGATCCGTAAAATCGAGGCCCTACCTATTTGTAGTATATATATATTCAGGTTCTGAAGATGACAGATGAGAACCTGGTAGGACTTATTGGGTGCTGACAGTTTTTTTAAGCGTGGTTTTAACGACAATGACTTGACGGAATTTCTATTAAAAGAAGAAAAACTAATTTTCTTAGTTTAGCTGTACCGCTTCAGAGCTTAAAAACTTGTCGGAATTTGGTTTTAATGAAAAGCTTATTGTCCATCCAGGTTGGCACGCGCTTCTCTTCCTTTTAGCCATTGTTAGGAAAGCTGGTCGGTTGATTACCAGTCGGGAGAAGAAGAAGAGTGTTTTCGGTTGTGAATACAAAATGACAAAAGAGGCATTTTCGATTGGGGAAAGTGAAAGGCACGATTTTAACGGCATGTGGTTCCGAAATAGAAAAGAAAACCTGAATCCTGAGGAGTCATCCCTTTTATGAGATTTTTCTTTAAAAAATATTCTTTTGAAGGGCGGGAGGAGCGGGGAAAGGAATCGGGTAACGGGCCCCAAATTCTTTAGAATTTGTTTGTAGAATGTGCGGACCCATGAGACCATTCCTTCCACAATGGCACAGTAAGTGAAGAGTAATTGATAATGACCCGTGTCAGTTGGTGGTTTTGGAACGTTCGCTATTGATATTCAACTTAAGTTCGACTTTATTATTTTTATTATTAAGCAAAAGGTCAAGTTCAACCTGATTTATTAACACAAATACCCGCTTGGATTTACATATGAGATCATATGTTGCCACGTTTCTAGGTATTGTCTTAGCTCAAGTCTCGGAACTGTGTTATCACCTGTTTGACTGATTTTTGGTGGTTTCTAATTTTGGCCCATCACTCTTTGATTTATACTTATTACGTATTTATGTATTTATTTGAAGGACTTCATACTCAATCTAGGTTCGATAAAAGTTGGGAAACAAAAATTTTGAAAGCTTGTTTCTTGGAAAAGCGTCCTACAGCGTTTTTTTCAATCCTAATTCTGGTTTCGAAAGAAGGCAAGTTTTTTTACCGTTGTAGTGAGGTGACTACAATTAGTGCTGTAGTCGGAAAGATATTCTTTCTCAGAATGACGTTTAAGATGAAATATTCTTATTTCCTATTTTTTTTGCTGACGTTTCCAAAGTCGTTCCGTGTATAACAAGACTGAACTGCTATAGCCCTTTTGGCTTTTTCGTAATTTCTGCTTTCCCATTGGGTTAACTATCTCCTCGAGCAAGTCTACATTCCTCCTTCGGATTTTCCTGAAAAGTTGGACAGTCACTCTTTTTGAAGATATTGGTGCTTGATTCTTTTAGATCTCTTTCAACCTCCCAAGACCTTTCTAAAGGGTTCTTTACATACGAAATGAAATATTTGGGAAAGTGACTGATATATATTTAAGCTATTAAGCTATTTCTTATATCAGTGTCCAATATTTATGAAATGAGGTCTTGATGAGTGAATGTGTGATTCCCAATTATTGTGGACATATGCCAACATCAAATTTCTCGCTTGGAGGATCAAAAATTCTGGGAATGGGCAACCTCGCGGATGGGATATATTTTCTGAGGACGATTTAAAAATTGAAAGTTAGGCTAATTTAAAGTTGTCTTTTAGAATATTAGTAACGTTTTTCAACTAAAAATTGGGTTGGCAGTTTTTTGTGCGATTTTTGTAATAGACCTTTCGCGTAAAACAAGAGCCGTGTTTTAATTTCGCATTTGAAATATTTTTTAAAATTCATTCACGCTTGTTGATATTTTTGAGAAGTCATGAGCTCATATTTTATTATTATTATTATTATTACGCATAATCAATGAGTTCTTAGGCGCGTTAACCGTTCGTTCCATAAATTGAGGAGAATCGCGGTTAAAACTAATTGTTTCGCAGGAACGTTTAATGTCAGAAGTTAACGGTCGAAATTTAAATAATCGGGATAAATAATCAAATTCGAATGTGACGACCCCACGTCGCGCCTTAAAATAAAAGAAAAAGGTAACATTTCTTTGTCGAACCGCGCCCGTCAGGAAATTTTTTAAAAATTCATCCGCACACTCAAAAGTGACACGCGGGTTTTGCATGTGGGAGAGGATGAGACTTCCTTCGTGGCGCCCGTATATGGGAGAGGTATCGATATCTAGTTCACCGAGACGGACGCCAAATTTTGCCAAATGGATATTTGAGGTCTTGAGGTGGGGCTCACAAATTTGCGGGTTTCGGTAGAAGAAGAAAGTCTTTTGCTGGTTGCATTTGGCTATGATCGATGACGGGTTTTAAGTGTCTGTCTTTCCCACGAAGATCGATTTTTGTTGTTGTTGTTGATTGGCTGATAGATTCCTATAAATTTAAACCGTGGGGGAGGGGGGATGGTAATAGATTTTTGTCTGGTGTTATTTGGTAAATAGATGCCGAAAATGATTGAGTCACGTGAGAGAGAGTAACTAGATTTTAAAATCCCTTCGGTTATTTGGTTAAACAGCTTTCTAGTCTTAAGCTTATGGTCGACTTAATTGTTATTATCATAATTTTTCAATCGGGGGAAGGGCTTTTTTATAAAGTGGCCCGGTCGGATTTTGGGACTCTTATTTGGTCGCACGTGTGAAGTGGGCGTTGTCTCCTCCGGTCATTTTCGGTCCGGGTTTCTTTACTTCCTTTCATTTCTCGCGGCGCCTGTTTCGGTCTTTTCCACCTGTCAATTACAAAGATCCCGCATTTCTTTTTTTTTCGCCATCTATCATTTTTGGATGTTTTCGTTTGTTAAAAATGTTTTTCTGTAAATAAAAGCTAACCCGATCTCCTTTCTCCTTCAAGTCTCACTGCCACGTTTGCCACTATTATCCCGATAACATCTTGAAGTAATTTTTAATACTCTATCATTTCGAGTTGGTGTCGTTTGGGTTTCGAAGTTTTCCCCGCCTTTTTCGTCTTTGGTTCTTCGTTCGCATGTCGAAAGCCATTTCAACATGTTAGAAGTTCTTTTGGGTTGTTGTGATGTCTGCCCTCGAGGACTTAAGTCTTTGAAATTTTTAAAGCCTAACGGTTTCTTTTAAATGAATAAATAGGATTATGGGGGTAATCGGAGTCGACAATTTTTTTGGGAGGAGTAATTCTCTGTTTTGCTTACATCAGGGTAAACTCGCTGAATATATCATTTTTAAATATTTTGTCTTTAGTTTGCGTACAATTTTCCCTTAGTATCGTTTAAATAAAATTATCTGTGTTTATATGTGAGGTTAATATATATACTTATCTACCAATTTATTTATTTATTTTTCTACTCATCTATTAATTTTTATTTTTGGTCTACAGCACTATAAAGTAGAAATTTTGCCTTAGAGCTTTAGAATTTATTTATTTTTCCAAATATTTATCTACCTATTTATTTATTTATCTATCTAGTTATTTTTAATTTTTATATATTTTATACTTTTTATTATATTTATTGTATTTTATATTAATATAAATTTAATTAAATTGGTGCTTTGGTGGCCCTCCCAAAAAGTTTTAAAGGGGCGCAGGTTGCCAACCCTTGATTTAGTTATATTAATATAATGAATCGAATTAAATATGTGAGGTGAATGGTAAAACATAATAATAGTAGTAACTTAAATTAACAATGACAGGAACTCAGTAACTAATGTTTATATTTTCACTCAAAAATAGAAATATCAGCTTGTGTGATTGTATACGTCTCGCCAAAGTGGTTCACAAGATCATTTGAGTTGGCCACCCCTGGGTTATTAGAAATTTGTCATAAAATTTTTAACCGAGTGTCATGGTTATATAGGATTTTATTCATCGAATTAAAACCGGATTATCTTAAAAACCTGATTAAATTTGTTAATCCTTTGAGTTTTAATTGTTGTTTTCATTTTTGTGTTAAATTCCGTTAAAAATCGTTTACATAGTTTAAATAATCAGGCACGAGTTTTTAGATAAAATGTAAACCGCGAAATCCTGTCGCCGGATATGTTATATCAAGGAAAAAAATTAAATCGAGGTTTAGGTAGCGCCAGTAAGAAATAGAAAGAAAACACGTTTGAGTTATTATAGTAGACGAAAGACGGAGTTAATGAATTAATGATGCCGCAATTTTTTACTTCTATAATGAAGAAGTTATTTTTTTATCTACCAGATATAATTAACCGTTAATAAATCTGTTAATAGGAGGTAGCGGTAGTGGGAGGATATTTTAATTGAGTTACATCAAAGGGTTAAAAGAGATTGTCAGTATGCATTATGCGTGAATGAGTATCATTTTAATAGTCATAACGTCAATCACTATTAACCGTATGTGGAAGGAATGGGTATGGTGTCCCTGACCTTGTTTTTGTAGTGTCAGAGAGACGTTTGTAGGGTGGACCAGATAGTTATAGTTGAGTTTTAACCGTTTTGGTGTATAACTGGATACGGGAGGAGGATTAGAACTTGCGACTATACCTCCCTAGTTTGGTACTTAAACCACTACAGCATAGACCTCCCGCGTATGGACCATATAAATGGGCTCGAAACGAAAGTTGAATGTGTCGAGCGTGGTCCGTAGACAGTGTGCGAAAAGTCGCCTACTTTGGTGTGCGTCGGAGTATACCAGAATTTCCGTCTTTTTTTGCATTTTTGTTAAAAACTCGTTTTTTGGTAAACAACAGTTATTATGGATAATGAGATTCGAAAGTTTGAAGGATGATGGTGGGGGCGGGGGGATCTCGTTTAGGAAAATTTATCTTATGAAGGTATCGCCTCTGGAAATCGTGGTGTAAATGAAATCATCGGAGTTTCATTAATTCTTGCAAAGTTGGTCGCATTGTGTCCGGCGACGGATTCGGTCTTTGGACACTAATTACAGATGCAGGTCACGTCTGAATTAAAAATCCTGAAGTTCCAAATCCTGAGACACAGTTAGAAAACAAAAAGAAAATTTTTTTTGGTAGGTGTGAACGGAAGCGGATGGGTTAATGGCAGTATTTGCGGTTGTTGGCCAATTTAGTTTCTGATATATGGGTTCCGCGGTGGATTCGCGACGTTTTGTAACAACGTTGTTCACAGTCGGCAAGGTTCTGGTTCTGGTTTTGGGGTTTATCTATCTGCTCTAATTGCTTGTTGCAAATTTTTTTTTTGCTTTTGTTCCTTAGACAGGCATATTTTGAAGCCAATATAATTTTTAATCTCTTCAAATTCTGAGTTTATATGGTTTGGAGAGTGATTAGAGGAGATATGAAACTTATCGGATATTCGTTGGAAGTAGTTAACATATTAAATATTGATATGAAGATGAGGAAAGAAATAACTTTCCAATCTGTGCTAATTGCCGTGTATTCTGGGCTAATACTTTATTTTAATTGGAAACTACAATTCCGCGTGTAGTCGTTTAAACGTTTTGAAGTTGGTTGTAATGTTTTGCATATATCTCTTCCCTGACTTTCGCCAAACGAGTTATTGGCATGTTTACTGTCTGCGTTTTTGCGAAAATTGTTTATGAGGATTCGTGAGAAGAAATTTTTGTGGTGGGTTCGACTTCGTTCGTAAATATCATCAGACAATATTCAGCCGCATGTGTTGAGGTCTAAACGAGTGCTATAAGAAACTAGACGTTGTTTGAGTGGCCTCTTGTCTAGTGCTGTAGCTTCTCTATGATTTTTGCTTGACTACAGCGGTCTCTCTCACACCCAAAGCCTGCGTGGTGTAAGCACACTTTTCTTGCTGTGTGTCCTAATACTACTTTCCTTTTCTTTTTTCTTCTCTCTCTGCCCTGTTTTTTCTTTTCTTTCTTTATTCCATCCTATCCCTTATCATCACTATCTCTATGTCCTTTTATTCTCTCTTCTATGTCCCCTCTGTCTCCCCTATATCTTAGTTCATCCTATAGACTGTACCTCCACTCACATTCGTTAAGAGTTCTCTATCTGTTCCTAGATATACAGCCAGTTTAAACTCAGACCAACGTCTTAGTATCTCGCTTAGAGACAGATGACAGTTGGCACGGGGTACAAAACAATTTTTTCTTATAACCTCTGAGCGATGGATAGTGCTTCCGGAGGGGCTGTAGATGGGTCATTGTGCCAAAAATCTATCACAGAGTTTTAACTAATCTTTGACTTAGTTCAGTCGGAGGTACTTAAGAAACGGCAAAGTGTTACAAAGGGAAAGATTAATGAAGGTGGGTGTGGGACTATTCAAACTTGAACTGAAAAATTTTCCAAAGAAGAAAACGGAAATCAGGAACTTAGACCGGTCCAGACCAAAAACGTACGACTGTGTTCACTTTCACCGAATATTGCAGAGGATGGTATCTCCTTGGAAGGAAACCCAACCGGGAATAAGTTTTCGTCAGTTGTCCATTCCGTTACAAGCTCTCCGACATTTTTTTTTGATTTTCATTTCGTATGTTTAATTTCCCTTTCTACGATAAATAGTTTTTCGAATTGGCGGACGGATTCAGACCTAATATCCTAGTTAGTGGCGACCCGAATTTCAATCGTCATTTCACCGTCAAGTATACATCACGTTTCATCCATTGTTGATGTCAATAGTGACTCAGATTTTTTTTTTATAATCGAATGACTTTGAAATCAAATTTATGATCATTTTACAGCCGGTGTTTACGAAAAAACTATGGCAATAGTTATGATAAAAAGAAAACACGAGAATAATGAGTAAAAGAGGGATTTTAAATGACGTATTAATTAGCCGTGAAGTATGATTGAATGAATTTTTGTTGTAAAGTTTCTCAGACAACTGAAAAAGTGAAGTCTGGCTGTTGAAGAGCTCACTTCTTGTTTTGTGTTCTTGGACTTTAGAAACTCTCTTGTTTGGTTATTAATGGTTATGCTTAATTATATACAAACCATCGGGAGTTATAGTTTTACTTCTTGGGAATGATTCGAAAGTGTTTTTGTGTTTGGTTGGGAAAGAGTTTGACTGTTTTATAGTTTGGAATTTCGGGGAGGGAAGGGAATGTTTTGATAAGTTTTAGAGTCTGAATTGTTTAATTTTGTGATGTTTTTGGGTGCCCGACTGTACCATATACGTATTGGGTTTTGGGTTGGGTTGTTGTGCGTATATGTCTTGGGTTGAATACCTAGATTGAGCTTTATGTTTGGTTTTAATCCCGTTTTTTATAATTGGGTGTAGCAGGCTGTGGGTCTGGATTCGAATTCATTTATTGCTTCTCTAGTCTGGCAGTTTGAGAGTGAACAACAGGTCGCCTATTATTTTCCGAAAATTTGAATCAGGTTTCTTGAATTTTTTCTTGTGTTAAATGTTCTCCTTCTTCTTCTTCTCATTTTATCTTATTATTATTATAAGACTGATTTATTATAGATATAATTATTATATACATATATGATGTTATTATCTTCTTTTTTCGTTATGCCCAAATAAAGAGGGCGGTTGAACTCATTTAGTCGATGACAGTGCCTTTTTCTTTCCCTTCCAGAACTTCTTCATCTTTTCGATGTGGCTTTTCTTGTAGTCTTCTGGCTGAGTTTTGTTGCTGATAGTTCTTAGATGCTTATCTCATTCTTATTATATTATATTTTTATTTTTATTATTTTTAAAGGATATGCTTGGGGTTTATATCGTTCCTAGTTTGTAATGTTAATTCTACTCAAATGACTTGAAAGTTTTTCCCATATCTTCCCCCCTCCCGCGAAAGTAAAAAAAAAACCATCGAAGGAAGGTGATACATATGTGTAAAACTCGATGTCACGGTTCCAAAAGAAATTCTTTCAATCACGAGCCAAAAAAGTTTTATACATGGAGCGTGATATATAGAACGATTCAATAAACATGTTTGGAAATCGTTTTCTTCGATTCCGGGAATCGTGAAAAAAGAAAGAAGGAAATTGTTTTTCTTCGGAGGAAGCGGGTGGTAGCGAATGGGAACCGTCAAATCGGTCTTTCATATCGGTCAACCAGTAGCACCTAACCCATTGTTCATATCGTCTTAATCAGTTAATTAAGTTATGTCGATGTTCATGCGTGAAAACAATGCGTTTCGATTATTCACACCTCGGGTGGAGTCATTCATGTATGACATACCTAATGTGAAGACGAATGAAAAAAGGCGGTAACGATACCAAAGATGATTTCGTTTTTCCTTGTATTTCTTGTTTAGCGCCGTTTCATGCTGCCAACGTTTTTTTTGGTTCTCTTTCAACCTATGATTTGGGGTTAATATGTTGTCGCGCATGGTTCGAATGAAGAGGTAATGAATGTGTGTGATGGTAGTAAGTGCCAATGGTTGCGTGCGAAATCGTCTATTCAAATGGAGTGCTGGGCCGGGAATTGGCGGAGGGCGGGGAGGAGGAGGAGGAAGATATGCAAAATTACTATGAAAAATTAAGTAATTTATTATTAAGTCGAGCACATAAACGTGAAAGTCAGTGAGCGCAGGCGTAATATCAGGGCGTTTTTTTTGGTTTTTGTTTGTAATGGAATATAACGGTGTAAATTATGGTCGGTTATTTATTTCCTGTTCGTATGGTGGCTTCTGGGGTCTTGGATGTGGTTTTTGGTGGGTTTGTTATCGGAAGTTACAACCTTTTCCGGTTATTGTTGGTAGGTTCTTGTGTATAGTTTGAAAACTAGCTTACGCGGTCGAGATGTTTCACTGGATTCTCGGAGTTTTTCTAAATTTTTGAGTTTACCGTCCAAAACCCTTAGAATTGTGGTTCGTAAGACCGAGAAAGATGAGATCTGAAGTTGGGATGACCACAGCTCAAGAGGGCTTTTGTGCCAAATGATTATGGTTCGTGGTTCGTTGTTAACCATAAAGAATCCAGCAATTCTCACTGCGAAGGAGAAATTTGTCAGTTTCTTCCTCAATACTGGCTGATTATCCTGATTCTGTCGCTCTGTCCTTGATGTACGTCACCACCAAGGACAACTGAACAGATCAAACCACTCGACTCTGCAATAAGCTGCCCTTTGTCCTTTCTAAATTCTTTCTCTTCTCTCGTCTGCTTTTTGCTATGTACTCTTCTATGACTTCCTTCTTTCTCCCCTCTGTCTTTTTCTCTTGTACTTTCCCTATTCTACGTTATTGGCCTCTACCCAAAATAAAATCCATCTGATTTTGTCATTCCCAACGTGGGACATGACAATATTTTGGTAGGTCGTGGGCAAGACGTTCACCCTTCGGCTGACTATACCAAAGATAGTGAGTCTGTTCTTTCATTTTTCTCTTTCATGGATGACTTATTCTTTGGAAGCTTGTTTAGGTACCAAGTTAGTGGCCTTTTAAGCTTCCTATAGGTAAATGACTGTAAAATTTTGGAAAACAGAATTTAAATATCACGAGGGGGCATCAGGATTTTAGAAATGCCTACTTGGGGCATGACCCAAAATTGGGATAAAATAAGGAAATCGAGTGGGAGTTGAAAGGAAACCGGAGTTTCGAACACCTCAGGCTCCACACACCCCACTTACTCAGAAGGCATGGGAACATAGACTCGTTGTTGTCTTCACTTTCTTTTCGAGTGATGGTCCTTTTTTTCCAAATTTGTTTTGATTTCGATGGGCAAATAAATCGTTAGAACTATTTATCTAATAGACGTTTCTGAAGTTTTAGTTAATATTTGATTTATTTTTTAAGTAGCACCATGTAGGACATCGGACTAAAAAGTGAACGCGCCAAAAACTCAAGAATTCATTGGCTTCATTATAATTTTTATTCGTGTCGATATTCTTTGAATAGGCGCCGAGGCCTTGTTTCCATAATTTAACCTGGTCTAAGTTGTATCTATATTGGGACTTGGGTGTCTTCTCTTTCTTTTGTTGTCTTTCTGTCTTTTGACTTGATGACACGGGAGAGAGAGGAACCGTCTCGTTTCTTTTAATTTCATTTATGGCTCTGATGTCTTTTCTTCCTATCTCCTTCAAAAGTGATCCGTTTTTGGTATCGTCGTACATTTTCTCACTAGTTTTTGATTTTTGGTTAGATTCGGTCTTTAGTTTTTTACCCTCGAGGAGAGCCTTTTGTGGAATGACAGTCCAACGACTAGTTGTAGTTTTGATGATACATAAATTAGATGAACCTAATTTTTGTTTTTAAATTTGGTCAGCTAGGGGACATTTTATTTTGTTTCTGTCTTCAGTTTAGTCTTTTCTAGGAAGTAAAATTTGAGTCGTTTTTTCATCATCTTTGCAATCATTACCCCATCCTTACTTTTTTCGTCTTTTTAGGGTTTTTTGTGTAGCCTTTTTGAGGTTCTAGAAGACATCCCGGTGAAAGCATCACTTTCTACAGATTTTCAGCTGTGTCGGTTCGTTCGTCTGCACATGTTTGTCTTAGATTGTTTCATTCTGCTTTTTTCCTCAGTCGTTCTTATCTAGCTTGTACGTCTCCTTCTTTGATAAGTAAGACTTGTGTGCAGAAATTTTTGAATGTTTGTTGTTTGTCTTGTAAGTCTAGTATGTCTGTTTTGATGCTTTTCATGTTGAGTTGTAGAGTTTTTCCAGCACCCTTTCTTCTTCGTGCTGTCCAAGCTGGAAACTTGGTTAGGGTGTGTTCTTCCATGTCATCTTCGGTTCTGCAGTAGTCGCAGACCGACCTTTCTCGTCTTTGTATACGGTGTAAAAAAGGCATTGAAGCAACTATATCCGGTGAGCATCTGTCATGCGAAATGTCAGAATATTATGTCTTCGTTCTATTCTCACTTTGCCGCATCTCGTTGAGGTGTTTCTGTGTGTCGTAGGGGGAACCTAATTTTTATACCGTTATGTTGAATATGGTTGCCGTAAAATGCTCTAAATTTTCTCGAAGGGCGATCGTCCTTTTCGCCAAAAAGGATTGGAGTATAGGAAAGCTTGCTACAGACAGGAATATTTGTTCAGAGTTGGATTTTTAAATTTTGTGGCTCCTCTTTGGCTTCTCGATTCGTTTGCCATTTGAATACGTCAAGCCGGAAATGATTGAGAAGTAATTGTTACTCAGATAATCATGTTTTTAAATTGAAACACAAATGGGGAACGGTTGCCATATGTTTCTGTATACTCATCCTCTAGTAAAATTATTTTGTAATGTTTATCCTGGACATCAAATCGTCATTTTGACTAAGCAATTAGTTTTCAGCTGCAAGTTTAGTGCGAAATATAAACTTGGAACATTTTTAGTTGCTGTTGTGGTTACAGCAGGTTACAGGCCATTTTTATTTAAAAAGTATTCGCAGTTAGTTTTGTTCATTTTTTAACGTTTTGCTTAGAATTTTGTTAGTGATACAGTTGGCGGTGAGAAAGGCAGGTTGAATGCCTCAACTTTTGACCCAGGGCCCAAACGACACGTGGAATGACATTTGTTCGTCATAATTTATTAATCCTGTTATTGTTCTGTTATTTATTTTTTATGTTTCTATTATCTGAGTTATATCATATTCATCTTGTGTTTTTGTCTTTTTGGCGGAGTTTTTGAGTTGGGTTACTCTAGAAAGAGTTTAAAATTTGCGTTGTTCATATCTTAAGATGAGTTTAGTAACGGTTTTTGGTGACCGGAAGAGGGGGTATTGTGTCTTGGGTCAGTTATCTTTTAGCTAAAGAGTTCATACTTGCAGCAACACCTTTTTGTGTCGTCATTATCTGGTAGTCCATCAAATTTAGAACAATCAAGATGGTGTTATGTCACCCGCTTTTTAGAGCTGTTTGAAGAGGAAGAAGACAAAGAAAGCGTTACTCTTTTAGGACAAAGATGTATAGGATTTTATCAAAGCATCTTTTTTTATCAAAACATTTTTGGAGTTTGTGCTTTTTTGTAGTCAGTTTTCGGTCAATCAGTCCATGCCTAAAGTGGAAAGAAAGAGTCGATCAAAAGCAGTTCCATATTTGTTCGAGTCATCCACAAGGTGACTGGGTGTTATTAGAAAGATTTTTTTTAGAAGTGAAAAAGTTTGTAGTGTGTTTAGAATGAGGAGAAAGAGCGAGGTTGAATATTCAGGCGCCACACGGAGTGAGAGATTCAAAGGAAAATTTTTTTTTTGAAATTTGTTTTAATATTAATGATTTGAATAAAAAATTTATTTAAATCGGTCTGACCCGGAATCATAAATAGTTGATTCGAGCATATAGTCAAATACGGATTCGGTCGAAGTCGGTTTTCCAATTGTAACGAAACCACGACTGGCACACATGAGGTTATCCGGGGTTGGCCTAACCCGCGGAATAGTGACCCTGGTGGAGGCTGGACATGATTTTCCATAGAATTTCGATGTTCGTTGTTCAGGTGTTGCGGGGTCGTGGATACTAGGTGAGAATTAAACTCATCGCGTGGCTTCCAGTCGATAGATTCGGCTGACAAGCCTTATCCCATTCGTATGGAAGTATTCACAAAGCCGATAGGGGTCTCGTGACCTCCAAGCTCACAAGTGCCACTCGAGTGAGTTAATTATTTCCGAGTGTTTTTTAAATAAACATTGCCATATCTTTTGATAAATGGCAAATATGTTTTTAAAGTAGTGATCATGTTTAAGCGGATTCTCCTCCCTTCCCCACGTCCTTCCTAGAGTTTTGCCGATACTCTTACAGGTTCGTTAAGAAAGGAACCTGGTGCGTTGGTCTTGTGAGAACCGTCCTGGGGGTTTTGTAGGTAACGTTTGCAATTTGGCCGAAATGTTGATTAGAGTGTAGTGTGGGTTCCGGATTATTTGAGAGTAGTTTTCTGTTTTTGTGTGTCTGGTTTTACACCCACCATTTTATTTATACTGTTGTTTCTCTCTCAGAGAAATTGTGTTGTGCAAGAATTAGGTTGTATGTACTACAAATTTATGACGTTTAATTCTTGATGTTGTAGTTGTAGTCGTTTGACTTTGTTGGTCGGTCAAGATAGTTTTCTCTGAACGAGAATAAAGGTTTTGTGTGAACAAAAGACGAGATTGTAAATTGCTAAGACATACAAAACTGGAAACATTTTGGAATTGTAGGCCACGAGTCCAGTCAGTTGATAGTGTTTCGTAAGAGTACCAAACGTTTTGAGCTGCTGAAGGTTTCCATAGGACTAGTAGCAGTAGGATGAGAGATCGCTCACTTGTCATGTAAAAAGAGAAATGTGAAGAATGTCATTCTAAACCAATTTCTCAAAGGTCAAACGACACGAGATAGAAACTTGCGTGATTAACACGCAATGCGCGAAGGGTTCCACTCCAAGACATGCTCCATGGGGATGAAGGAAGTTAGTGCGACAACGACACGAGGGCGTTTCAGTCGGGGATCAATAGGGCCACAATTTACAGTTTAGTCAGTCCACTTCTCATTTTTATCTGGGTTATCAAACAACATGGAGGAGAAGTGGAGGAGGAAAGTAAAGAAGAAGGAGTCGATGGAAGGAGATGGTGGAATGGAAATGAGTTACGTTACTTTTTAGTGTGGAAAACCGCAAAACCTGAGCTCAGAGGGGAAATGATAAGCGTTGGATGGAAAAAGAAGGTAAATGAAAACCACAGTAATTACACTCCAACACAATTTAACCATTTAGTTAGATTTTATTATGAGGCGTAAAAAGCCGGAAATGTACTCATCATGCAGAATATTTATTACATTTTGGGGTTTTGAATTAGGTCAATTTAAGAGGAAGAGTGCCGGATGATTTCTAGTCCTCGTTTTAAGAAACTATAATAAATCCAAAACTTGGCCAAAAAGATGCCGAAAAGAGAAATTTATACTTATGCCCACAGTATAAACCCAGAAATTTTTTCTACTCTCAACTCCAAACCTATATTATTGCTAACAACAGATATTTAAAGCCTCAAAGCTTCTTATTTTATCCACCATATTGTTTATTTCATCTCAATATGGATGCGTCTCCTGCTTTATCGATTAGTTAGAGATGGTGATGCCGTGGGGGAAGGAGATGGGATCCACATCCCCGACATCCGCCATATTGCTGTGTTTTGGTGGAAATTACATTTTTTCCTCTGTTTGGATTTATAGCAATTTTAGTGACACGATCATGTAGAGAAATATATTTTGTGTGAATTTGTCAGTTCTTTCCTCCTTCTCAGACTGGTTAATGGAAGTCGTTAATCACTTTGTCATCACGATTTTGTCGATTTGTGTCCACGTTGAGAGTGTCATCGTTTTCGTCGCCGGTCGTGTGGTACCTTAAATCTTCGAATTTAGTTATTGACTCTTGGTTTTGGTTGCTATTGATGATTTGTGACTTTTACGGTTAAATTTGTAATTTGAGGTTTACAGAATTTTCTTATAACCAAGATATTAGCAATGTAATGTCACAGAAATTATAATTTAGTCCATTGCGCTCTATATAAATTTTTAAACAATATTTAAGGGTTGTGAGAGGGCTGTGTGTGGTGTAGTGTTTAAAGTGGCCGATTATAGAAGTTATGGTTCAAATCATCTTTTCGTATCCTGTTATACGCAAGGATGAAAAACCAAGAACTAAGACTTAAGGGTTGTAAAAAATAAAATCGTTATTCTTCTATAAATAGAACGCTTGGTTGTGTTTATAATATTATAGTTAATTTGACTTTATAATCAGTTAGAAATATTAACATTTCTCTTAAAGAGGAAGCCTTTTATTAACTTGTTCTTTATTTATTTATTTTTAAATTTTGACTGCTTTAACTCGATTATTTTAACATATTTTATTTATATAACCTATTTATATTTTATTATTTTGACCTACTATAATTCTAGGCCCTGAAGTTATTTTAAACATGAAAATTTTTATTTATTTTTTGAACCGTGAAAACGGTAACTCAACTGTTTTGACACGTTTCATTTATTTTTATTTTATTTGGAATCTGTGATTAATATAATTTTTGTTGGAATCTTCATGTTATAGTAAAAAGTTAAAATTGTTTTATTCAGTCTTTTTGTTCTTGGGCCTTATTGTAGTTTTTTCAAGTTCAGAGCTTTCTTTGGTTATTTGTAGAATATTGATAATTTATTGGTGAATGTATGTTTTAATATCTCTGGTATTAGTATAATGGTTTAGTATAGGCTTTAATCCCGTTTTTCACCCTTGGGTACAAGAGGATGTGGGAGAGGATTCGAACTGAGGACTTTGACTTGTATAGTCAGGCGCTTTGACGACTATACCTTAGTTTTCTACTAAGACACTAAAGGTCAATTGTACATCGAACGTCTCTTTGGACCATGACTCAACACTGCTTCACTTTTTTCTTTTTGCCTTTCTTTTTTCGGTCTTTCGGTCTTTTACTCCCTCATCCTGTTGCTGTGGGATCTTTTCCTCTCCTTGGACCACGCTTTATCCGTCTTCTGCCTGGTTTTACAGCAGGACCCCTGTGGCTCCAGTTTGTTCTTTCTCTCATAATGTTTTTAGTCTTGTTGCGTGATTACTAGTTTTTTATGATCCTTTTCCAGCTCGATCTTGTCCTTTAGAAACAACTGGAGGATCCTATTTGTCGGTCTTCCCGGGCTCATTCCCCTCAGATGTCTCCTTATAGGGGAGGTATGTGTATAACTCACTAAAGGTCAATGTATTCTTGTTACAAAAACGACAGTGTTGTGCGTTGACTTGTAGACGTCATCGAGTGTTTTTGTAGTGTTACCAACTTCACCTAATTACGTAGACGAATATTTAATAAAACAGAAACACGGAAGTGTGTAACCTGTAAGAAACGTCGCCCGTGAAATATATTATGAATTAAGGTCAAATAGAATGGCGCGGTTTTTTGTCAGGGCCTCGTGGTTGTTAGCTGTGGTAGTGATTAGTGGTACTCATTCGAACGTTTTAAAATATTTAATTTAAATCTGTTTTCGAGATGAGTTTTAAATCAGTCACTCATTGAGTTATTATTAATGGCGGCGTTCGAACCGTGTCTTGGTTTTGCGGTCGAACTAAATTTCTCAGTTTGGCGCGTCGTAAATATTCGAACGCATTCCCTGTGTTTGTTTTTGTTATTTATAAATAGTATGGAAGCGCAGTTGAGTATGAAAACGAGGGCGAGACTTGTTTTAGAAGCTTCTCTCTCTCTCTTTTTTTTTGGTTTTTGCGGGTTTTCTTCACTCGGAGGTGAACACAAATCGAGATGACAATCAGTCGTTTTGGGAAAGTAGGTGGATGTATTAGCTACGACGAGATTTTTTTTTTATACTCCCGCCGCTCATTCATGATTATCGTCGAAGTCAAATTTTCTGGTTCATCTTTAGAGGTTACTATTTTTTTAGCACAAGTGTTTCTTGTTAAGGTATAAATTTTTGAGTCGTGATCTTTGATATGGTACAAAATAATTTCTTCTGGCCAATTCTCTTCTTTTTTTTTGTCGAGAAAGGAATTTACTACACAATGTTAAAATGATTCCTTATCGATGGTTGTGCTTGCACACAAACAAAAAAGATTGGAGTCTTTATAGAGGAACTACTTTTCCGCGCGGAAAACGATGAGAATGATAGTGGATTTGATAAATCCTGTTGTGGGAGGAGGAGGAGGAGGAGATAAAATATTTCTGTTGGGTGTTGAGTTTTGGATCTATTGTGTCTCTCTCTTGTCTTAACCCTTTCTCGCCTTCCAATATTCGCTGTAGATTCCTTTCTTGAGTCTTTCCAAGAATTCTGGCTGTTGTAGTCTCATTTTCAACATGAGCTTATTTCATAAATATTGCATACGCTTTAGGTGGAATTGATTTTTAAAATGTTGCTTTCCTTCTTTCATCAATTTTTTCGTATTCACTACTTTAGCAAGGACTCGTTTCATAAATAATGCACACTTATTTGTAATGAAATTATTATTTTTTAGAATCGCCGCTTTTCCAATTTTTTTTTAGTGTCACGCTGTTGGAAGTTCCTGCGTGATTCCTAGTTTCTTAGATCTTCTCTCTTCAAAAACCAAATCAGCTTTCCTTTCTTCAAGATCTACTGGGATATCCTTTTTGATTAATCTTCTTGGATTCTTCTCAGTGACCTCTAATATTTTAGAGAGGAAGAGTATATTGCTGATGTCTTTCTTCTGTGCTGCCGATTCTGTTTGATTGTGGTTAAGGATTTCGAGTGAGAGTATTGTGATGATTTTTGGGGGGGGGTGGGTGGAGGAGGTTCGGCCTTGACATCATAAATGCGTTTTGAATCAATGACTCGGTATGACCACTCACGAAGATTTTTTTCATCATGGTTGGGTGGCCGAAGGAAATTCGGGCGGAGGAAACCCGGTCTTTTGGTGTGAACGTTAATTATTTTTCGAGTGTAATTAGGTTTGTGATCTTAGAGAGCTGGAACACGGATGTTTTTGATGTGTTTCTTTTTGTCCATTGTTCGAAATTGAATTGTTTATCAATGGGAATCTCTTGGCGGGACAAGACGCGAAACCTTTCAAAAAAGAAATCGGGTGGAGCCAACTCATACATTGAATACGTGAGATAATAACGGGATGTGAAAATTAATTGAATTCGGTTAATTTCAAAGAGGCGGAGGGAAATAGAAACCCAGAAACCTTTTTTCTTAAACAAAAGTAAAAGTATCGCTTACCGGTGTTTTCCGCTTTCCAACAGCTCCTCTCCTACTCGGATAGAAATTGTACGTCGTCGCCTCGTTGTCGTTGCTACTGTTGCTGTTTTCCGTTTGAGCGATACTCCTATTCGTTTGACTTTCGTCTTCACTTACAAGATTGTTCACTTCACTTTCGTTTTTTGAGCTTTCACTTACTTGATCATTCGTCTGGGATTCGGGCTCGACTGCCGACATGAGACTCCTACCCAGTTTGGTACGGTGAGCAGTCGTTTCGCCGGGTCTGAGGTTTTCCACGTTTTGAGTGACTATGGCGATTTTTTCCAGCTGTCTTATGTTACTACTAGTTAACTTGTTTAGTTTGGGTAGTGACCACGTTTCCTCACCGTAAATTAAATATATCACGTTAAACAGTATTAAAAATATGTAATTCGTCTTCATTTTGGATGTTGTTGCGCTTGTTGAAGTTGGTGGCGGGCGGTGGTTTTGTGGGTCTCGACGAATTTTTTGTTTGTAGAACTCGTTCCAAGTTTTTATTTCATGTTTGTTCCTTCTAGCCTAATCTGTAAAGACAAAATAATTTTTTTTTATAAAGTTGGTACGTTTATAATTTTTTAATATTATAATTAGAAAATATTTCGGGTGAGAGAAATATTTTCTAGAGTTGTCATAGATTTGAGAAATTTTTTTTGTGTGTCTGACAGGGAAACCTAAAAGATGGTACCAGTTTTCTAGATTTGAGATTAAAAATTAGGTGGGCACTATCATTACGATCAAATTAATTTCTTTCATTTTTAATTTTTGTGTCTGTGTTTACTGGTTAAAAAGTGGTTGTTCCAATTGAGTTCATTTTTTTTGTGAGTGCGCATCTTGAAGGAGGCCTTGTCGTTTTGGTATCTGTTACAAATTTTTGTCATTTTTTGGTGTTTTGTTGTAATTTTGTTAAGAAATTCTTTTTATGAATAAATGTCAGTATATTGACCATTCTAGATGTATATTAAATAGAATTAGTGATGCTTGTGGTACTCTCAATAAGCATATTGAGTCTACCGGAAAGTTATTAATTTGACACTCTTCTGGTTTTATTCTTTTATAACCCATACAGTATATATACTGAACTAGAAAATGAGCTAAAACCAATAATATTCATGTTAGTATTAACTTAAGACGGATTGTCTGACTGACAGATTTGAAGTTCATTTCAGCCACTGTATTTTGTATAAATTGCAATAAGGAAGAAATGATACAGAAGGAGGGATAATTTGTCTAAGCTTTTGGATGAAGGTACTTTTCTCATAAAACTTACAAAAGATGGTTTGAGTAGTTTCAACTAGGTGATTTTGACCTTTCTACCTCTGGTTGGCCGTCTGTAATCAACGACGATACTGTCAAGAACATGCTAAAGCAAAACCCCTTTTTGACGACATCGGACATTGCCGGTATAAATAAGTCGTAATGGTAGTTATATTATTCAATACAGATTATTTGGGGTGTGATACATTTATACTTTCGTATTATTCTAGCAACGGACAGAACTTTCTGGTAGACCACACATACGTTTTAAAATACTGAATTTCATGTTACATTTGTGCGAGTGATAAATTCATACTTGAATTGTAATAACGATCATGACTGTAGTAAGCGGAATTCGCTGGGGCTAGTGTCCATGTTTAAGAGCCAGGACCCTCGTGACAAAGGTTCTGTCAATTTTATACTGAATTCTGAGGTCCTTCCTTGTTACACATTCAAATGCGTTTGATCGACATCATCTCTACAGTTTAGGTTGCAATCGAGGCGCCTGTCGGTATCTGCTTACTTATTTTGTCTCCGATTGGTGGAAAGTACCTAGGTAGTTAAGACTTGACCGTGGAGGAACACCGTAATCGGAAGTTCAAATGAGTTTAAGGTTAGGTTGTAGATGAGGAGTTCAGGTTTGGGACTAAGCCTCCTTCTTGTAGGTTGATTCAAGAACCGCACACAAAGACGAAGACGACGACAACCTATTTCGGCGTGTTACGCTTGCGTACATTATTTGTTCTCGTTATTCATAGCGTGTCAAAATGACAGCCGTGAAAATAATGAACTGCGTAAAAGATTTTCAGTCGTGGAATCGAAGCGATAAACTATTGCGTGTCATGGTTTGATGATCCGCCTGGGATTTTTGCGGATTCGGACGAAAATGTGTTTCTTTCTAATATGATAGCAACGAAAGAGGGAAGAGGAAGAGGAAGAGGTAGACGATGATACTTTTCTTTTCGGTGATTTACGAGGAATCGTTAATAATATTTTCGAACATCTTTTCAAACATGTCTCCGTGTTTAGGTATCATCATTAGACGGACACCATCGTCATTTTCTTCCTTTCTCTCTTTTTTTCGAAATTCATGTTGGGAAATGACACGCTTCAACGGATTTCGAATTATCCACCACAAAAAATATTTTTTTTGTTTTGTGTGTCTCATTCGTATTCCGCCTTTCTTTTGACTTACTTCTTCCACTATAACGGACACCCCGAAGATGAAATAACTTGGGTTTTGTATCAACGTCATGCTTGCAACTCGCTTTTATCTACTTCTATCATTTATCTATTTACCGTTTTCATTTGTAGATTTTTCTTGAACGGGGCTTTGTGCTTTGAATGTGTAAAAAAATTGGGTTTGACATGATTAACTATCCGACTTATGAAAAGGTTGTAAAAGACGAAATTTGAAAAGGTAGAAATGGTTTTGGTGGATCTATTCTCAGTTTATTATTTACCGGAAACGAAAATGAATGGTTTTGGTTGTTTTATATGTTTTGTGTAGTTAAATGAATGATGTTGGCTGGATAAAATAATTGGAAGGCAGGGTGCGCGAGAACAAAGCGTCTTTGCCAACAAAGGCGCGTTTAGTGTTGTTTGTTTAAAATCTTTGGGATGTTTGAGATGTTTGGTAGACCGAAATTTGTTACGGAAACAAGATTCGGAGATGAACTTCCGGGAATCGGGAAGAATATAGAAATCAATGTGTTTTGTTTATTCAGGAAGTTTTGTCTCAGTGTGAGGAGGGCTTTGCCTTATAGCTGTACATCTCTTCTTGCTTCTTTCCTTTATTCTAACTTCCATCCTCTTTTAAACGAACCATCCTTCTTCTCTTTACTTCCCCTCAAACTCTTCCTAACTTTTATCAGCACTGGCACTTGCAAGGCAATAGTCTGTTTTCCAGAACAATCTATTTAGGGAAAGTGGGACAAAATTTTGTCGTTGTATATGTTATGGTAAAAATCCGAAATCAGTCGGAGTGTGAAGTGGACGGCCAAAGCCAAAGAAACTACCAATATTTTAGAATCTTGACCGAAAGACGTCCCATCTTTTCCTCATTTTGGGGTTTAGTTGGCTACTTTCAAAAATATTGCACACTTTTATGAAGGTCTAGTTTCAAAATTAGTGGACAATTTCGTGAATATAAGATGAAGGAACTTCTTCAGTACAGCGGAGGGTGGCCATGTAGCTTGAAAAGGTGTAAAATAACCCTTCGGACTTCAAGAATTGAATGAGTTTCGGGTTTTGGCAGTCACGTGATCGAAATAAATGAATTTTAGGTCTGTCAAAAAATTGGTAGTAGTGAGTCATTGGCTCGAAAAGACCTTGGAGAGGGTATGATGACGGCCACCAAAAAACCACAGAGACATTTTGTTAATTACCAGAGAACCTGGAGTAATTATGACGGATGTCGCATTGATCTCAGCCACGTGGAAAAGAATTTGTCATGACGTCACGTTTTAATCAAACTCGTATCATCTCAGTCTCTTGGTCACGGTTTTCTCTTCTCTCTCTCCCCCCTCCCTACTCCAAGTTTCGCCTTAAACTGTGACCAATAGAAAAATAATCGGTTTCCTTCATTGATAGTCAACGAATATCGAAATGAATGAATTCGAGAATCGATGAAATAATTTCGAAGAAAGCGATCAATGGAATCGATAATGGAGAAAATAATGAGAAATTCATTTCAGTATCTTCGATTAGTATCAAAAAACAATGCGTGGTCGGCGTTCGAATGCGTTCTTTCATCTTTAAATTGACCTCGGAAATGTGTGGATAATTTCGTTTCGTTCTTATTTGGGAATTTTCGGCAGAGTTCACCCGATGGATCCGAGATAATTGAAGTGCATATGTCAGTCGGTGAGCTAAATTCGTAACATGTTCACATTTAGACCGGTCGAGAGAAGCAAAGACCTAGAAGACCTCAATCGAGTGTAAAGCTAGTCCATCTTCTCTGCTATTTTTTACATAACTCGAGCGGCGTTCAAATTTCTTGTGAACGACTCACACGACGTGCCTTCAACTAAACATAGTGAAACAGAACACGATGGGTTTTACGTTTTGGGAGTATTGGTTTCGTTTTGGGATTAGTTGTGGATCAGAGGTTTCAACAGGGTTTCTATTCCTCAGGTTCGGTTAACTTTGTTGTGTCTTTGACTCGTGCCAACGCTTATTTTACTTGGTTGATGAGAAAAGAATCCAAAAGCTAATCAGCAACTACAGTCAGGCAGTGATACAGCAAATTGTAAAATTATTACACTCAAGACAGGACCTCAGTCCTATATGATCTCATCGGTCCGCCAAAATGTCAGCTGAGGGTAATGGGTCAAAAAGTTTATTCTGTGGTGTCCAACGCATTCTTTAAGAGGCTAAGTTACCTAGTTGAGGTTTCTAGAACCATCCTCTGCAAATTTTATCAGAAACTGTAGCTTCATTCAACACCTTAGACAAAATATCCACTACTGTAACATTTCATCCTTATTGGAATTCATACAAGTCCAGTGGCTTACATGAACTATATTCGTTTTAGCTCATTTTCTAGCTAAGTATGTATACTGTATAGGTTATAAAACGAGAGAGCCAAAAAAGAGTCAAATGAATATACGCAAACCTGTTTAGATTCATTTCGAATGATATCGGTTAAAATAGGAATTTTCATTTATACAGTATGAATATCGTAAAAGATTAAATCCGAGTTATTATTAATTTTTTCCGTTCAAATTTAAGGCCCTGATGACGTCACTTAACGTCCATAACGCGCACACGATAAAATGTTTAAAGAAGTCCTAATCTGCTGAGATAACGGGGCACATGTGCGATATTCGCATGACGCCAAATTCAATTAGGAAATTTGTCGGGGCTCGGGGCCCTTCCTCAGTTTTTTATTTTTATTTTAAATTAAGTCCGTGAAATTGCCATTCCCGAGAATGTGGATTTTTTGTTGTCTTGTAAATAGTTTCAATAGGATACTAATTTACCGTAGAAATAACATAAATAGTGTGAAGACTAATTTGAATGACTGCCCTTTTGGTCCTCATTATCAGGTTTTTAATTAAATAAATTTTTTGGATGGAGTGGATGGGGGCGTATACGAAAGACAGTTTTTGATTGGAATTGATGCTCCTAATAATAAAATTTGAGTGAAGGTTTTTGAGTCAAACTTCTAGAAGATTTACGTAAAATTTATTTTGCCGATATCAGGAGCTTTCCCTGTCGCTGTTGTTATACTAATCGTTCCAGTTATTTGTGTGTAAGTTTTCCCACTTTGCTGAGGGGTTGATGGGTGTATAGAATTTTTATATTAATTCTTGAAGTAATCTTCTCCTAACCTCCTGTTGTCTGCTGTCGTGGTGGGGATGTTAATATAATTTGGTAATAAATTTTATTTGAGTTTGGGAAAAGCTTTAGTTTAGATATTTTCTGTTTACCACTGTTATGAAGTGAAAAGAAAAATTTTTAAACGGTGGTTCTGTTGTTTTTCGTTCCAAGACAGCAACCTGTTGTAGTCTGTGCAGGTTGATGTCAGGTTTTCACAGGGCGAAAGGTCAGCGAAGTTGCTATCATTACGAGTAAAATTGTTTCATTGTTCGTCTCATGTAAAATTTAACCTAGTTACTGTGCCATATTGTATTGTTTGTGCATACAATGAATTGTGTATCGACTGGAATCTAGTTTTTGTCATTGTCTTGGATCTCCATCATAGTCATCCGGAAACAACAACCTTTTCGTAAGATAATATTTTAACATTGACAACTTTTGTAGCCTGTTGAGCGGCCTAGAGTACCACCGTTAAACTTTCCAAGATCGACAGCTATGTATCTCCTGACTTCTCCGTATGGTTGTTAGAAACCCTTGGGAAACACCCCAAGTTCTTCAACTTTTTGATCTTTGACTCCTCTCAGTGCATTCCATTGTTTTATCCTGATAAGCATTTAATTGTTGAACAGCACGCTACCTAAAGCCCAGTTAGCCCATAGAGGGAGTCAGTCTTTTGCGACATGAGGAGTCTAATATTTTCTCAAATTTGGTATAAAAAGTTTTAATTTTTCTGATGTTGTATTAATATATATTTTTCTCTTTCTAGGTAAGTTTATATCTATTTAACTAGCTTTAAGATGTGGAGACGGGGAGAAGAAGAAGAAGAGGGAATTGTTTGAGTATACACTGGACGGAGTGAAGGTATGATGAATCCGTGTTGAATCAGTCATTCTTTAAAGGTGCAAATTGGTAATAAGTGGGCAAAACGTGCGCTATAAAAAATAAGATTTGGGAAGAGTTATAATTCGGCTCTAAAGCCCAGAATCCGTGGCGCTGGACCACAAAGATTAGCGAAAGTCATCATTAGTTAGAATCTCGATGCGCGCTCTCTTTTCATAAGTGAAAAAAAACTTAGAAAATATTTCAGATATTGAGAATTAAGATTTTTATAAAATTAATTTTTGAAATTGAATTCAGAGAGATAGAAGTATGAAAGGACTGAATAATTACATCACTCAAAGGTTTTTTTGCTCGCGCGCACATAGTTCAAGTAATCATGTACGAGAGGCGTAGGCGTCAAATGATTGAGTGATCTCGTCGCGCGAAAAAAAGTGGCGAATTCGATCAGCGTAATTATTTATGAGGATCGAGTGCCAACTCCCCGCAAGTTTAGAACAGGTAGTAATCGAATATTTATACCCCTCTCCTCCGGCCCCCAAAATCGCAAACCTCGGTAATTGAATCATTTCATCGGATGAATCATTTTCGACGGATTTCTTGTTCTGATCAAAATCGTCGGGTTAATGCGTCTTGAATTGTGTTAGAGTTGTTGATGGTGGTTGTGGTGGTGGTGGTGTTGTGGGAATCGCTACTTGGTCGAGAAAATTAGGAGGTTTTGGGGAATAACCTGTCTGGCAAATTCGCGATATCTCACGCAATTATGCGTGATGTACAGACTATGAGAAATGTTTTCACTTGTTTTGTTTAACTGTATTCAGTCAGTTTCACTGATTTTTCGTTCTTGATGTTGGGTTCTGCTTGGATTCCCCGATTTCCGTGGTCGTTCTACTCAGTTTCTTGAGGCAGTCTGTCTTGTTATATTGAGATTCCGTTTTGGATTTGACCTTGAATTGCTTGAAAGTTTATTTGCGTTTATATAATTTTTGCATTCATCCAAACGTCAGCGACAGTTTTTTGGACTTTAAAAAGCTTCTAAAATCGTTAACAGACCAGAATGAGATCTATTGCTGCTATCTGAAGTGTGCAGAGAGGTTGAATTCTCTGTAACGATATTTTTTATTGCTCCTATCATTTCTGGTTAACTGTAACCTGTTTCCGAGTTCAAAACTGCCAGTACAATAAAAGTTCCATGTTCTCTGTGACTCTGGTAGTTAACGGTTATTCAAACCTTAGATATGGGATAGACAGTCTATTTGAACAGGACAGTCAAACCTGTCTCATGACTACCAACCTCTGATTCTTTTAATATGGTGATCGAATTTGCAAATAAGGAGCTTACACTGTATACTGTCTTGGAGGTGTCTTTGAGACAAATTCGCGCTTTGCAACTTCCGACATTAATCAGGTCTTACCAATTTCTTGCTATCGTCTCGGAATACACTCATCCTTACCGCGTCAATCACACGAAATTTCCCACGTCTTCGGTTACCAACTGCTTCCTTAAATGCATTCGAAAGAAGAGAAAAGAGAAATGCCGGTCTTGAGAAACCGAGTCGACCGTTTTCAGACCCAAGTCTTTCTAACGGTTAAGGAGAAGAAAAAAATCAAAAATAAAAATCGGTCGGGCCAATTATTAATGGGCGATTGTTTTCTGAGTCTCACATTTGTTAGATGATAAGAAATCAGGCGATCAGTGTTTGCGGAGAGTAGTTGAAAAGGTGTAAATAACGAGTGGTAAAGACGTTTAGAGTTAAGTGCCACCCAAGAGTAGACGTGTAGAGAAACGGACTGAAAACTGCCTCCGGTCTTGTCTCGACACATGCAAAACTGCCAATCATTTTTCGGGAATTAATATTAAATTACAGGCCGGTCGATGATAATAATAATGCGACTCGTGTTAGGGGGATTCGATATTTAATTGTAATGAAAATGTGAAGAAGGAAATGTTTAGGGCCTTATATAGGTGATGACATTGCCGAATATCGGTCTTTTCTGTGTTATTTTATGTAAGTTTTACGTGTGAACCGTGTCACGTCCTGTGACACAAGTATTTTGTTTCTTTCTCCTGTTTTTGTTGTTTTTAGATCTTCGAATCTTTTTGAAGTGCTCAGATGCCCTCATTTTACACGAAACATTATCAATTTGTAATACACGGGATTTTGTAGTGAGAGATGGAGAGTGGCGTTTGGGTTTTGACGTGGGAGCTAGAACAAATGGTATGCGATGAAGTTTTTCTTTTATTGTTCTTGTGTCGAGTGGTTGAATGATGAGGTGAATTTTTCTTTTTGGTAAGAAGAACAAACAAACGATAACTTGGGTTGAGCGACAGCGGGTAGAACTTACAACTTTTTTCTCTTAGACAATAATCCGAAGGATTATGAATGATAATTAAGTTCGGGGTTCGTTTTATGTATTTAGGTTCTCTGGAGGGTTTTATGGACCCCAGCGCCAGAATTGTTTAAACTAGAGCGTCAAGGGTGCGCTTCATCTCAAACGTGCCGATTATGTGTTTTGGCGTTGGTTGAGTTTACTTTCTTCTAAGATGGTGGATAGCGGTTTGAAGTTTAATGGCTGGAGGGGTCGGTTTAGATCGTAAGGATTGCTTAGGGCAGGGGTGACCCAGTCAAACTTGGTTTTGGGGAATATTTTTCTGTTTTCAAAAAAAAGGACTAGGTAGGATATAGAAGGGGTTTGTCTGGAGAACAGAAAAATGTCTAAGCTTCAGGAACTGAGTGAGAAAACGACAGAGTGTAGGTAAGGATAAGAAATATGACGATAGGGTACAACCATGGTATAGAAGACAACAATCGTCTAAACACTCGTTTACTTTTTAATTTTTTGTTTTATTAACCAACTTTCTATGCGAACGCATGTCGAATAATCTTGATTTCGTTAAAGAGACATAATTTTCTACTGTCTTCAGAAGGAAGGCAATTTGTCTTGCACGCTCTTATTAATTTTTAATGTCACTGACTTTCCTTCCGATTCTCTCGATGAAAAGAATTGAATAAAAGTAAAAGTCGAGACATTCATTTTCCCTCTCTCTTTACACGCTCGCCTACCTGGGATCGGGAACTGAAGATTCTTCAGGCAGACTTTGTCCCTTTTGTCATTTTTATCAGCCATGAAAATATTGTAAGCTAAATCGATTTTTTTCATTTTTTTGTTGTAATAATTTCAATAAGTTGATACGAATTAATCGGCCCAGTTAAAAAGCAAAAACCTCTTCCACTTCTCTCCATCTGGGTCTGTCTCCTGTAAGAAGGTGCCAGTCTGATCCTGACATAAACGAAACATCAACGGTTTTCCCACAATTGTAGTTTGCACTTTAAAACTAAACGTAGAAGCAATGGGAACATTGAACCTTTCAAATTGAACGGTTTTTAACAAACCAGGAGGTCTGTCGTGTAGTGGTTTAAGTGCCAGACTAAGAAGTTATAGTCGCCAGTTCAAATCCTCCTCCCGTATCCTGTTATACCCAAAAAGGGTGAAAACGGGATTAAAACTCAACTATAGCTACAACTATAATTTCTCAATAAGGTACCAACACCTTTACGTTGGCCAAATGACCCATAAAAATGTTCGTCATCACAGAACAAACCCAACTCCTCATCTCAATCAGGCATTTAAATCTTCCTGACTCTTCTTCCCATCTTTCATTCCAGTGACAAACGCACATTTGAAGGTCTTTAAGACGAAACTCCGATCGAAGGGAAAAGAAAAACGAGGACTATGAAATTCAAATCAAGTTATTTACGTAATTAAGTCGGATTAACACGAATTGTCCAACCGAGTGTCAAATCTACGACGACTAGCGTTTCATTTTAAAACGACATTAATGTTCATTGACAGAGGAGTTGGTCGGTCAACCGTAGGCCCATTCAAAAACTAATTCAATTTGTATTAAATAACAAGGATTTCTCACCGAACTGACATACAAATTATGTTTCTTTTAGAAGACAAAATAAAAACTTTCGTTTTCAAGAATCTGAATTAAATCACTCTCGACATTTTTCTTTTGTCAAACTGTCTTCCATTCCAACTTTTGTTGCGACGACCTAAACTGGTTTCCATTTAGAAAAGACGTTTCGCTGATTCTTTTTTTAGGAAAATTATTTTTTGATTGAGAAAAGGTTTCATCGGGTATGAATTTCAACGTCTGTTGGCATCGTAACGATGTCCGGGATGAGCAATTTGTAAAATTGAATTTCTTTTATCGGCTTTCTCCCATCAATATATTGTTATAATATTAATTATACAAAATGGTAGTATATACTAAACCGAACACTTTTTGTGACGAGCTTACTCTTTTGTCGGTGACTTGTTCAAGCAGGCAATACGAACGCAACACGTCTGTGCTTGTTTGTGTTAGCTTCTGACACACAATTAGTCAGACTGCTAAGCTGTTAGCTAGCAATTTCAGCACTTCTTGTGTTTCCTGAAAAGCGTGAGTGCAATATTATTGTCGAAAAAAGGTTTTTAATTGAAAATTAAGTTTTTCTACAAATTTCTGCGGCCTTCCTTCTGTAGGTGTGGCCTGCTAAAAAATTTTTTAAATTAAATTGGCCCTTTGATTTAAAAGGTTGCATGACCCGGTTTTAGATATACTGATGCTTTAGAAAGTCGTGAAGTTCCATTACAGTATAATAGTGTTTCAATAAAATTTTAAAATAATTTACGACTAGCAACAACCGTCAAAGAAAGTCCACAGAATAGAACTATTTGGTTTTCATAAATATTGCACAATTTCACATTGCATAAATAATGCACACTGTCATTTTGAGTTCATTTCATAAAACCGGTCAATTGACCGATCCGATAAGTTTAGTATTAAAATCGTCCTTCAATCGGCATCCAAACTACTCTACAGTTGTCATCTCCCACTAAACTTTTGCTAACGCTCAAATCTTCCAAATTTCTTAATTTTATCAAGCATCAAATCGCCATAAATTTACAAAACTATAGCACTCTTAAGGAAAAGACCATAACACCCAAATTTCGAATTTTCTCATCTGTCCCTTATCCCACCACTCCTCAAAAAGACGATCGCTTACCGAAACTCATTCGTTTATTAACGCTCCCAATGTGAGATTTAAAAATAAAAAAGAGTTAACAATAAAAACGGAAGATTTTTCTTTCTTCCTTTTTATAAAATTAAAACCGTGATAATTAAGCATGCGCAAGCACTCGATTATCTTGATAATTCCAGACATCGGACGATACCCACCGCAAATACTTAACCGATTTACCGTTATTAGTTATTATTTATTAATTGCATCACTTCATAATTTTTTGAATATAATAACAAAAATTTTTCTCTTGTTGTTGTTGTTATTGTTGGTGGGTGCATCCAATGTTTATATTATACAGGTTAACTGTTATACTACAATAACGTAACAGCACAATAAGTATTGCATGATTCTGTAGATAATTGATTTTTATGGAGGAGAAAGGCAAGGAAAATTTTTCTTTGTATGAGAAGACAATGAAGACAGAAGCCTTCCTTTTCTGGTACTGAAGATAGAACATAAAAAGAAGTTGTTGAGGTGGCCGGAAGTCGAAAGAAACGGTTTTTGGGTTTTTAAAGAGGTGTTTTCAAGGCTCCAGCCTTGTTGGGAGTTCTTCCCCGGGGTATCTGAGTCAGTTGACCTGAATCATATAATCCAGAACCATCATCCTCGAAGCATTCTATATATCAGGCTTCCTAGTGGTTTGATCACAGGAGTACATACAGCTCCCCAACGGTTTGGAGATGCTGGTCGGTGGTTTTTGTCAAATTTCTTTTTGGTTGAGGGTTTGTTAGGCACCTGGCGCAGTATGTTCTTCTGTGGTGTGGTGGGAAAGATGTACCTGACCTTTTAAGCCTAGGTAGTGGGTTGGATGTTGATTAATTGGGGCTAGAATGTTTAACTATTCCAACAACAACCGGAAAGATGAAAGTCTAAGGAATAGAACTGTTTGGCTTTCATAAATACTGCACACTGTCATGTTGAGTTCATTTCAAAAATACTGCACGTTGTTATATGAAATTCATTTCATAAATATTGCACACTTTTATTAAAATGTCATTATAAATAATCAACACGTATGGAGGACACATTTCAAAAGTAGTGCACAAATTGAAGATTTTTTCCAGGTTTGGTAGAATCCACGTTTAAGTTTCCTGGAATTGTTTTCGAAGGTGTATGAATCAAAATTTGAGCTATCCAACAACTTCAAAAATTGTTTTCTTTGAGAAGGAGTCAGAGTTGTTTAAGTTTTCTTGAGTACCAATTTCCGGTTTTTGGGTTTCTAAAATGATTTGCAATGATTCGTTAGTTGCATCAAACATGAGACCAACGGTGGGATCGAATTAAGTTTTTTTTGGACTTGTGTCTCATTTTATCTATCAATCTGTTCTCTACTAGAGAGTTACCTGCTTCTCCAATCGAACGTCGGAAGCTTTGTACCTGATTGTTTATTGTCAAGAACGTCAAGTAAAATAAAATCCATTAAACATAGAACCCAGATTTTCTCTTCTGTCCTCCTCTGTTCTCTCCATTCCTTCTATTCCTTGTTCGTCGTGATTAGCTCATAAAAAAAAATTTTCGTCTCATGACTCCAATCACCAGAGTAACAATGTCCAGCTTCACGATAGATGTGCCAAATCCAACGGGGCGATGGACCACATCCGAGTTACGGTGACGATAATCAACCCTGAATGAATGGAATGTTGTGCATGAGTCACTTAATAGTAGGTTGCTGTGTGGTGGAGTTTTTGATTTCCGGTTTTAAGCACACAACTCGAATGAAGAAACGCGTTGATGATTTATGATAATAATGTTATTAATATTATTAATTATCGAAAACGGTTGTTGCAAACGCTGACAGAGAACACAGGGCCCAGTCGGTGGAAGTCGTTTTCGAATAATTGCGTCTATTAATCTTAGTTTTTTTGTATGGCACCTGAGTGCCCTTCCGCCATTTTCGAATTGGAAATTGTAATCGAATGGGATGAAGGGAAATTGCGTTGATTTTTTTTTGCAGAATGCGAAACGATTTCGTTTTATTATTTTTCTCTCATGAAATTCTCGTGTTAATTAGAAAATCTTTTCAAATTTTTAATTTTGGCAATTATTACGGGAGACTAGCGGAAGTAAAGAAAGAGTCTCGGTCGTTTAAATTATCTCGGGCAGGTGGACCACCGGTCAAATGCAATGCGATTGCTTAAACGGAGGCAGACTTAATTGAATGCCACCTTCACCCGAATCTGTTCCGCGTTTTCCTTTCTAGACGTCGATCGTCATGAAGTCGCGGTTGAACCAGGCACCCAATTTTCATTTTGCTTATCAGGTTTCAGACAGAAGAGCGAAATGTTCTCACGGTGGTCGAAACCGATTTGCCGAATGTAGTTTAGTAGACGAAACCATAGCGGTGTGGAAAAGCGGCGCGAGGAATCAGAGTAGCAAGACTTTTGTTTCGTCTACGTACACGTATTTACAGGTGTTTTGCTTTTTGGCGAAACAATGGAGGCCAGACAATGAGAAAATAAGAGGCGCAGGAATTTGTGTGTGACTTTTTTTTTGTCGAGTAAGAAAATAATGTGCTGAAATGTGAACGGTTACCGTTAAGTGCATCCACACTTGGAAATATTTTGGGTGAAATGAACCGGAAAAAGTTTTGCACGGTCGGGGTTTTGGAAGTCCGCAAAATGAATGAGATCTTCGTTTGGCGGCGGTGAGAGGGGAGGGCTTCTGACCAAAATTTTGAAAGATGAACATATTTAAATGTGAAGTTGTGTACTTTCTTCGTTGTATATAAAAAGCTTTCTTGATCTAGAGCTTTTGGTGATTTTTGGTTTAACTGTTGTCTCAGAGTTCCTGATGGGTTTTCGTGCCCTTCCATTTATAGTTTGAAATAGGTTCCCAATTTATTTTTGTACAATTATACGATTATAATTTTTTTTTAGTATAAATTTATATCTTAGAATTCTTTCTCTTCGATTCGGAATAAGGTTTTTGGTTTGAAATTATTTCGCAGATATAATCTGAACTCCAGTTGAAAGTCGAAGGAATAGATCCATTTGGTTTTCATAAATATTGCACACTTTTATATGATGTTCATTTCATAAATCATGATTGTCCAGGAATTAGTTTCAAAAATAATGCACACTTTTATCAAAATGTCATATTATATTATTAAACACGTATGGAGGACTCATTTCAAAAGTAATGCACAAGCTTTTACAGTAAACAAATTGGAGGATTTCTTTCTGGCTTGATAGGATCCAAGTTTAGGTTCCTCGGGTTTGCTTTTGAAGGTTTATGAATCATAAATACTGCACACTTTCACATGGAGTCCATTTCATATATACTGCACACTGTCATATGAATTTCATTTCAAATATATGACACGCTTTGGCTAGAAATCTTTCAAAAATAATGCACAAGCTGTGGCGGTTAAATCCTATCTTACAAAAAAGAATGATGGGATGCTGCGCAAAATATGAGTATCTGGTCTGTTCTCGCAAAAAGGTTGGCGGTCGAGTGAAAAGTCTTAAAGCTCATTAGTAGGAGACCTTAGTATAAATTTAGCAGGACTGAAAAGAGTCAAAATTCAAATTTTGAAACACCTCAAAATCCGTTCTAGTCCGTTACCCACGATTTTGGGGTGTCTGGTATTCGAACAAACTCACAGAATTTGTAGTAAACGGTTCTGCCTTAAAATCTCAAAACATTTTAAGCTCTGGTCAGTCATGTTTCGTAAGATCTGGTTTCCAAGAAAACTTTTTACCGTAGATTCTGGACAGAGATTCGCTCGTTTTCCGGAAAAGCTTTCGATTAGTCAGAAAATCTGTTCCGATACGAAAAAAATTTTCAATATAGTCAATTCGACAGTTACTAAAAATATTATTTGTACAAAGTGAGTACCGAATTTGGAAGAGGATGAAAGAAAAAGAAGAAGAACAAAAAAAAAAATTCAAACGTCACGAAAATTATTACAGGTAGATAGATACCTGTACCTTATTTTTTAATGATTCGAGTAACAGTTCTAATACCATCTTTACCAAAAACAATTTCATCGTTAAGTGATTTTTTTTTCGTAATTAATCTTTGGGAGGGGCAAGATGGCGGCGAGGGGGCACGAGGAAGGAGGAGTGGTGGTGGTAGTAGAAGAAGAAATGGCAAAATTTTCAAGATTGGGTCAAGGTGTTTTGATTACGTTTCAACCGGAAGAACACAGGCTGCTTTGTGTTGATAATGAGAGGTGTTTGACACGTGTTCGTCGCGTTTAAGTTTCCTCCTCCCACGTATGCAGGTCGGGTTTGGTTGTGCGGAATTTTCGTGGTTTTTTTGGTCTGGTATTTAAATTTTGGCTGGAATTTAAGGTGATTAGGTTATGAGGATGGTCACAGTCTCTGATTTTGGAGGGGAGGGGAGGTTAAAGTTTGAATCAGCGGTCTGGAATTCACTTTTGGAGCTTTTGGGAAGTGGGTCATATGGGGCAAAGGTTTTTTTGAGGGTTCTGTAGTTCATGGAATTTGAAAATAGGTTTGCAGGTGGTAGAAGGATTTCCTAAAAGTTCTAAGAATAGAGTATGTGTTCCAAAAATTCCCGGAGTTAAGTCTCAGGAGTTTATGACCTTTTGAAATTACTTTTGGACTTTTGACGAAGTCTGTCAAATGGGTTAAAGCAAAATTTTTGAGGGTCCAATTATCCACGTGAAGTTGAAAATGTGTTTAGAGAACTTCTAAAACGTTCTAAAAAGGAGTATGTATCCCAAAAGTTCCCGGAATTAGCTCTCATCAGTTTACAACCTTTTTAGAACTTTTCAACGAATTCTTCCTCAGGTTTCGCTTAAAAGCTTTGAGTCACTACCAATCGCTTTCAATATTTCGCCAGACAGCCTTGCCAACTTGAAGAAAATATTCCGGGAACTTTTGGGACAGAACCCTGCAGGAGGACGGGGGGGTATTGAATGTGAGAAAATAATTTGTGCCTTACTTGATCATCCCTTAATTGATTAATTGGATACCTTCCGTTAAGCCTAGTTTCTCGATTTTCAGGTCTTAAATCTGGCTTTGGAGGTTTTTAAAGACTAAGGTCGAAATTTGAGGGAGGAAAGTATCACACTACGAATGAGTACGGGTGGATGGTTGCTTGCAACAGAGATTAAAATGATACGTTAAACGAAAATATTTCTGTTGCTGTTACTCCCATTTTCATAGGAATAATTGAAGCAGCTTTAACTTTAAAAACCTTAAATTTGATGATATTATTTGGGAATAACGGTAACTGCGTGAAACAAGAACGGGAATGATAAGAAGAGAACATTGTTAAGACAAGAAAAGTCTTGTTAGTATGTCTTCAAAGTGTGCAGAACTTTCGATAAAGCTCTCACTCGTTGTCGGTGTGGTTTGGTTCGATGTATGATCTAACGAAAAGTTTGACTAAAATTTAAAATTACAGAAAATGGATTGGAATATGTTTGAGTCATACAATAAGCGGGAGAATTAAAATTCACAACATATGTAAAAGTGTTACATTTGTTACACGATCTGACAGTGTTTCCTCCTTTCAGAGAAAGAAGAATTTGTTTTGTTTCTTTTTAGTCTTTTTTCAAAATGAACTTGGTGACAGATTAAACGGTTTATCTCCTTGATTATTTGTCAGTATTCCGTTATCGCATTAATTATTCATAAATTCACATCAGTGTATAACAATGTTCTGTCCTGATATATGAATCAGCAGTTAAAATAAAAACAGTCTAACATATTCGCGTATCTGACTTTGCATGTATTCATGTCTTTCGGTTTTTATTTCTCGCGATGTATGTATGCGTGTGTTCAGGAAGTAGACAGAATAGAACACCTCGTATCCGAATTCTGTAATAATGAGATTAAACACAAAAGCGAGTTGAATTAAACCAAAAAAAGGCGATGCAGTGGTTACCCAGGTTATTACTTTGTTTATAGGCTATGATAATTTGATGACGAGGGGAAAGGTATGTCTTCTGCGTCAAATTTTTTTTTCTTCTTTGCACTGCCTCGTTTGATATTTTGGCGGCCTTGTGAACTTTGACCGGAAAGACGGAAACACGTTGTCGTGTTGTGTTATAGTCGTTTTTCTTTGTTAGTGTTTGCGGTTTCGAGATTTACTACCCGTGTCAAGCGGAGGAATTGGGTTTTGTGCGGTTAGGAGGGGGTCATAAGGTTTAGCTGGTAGAAACCTTTCACTTATGATGATTAAACTGTGTTTTGGTTTAGAGAAGTTAAATTTAAGAAAGGAACCGAGAGAAAAATAATTGTAACTAGTTTCAGCGACTTAATTTTCGAAATTATAATTTGGGGAGAAATATTTCATAAATATTGCACACTCTTAAAGTTCTCCTCCAAAATTGCCAGAAGATTGTAACTTAGAACTTTTCAAAGCTTTCTCTGTTGGTGTCGTTTCGAAGCTTTGACCCTCCATCAATTTCTATGCCTCAGGGTATAACTCATCAGTCAGCATTGTCCACTACAGAAAATCATTCCGGGAATTTTTGGTACAGACCTTGTGGTGGTGCCTTAAATACGCTAACCCCAATACTTTATTTATCTCTAAAACAGCTGTTCACGTCACGACAGGAGAGGAAATTTTAATGACAAACGTGGTACTGAAAATATTAGGTGGAGCTTGAAATATTGTCGGTTCTCTGCGTTACATTTAGTAAATGTTACGGTAAAAGTGATAAATCAGGCGAATACATGCATAATTCCTGACCATTATTCATAAACACCTACTAAGCTTGGTAAGGGTCTCAAATCATTGAATATTTATCATATTCACCGGTTAGTTTATGAAATATTTCTCCTCCTAATTTGAGGAAACTTTCATTTAAATTTCCTATTTTGATTTGGGCATTATATAAACTAGCCGGTAAAAGTGATAAATATTCAGTAATTTGTCACATTTAGCTTAGTTGGGGATTGTGAGTAACCGCCGGGAATTATATGTATAATCGCCTGATTTATCACTTTTACCGTAACATGTGTGCGATATTTATTTCCGATTCGCATAATATTATTAATGGCGAAGGAATGCAAAAGACAAAAGGTCGTTCAAAAAGGCTAAAACCGAAAGTCAGGATCTTTTTCAAAAGTTTTCAAAGTTATTCTGTTGCAGTCAGCAAAACTGATAGTGGAGAGGGTGGAAGGAAGGCAGTGATTCAAACAGAGAAATTGGTGAGGCTTCAAACTTCAAAGCAAAACCGTTGGTAGAATATTTAGAACATTATAGGACGGGCGTTATATCTAACTGTGTCACTTTTGTTTGTTAAAAATATTTTGTAGGAATGACTGCAAAGCCACCCTCATCCTCCCCTTTGACTACTGTTATACTGTAGTAGTAAGGTAGATAGTGACACGAGCACCAAGTTAATTTATGGTTGAGAATCGCATTCTTAGTGGCTCCTGCTCTTATTTTTATTATTTTAGTATCGAGTCACAAATTTATTTTATTCTCTACTATCTTCTTCCTCTCCTTACAATAAGTATTAAAAGATAATAGTGATAATAAATAAATTAAAATAAACATGAGACTCTTACTATGAATTTTCTCACAAAGTTTTTATTCAGGCAAAAATGGTGTTTGTGTTACAATTAAAAAATGTTTTTATAATATAATATAATTAAATAATTAAACATTATTGACGAATAAAAAAAGGCATTGTAATGTTGTTTCATGTAATTAATTTATTGAAGAGAGAGTAGATGAATGAGCAACCAAAGTTTAGAATTTGTTTGTTGTTGTTTGGAACATTTTTTTAAAAATGGCGGTAAATAATAATATAGCTACTAAGCAATAAATACTAAAAAATTTGTTTGGCAGGGGTGACTATAATCGGTGCCAAAACTTTTATCGGAGAGTATATTTTAGTATGAGATGTTATAAAGTGAATTTGGTAGGTGAATATTAAGAAGTTTGTTGTGAGGAAGTCGCTTATATTAAACATGCGATGCACAAAACCGGCGTGTTGGAGTGACAGCTTGAACTCAAGTTATAGGAATGTCGATTTGAAATTAACTCGAGTGCATGACAACGAACGACTTACTGACTGTCGATCAAGAGTATTGAGAAGTGTACACACAAACATCCGGATAAAGTCACACACGTTCAGTCGATGGGTTCGTGTCGGTTCAAACAAAGCCAAGTAGAATGGATACCAACCTAGGTTGAGTTTATTAAATTAAAAATTTGTTGGAGTTTTAAATATATAATATAAAATTTAGGAATATATCTAATGGAAGCAAATTTATTTGGGAAGTTTTATTTTCCGTAAAAAAATTTAAGCGTCATGGGTGCCAAGGGTCTCAGGGTGGTGTTGCCTCCGTGACTGACTCACTCTGTGTTGGAAAATTGCTTCCTTCGAAAAGTTGTCTAGTTTTGTAGGTGTCGTTTTGAACCTCTATAGAGTTAGACATCTTAAAATTAAGGAGCAGACAGATTGAGTTCCCAAATTTTTTCTTAATACAAATTTGGAGAAGATTTTGGCTTTGGAGCTAAACTTTCTCGTAGAGAACTGGAGCTCCAGTTGGAGCTAAACATGAACGAAGTCGATTCAGTGAAATTTTTAGGTTTTGAAGTAGGAGAGGGCGGTAAGCTAATCAAGAATCAGCAGAAAGTCTGTGGTGTAGTGGTTTAAGTGCCAGACTTAGAAATTGTAGTCGCGAGTTAATCCTCCTCCCGTATCCTGTTATACCCAAAAAGAATGAAAAACGGGATTAAAACTCAACTACAAGTATAACAAGGTAATTAAGAATAAAAGTGCTTCAAAATCAGCGAAAGGACTTCTTATAAATGAAATTTTAGTGGAAATAAGTAAAATATTGACGAGGTATGTCTCTCAAAGATGTACTGATCAAGGGAGTGGGTGGATGGAATCTTTCAGTGGATGATTGCTGCTGAATTATTATTTCAAGGAAGACCAGATTCTGTGAAAGTTGAGGAAGATGTTTCACTTTGAAGAGAAAATGCAAAAAAGCCAACCAAATATACTTTTAAACAAAAATAAAATAAATATAATTATAATAATATAAATAACAAATAAAAAGATTTTAAAAGGTGGTTTGAATAAGGCAGAACTTTTTCGACAAATTTGGGAAACCCATATTTAGATATTTCAGACAGACTTGTAACCCATATTTAGCATATTTAGACTAGGAGAGACAATGGTAAGATATTATCGTTATAATTAAACTCACAACTTATACTATAATTAGTTTAGTTTTCTTTTGCCACTACACAATGCCTCCCATTTTTCACTTGTTTTGGGTATAACAGGATGCGGGAGGAGGATCTGAACTCTGCTACAAAATCTTCTTAGTCTGGAACTTAACCACTACACCACACATCTCCCCTCCCGTTTAATAATAATATTATTAAACAGTTAAAGTAAATAAATAAATATTAATAAGTGCATATTAATTAACTAAGTATCTCCCTTCTCTTAACTCAAAATGTTGTAGCCTCACCATGACAGGGACATTTATAAACGAATGAATAGAATAAAATTGAATTTAAAAAACTATTTATACACAGATATACTGCTACCAATCTTGAAGTTACCAACAAAAAGTGTCTGGTCTAGTTGATATAAATTGGTATATAGACTAGATGGAATAGACACACAGATATTACACAATAAAATTATCGTAACTTATACTAATTTATAAGTAACTTTGTTAAAAAAAATTTTTTTAAGGATTTAAATAGCTCTGTGATTTGTATATAATGTATAAGTTTCAGGATGAATGAGTTGGGGGTGTATAAATGTGATTTTAAAACTTAGTTTTTGGAATATTTCGTAAAAATTTTTAAAGTTAAGTTTGTCCAAAAAATAGACGAACGGTAGGAGCCTTCAAAAAGTATGAAAGTATAAAAGAAAAATAAACATAAACTTAGAAATCGAAGTCCGATTGATAGATCAATTGTAAAAAATGAATAAAACAAAAATCACAAAATTAAAAATATGAAATGAAAGAAAGAAAAATAAATAAAAAAGAAACAAAAAACACAAAACACTGTCGGCGCGAAAGAAAAATTAAAGAAAGAAACAACAAAACTTAGAAATGTCAAACAAAATCGGTTTCGCCAGGCACGGAAATCGCGAGTACCTGAGGTACCTGTCTCGATTCAAGGCACTGAGTCAACTGTTGACAAGCTATCTCCTCCACAGCCCGTTCCTCTCCTTTTCATGCTATGTAAACTTCGTTTAACCTCCTTTTTTTTCCTCTTTACTTTTACGAAAAACCGTTTATCTCCTCCTAACGGAAACTCTTTTTATCTTCTATGGAGTATCTCCAGGTTTTTGTTAGGGGGTGGAGGGGGAAGGTAGCTAAGGGCTTTTAGTAGAAATGCTGAAAGATTTTGGAAAAGTGGGGAAAAGAGAAAATGGAGGAAATTTAAAAATTTTTGTCGTTTCTATCTTTTTTTGTTTCATTTTTTATCTGTTGCTGGAAAAATTTTTTGGGGTACTGGAAGTTTTTTATCTGAGAGTAGATAAGGGTGGGGGGTTGATAGCATGGAGAGTTTGTAAATTTTCTGCAATTTTTCTTTTATGTTTGGAAATTTTTTGTTTAACATTTTTTCGAAGGATCTCACGAGCTTTTATCGTGATTTTGGCGATCGTAGTTGTGTCATGTTGTAGGGTTTTGTAGTGACTGTCGTTGTAACTGGTTGGTTGATGTGAAAGTTAGACCCTTGAATTGGGTAAGCCTTTTCTGTTTCCTCTACTTAACCCTGTTTTTTGTTTCTTGTTGTATTTCTTTCTACCGATTTAACTGACGTCATTTTGCTAGAGATTTTCGGGTTTACCTCTTCTTCGGTCAGTGAAGGAAGTTTGTAAGGTCCATCTGTCACTTCGTTTTACAGTTCAAAAGCTACAACTGTTCACCAATTTTTTGATGAAATTTTTCCAACAGAGATGCGAAGAAATCTCATATTTGAGAGAATTTTTAGATAAGGACCAAAACTCCGGAAATCAGGAACGGTAACCCCTAAACTCTTTGAACTTGGGGGCCTTAATTTGATTCTTTATTAAAAAGCTTTCTAAATTTGGTGTTGTTCGATCTTCTGAAGTTTTTATGACAGCTTTTTCTTTAAAAACTTGTCTTAATACGTCAACGGATCTTCATAATCATACGTGAAGTCATTTGTTTTGCGATTCAAAAAGTTTCGTCTTTTACATAAAAGCTTTTGTCGCGGATGGCGGGAAAACCAAAGCCCTTCACACTATCCACTTCCAATGATCGCGGGTGGAAGTTTAGTCAAAAATATTCGGCAGGGGTTGCCAAGTAGCAATAGATTACAAAGAGGTTGTAGTGTGACGTAGATTTTATTTGATCTTCGAAAGCTGTATTCAAAGTTTAGAAAGCTTTTCAAGCTTTCATCACAAATTAAATTCGGTGTTGGAGAAGGAAGTGGTGAAAGGTTGGAGCGACTTTTCGTTTCGATGATGGAATGTAATGAGGCATTCCGAGAGTGTCTTCTGCTTTTGGCAAACCACATCAATTTCACGTTTGTCGAACGGGCGATGTCCTACATTAGCATCGGGTGACTCGTCGAAATATCGGAAATCTTATTTGGCACGCAACAAGGACACACGCAGATGATGTTTATTACTTGTATGAGTGGTGTTACCATCTTCAGGTTGATTCTAGCCGGGATGGAGTTTGAGATGACGTCTTCACTTAGATAATTTGGTTTCGGGTTAATTGGTCACCCCAAATGTATTTACTATGGTTTTTGTTTATTTTTCCAAAATCATAATTATTACCTTAAGAATAAGAATTTTTTATTAATGAAATGTGGAGGAGAACTTAATGTTTGACTTTGTTCTACTTTTCCATCGCCTTCGACATTCCATTGATGAGGAGTGAACACGGAATGAAAGAATTAAGGAACGTTTTTATGATTCAGAAGGGCGGACACGACCACTCAAAGCGATGTCTGTTTTGAATTAGAAGAAGGCACTGGCTTTCCCTTTTTGAGGGGGCGGGTGTAGGTTCCCCACGTTCTAAGAAAGCCCTGCAAGGGACAGGGCCCAAATCTAGTTTAATGCTGACGTCAGGTTTGCCACTCCTTGTAGGTGTCCGCACCCTCGTCCAATTCTAACGGTATCGTAGATTTCGGGCGGGATTTTAGCGGCAGGAATCGTTTCTCCGTTTTCTCGATTTTTAGTTTATGCCAATCGTACCTTACCGAAGATATCGTTTTGAATTCGAGTCCTGAGTCGAGAGAAAATAAAACAAGTCAGGTTTGTTTGGACGGACGTGAAGAAAACAAGCCGTTCGCTGAGGGTTTCTTCAAAATCAGTCTCGAATTGCTTAGAGTCATAGCACTCGATGACAGTAATTCGAGCCTAACGGGCCGTATGTTAGTTTTCATGTTGGGTCAACACACAACATAACCCATGTTGGGTTAGTGAAGTCCAGGAACTTGAGTCAAGGACGATTAACGGATGTTCCTCTTCTCGGGGCTTTCGTGGGTTAAAACAATAATTAAGGCGTTCTGATTGGTCATCGAGTGTTAGCCACGTTACTTTTGTCGGTGAGATCAATTAAATTACCCTAAATATCCTTTAATTTATTTATAGTTTGATGGATTTAGATCCGCGATGGATTCGCGTTTTCACGCCTCCAAGACGTTGTCTTCGATTCGACAAGTTTGAACTCTTAATCTGTTTAAACGTTTCTCCGCCCCTGTGCAAATATCATTGATGCGTGTTGTGTGTGTTTCGATACGCGTTTATGTTTGAAAAAACAAAAATGTTTTCGGTTTACTTTTGTCGAGTTGTTGTTGTTGTGGAGTTCTCAGCCACGAAAACACTTAGGTTAGGATGTGTGTTGTGTGTGTATGTCGAGTCCTGTTGACCATAATCCGTCTGGTTAATTCATTATCGTTATTAATGCCCCTCTAATTTCGAAGGTCACTGGACTGAGATGGATTTGACCTTTTTCTCTTTTCTCTTTCTTTCTTTCATGCGTTATGGATGAGTGATTAATCACTGTCCTCTTTGGTTCATCCGTTTCGGGTGAATCGGATGCTGAAGTGCGAGATTTTTATCTCGTCGCCTTTGTAATGGGATTCGTTTTCCGGATGGTTTCCCCGAGTTTTTGTGTTTTTCATTTATTTTCTGGATGTTTTGTCGTGACGTGAACATTATACTTCGGAGTTTTGTAGTGTTCTAAGATTTTTTTTATGTAAGCTAGAATCAGCTAATTAAACTTTGTTTTTGATCTGTGATCCAGCAGAAGAATGTTTGTAGGGAGGCTGAAGTCTCGGAGATAATTTTTCTGATTGGTTTGGTCCTTGTATTTATTTATTTATTTCATTGCATTTGGGTCATCTAAGCGCTACATAGTTTCAGTTTTTGTTTTGTTTCCTCTTTTCCAAATACCTTTCTCATTTTTTTGCTGTTGAGTGTCATCCTGTCGGTGGGCACGCTCTTTCGTTGTAAACTTGGGTCTTCCCGAAAACTTGGTTCTTGTATTTCTCTTTTACAACACCAACTCATTTCAAAAGTAATACACTCATTTTTGAGTGTTTATTTCATAAATATTGTACAACTGAGCGAGGTATTCGTTTCATAAATAATGCACACTCATTTGTGATGAAATTAATATTTTTAGGGTCGCAACTTTTCAAATTATTTTTCAGTATCTCGCTGTTGTAGGTTTCTAAGTGTTCTTATTTCTTATTCAGTTTTCTTTAAGCTACAGCAATATTCTGTTGGTCAGTCATCTCGAAACTATTCTGCTCAAATGTTCGTAGAGGGCTCTCACTTCTTATATATAGTATTGTTATGTTGTCTTCTCTACTTCTCACTCTCTTTTACTGATCCTGGGAATATTTATCCATCACTCTCTAGCTAGCTACCAACTATTTACAGGTTCTGGGTAGCAAGTAACAGTCAAGCCTTTGAAAAATTTTATCTAAAAACAGAGAAGTACCATCACCTTCAACTATTGAAAGTCTTGAACCAGTCTCAACATTTTCGAATCTATGGAATAGTATCCATCGGACTCTATTCGTACACCGTTTCCCTCTTTAGCGACATACTCTTCAAAAATTCCAATCCTACACATCTTGTTCGGCTAAAATTAAAAAGAAAAATTTTTAATTCCTCGGACATCCTTTTAGAAGCTTAAAGAACTAAACAAACACAAGAAACCAGATTCGTGACTGATGTAAACATTGAATTTGTTTTTTTTATTATCAAAACTTCGGTGACACAAAATGTTTTGAAGGGATTAAAAAAGGTTTTTGGTTTTTATTTTATTGTTGGTACTCACCACACGACGTCATATCAAAGGTCAAGTGATTGATTATTGGTTTTTCTCTTGTGGTCGCCCGCTTAAGATTTTTAAGTGGTAATACGAGAGGGATTATTTATTTGTTACTGCGAATGCTACCTGTTTTGTTAGGTTTGGTTGTTCATCGGTTGTACTAACTTGATATTGAATTTTGGTTCCTCTTAAAATTATGCTCAGTATGCTAGGAGAGAGAAGTGTAAGTAGATGTATTGAACACTAGTCATGCTGTTGTTAGTGTAGCTAGTACCCTTAGAAGTTTAAATAGGTTGTCTATCGTTCCTGTGGTTTGTCTTGTTTTATTCTCTTGAAAATCTTTTCATTTGATTCAAGGATGATGTTTGATGGTACAGAAGTGGGGTAGTGTCCTGTAAAGTTTGAAGCTTAGCGGTATTTTCACCTTAGATCCGGCCTCCCAACCCTTTCTGATGGTCTTCTAAATATTTATTTATTTCATCTTTAATTTATGTGCTCTTCTTTCTGTTCTTCCTCCTGTTTTGTGTCTTCTCTCTTCTATTTCTCATCTTTTTGTCTTTCGTATTATATTTTCTCCTCTTTTCTACTCTTATTTTTTTAATTTAATTTATTTTTGTCTTTTGTTCTGGAGTTGCAACATGTCCCAGATAAAATCCCTCTAACACGGCAAAAAATTTTTGGTGTTTCAATTTGGAAACAAGTGACAACAGGAATAAAACAGAATCATGTATTCGATATTTTGCATATTCTTCTCGACTTTTGCAAAAGAACAATACATACAAATATACAGTACTACTGACAATCAGAAACAGTATACCCGCATTTATCCATCTGGTAAGAATTTGACCCTATTCCTCCTGAAGGACTGAACACCTTCTTGTTTCCAGTCTCCTAAATATAGCCTTTCACTTTTCCCCGGAAGTACAGGAGGATTGTTAAGTGTCAGACTAAGAAGTTATAGTCACAAGTTCAAATCCTCCTCTTGTATCGTGTTGTGTCCCAAAAAGGGTGAAAAACGGGATCAACTACAGCTTTGTCCCGGAAGAAGCGAAATGGAGCATTAGTGTTGAGTCATGATCAGAAGACACTATGGTGGCGCCATTAAAAAAAATTTGGTTAGTCAGAAATTGGTAGTGATGAGGACTAGGGAGCTCACGAAATTTTTGATTTTTTTTAGTTATGAGGCTGGAAGACTTTTGTTTAAATTTTGATCTAAATAAAAGTTTGTTTCATTGGATCAAAAAGAATTTTTTGTAGCTGTTAATTGTTTAAAAAATTTAATTAGGTAAATATTATTCAAAGCGAGAAGCGGAACCAGAATTCCATTTAATTTACATGGCAGAAGTTTGAAAAAATTAAAAAAAAAAGAATTGTTTGTATTAAAATTGAATTAGTTTATGTAAATTTGCTCCAGTTCACCGACTGGAGAAGGCTATCTTCTTCACGGCTTCTAAAGTAACCATTTGACTTTGGTGCACTGTTTAAAAATGTTTTCGATTGATTCGGCGGGCATGAGGAAATAAAACTTGTACCTAGTTTCCGTTTTACGAATTTATGTTCACCTTCTTCAAATTCTGAAACCTTAAAACGTATACGGAGCTCACCAGCTGTCGTACAGTTTTCTTCTAAGACATGAGGACGAGTTGTTATATCTGTTGTACAAAGAACATTGGGAGATAACGGGGTAATTGACGTTTTGCTATTAGATTCAATTATAGCAAAGGAAGTAGTTTTGTAGGGCTGGAAAAAGCTTCCAAACGATCCCCGGAAGCGAGTAGAGACTTATAGGTGTACTCTAGATTTCTCGAGTCTCAGTTAACTTCCTTCGGTTCTCTTTGTTATTATCTGTGGGGTCGTGTTGGTGTGCCTTTCAATCTTGTATTCATGACTGACGGTTAGGAAAAGGAGTCAGACCACCTGTTAGTGTTACTGCGGTTAGTTTCCCTCGAGTTTCGTCACATTTTGACATTCTGAGGGATTTTGTTTGGTATGTTTTCGAAGCCCCAAAAGCAAAAACTTTTCTGTTAGAGCTTATGTTAATTATTTTTTTAATGATGTTTGTTCTAAAAGTTTCCGGAATTTTTTTAAATATAAATGAAATTGTTTATATAATATATGTTTATAATATTTCTAGAACTTAGTCAAATCTCCGCCTGAAGTTCTGCCCATGAAATCAGCGTTTCCGATTACAAGAAATAATTCTGGAGACTTTTGGGACAGATTCTATACTCTTGAGCAACATTCTTGACTACTTTGGATGAAGTAGAAAGTGTAATTATCATTTAAGAGGATGTATGCGGATTTGCCCTCCCGATAGGTGATACGAAGGTGATTGTTAAACGAGAATGATTTTTGTGATGAAGTTTTGAAGGATTTTAACAAGCTAGCAACAGCTAGGAAAAGTTATTTAAGCAAAAACTTTGTCTTTTGATTTGCAGAGAGAAGGAAGAAGAGGAAATCTTGAGTTTGTTTCTGTTTAAAGAGCACGCGTAGAGTTTTTCGTTTGCATTCGAAATGACTTTGGGTCATTTGTTTGGGGAACAATTCAAAACAAATTAAAAATGGTTGCTCTGATTCGAGTCAGATAGTGTAATTAAATTGAGCAATTAAGTCAGAGGATGGTGTTCAGAAAATAATTCTCTCTCTCTCTCTTTTTATTTTTCGTAGCTTAATTATTGATCGTTGGATCGTTAGCTGTGAATTGAGCAGAACTCCTGGTGCGAGGTTCCAGGTTTTTTGTTCTCTTTTCCTTTTTCACAGAACTATATTGGCATTTTGGTAAATCATGTTGTCTTAATAGTTCCTTAGTTTTAAAAGAAAGTGCCATCATTCGAGTCGGCTAGAAGGTGATCTGTGAAAAATTAGAAAGAGGTGAGGAGTTCAAGGAGCAGACTCTTCGTCACGTTTCTTCTTCTTCCAGCCGCATCTTCGGCCTAGAATTTTCTTTCCTTTTGTTTCTGGGTTCGCATGGGTGGGTGGATAGTATCATCGAAATTTAGTCGGCATCATGTGATGACCATGTTGATTAGGTCACGAGATGAGTGAAACTTTTATCTTTTCTAATTTCACATGATTATAGAAATTAGCGATTAGTTGGTTGTGTTTACTAAGGCGTGGGTGTTTGACCGAGTAATAAATTGGCGAAGGCTCTCAAATTTTGGTGTTTGGACCTGGGTTTTGATATTTTGGTTGTTTTTTTTGAGTCTTGTAACTGTTTCAGAGCTAGAGTTGTGATGATGGATTTGGTTATCGTTCTTCTTAACATCTTTTATGTAGTTTAGATAAAATTAAAACTTTGTTTCTACCTGCGACAACCACCCTGTTTCTGAGACGGTGATGATGATAGCTGTCAACGACATGACTATTTTGTCACAAAATTTGATTGGCGATTAATTAGTTCAAAATATAATTAACAGATATCGAAAGTGTTAGCGAAAATATTTAATTAACTGAGTTTTAGGCTTTGAGGTTGATCAAGCACAGCCTCAATAAAAATCTCATCGCCCTAAGCAGTGACTACCTCCACCAAGTTTCTCCTACGTTGCTGACATTTCCTCTCATTTGTGATTATCACTTCGTTTTAGTGCCTTTGGAAATGATTTTTTTAAATTTAATTGTGAAACGATGTCTTTCTACTTTATATTTATATTATTTATACGACTGCTCTACTTCCGAACAGTCTAATAATCTATGAAACTGACCTTCAGCAAAAAGGGCTCAGCCTGTATATTGTGAAGGCGCTCATTACCCTTCTGTTCTTGACATTCAGATTCTGGCTTTTCTAGACATCTGTTTAAGGGACTGATGATAAGCTGTGAGCCTTAAATTTGTGGTAACTACTCATAAAAAAATTTTTTTTTGGTTCGAAATCTCTTTCTCTGGCCAGGACGTTCCGAACGGCCGTTAATTTTCACGGTGTTTGATCATTTCAAGCGAGGCAGTTTTTAAACGATGTTCCAGATAATATGGATATTATCATCGTCATCAACATCATCATCATCATCATCGACTCTGGTATCATTATTAGGAATTTTGTCATTTGGGACGAATTTATCGGTCCGTATCGAATGTTTTTTGGTGATAATGATGCTGAAGCGTTTTTTTGTTTTTGTTTTGTTTTTTATTTGTCACTTTTTGTTAATGCTCGATCTCTTTATTTAGCACCTTTTTTTTTGTAAAAGTGAAATTCCAAAAGTACGGATTTGGTGAAAAGATAAAAAGGATAAGAAGTTAATGATGTCTCGTTGGTCGGATAGTCTTTAAATTTTTGGAAACTGGAGCGATTCAAATCTCTATACGGGTATCGATTGATTGATATCGGCGACTTCAATCAGGTTGTGAAATTTTGGTCGGACGATTTATGAGGCTTTAATTATAAGTAATTTAGAAGAAATTGATTTGATTTTGAAACGGTAGAAGGTACGATTGATTGGTTGTGTGTTTTGGTTGAGTTGTTTGTGTTTTCTAAATTTAGGATATTTATTTCCGGTTTTGGAAACACTTCAAGAGCATCATTTGTCTCTGTGGTGTAAGAAACTATACTTTGTTGGATTGAAGTGGACAAGAACTTAATGAACTAAGAAAATAAAGTAAGAAATAAAAATAGCAAATATCTGTCGTCTGCTGTAGCCACTCTCCCGCTTTGATCGCTGGTTTGTAATTAAGGTACAAACGTTCCTCTGTCCTGCCTACATTTCTGTGTCCCAAGCCAGTGATGGGCAAAGAGCAAACATGCTAAATTGAAATTTATTCAGAGTCATTTTATACTTATATATACTTTTATAACTTATTTAATAGCCATTTTTAAAAGTTTTTCTATAGTATAAACATTTTTAACAAATTAATTAGGATTGAAAGTACGCTGTCGATCTTGCTTTTTAAATATGTCTTAGTGTCACCAACGACACATTAAATAAAATTTGGTATCATACTTATATAACGATAATATTTAGTTTATATTAATAAATAATGTTTTGGCTTTGAACAAAACATTTCCTGGAAGAGTCAGGCTAGGAACAATGAGCCACATGGAGATCCAGAGCCGGCCTCTGGCTCGGGCCTTTATTTTCATCTCTACTTATGCTATTGCTGGTGATGTCAAACTCTCCTGTCGTTGTCTGTTTCCTGTTCGCATTTCATTCCAAAACTTAAGGCTCTCGGCATAAAAATATATTAAAATTAATTTTTTGATTGGGAGATCTTTGCTGCAGTGGTTAGTTCCAGACTAAGAAGTTATAGTCGCGAGTTCAAATCCTCCTCCCGTTTCCTATTATACCCAGAAAAGGTGAAAAACGCGATTGAAACTCAACTATAACTTAATAATTCTTTGAAGTATGACACCCATAAACAGTAAACTCTGGTAGGAAAAATTCTAGACGTCTTGGATACATCAAAGTCTTCTATATCACATGCTATTAATGAAAAGAAGTTAACAGTCCTCAACGTGTTCGGTTTTTTAAGCGTACTGCCAGCAGATAATTATTATGTATGTATAAACATAGATTTGGAACCTCGAAAGCACCTGCGAAATCACACGTGTATGAAATGATGAGAGTGTTTTAATCCTCTCTTGCAGAAGATTCGATTGTTAGATTAAAGACACTGTTCTTAGCCCCAATTTATTGGTCTACAAATTGGATTCTAATTAAACTTCGAAATGCACTATCACACGAAAACCTGGGAGGACAGTGAAAGTACGTCGATGCCTATCGCAGGAGAACGTTTAAGAGAATGAATAAGATGAGAGAAAGAAAGAGAAAAAAATTACAAACAAGCCCGTTGTTCACAAGTGCAGACATGACGTCTTTTTTCAAGTTCGATGGAGGAGTTAAGTGTTTGCCAATAAAACGGCGACCTTCAAAGAAAAAAAGATGATGAAGTAGAAAGTGATTTGAAAACAACAGGAAAAAATTATTCGGAAAAGGGAGAAGAGAAGACGTTGGCAATTTTCCTGTTTATTCGGGGGGAGAATCGACCGAATGACTAAATATGGTTTTGACCCAGTTTCAGGTTGTCGAGGATCCGGAAAGGTCCAGAACTCAAACTCGGAACTGTTTTCGTTGTGTTCGAGTGCGCTTTTGGACGTGGTTCTTTAAACCAGTGGCGGCTTGTTTATAAATAATATCAAGAGAGAAAAAAAGTCATTAATTGCGGAACCATGAGGCAACAGTTAACTAAACACTTGACCGATGTATCAAAACCGTTGGGTGTCGAGCGAGCCCGAGTTAGCTGGCACTTGTTTTGCATTTTGAAAGGATTAGAACAGACAAAGATGAAAATAATGGGACGTTCGGAAATCCAATTTCAAACGAAAACAACCGCAGAGGATCGGGTTTTTCTAATTGGAGGTGGTGGTGGTGGCGGGAAGAATGAAATTAGTGTTCACCTGAACGGTGCTTCGAAATGTTATAAACGTTCGTCATCTACAGTTATCCATTCTCTGGGAACCAGTGGGCGTTAAGTGGAACATCAACAAGTTTTCTTAATTTTTCCTCGGGAAACCTAAGGGAGGAACCGACAGTTGTGTCACCACCCTGGGATGGTCGACACCCTATAGTCATCTACCCGAATCCAACGTCAACAGGAAATGAGATTCCTTCGTGTACTTGGTCTCAGGGTCACCCAAAGTTTGTTTATTTACTTTGCTAAATGCACGTTTCTTTAGCTTGCATAAGTGGCCGAAAACCCAGCACCGGGTAAACATAGTAATTAATCAGAACAAACAACCAACAGGTTCGGAACCGTTGACAACGGTTGATTGTTTAACCGAAAGTCAATTTAACAAAATAAACACCGATCTCATGGTGGAAGAGAAAGAGGAAGAGGAGGTGGGTGGACTGTGGATCACTTCGCGAAATCTGAGACTCGAAATATGGTCTTAAGGATTTCCGGAAACGCTCGGGAGAAACCGTTCCGTTATTTATTTATTTACTAATTTTTTCGTCGAAAGAGGTCGCGGCGGTGATTATGTAAAAATTAATTTGATTAATTAATTAGTTTTTTGTGTAATAAATTGAAAACGGTCAAGAATAATTAATTGATTGGATACATTATTTGCAGTGCTACTCTCTTGTTTTGATTAATTGTTTTCTCTTGTAAATTAATTATTTGCATGCGAGGTAGACGTGACGTGTGATTTTTTTGGCTTTTTTTCTCGTCTTTTGTTGTGACAAAGCATTCTTTCTCCCCACCTTCCGTCTATCTTTCTTTTCATGTTGGCGTTGATAATTTTTGGTTACCTGTGTTTGGTTGTATCACAAACGGAAACGTTTTTATTGGTCTCTAAGTTGGCTCTTAGTTTACAACCAGTTGATGCATTCTGTCTAGGGAGAGACTTGGGGTAGAGGTTGTTAAGTGTTTGTATGTTAAGTCTATGACAATGTATAATATCAATATGCAAGGAGCAGGAAGGTTGAGTCGTGTCAATTTGTAGAAGATTGGCTAATTGGTAGTAGACATTCTTCCAATCTGACGGATTGTTTCAACCTTTCTTGAGCATCATTGATGAACGTCACGACCAAAGAAATTCTGCCAGAAATGATAATGCAGTCAAATGCTCTTATACCAATAGAAAATTAGAAACTGTGTTTGTAATGAAATATTTGTAGTATTACATTCAAATTCCTCTGCTGTTGGCCGATTGTGAACTAAGTTCGGAGAAAATAACAGCAGAGACAAAAATATACAACATTTGGTTTGGAGGATAATTTAGATGCTTCAAAAATACATGTCAAAGTACGATCTAGAGGTATGCATAGCTTTCTATAGATATCTGGGCAGAATGGAATCGGAAAACTGACCAACATTATATTCCAGCATTTTCTAAAGAATACAACACGGCCGGCTTTGTTCTAAACATAGTAGGAGTCACGCAAATACAACTACAACAGCAAAAAATTCTCAAAAAGGAAATACAAGAATCAGATTTGCTGGAGGAACGTAGTAGCAGCAAAAGTATAGGAAAGTGTTGAGAACTGGCGAGGTTTTTAGATGACCGAAACGCAACAAAAATCCAAAAATTCTGCAGGACCCTAACACCCAATCTTCTACTCATATCAACAAAATCTCAAAAACTACAGTAAAATAGCAACGACCGCAAAATCCTAACAAAATCAACCCACCCTATTGATAAACATACGAGACATTCAGATTGGACGGACGGACCTATACACATCGTTAGACATGGGTCAAGGATTAGAGGTCAGAAGACACACCATCGCGTTTAAAATTTAATTTTACTAATGATACAGAAAGAGAGAAAACTCCCAAAAGTAAAACGAATTCGAAACTTGTTAAATAAGATGTCAGTCAATCAATCAATCAGTCAGTCAATCACGGGTGGCTCTTGGTCCAAAGGCACAGACACACAAGAGGCCTCAGACAGAATTCTAGCTTTCTCTATTTAATTACATCTTTTCTTCTTTGTAAGTTTCTTTGTCTTGTGGGAGACCTACTATCCTGTTTAGAAATTTTTTTTAAAGCTGATTTTTTGGTTTTTGATTTTGGTTTTGATTTTTTCTCTCCCGGATTTTTTGTCTTTGTTTTTGAAAATTCTAACTGATTCACGGTTTTTAAATTTTTATTCATTTACCGTTTTTTTGTATTTTTTGCCGATTTATTCGTCCAAATCATTCTTTTTATATTATCCGGGTCTCATCTCTCACAGGACAGTTATTGTCGAGTTTTTCTTCTTTATTTTTATTATCGCCATTCGTGATGGTAGCTCTCTCTCTTTTTTATTTTTCTTCCGCCACGCTTAACTTCCCGTTTAGTTGAAGGGTTTTGCCCGTCAAGAGGAGGAAAAAAGCGCGAAATTCAAATTATGATTCTGTTATTTGAATTTTTGGTTTTTTAAGTGGATTTATGAATCATTTTGAAGTAGTTTTGAGGGATTGAAGGATTTTCATTCATTTTCAACGAAAGTTGTGTTTTTGGTTGTTTTGGTTGTGTTATTAGTCTTTTGGAATGTTGTTGTTGGGCGCAAAGGGTTATGGCTGTGTTTGGTTGAAATTATTATTGAATCGGGGATGGGTTGATTGATTTGGAAAACTTTTTGAGGTTTTGTTTTATATATGTTGATGATTATTTGTATGAGAGAATGTGGCGGGTTTCTCTTTACGACAAGTGGTCCATTCCAAACCCTTCGCAGCATCTTTGGTTAACTATGGAGGGCTTCTATGACGTCTGACTTTTTTTTTTGCCTTACCGGCTATCTTTTTAAACCACGATGTCTGCACTCCTTCACTTTTTTTCTTTTCGCTTCTTCTTGCTGTCTCTTTCTCCAATACTTGCTCTTCTTAATGTTGTGGACTCTTTTCTCTTCTTGGTTCACGTTTTACTCGTCTTCGCCTTGATTTTCGGCAAGAATTCGTGTCGCTCCATTTTGTTCTTCATTCTTCATTCACGTGATTCCAAGTTTTTGAAGATCTAGTAACCACATCTTCAATCGACCTATCGCCTTCCTGCCTTAGATCACTTCTCTCTCTAATTCCTCGAACTTCCTTCTCTCTACTATTTCAGGCAGACCGGGCCAGTCAGATATCTTCATGGTGACAAGTCTTACGGAGGCTATCACCTGAGTAGATGCTACGACAAGTGTTTTATAGGATCGAGTATAAAATTCTGAATTTCGAGAAATATTCGTAGGCCTAAATGTTTAATTTTTGGTTTTGTTCGTCACCTGGCTGTTAAAAAATCTTCCGTCCTCTCGAAAGATTTTTGCGGGTTTTGACCTTTCAGAAGAATTCGATTCAAAAGAGTGGACATTAAAGCGATTACTTTTCAGAAGGAGATGAAGATTCGTGATGTAATTCAAAAGTGAATTCGTTTCGAATCGAGTTAGAAAATGTCTTTTGTTGATTGGAAATACGAGGAAGTTCATTTTCTCGAGAAAAAATGGACGGATGAGAAGAAGGGGAGGAAGAGGGGGGATGGAGAAGAAATCCAAAATCGAAAGGAAAAGCGTTTTAACAAAGTTATTGCAAAACTCTGGAAGTTATCGAGAGTCGCGTCGAAGCCATAAAAAAGCGCCTGCACATACCTGACGAGCCAAAGGTTTACGAAAGGAATTGATTCTTATTCAATCGTCTACGTGAGTTTTGGGAAGTTCGCGAGTGTTATCTTTAGCATTGGTTAGGTTAGTCAGTAGTTAGGCTATCACCCGCTTAAATAGTTTTTTGGGAGGCTTAACAGAAATTTTTAGCCTCGTCCAGACTTTTCGGTAAAATTGAAAATTGCAGACATCTTTAGTGATTGACTGGTGTAGACTTGGAGCCAAAACATTTCAGAAGTGTTGCACACTTTCTAGGAGTATTAATTTCATTAATATTGTACACTCCTGCCCAATTCATTTCATAAATATTGCACACTATTCTGTACATTCACACTTTTATAGAAAATTCATTTCGAATTTTTAAGGAAGAATGACAGAAGTGGAAAAGTACACGTGTCAATGAATAGTTTTCCACGACGACTACTATTGAAAGGTGCAATTGAAGGACAGCTGACCAGTCCGATAGGTTTAGTGTTAAAACCATGATAGGGAAGGCGAGGAAAACCCAGGCGCACACCAAATAACACGTGCAAGTAGATTAATTCAGGTTCAAAACAGAATTAGAAGACGAATGGATTGTTACAACCGGACACACAATTCCAAAATCTTCAAAAGTCACAGAATCCTTTCCCTTCCGTTTCCTTCAAACTTGGAATTCATAACGGGAACTCGAATTCCCTTTCTTTGCTCCTCCATTCATCTCTCCTTTCCCAAGAATTTTTCCATTGTGTATTAACATGTCAACTCCGGGTCAATACCTACCTATTAAGTTTCTTAAGACTCTGTTTTCATATCCTTTCCCCCAACCTTCCTCTGAGATAAAAATGTATCAAATTGTTGACTTAAAAGTTGACTTAACCAAATGAGATGACATAGAAAAACATTTAAAAAAACTTTCTTTTTCTTAAATATTTGTAAGCCTGAATAAATATTTTGACGGCTGGACTGTTTTGGTTACATACCTCTGTCTCCTCGTACCCGCCCGCTTTCCATCCCTGTTCTCTCTCTCAGCCGATTCAAAATTTTTATTCTCAAACACGTAGATGATTGTTGGTGATGTTAAACTTTTGACTGTTAAACCGCGTCAAATTCTTTGAGAAAATAAGAGAATTTCAGTTTGTCGAGACGTTTTGCCCTCGTTCACAGCTGCAGCCATCCCCAGTGAAGGGAAGTTTGCCTTCGATTTTCAAAAATTTATTCATGAAATTCTCTAAGAAAGTGTGCAGTATTTATGAAATGAATCCTTCATAAAAATTTTGCTGTATTATTGAAATGAATGAAATAGTGTGCAGTATTTATGAAATAAGTATTCCTGGGAAATGTACAGTATTTACAAAATTCATACTCCTAGGAAGTGTGCAACACTTCTGAGATGTTTTGGCTCTAATTCTATACCATTCAACCACTAAAGATGTCTGTAACATTCAATTTTACTGAAAAGTCTGGACGAGGGAAAGTAATTGCACAGGAGATTGTGCAATATTTATGAAACGAATTGGGCAAGAGAGTGAGCAGTATTTATGAAGTTGATCGTACAGGAGGGTGTGCAATATTTATGAAACGAAGTGAGCAGGAGAATGCTGTTCTTATGAAATGAATTCGGCAGTAGAGTTTGCAATATTTATGCAATTAATAGCACATGAGTGTGCAATATTTATGAAATGAATTCTCCAACACAGCGTGCAACTTATTTATTTTGACACTTTGCATCCTCACGTGTGCTCTGATGTCAATTACCCACCAGCGACCCATGATTCATTGCCGTGAAACTTCAGTATAGTCTTGGAACTAATACAAAGAGTTTCGGTAGCTTACAACGTGTGTTTTATAGTTTTGAAGCGACTATAATAGCGCTAGTGACTAAGGATCAGTTTTGAATACACATGAAAGACAAACGAGAGTTTGACTCTTTGTAGTCAAAGTTGTCATGTATCGTTTGTAGTTTTAATGTAAGAAGGGCAGACAAGTGTTAAAGTCGTCTCAGAAATCAATAGAAACTCATATATTGGATGTGATACTGTAAACATTATTTGACAGAATAGTCTGTAAAAAAAATTTGAAGTAAATTTGAAAAGGGTTCAATTGAACAGTCGCGGTAGGCATGATGGTGTTGACATTCTGGTAGGTTTAGGGTTAAAGTTGTCTTGTCTACACTAGAAATCTTGTAGATTTGTGTAAAGAAAATTTTTCGCAGAGCACCTGAGCCTCTTTGATGCGATCTTATAGTCGGTACGTGAAACTATAAATAGAAAATGATTTTACATTACCGGATCAAAATGAACCCAAGAGACCTGGAGTAATGGCCGATTAACTCTGGGTTTTGTTTTGTTTTTTTTCGTTAACAATAAACCGTCTTTAAAAGAAAGCGGTGGTGGAAGTGGAGGAGGAGGAGGTGAAGAAGATGAAACTGTTTTTGTTTGTCAAATTTTTTTACTTACAAAAAATTAGCCGGATGGCCTAGAAAAGAAGTCCAAGTTCTCGTCGGAAACGGTCACGAGTCAGTTGACGCGGGCTCATAGTCCTTTTCATGGCTATCATGCATTCCTGGGCACATACGACCCAATTTCATCATTTTTTTGTTGTCCATGTTTATTGTCTGGGCCCTGGAGAAAGAAGGAAGGAGGATCTCGTGATTAAAGGAAACAGTTGTCAGTTTTCCCTTTGTCGGCGAGAAGAATTCAATTTGGTTTTTTGTTGGGAGGTGTGGGGGGCTGTTTAAAATAATTTCGGTCGCGAGATTGATTTATTGAGATGCACATACACACACATGGTTGCCCTCAGGGCCGTAGAAAAATAATGAAAGACCTGACCTTGGTGATTCAAGGGTGTTTTTTGAACATTTGTCTTGTCGGAAGGTACTAAAAAGGTTTTTTGGAAGTTTTGAAGGGTATAATGGAAGTTAGTGGTTTCTGCTCTTGGTGGAAGGTTTTTCAATTTTTCTCGAATTTTATTTCACTGTTTTCTTTTCAGGTATTGTGTTGTTTTCCTTTCTTTTCCTCCTTTTTCCTTTTTTTGCTCTGGATCTGTGGCTTCCTTTCAGCGATTTATGTTCTACCTGTTTTCATATTGCGTTTTTCCTAGAAACCAGGCTCTTGTTGTCTTTCTTTTTTGCGTGAGCTCATTTCACAAATGATGAATAAATAATTGGAGTATTTATTTCAAAAATATTGCACACCGTCGTGGTGTATTAATTTCATAAATAATGCACACTCGTTCGCAATCAAAGTAATATTTTTTTTTGTGTTGGAACTTTTCAAAAAAATTTTTTTAGTTTTGTGATGTTTTAGGTCCTTGCGTGAATCCTGGCTCCCTTAGATCTTCCCCCGTCTCCTGGAATCACGAAGGTGTTATCATCTCTTTAAGGAAGAGTACTAAAATATCCTGTTGGTCAGTGTTTTTGCGTTCATTCTGCTCAGATGTCAGTAGAAGGCTACCCATCTTGTTCTGGCGAAATTTACTATTTTAAGATGGTAGGCATATATCTCGCTGTTATGTTTCCATGTTCTGTGACTGGGCCCTGGGTTTTCCTCTCTTTTTAGCGCTAGACACTGAGATGCGTGCTCGCTTCAATATGGTCTGCCTTTTCCGCGTTGTTCTTGTTATATGATAGTTTTTATTATTATTAATATAAATAAATAATTGACGATAAAAAATAATTGCCGCAAAGTTGGCGAAAGTTTCTTCCCACACACTCGTAGTTTAGACCAAGATGGCTGCAACCCATCATTATCGTCATCATCTACGGTTCAGATAAAATGTCTTTATTTTTCATTCCGCGACATTATCCGATGGGAATGGGTTCTTGGGTCCTTCCTGAAGACGTGTATAAAAAAGGAAAGAATTAAAAGGGAATTGAAAAGTGTTGCCAATGGCAAAAAATTAATTTCCCCATTAATTTTGAGTTTTTATTAGTTGTAGAAGAAGAGGAAGAAGAAGGAGGAGATGATGATGAAGAGTATAAAAAAAAATTGAATCGAATTAACTCGGCCGGACTTAACCTCCATCTACGCAGGCGAATATACTTTTCGATTTTTGGCTTTTCAAGTGGCTTTAAAACGTAATTACGGTTAAAAGCACTTATTAGTGGAAACCATGTTGATTTTGTCTTTTTTTATGTCGAGCAGAAGTCGTTCGGACAAATTTTGAAACTGAATAGTTCCACGGCTTGTTTTTGATAATAGTTTCTGTTGGAATGTTGAGGATTGTTTTGTAGGTGTGATATCATACACTAAACGGTAGTTGCGTTCAAGATATGCCAAGCGTATGCCAAACCTGCAGAAAATTTTTTTATCTTGTACCTGTCTCTAAGCGAGACATTAAGTAGTTGGTCTGGCTTTAAAGGAGCATGACTAGGGAACAGACCAGTGTTTTAGCCTCAGGAGTTGGATAAACGGATGACTGGAAGTGCTATGTATTGGATGGGATGTACCAGAAGGAATAAAAGAGTCAAAATGATGATGATAATAAGGAATAAATATCCGGGCTGGCACAGGATCTTTAGCTTCTTCTGAGACATAAATACTCGGGGAGCATGGTTTATCGAAGCAGGAAGAGACGTGGAAGAACTCGGGATTTCCGAACAAGATCTCTTGAAGCAAGATTTTCTTCAGATCCTCAAAGAAAACCCTCAATTCCAGAAGAAACAGAAGACGAAAACTAGACCACAATGGATAGAAGAGCGGATGAAGATTCGCAGTGTATGAAAGAGGAGTATTGAGCGAAAACAAAAGCGGCGACGATAAAGCCATTGTAGGTGGAACAGCGTGGTCCTTAGTCGGCAGCAACGAAGAAAGAATGAGGAATGGAGAATAGAAGAGAAGAGATCCTGTAGAATCAATTGTTTACTCTTACTGCTGTTGACGTTTTTTTGGAATAACCAAAATTGTGCTATGAGCCAAGGTACTTTACTAATATAATCAGAATAAAAAAGAAATGATTTTCTGCAGAAATGTCTGTTGGTTTTAATATTTGCTACTGCTTGAACGAAGAATCGTTTCGTGGACGCTACAGCACTGTACGGTAAAGACGTGACAGGTTTTTATTATGTGATTCGGTTAACAAACTCAGTGGATGTGATTCATGCATTGTTGTAAGCATCCGTTTCGTCTCAGACTCTTGCTCGTGAATTAGGTCTAGTCGCCACAATTGTAACAGCGAAAGACATGTCATCGTCAAATATCTTTCGTTTAGAGAAAGTGAACAATCCGTCAGCTGGCATTGTTTCGCTTTATTTACATGTTGTTCTGGATCATTACAATGTTGCGTTATGTTCCGTAGGACAATGCGAGCGGGTGGTGACACGTCTGTATCAGTCATATCACCGGAGGTACTAATTTACCGTACACTAGATGAAGTAAAAGTAAATAAACATGAAGACAGAGAGAGAAACGTCGCATCCGAGATGGTATTCCGGTCACGATCCGCTTTGCCGGATTCAGCCATTTTGCCACAAACTAGATCTTGATTTGATCTGTCGTCTAGGCGAACTTAATTAAAAAGTTTCGACCTCGACGAAGAATTCGGCAATTTGTTTTTCTTTTTCTTCTTCCATCGTGAATTTTTTTGGGTACTGTTAACAACCGATTGTTCGGATTTGTTTATTTGAAGAAAGGTGAGACGGAGTATTGGGAGTAGGTAGAGGAAGGTGGCGGATGCTTCAGTGGTGGGAATATGTTTACCATTTTGATCTTGTTCCCTTTACTTTTTGTAAGTGTGATATGAGATCTTTCTTTCTTTCTTTTTTCTTTTTTTTTAATTTTTGGATAGTCTAGAATTTAAAGTGAGCCTCGAGGTTTTCTGGTTGCGTTTGGTTGAGCATGTAGGTAGTTTCGGGAACAAAGTTTTTTGTTGAGTTCATTAACGCAGAACAACGTCGAACTAAATTTAAATTAGTAATAAATATAAATAAATAAATAAATATGTAATTTATTACCGATGTAACTCATTTTTATGCTGAGTGCACTTAGGCGAATAATTTTATTGCTTTTATGGACGTGATTTAAATGGTTTTTTGAAAGGTTACAACAGCGGTGATTCACAGCCATATCCTCTCTGTTTTCCTATTTCTTTCTTTCTTTCTCTCTTTTTGTACTTCTTTCTCACTTTCTTTTTCTCTCTTGTCTTTCTCTTCTTCTGTTTTTTTTTCAATTTGTTTTCTCTTTCTTTTTATCTCTCTCCCTTCTTCTTCTTCCTCTCTCGCTGTATCTCTTTTTCTCTCTCTCTCTTTTCTCTTTCTTTTTGTCTCTTCCTCTTTATTTTTCTCTCTTGTTTTTTCTTTCCTTTTCTCTTTCTTTCTATTTCTCTTTCTCTTTCTTTCCCTTTTTCTCTTGCAATATCTCCTTTTTTCTCTCTTCTCCTATATTTTTCTTTTTCTTTTTGCCCGCAGGATCCCCCTGACTGCTGCATCCTTGGGCCATTGAGGAAGTCCAGAGGCCCGCCATGAGCCATTACTGTCCATGCTTCTTATGCCTCAGTTGAAGTTTCTCCTTCGATGTTTTACTCTCGGCCGGGTTTCTTGCGAGGTTGGCCTCGACGCTCTCGCTCGTCGTATTCTTTCTTTTCATGACTTCCTTCCATAAATCAGAGAATACTGTCCAACTTTCGGGGTCTTCTATTATCCTTTCTACTATGTTTGGAAAATCTAGTTGTTTTAGTCTTCCCTTGAGTGTGCTCCTTTGTTGGCTCCATTTGTCGCGATGGGTCAGCGTGTGTTCCCACGTGTCTTCGTTGCCGCTGCTACAGTGGTCGCACTCGCTGGTGTCCCGTTTTTTGATTCTGTGTCTCTCTCTATCTCTTATTTTTCTACGTTATGACTTGAGTGTTGTTCAGAATTTTAAATTTATCCGCCCTTACACTGCATGTGAGAAACATAGTGGTCAAGTATTTTCAGAGAGAATCACTGTAATAAAGAGTTGACATCAATTAAATTTTTAATTACTTTTGTCTTGTCTAGATTTCTGAATGAAAGTTGAGAAAACTTTATAAAATTACAGTTTTTTCTTAAGTCTTCGAAGGAATTTATCGTCTCTCTCTCGCTCTTTCATACTGATTCGACGTGCTTTCAAAAATTAAAGATTTAAAACTTTTTAATTAAGGATTAGTAATCTTAAGAAAGGAAAGATGCCGAGGATTTTTATCTGTAGAGAAATGGAATTTAAACAGAAGTAAAAGTTTTTTTAATTATCGATTCGAGAATAAAAATTTTTTTGGCCTTTGTCTTCTGTTTAGTTTTATCATTTTGGCACAAATGAAATAGATGAAGAGTTCTCGGTTCGCATGGGAGTCAGTTGGTCAGTTTCCCCCGTCAAATCAATCAAATCCTTTAATCAATCATTAATTAACTATTTATTAACTGGGAAATTAATACGAATTTAATCAATAACGGATTTCACGCTCAGAACCGATTTCTTATTTTTGCTCGTGATTGTGCTTGAAAAGGAGGAGAGAGAGAGGGTGGAGGAGGAGGAGAAGAAAAAGAATTTTCTCACATAATCATTCTCAATGAAGTTGTTGGGAGACTGGAAGGTCATGCGGTTTGTATGATTTGGTGGAGGTTAGGTTGATAGGCCTGTGTGTAAGTGTGAGAACAGACTTACATGACCCAATACAGCAAGTATGAGACAGGGGGTGGGGTTACATATTTAACAGTTGATAGTTTGGCAATTGTATATTACTGTTGAGTGTTTTAAACTTTGCATTCGTACGTGTTATCTATTCACACTTATTACTCTGGACATCGACGGATTGTGTCTGTAACTAAAGACAGCGAGTATACTTCTGATTGTTCTGGGATAAGTTTGTAGTTAATAGTCTCTTATATCTGTTGAGTTAGTTTGCACCCAATTTTGTTATTATACAGTATCATCTTCTTGTGTCTATGTCCTCCTGATCATCCTTACTCGTCTTATTGTTGTTTGATTTGCTGAGTATTACAAAAGTAATAATCTGTTAAAAGAAGTAGAAGACACCAAAGTCTTCTTTCTTGGATGGTAGACAATTTCAATCCAAATCTTTATAGAGAAACAGAGACGAACCCAAGTTGGGTTAATAATTGTTTATATTAACTTTGTTAGCAACAGAACGATTCCTCGACACCTCTCTGCTGTTCTTGCTGTATGAGATCATAAAAGGTTATCCTCTCACAGACTTATCTGCACTTTCACATCATCATCTCTCAGCCTAGTCTAAACCTAGTTATAGAAACCACTTTACCTTCCTATCTTTTAACATTTCAAGTAAATCCGGTGAGAATATCTAGGCAATCAATCGATTGGAGAGTGAGAAGTCTCTCTGAAACAGCAGTGCAGCTGATGATATAGTTAGAGTGTAATCATAGATACAAAATAGTTAAAAAGAAGGAACCAGAAGGAAACGGTTGACGAAGGAGAGACAAAACGGAAGTCAGAAGATAGAAGAAGAGAAAAGGAATAATAGATAATTAGATTCTGAGGTTCTAGAATTTTGATTCGAAAGCTCTGGAAAAATCATAACTCACAGCCTGTTGTAAGAAATCAAAAAAGCTATTCAAAAATATCGCGAGAGCTTTAAAACACTTAACGAACGCTACAATTCTGTTCCGAATAAGAACAGTCACGCTGAGGCCAGGAATAATTTAAATTCTGTACCGATTGAAATTTAATTTGCATTTGTAAAAATTAGAAAGGAAACAGATAAAAACAAATGATAGATAGATGGGTGGGTAGATAGTCTGGGACGAACCGTACACAAACCCGGTGAACGGAGAATGACTTCCGAACCCATCGGCTGACACTCGAAAGAGTTTTTATCGAGACGAAGAGGAATTGTAGCTGTTAGGAAACGTCCGTTAGCGTAAATGCCATCACGACAGATTGATTAATTCGATGAAGCGACGTCTTAATGAGATTATCTCATCAAAATGAATTTCTTTTCAAATCACTTCCGGTTTTGTTTTCATCTCGAATGGTAACAATATTGATTACTAATCCAAGATCCCGGGGTACCGTTAAGCTTTTGACGTTTTCAATTTGAATTTTTGTAGGAGTGGAATATTTGGTGACGTCATTATTGGTCTTTGGTTTTAGGTGCCTTGAGGTGGTGGAAGTGGAGGTGGGTCTTGGAATTTGTATAATCCAGCTTATGTATATGTAGAATGCAGAACCTTTTTAGAAATGTATGAGAGAGGTAGAAGGAAGGGGTGGTGGAGGACAAACCTTCTTAGGAAGGTGGATTAGAACAGCAGGAGAGGGGACAGAATTTTCTGTCCTTCAAACTGTAAATTATTTTTGGTTGTTTTTTATCTACAAAAATTCTTTTTTCTCGTTTCAGGTAAGAGACCATTTTCTCTATTCGAAAACCGAATCGAATTAGAATCTTGCAGTTCGTTACAGTTTTACCGTAACGTCATTTCCGAGGACGTCGAGGTAAGACGATGGAATCTGTTTTTTTTTCTGTAAGGAAATTTTATGAAGAGAAAAAATGGCGGGCGGACGACAAAAAATTCGTAATCTGAAGTCTTCGAAGGTTTTTTTTGGCGGGAGTTTTTGTCACAGCTGTGGAATTGTCTTTTTTGCTAAGTAATGGAGGAAGTTTTTTGGTTTTGTGTCTTGGATTTGGTTGAGTAAATACTGAGTTGATTTTTTTTTCCCTTCAAATTCTTATTCTGAAGTGCAGATGAATGAATAATTCATTTAGAACGGTTAACAGTTGTCGAGGAAAAGATGGGAATGGTACAGTCTTGTCGAGAGCAAAAGAGTGAGTCCAGGTTTTTTGTAGAGGATCTTTTGAATGAATTCTTCGGTATTTATGAAGCTACGTAATGGGATTGTTGTCTGTTTTGGTTACCACGTCTATAATCTTGGTATAAATGGTTGTGTTTATATGGAATTCCACCAGGAAACGTGTTGACTAATGTGGACAGAAGTATGAATGTGGTAGATATCACTTTATAAAGGTAGAAGGAGGATGGGCTAGAACAATGATGATTGTTGGTATCAGGTGTGGGTCAGTATCTTCACGCTTAATAATACAATCTATCAATCCAATCGCACTACAGCCCTGTGTGGCCCTTGGCCTTCTGTTCTTCATTACGCATTTCCTCCAGTTTTGGATTCGAAGTCAGACGTCTTTCTGAACTTCCATGTCTGATACAAGGCTGCGAAATTTACTGCAGCTGGTGACGAGTTCCATTACATTACTACAATTGCGGTGGTTGTGGTCTGTAGTTCGTCTGGTGTTCCTTCTCAAAGAGGTGATCTTTGGTTGAAGTCCTTTAAAGAAGAAAGGATTCTGCCTTCATTGAATGAATAACACCGAAGACAGTTTCCTATTCTAGAGCAATTAGTACAACTCCTAGTGCTGACTCTGCGGGTAAAACGAATAAAATTATTTTAGTGGAAATTAGATAACCCTTCCGGTTTATTTTGGGACAGAGGAGGTATTTCAACAAAGTGAAAATGAAAGGAAAATCCGGATACTCACATAAAATCGATCGATTAAATGCGGTTAACATGATTCGAACACGAAACGAGACCTTCACCCATCAAGAACAAGGATAAAAGATCCTCAGATAATGAAAACAATAATGAAAGGAAAAATTAGAAGGAAAAGTTTTCTCGGAGCTGACAAAATAAATGAACATCACGTAAATTGTTCGAAATGAAACAAGATCGTGTGTCCGCCATTTCCGATATCCCATCGGCGATCTGAAGAAGGAGAAGATGGAAAGAAATTGTGAATCGATATCTCTCGTGTTTTGCGGTGAAATCGCCTAACAGCTATTAAACAACAAATATATTAAGAAAAAAATTTTTTTAATGATATAGGGAGGCCGTCAAGAACATGACAGATTTGATGCTCACTTACTACCGCAAGTATCTATTCAACAAGGCTGTGAAGTGAACTATGAGAAGTTTCTGTCCTGGGCTAATTATTATTCCTTATTTGGTGTTATTTTCCATCTTGAGTCCTTCTAGCCCAACTTTCTTAGTGTTCTGTGCTCTATCTAAGAATGGTCTCATCTTAATTTGTTCTGCTACGCGGGAGGTATGTGGTGTAGTGGTTTAAGTGCCAGACTAAAAAAGTTATAGTGACGAGTTCAAATTCTCCTGCCGTGTCCTGTTATACTCAAAAAGTATCAAATACGAAGTTAAAACTCAGCTATAAACTATAAAAATTATATACTCGGTTAGTAGTACAATAGCTTATATAGCATCATAATAACTTTGACTATAAAAACGACGAATCCACAGACCAACAGCCGCGAGAAACTTAAACACCATCACCGTCTGATTTTTGGCGATTAGCTTGACCAAGATTTTACTGTCTTTTCCCGCCATCCGCGACACTATTATAGTCTTTAGTTACAGCGCGGAGCTATTTTTAAGAGATGTGATTTAAGTAAGAGTTTCTACTTTTAGAGATAGTTTCACGTATCAAAGGTCACCGGAAGTGGCTTTTTAGAATCATTTCATGCTCGAATCACAGTCATCCTTCAATTTAATTTAATTTGAATCCTGCAAACCTCTTTAGGTGGTTTCCTCCAGCTTTTTCTTTTTAATTTCTTTCCATTTTGTTTTTGTTGTTATTACAGCGTCGAAAGGAAATGATTTAAAAAGCTATAAAATATAGACAATGAAAATTCCTCGTCGGCTTTCTCGTTACTTCCGTTTCGTTTAGATATACTGATTTGCTCTTCGTCTAAAAGGATTTTTTTATTGGTCCAATTGACCATATCATGTGATAAACGTTTGCTTTCACTTACGCTCGCTTTTTTTTTCTTTCTTTATTCGGAATGACCTCCATGGACGCGGTCACGACATCGGATAAACCTAGATGTCAGGTATTTGTCTTTCGTAATGGAGTTAATAAGTTTTCTAAATAATAGGTCCGGAGAATCAGGGCGCGTTAAAAGAGTAAGCGTGGAAACGTTTTGTTTGTAGAAATTTGGAAATGGAAACAGGGTTTCCGGCGAATGCGAGGGCCGTTAGGTGAGGGATCATGCGTCCAAATTGGTATGGGACGAGATGGGTAGGATTTGCTCACGTCAGAAAGAAGTCGTGCGGTTGAAATTCTCGAAGCAAGACCATCGGACGAAGATCCGGAGGTTAGACACTCATTGAACCGTGGTCCGTTCCGTTATTCAATGGAAAACACCCGCTAATTGCTGAATCGTTAATAATCACGACTTGGTTGTTGATCTCGAGCCAATTAATATCGGTTTGCGGAATGGTCCGGAGTGTCCCAGACTTTGAACACCCTCGCAGTTGCCTTTGTTCAGTTTCCCCACGGCGAGCATGTTGGTTTTGGATCCGGATTCACCTAAGTCAGAAGTTGCTTTCTTGATTTTCACTTGGAGGTTGGTTGTACTTGAAAGATGGTGATGTCGTGGGAAGCTTGACTGACCAGACTTTGTGAAATTCACGGAACTGCAAATGTACTCGTTGGCTGGGTCATTTTGTTTTGTTTTGAGTGGATATAATTGTTTGTTTGGTGTTTAATTTACGAAGATGTCTTTCTCTTTGTGTCCCATTGAAGGATTTGTGCGTTTTCTGTAGGGCGTGTCCGTGCGATGGGGTCATAGATTGAGTGTCAAAAAGTGACACAGATAACACGAATCGTCATTGTTCTTTAGCTAGCTTGTTAGCTCTTTGGACCTTTAGAGAGAGATCGTCATCACTACTTCTCTTCCTTGTTTTGACTATACTTTTCGATTTACGTCTGAGCTTTCCTAACTTTCTTCCAGCTTACCGTTACCCTGATAATTATTCTACTTATATAAGTCATACCACTAGGAATCTGAATTTTATGATTTTTCGCGTTTAGGCTTCCTACTTAATTATGTATACGTAATAAAAGATAATTCTTCAAGCAATAGATAACAACAGTGACTGCTTACCATCTTTACTGTTGTCTACTATACAATATATATTACACCCAACAGCTTAATGGTGTTTGAATCTACCATATATTGAATATGATTTGCAACTCCGGGCACTCTTAACAGTGTTAGGTTTAAAAATTTGCTATTCACGTGTCAGAGGTTTGTCACGTGTCTCTCCTTTAGCACTCAAAGGCCCTGAAGATTTAACGAGCATCAGTGATCAGTCATGCTTGTTTCGATAGTGGCATTAATGTATAGACAGTTTTATTAGTTTGTGATAATTGCGTTTGAAGTTATTAAAAGTTTGTTTATTGCTTTTATAACTGTTTCGGTTATAGTCAACATCATTGAGTATGAGTCAGTTTGTTACAGAGGCTGCTGTCATACCGATGGAGTGGAAATCAAGAAGAAGAAGAAAAGAAACAAGCAAAGCATCGCAGTTTTCTGCTGTAAGGAAAATGAGAAAACTGATGCTGCTGTTATGGCTGGGATTTCCACTGCTGTCGCTGCATTACCTTGTCTCGAGGTAACGTCCATCGTTCGTTGATATAGTTGGGATTACTATAGAAGCAGTTGGAATTCGGCTATTCGCGCAAAAGTGTGATACGCACAGACGGCTCGCATTGACAAACCTGATGAGAAACTCTCTCCTAAGAAGCTTTATAGTCTCGAAGAATTTTGAGATCTGAGTGAAATGGCTTCAGTTCTATCGTATCTTTTGGCAATCATGTTGGGATACATTGGGAACACTATGTCTGGATAACAGATTATTACATCTTTGATCACCGAAATGATTGATCACGGTTAGGTGTCTAGATGTATCACTGCACATCCTGTGTCTTGATACCAGCGTTGAGATTATTGTGTGCAGGAGTCCTCCTCTCTGATGAAGTGTATAGTATCGCCAAATCTTTGGAGGACTTTCCTGGGATCTCTTGGGACATATACGGTGGAGTTGTGCAGCAGCCCGCAATGATTCGATGGTCAGAGTCCAGTGCTGATTTCTGACTTAAAGGAACTGTCGATGACGAGCATATCCATTGGACTGGTGAAGAATACCGTATATTTAGGAAGATGTTCAGTCCATGAATTCTCAGACAGGATGTGATATTGCCACTAATTTGTCATCAGGCCAAGGATCGCTATCTCAAATAGTCCGAACTTCGATCAGAGTACCATATGGTTTATGATGTCTGACCACTGAAGATGATTAAAAGCTTTTGGTTTTGATTACTTTGGACAAATGTCAGTTCAACCCTCTCAACTTACTGGCTCTTACACCACCTCCTGTTGTCAAGGAGAACTAACACCTGCATGCGATCGTTTCTGGTAAAGAATGATAAAACGCTCTTCATGTACAGTCTGCAGTATAAAGATAGACCAAAAATTGCACTACTGTTTCCACAATAAAACTTTACATCATTAAAATACCTCTCTCTCTCATGTCTCCACTCTTTCGATCGATGGAGATAATTAAAATTTTTTTTCTAGTTTCAAAGTTATCCGATTAATTTAACAATTAATTCGATAATCTCATTAGAAAGTTAGAGATAAATTAATTTTTTTGTTTAGTATGTTGTGAGGTTATGTTTCAACCTTTTTACGTGCCTGGGTCAGGAAATATGGGTCGACCGACCGACATTTCTCTCTCATTGATGCTGTGATTAGCCGGCGACATCTGTGTAGCGGCGGTTTAAAGACTTTAAAATGATTTATTCCGTTTGATTGGATTTAAAAAAAAATATTTATAGCGATGGAGTGGATTTTATCATGGTACCTATTTATGGTACCTGATTTTTGGAGGTTCTCTCGGGTATGTTGAAAGTTAGTCATTGCAAATGTAGCGTGTTAGCTTTTGGAGACTTTTTAGAGACGGTCGTTACCACTTCATTGTTCTGTTTTGAGCTTATCCTATTCCCTGCCTTTCTCAGTTTTGGTATTTACTTCCGGTTTGAGTTTTTCCTGTTTTCTTTTATCCTGCTGTTGCCTGTTTTTTAAGATTTTGTTTACTTTAGCCACTTTGTTTGTTCTGACTCCCAGACTAAACTACTCCTTTAAACTTAAAATTGTGATTGTAAAAGGCCAAGAAGAAGAAACATCACCGTTCAGTCCTACAATTTTTAAAGTATATCACAAACCGCGTAAAAAGACCGACTGCGGAAAATCGTGAAATATACCAAAACCTTTGATCAACAGTCCACAGCTGTCGGAATTCGTCAAGAACTGACTGATACTGAAGCTGTAGGTCTGATTCAGAGTCTTTTACAAGAGTTCCCGAATTGTTTTTCCCAATAGTTGGCAACTCTGTGTTTTTATTTTTGACTATTCCTTATACAGTTATTGGGCGAAGTGTTAAGTATCGAAGCAGAAGGAGAGTACTTTGAAAAGTTCCTTAGTTAATGATTTAAAAGGAAAGTCATTTCGGGGACTTTTGGGACAAACCCCAGTTCCAATATCCTTATAGTATAAAATGGATGGCGGCCGCTAAAATATTGTTGGTGTTATTAGGGACTCGACTTCGATCACGAAAACCTGAAACAATATCTGAGAGGGAGAGACCCGTTTTGGAAGATTTGATGAGTATAACAAAACAGATTGGATGATCTGTGATGAGTATAACAAAATTTATAATTCAGCGACAGCTTTTTGGTAAATTTTTGAAGCAGAGTTACAGCAACAATATTGTGGAGTGATGAGCATGATGATGGTGATCACGTCAAAGTGGAATCTTGTGATTTTTCTTGTTTTATTTATTTATTTTTTTATAATCGCGCCTAAGTGTTGACAGAATCATCAAGAGTAGTGTTAACGGTCGAGAAGTAGTGTCCCGAACCTGAGACTGAGTGCAGCACTGGGCGTCGAATCAGGTTCGACTGTTTTATCCGTTTTAATTCGGCTTGTCGCCGATAGAGGTTGAACAAGTTTTTAAAATGTTTAAATGAGCGGTTTTTGGCGGGTTTTCTTAGATGATGCTGTTCCGGTTCTGTTTTGTCTGTGGGGTTTAGAATCTTTTGCCGGAGAATTTGCCGAAACCCGTATTTGGAGCTTATATTCAAATCATAGCCGTTTATTATAGTTTTTCAGTTTTTCTGCTTAGTATCGTTTGTTTTGGTTTTTTTTCTAGCAGAATACGTTGATCTGATTCTTAATTTTTGATTTTTGCTGTTGGATGTCTTAATACAAAACAGTTTAAAAATTTTTGGGGTTAAATATGGCGGACATAGTTTCATAGGTTAGACACAAACACAAATCTGTAACTGTTAGTGTTTGAAACTTAAACAGTTGAACTTGTAGTCGAGATGTCTACAGCGGTTTATGTTAGTGTTGATGCGAAGTTATACAGTATAACCTGCCTCTTGTTCGCAACGATCGTGTTGCCGTTGCTGAACAGTAAACGATACGTGAACACCAGAGGACAGATAAGCAGCTGTCACGACGATGGGACTTTCCGTAATCCTCATCCCACCTATATTTATATGTAAATAACGGAAATGTGAGTGTTGGCGGGTTTTCGAAACCCAAACAACACCAACTCCGGGTGAGGATTTACTTTTCTGCTGCCACGGTCGTGTCGTTGTTGATTTAAAAATTATTATTTTATTTAAAACGTTATCTAATCTTTGGTTAGTCTTACGGCGATGGTTCGAGTCGAAAAATTTCCCAGGTTTCATATCAGTCTGTTTACACATGAACTTTTTGGGTAAGCTATTTTAATTATGAAATAACGAGATTAGATAATAATCCCGCCTTCGCAATTATTTTTAATGTGGGGGCTGTTCGAGTGCGTGGTTTCCAAAACTCGTAGAATGTTTTGTCGTTCCTTTTCCCTCTCTCTCTCTCTCTCTTTTGATTATGACTGCGAAAGCAAAGTAGAAGGACGAGGAAAAGAATCCGTAATGAGGTCACCAGTAATTAATTATAGCGGTTTTTACTTTTATTTTTAATTAAATTTCTTTTTTTGTAGTTGTTTCGTTGTAGACGATGATGAATATTTAAAATTTTTGAAGATTTTCCGGGTATGGAATTTTGGGGACGGAGTGTCATCTTGTCAGTTTTGTGTTAGTATGTAGTCTTATTGTATAATGGATTTGCTTATTGATTTTGGTCGTCTTTCTGTCGTGTTGTTATACTAAGTGATCGCCTTTTTGTATTTGAGCTCTCATGTTGTAAAACTGTTTTACAGGGACACGAGAGACACATTATAATAATCGCGATGTTGACAGGATTGCTTACCTAAGAACATAATTTTAGATGTACAGTTTGAAGGTATGGTCGTGAGTTCAACTAATGAGCGGAAGGTCTTTGATGTAGTGGTTAAAGATCCTGACTACAGTTCGAATTATCTCCCGTATTCTGTTAAACCCAAGCATGAAAAAAGGGATTAAACTAAACTGAACTAATTTGTTAATGTTGCGAACTATAATTTATAATTATATAAATAAGCAGAATCAAATATAAGACTACTGCTTATTCTTTTATTTATAATTTAAGCGCTGTAGTTTATTTGACTTTTTTCTAAACGGTTTGGCTGTCGCTTCAGAGCTTTTGGTCATTGAATTTTTTTAAGCTCTTCCTCGTCTCATCTGTTGAAGTATGTTGGGTAGGATCATGGGACAGTGCATATATAGAGGATGAAAAGGAAGAAAGCTCAACTGACTGAGTGATGAGTCAACTAAGTTAGTAAAGACCTCAAAGAAAACGATAGGAAATTGAAGGAAATCCAAGGGAAGAAGGTTAACAGTACCCGGATAAGAAGGATGGATTGGTATAATAACCAACACCCGAGAAATTGGTACAAAATGAAGATCATCACCATCATTATTTATATTATCTCTCATTCTTCCTTATATTATCAATTAATAATATACTTCATTTGGTGTAAAACCAGATTTAGTCGAGTTTCAATCCCGTTTTTCAGGCTTAGATACAACATAATATTAAGAGACTGAGGAATTGAAACTTCCAGTTATGCGCTTTGGGCCCTCAGCCATAGGCAGAAAAAATTTATAAAAAAGCCAGAAATCTAGTTCTATATATAAATAGTATAAAAACACTTAGTAATGAATGTAAATATTAATTAGTGTACTTAAAATTAAGCTTGTTTGGTAGTAGAAACAGGGAAACGATTTTTATCTATACATTACTCACTTCCGGTTTGTCTGACATAACATTTCTTCTCGAAGATAAATGTTTCTACTACGATGGGGAAAGAGAAAATTATTTATTAGTAGCTTGTCGAAGTATACTATCTTCTGCTTGAGTATACTAGTTGCGGAGGAGCTATAAAAACTAACTTCGGGTAGAAATTAAATTTGGTTTCGCAGTACCTATTTCCGGTTCGTTTATAGTATTTCCGTGTGTTCACACTTGGGTATAACAGAATTTGGAAGAGGATTCGACTTTAACTTTTATAGTTAGACACTTTGACCACTTCTGGTTGGAAATAAAGTTAAAAAACTAAAAAAATTTATATTTGTACTAAAATATTAATTTATATTTTAAAAAATATTTATACATTATGATTATTTACATTAATTTAAAATAGTGAAAATTTAAATTTATTTATTTATTTACTTTTTCAATTTGAAGTTTTAAAGAACTCTAAAGTTATCAGTTGTCGCTGAGATGTTGAGATAAAGCTTTTGATTTTGATTTGACCGCACAACTCTTTGGTCTGTGGTCTTTTGTTTTTATAAACTACTTTATTTATTTATTTAAAATGGCGAAAAGACAATTTTATAAATACTCACTCAGACTGTAAGGGGGAGTTTGTGAATAAACCTTCGGTGGTGTGATCGTTTAATTTGTTGAAGGAGGTTAGGGTTTGATTTTGTTAATAATTTGTCGTCGAACTTTATTATTATTATTATTATTTAAATTTTATCTTTGTGAAAGTAAACAAAGACTCTTATCGCTGGTACGCTTTGGTGTCGGGTAACAATTTGATGGTAGAATGGGATGGTTGTTGGCGTTGGAGTGAGCTGAAAGTTTTGATTGAGTCTCTGAGTATGTCTGTTAATGTTTAAAAATTTCTGAAGATTCTGAATTTAGGGTGGTTGATTTTGCTGAGTGTAGGATATCTGGAAGATGAACTGTTGTATCACTTGAGCCACTGGGGATCGTGAAGCTAAATCGCGGTGCCATTATTTGGAACCAGACCAAGGTAAATTAACTTCTTTTCTTGGTGGAGGCGTTTCCGGAATGATTTCGCACTAATCGGGCTTCCTTTAGAACACCGTTGGTGCTTTCCTCATTTCGGTTCCTGCACATAGGCATCAAAACCGTTTAGTGCGGATGGCTTCAACTGGGTGGATCCAGAAGACAGGTCATCCGCGTAAGACACTGACACACATCTGAGGTGTTAGTGTCTTCTAACTTCTCCTTTCCTGGTGAAAAGTAAAAGTTCTTTTCTTTGACATCTTAACCTCTGAAAGAGAGAATGGGTTTTGTTGAGTCATCGATTCTTTGCTGCTGGGTGGAGGGGAGGTGTTATATAACAACTTACACTTTGTGGTGAACACGCAAAAGAGTATTTGTAGCCAATGCCTGAATTGACTTGGAAGGCTTGTCTCTTGATTAGGTACGCGACGGAACCTCGAGGACAGTGACAGTGTACAATTTGTTCGGTGATGTTGTCAGCGTTGCTGATGAGAGACCAAGTCATATCTCTGAAAAATCTACACTTTGGTAGTTTTTTTGACTGGTTCACAAAGCTGGAAGAGAAGATGAGAGCAGGATTAAATCATTGTGAGTGGAGATCGTCCAAAAAAGCTCTCTGGAGAGACGGGATGAGATTGTTTTGGTCCGCAAGGACTACCACCTGTGTAGTCAATCATGACCTTAATTCGTGATTACTTCAAATAAATAAAAAAAAATTGTTGACAGTGAACCCATTATCTTGTTATCTTTGATTGAATGACCTTGAAATGGGTTACGCTTTCCGAGAATCATCGAATTCAGCACGTTTCTTGGAGGCTGACATCTCTCATCCATCTCCATTTTGGACCAAAGATGACTCCCACTATCGTTCTAGGAAATGATATAAACTCACCTTGAATTGCCTTGTTTTGTCGGTAAGTGTGTGACCATCGTGAGGACCTAATCCCGATGGACAGGAATGCACTCCCGGACATCTGCATTGTCTTTCTATCCATGGTTGCTGGTAGAGATCTACTTTGCTACAAACTGCCCACGGGCTGCAGATTGGGAGATCTTCTTCAGAATTCTGTAACAAGAATAATGTTTGTTCGATTAAGAACTTGATTGAGTCTTCGACCTGGTAACTGTTAGAAAGTTGTATGTGTTCGTGGAAAATACATTTTAACACCGTTCGGGTTGCATAAATCTTGTCAAAATGGCGACGGTTGTAACATTTGGAATTGCATTGAGAATAATTAACCGAGCAGTTAACACTATACCTGAGATTTTCCAGGAAGGATACTTTATAAACCACCTCTGGATCGTTCTAGATGACTATATAGCAAGGACACTCACTCAAGGACTATAATTTTGCGTTCGAGGAGGAAATAACACGCGAAAGAGTCCCAGTCAAGAATGATTTGTTGTCGATGTCACACGTGACACTTGAGGGAATCACTCCATCGAATGGCTGTCATTTCTCCGGGTCTCTGTCAAAATATTTCATTAGTCATCGAAATTCTTTCTTGTCTTTCACCAGAGTCGTTTCAAAAATTTTCACGAGAGCACATTCATACACGGGGAAAGGGGGGGGTGGCACATGGCTCAGTTTTGATATTACATATTACCGACGGTTCACACTTTAGAAAGGTTTCGGGGAGAGGACCACAGGGTAGGGGGGGTTACGACATTCGAAGTCGTGAGGTAACATGTGGGTAAGACGCGAGTGTGGGACAGTTGTGGGATTGCGTAGACCTTGGAAACCCAATTTTCCACGTAATGAATAATTTTTCGACGGTTGTAGGTTTTCTCTTTTCGTTTGTGGACTCCATTTTGGATTTTTGGTTTTAATTTGAATTTTGTTTTGATATCCTCATTAGCGCGCCATCGCCATCACTAACCAATCAATCCATTTTCTTTGAATATTCTATTTTACGAGACTGGTAATCAGCTGGAGTTTTTTGATTTAAGCTAACTTGAATAGGTGTTGAATTTAGTTTGTATTGGTCAGTTGGTTCTTTTTATGTCCGAACAATAGGAGGATCTGTTTTCTAAGGTATGACTCAGTCCTTTGAAGGTAGTTTCGTTGTAAATAATATAGTAGGCAGTGCCAGATTGTAATTTTTGTTTTTTTAGTCTTCTCGGAACACTTACTAATATTTTGCGTAATATACGAAAAACGAAACTGACAGTTTCTTGAAACAAGAAAATCGTTTCCTGGAAGAAACTCGAGGTTACAAGAAAACAAAACAAAACCTGAGCTCACAAATTAAAAAAAAATTTTTGTTTTATTGCGCACCATAAAAAACGAATCGTAAAATAAAAGTGGACGAAGAAAGCGTTTTGTAAGGGGCGTTCGTGGGGCCCCGTGAGAATGCTTTTTTGGGGAGGGGGCTTCTTCCCGTTGGACCGTGTTTCAGGAACGTTAAGTCAGTAAGGACAATTACTTTTCGAAGCACCTTCGTCATAAGTCTTAAAGCCTGTTTTTCATTTATAAAAATATAATGGCCCCGAGGGCCTTCCTTCCTCGGTTCATTCCAATTTAGCGTGACTCGTTAAAAGACTCCGAGGTGAGGCCTTCATCTTGGCCTCCTTCCTCCCAATTTAATTTTTAACGGGAGATGATGTCCAGTTTCTGTTTTATGTAATCGTAAGATGATTCGTTAATTGCATTGTTTATTGTTGTGTTTATTATTTTTTTACGATAACTGTTATGGTAATCCTTACGTTCATTCATTGAAAATTTGCCCCGGGGGCCGTGTTGCGATATCTTCGCTTCACATTGAACACTACTTGTTTATTTTGTTATATATTAGTCAGGAATGAGTTCGTTGTTTTGAGTTTTATTTATTTATTTATTTTTTCGGGAGGGTCACTTGAATCAGGAGCCTTTTCGGGGAGGTTTTGGGTCGGTTTTGACCGCTTTGGCCTTTATTTACCGGCTATCTCTGTTGTTTTCTGGTTTTGTTTTAAATTTTAGTATTACGAGGAATACCTCTATGAATTTTGAGTTTCTTATCTTACTCCATTCTGCTCTTCAGAGATTGACCAAACCCGGCAGCAAGTTAGTGACAACGATCTGTTAGCGATTTTGGAGTAAAAGCTTTTGTAAACTCTTGCCTGTTGATGGGAGGAGTAGTGTAGTGGTTAAAGCTCCTGACTTGGACGCAATGATCTTGAGTTTGAATCCTCCTCCCGCATCCTGTTATACCCAAAAAAGGGTGAAAAACGGGATTAAAACGACCACCACCACTCTTGCCTGTTGTCTGCTGTTTTGGTTTTGTTTCTGTTCTGCCGTTGATATGTCTACAAAGCCAGTTTGGTTTCTTACTTTTCATAAATTTCTGTGTGCGATGGTTGTTTCTTGCTCTTTTGAAGATTTTTTTTGCCTACGCTTAGATTGTCAATCTTGGTCAATTAATTAAGTGTCAGTCGTGAAATTTTCGCAACTGAAAATAATTTGATTACTCCTTTCCCGACCTTTCAGAGGCTAGCGAAATCCTGCGGAAATGTTCACAAGTTAATGAACAACAGTTTTCTAGAGACGAGTACAATTATTTTGCATAGTAAGCTGTTTGCAAAAACTGTTATAAATAACTTTAGATCAAATCCTCGAATCTATCTTAGTAGAGAGGAAAGTGCCTTGCTTTCGATTGATTTGATGTAAGTTTTAAGAAAACAAAATACTGAATATGACAAAACTTTGCAGAAACCACCAGCCCAACAGTCTTCTGCTGACAGGAAACTTTTAGTGAGAGGAAATCTGTATAAAGTTTCGCCAATTCGAGCCAAGAAAAATGAAATTCATTCCCAGAACATTGTCCTTATTATAATTATTTTAAAATTCATCTCAAGTCTAAAAGTACCTGTCTCGTGGATTTGAAAAGCATACGTGGTCCCAGGTATACAGTCTGTTTACAATGTGTGTGCTGTTCGTGTGTGTGCGTAAACAATCTGAAAAGAAGAAATGTGACGGAATAATTATCGATTCCGTTTTCTTAGGGTGCGCAGGACACCTGGGTACTTTTGTTTAGGTAGACAACTACTGAGAATCGGTTGCACCGATTTCTTTTCACAGCACGCTCACGTTGAGATGGCCGTGTGGACCAAATTGCTTCCGTTCGCTTTGTAGAACGAGAGGAATCGAATTTTCGTTCCCAGGATTCTTTTATATTAACTTCCGGTACTGTAAACCTGTTCATCTGTCGTTTTTGACCGGATTTCCCTTTCACGTGGATGTTTTTCACCAACGCGTCGACGGATTTAACGTTCTCGTTGCTTATTGACCCATTTACAGGTTCGGTGAATGTTGTGAAACCTTTTTTTTATCTTCACCGAGACGTACACCCACAGTTGATTGTAGGTCAATGCGTTTCAACTTTGAGAAGGTGCGCCCGCGTACCGTATATGGCCGCGTAGCTTCCCATATTCAATTATAATGTCTAATTTTAATTCTGTCCTTGAGTTCCTGCTTAAAGGGTTGGAACAGACATACGCACACGCGCGCGGGATTTTTGTCTTTGTTGAGCTTATCGATGCATCGGTCGTCGAGGTTATGCGAAGGTGGTTTCCCGAGTTGGAGGATTCGGAAAGATTTGTATTTCTTCTACTCTTCTTCTCGATTTTCTACAGGGCTTTTGGTTAATTATAATATGTTTTAGTTTGAATTGTTAGAAGGCGAAGGAATGATGGGTTTCTGAAGAAATAGGTACGCAACCGGTCCTTATACGACATACAAAGGTCAAACAAAATCAGTTTCTTTCCCTTCCCAAACTTGATGTAACAATTATAAGAAGCAAAGAACCTTTTTTTGTAATATGAATGGTCGTGAGCTACACACGTGAGGTGCAGGTGGCAGAAACGAGATCGATTATGGTTTTGACGGGTCTCGGGGATGCGGGGGGCAGACCCACCTAGACTGGTCAGGTATGTTGCTCTTTTATTGTTTCCATATCAAAACCACGTCAATTTTCTTTCTTTTCCTTTTTTTTCTCTTTTCTTCCTTTCTTTCTTTCAAAACAGCGGTCACAGACTTTTTTATTACGAGAATTTTTTTTATTGGCTTTTATGCAACGACCTTGCAAGTTGACGTATTAAAGCTCTCTGTCTCTCTCGGTTTTTTTGTTCTCCAGAAGTGTTTGTGATGTTGGTTGTTGTGTAATGAATGAAATGGCGAACAGGGGGAAAAGGAGACTGTTTGGGAACTGTAATTTCTTCTTTACTGGGAATGTGATTTTGTTTGTTATTTCTACTTCTTGCTGGAATGAGTTTTCAGAACTTTACGTTGGTTTGGTGCCTTAGAAGTTAGATTGATGGCTTTGGTCTACTAGACAGAGTTCCCAATATAGTTTTCATTTTTCTGGCTTAGGTGTAGCAAGACGTGGGAGGGACTCAAACTCATGATTATAACTTCTCCAGTCAGGTCCTTTGACCGCTGGACACAGGATTGTAATGATATTTCACTTTCGGTTTTGATAGTTATTTTCTCTCCCGTCGGAGCCATTAGATTTTGTTTAGGTACTTGCTAAACTTGGTTTTGGTCGTACTTTGGTTGAAAGCCTCTTTTACAAAGCTCCTTGCACACTCTTCACGTGTTGGTGAGATGCGTGCGGATGTTCAAGGAAGTGATGACGTCGTTGAGGTTTTTAATTCAACTGGAAGTTTTTCCTTGTCGATTATAGTAAAAATAAAAAATTAAAACTGCTTTTAGTGACAGGAAGGAGAACCTGTTCATGAGTTCTCAGGTTTTGAAAGAGTCAGCTGACTTGAAGAATATGCCCGCATAGTGGATTCTCTCGAAGGAGGCGATCTTGATTTAATTTTTTTTTGGAATTTAAGAAACAAAAGAGAGCAAAGATGAGAGGAGACAGGAGTTGGGAGGTGTGAGAGGTCTTTTTCGTTGTTGTTGTTGTGTTGGGTTTTGTTTTTAACATGAAAGGAAGGAGGTGACGGTGCCCCTGGTCACACGCGTTTTGTAAAGTGGTTGCGGATTAGGCGAGGCCCAATGCAGCCCCCGTAACCACTCGAGGGCTGGGTTGCTCCTTACCAAACTTCTCGCAACTCGTTATTAACGAAACACCAGGCGCGATTTCTCAGAAGTCTCAAACCATGTAATTCGGATCCGACGCCTTTTCATATGATTTATAGTCATTCTTCCGTGAAGTCCACTTGGGGAATTTTCTTTATTCACACAAAAATCTGGTTCTGTTCTGTGCGAACGATTCGGAATTTGATATCATCGAAAACCTAATTTTTTTGTTTTTGTTTTTAACCTCTGCCTCTTCCTCCTACCTGTCTTCTTTGTTTCCTTCTTGGACTTCCCTTTTTTTCTCTTTTCTTTTGGCTGACTAGAATCACTTTAGTTTTGCTCACAGTGCTGCCGTAATCCTTCATTCTCCATTAGGCCTTGTGAGATTTGAGTTTTCCTTCCATGGTTTTCCTCTTTCCCTAATCAAAGCCTCTCCATATCTCAAACAAACGTCTTTGATCTTCCTTATGAGCTGGAAGGATTTGGTTAGTAAACCTTCGACTTCCGGTTTCTTTTTAAATTAGTTTTCTTCAACGAGTAGTTCGAACCAATTTAATCTTAAGTAGCCACCAGTTACTGCTTTCTTTTGCTATTCCTCTGTCGCCATTATTCATCCCATCATCCGGTGATGACGACTCGAACGCAGTCCAAATCTTTGGCTTCGATTTTCTCTTCAAGTATCTTTTTTACAAATTTTCGGTTACTTTCTCAGGGATAACAATAAAGTTTTGGAAAGCAATCGAAAATTCTACATTTATGTTCGGATTGTTGTTGTTGTTGAGATTTTTTTTAAAAGAAGTTTTTCAAATTGTTTTGGATGAATAAAATAAAAGATTTTTTTCTTAATAAGTCGCTGCCATTTTGAATTTCTTTCTCCAGATATTTTAATGAATGACAAGCGTTGTAATTAATTGAATTGGTTATTCTTGAGTTTGTTTCTTTTCATTTTCTTTTTTGTTAACAGCTATCAAGCAGTTTTGTAGAAATATTGCGAGAAAATTTTTTTTGTTTTTGTTTTGAAGTGGCTCAGGTTTCTGGACAGAAGCTCGGGTTTGGATTTGGTTAAATGGTTATTGTGTTGTGAAGTAGATGTGTTGTTGTGTCGTCTAAGTCTAGTATCGGTAGGTATGGGTATAGGGGAAGTGCCAAACAGATGGTTCCACATCTTCTTTGTTCCCTTCTTAGTATGCCAGGATATATACCACAATTCACATTGTAGTTGGGTGTTCTAGAAAATGTTGGAGAGGACTTGGTATTCTTGTAGAAATATTTAAACTAGTAGGCGAGACAAACTCAACGTCGACTAGACGAAGACAATTTTAGTAACGTCTAAAAATGAATTATGAAAAGGAATTCGCGGAGACAGGGGCGAAAGTCTAATTTTACACCTGATAAACGGAGAGAGAAAGACGGACCCAAATTGTAAATTTTTTTGTCAAAGTTTTTATCGAAGTCATCGATTGTAAATAATCGAAGAAGTACTCGATCGGAATGAATGGATAATGAGCAATGAATAAATGAAAGACTTTTTTTGCAGATAATAAAGTAAATCTTGTTGTGAAAATGGTTGTCTCGTTGTAAATCGAGACTTGTTTCCTGCTTGTTTTACAAGTCGGACGCCTTGTTTCCTGCGACCAGAGCCTCTTTTATTAAGCCCATTTCCTCAAAATTTTTCTTTCTTCTTCTTCTTTTGACTGAGAATGAATTCAAAAAATCAAAAGAGGAACCGCGTGCACTTAATTCCTGCTGTATTGTGTGTTTAAAGAGCAGGAGACAATGACTCGGTGTAGTGGTTGTTGAAGGTTTGGTGTTTCAAAGATGGCCTGGTGACATTTGTCTTCTTAACTGTTTTTCGAATTGTTGGAAACATTATAAAGGCTCCGATTTTAAGTTTTAAATGCAGGCCTTAAAATCCTCCGCGTCGTAGCCAACGATTCTTGATTTGTCCCTACTCACATCATCTCTGAAGATCTGGCGGTTCCCCACCGTAAAAGAAGAAATCGCAAGATTTTCCCAAAACACTTATTAAGACTGGCGAACCACCCCAATCCTTCAGCCTCATTGTTCTGAACGAACGCTTCGACTATAGACGACCTAAACGTCACTAGCCTCTGTGCTCACTAACACGCTTCTCGTAGTTCTACCTCTACCTCTTTCCTAATTCCTTCCTCATCTACTACCCCTACTCTAATACCTCTCCTTACTTTCCTTCACTTCCCACTTTCTCTACCTCTCCCACTAATAATCAAACCTTACATCACTTCCAGCTTCTGTACCCACTCCTGGGACTAAGACGCTGGTCTGTTCCACAGTCAAAATTCCCCTCACAACCAGACCGACCAACTACGTGGTGTCTCATACTTGGAGAGAGGTGGTAGTTAGCAGGGGTTTAAAAAAAAGTTTTGGGTGAAGATGAGTGTGGATATGAAAATTGAAGATTTAGTCATAATTAGTTGTTGTCATACTATAAAAAGCGCTGGTTTTAGTTAGAAAATTAAGCTATAATATTTTAGTTCTGAAAAAGTTGTTTTTATTGAAGTTAGGATGAAGTCTTTGAATTTGAGTGAAATGTTATACCCATTTTATAATTATGATCGTACATGAAATTTAGTATCCCTCTCTTTGTTCCTCTCTCCCTTGGAAATTGGAAACCAGATCAGGTTTTGGGTTGGAAATGAAACCCTGAGAAAAATCAGTCGAAATCACCCCCCTGACGAAATGAGAAAACCGCAACGAAGAAGACAAAGAAAGAAAGAACAAAAAAAGCTTGACCAGAGACCAAAACAAAAAGGAAATAAAAGAAACCAAAGAAGGAGAACAAAAAGAGAGAGAAACCAAAATGGTTTTGCTCGGGTCGACTCGAATATATTCTTTTGCGGTTATATCAGAAGATAGGTTCTGTTTCAAAACCTGATTTACATACAAGTCAGCTGAGTTTCAGGTCGCGTGGCTATTACCTTAAAGCTAATTTTAATTAATCCAATTAACATTTGATTTAAAACTTCCATTATGACCGAGACCAAAAATAAATAAATAAAAAAAAATAGAGGGAGATGAACGGTCGCCATTTTTAGTTCGGGATGAGAAAAACATGGCGGCGTTCGATTTTTTTTTTGTTTCGCCAAAGTCTATCTTTCCGACTCGACGTTTTCCGGTAAATAAATTCAAGGGAAACGAGAAGTAAATTTTTTTTTTAAGATTCAAGTTTGGAAGTGGTCCACCGAATTCTTCTTTAGGGCCACTCGACCATCGGACGGTGTCAAGAAACTCGATGATTAATTTTTTTTTATTTCATTTCCCCCTGCGAACAAGCCAGGGCCTGACACCGGGACACACGGATACGATAACTCGATTCGAGATGATTCTGGTTTTCGTCTGCGGTTTGGGATTTCGGACTAAGTTGGTTGTATTTCATTTTTCGGGTGTTAGAATGTTCGTATATATGCACATAACATCCTTCGCATTGTTCTGGAAAACAGGTAAATAAACACTCAGATAAGCACACACGCCAGTAAATAAATATCTACACGACTAAATAAACCAATGTATAAATATATACGACGATATCAACAGCGCGATTGGTTGAAACTTAGTAGAGGAATGAATGGATGATGTTTATCGATAGGTGTACTGTGTGTGTCTAATTTATATTTGGCCCTACTAATTTATTTATTAGTTTTAGTATCTTTTCATTTTTTTGTTTATTTATTAATTTATTTGCTTCCTTTTGTATCTATATTTTTCTTGCATTTATGTACACATCTTCTCATTTATGTCCGTATCATATTCGTATATTTATTTATGACAGTGCTCTAAGGGACTATATAATAGGTCCTTTTACGCCTCTGGGGGTGTACTAGAGTTTGCTATCGGACTCGGTTGAGGTATGTTTTCTTTGCTGCAGCCCAAGTTGTTTATGGTACAGCCAGCTCCTTTTCAGTGTACTCCTCCGAGTCTTCCTAGGTCTAGATCTTCTTTGGTTTCGTGGACTAATAAATTCATATTTTTAGGTTAATACTGATATCTATATTCTTCCACAAAAACAAACCAGATTTTCTATACTGTAATTTCTCATTGCTTTTTCCTGTCTTATGCATCACACATCAGACCATTTTATTCTGGCCCTCTTTTTACCCTATGACACATATTCCCATATTTGTTTACTTATTTATTTATTATTTTATCTATATTGTATTTATTATGAAATCTTATTTATCTATTTATTTTATTTTATCTGCTATCAGTTGATTTATTGATTATATTATATATGCTGTGTATTAGATGTGTGAGTGCTTAATGTCTTGTTGACCATTTATGATTAGTGAACTTATTGATTTAAGGTGTTTGAGGGGAAGCCCGGAGAGTATACACAATAAATAAATATTATATTATTGATATATTAGGCGGACCTCAAAATAATGCCGGTTCTCTTCGTTACTCTTAATAGATATGCTACGGTGAAAGTGATAAATGTAACAAATATTTATATATATTCCCGGCGATTATTCTTAATGACCAATGAAGCTACAAATTACTTAATATTTATCACGTTTACCGGCTAGTGTATAAAATACATAACTCCTAAATGACGAATTTTATAAATGACTGTTCAGATGGGTTCTGTCACTTCTTTTGGAATGTTCATTCAATCTTGGTGGCAATCACAGCCGTTTGGATTGGTTGATTTTTGACAAAAAATGACAGAAGCCAATTATCTGATCAAACTTCTATCATATCCCTCATTTCGAGGTGGAGATTTTATAAGCTAGCCGGCGAATGTGATAAACATTTGTTACAAAAAGTAATAAATTTGGCGAATCAAATTATTGAATATTTATCACGTTTACCGGCTAGTTTATAAAATCTGCAACTTGTGATGGGGAATTTAATAAAAGTTTGCTCGTATTACGAGTTGTATATTTTATAAACTAGCCGGTAAATGTGATAAGTACTCAGTAATTGGTCCAATTTATCACTTTTACTGTTATACGTATATACAATATTACTCTGCGGTTCACATAATATACAATGTAGGATACTAAACACACGTAAGCTTGGGGGTATTCAGAGCCTACTTTACAGTTATTGACTGAGTTGTTTATACAGGGTGGTAGCGGTTGTGTACGGAGTAGTATTTTTGAGGAGAAGAGCAAGAGCGTATAAAAACGAGTTGGAAGAAGTGTCTTTTGGGTATCCTGAATAGATTATGGTCATCCATTTCTTTGACGTGTAATCTCAATTTAAGAACCGCAAAATTATACATTCGTGTCATTCCAAAGCAGAATGTTTCGTTTTTTTTTGCATCGGAATTAGGTAATCTTCATTCATTCTTTCAGTGGAAGAAGAAGAGGAAAAATTTTTCTTCCGCACCTTTACTGTTCCGTAATGGTCGGAAATTCGTCATGGAATTTAGACGGTTCCTTACGGATGAGTGCGCGCCTATGCAATTGCAATTTTAGTTCTGAATTTCCATGGCTTTTATGCTTTTTCTACTTCTTCTTCGCCGGGAGGAAGCGTCGATGGCATGTAAAGATTTTCGTGGTTTTCTTCGGAGGAAGAATTTTTGGCATCTCGATTTCTTCCCCGCTCCTCCCCTCTCTTTTGTGTTGAGGAATTTAGAAAGGAATTCGAAACAATCTGTCTGGTTTTTTGGAGAATGTCTGCTTCATGAATGAAACGGTTTTTTGGGTGTATCAGGCTTTTTTCAAAAGCTTTATGCTGGTTTAGTATTTGGAAGTGTTGATGGTTGGATTTTTCTTTTGCCGTTTTCTGGCAAGTCAGGAAGATGGTAGACAAAGATTTTCCAGCACTGTTGTTATGAAGATACATAAATCTGAGTTTTGAAAATGAGTCAGTTTGAAACATATGATATCGTGGTATTGTCAGCAGTCTATGTCGTATCATCTGTATGAATGAAGCTTTATGGCGGTTGGTTTAATATCCGGATGGTTGGTAGTGTCTGTAGTAAAAGAGTTATAACATTCTGGTATCAAATTTTTTTGCTGTTTCTTCAGATAATTTTTTTTTATTTTTTTATCTCTTCTAACTACTACTTAACTACAAGCACGAGACACCATGTTGTTGTTCGGACTAGTTTTGAGGGGTTATGTCTGGAAAGCAGACAAGCGTCTTAACTCCAAGAACAGTTTGGATGAAGCCAAAGAAAGGCTGTAGGTATGTGAGAAGAGGTAGGAAAAGAAAGAAAAGGAAAGCAGGAAAGGAATAAGGAAGAATAAGGTATGTTTAGGAGTCGAGTTGTGAGTTGTATATCATATATTGACAACAGCTGATGTCGTAATTCACATCAAAAAATTCTTACAAATACGCTCTCCTAAGAATGTGACGGTAGTCGGTGGTGCTTCCGCCATCTGAGACAATATCAAGGTTATGTTTCTTCATCGGGAGGAAAGACTATATATATAAAAAAAGGAGAGCATGATACAGAGGATAATAATATACAAAAAAAGCGTTGCCTAAACAAATTTGGGGGTGTTTGCCTGTAAACGAAATGCAAACAAAACTTCGATGAAACCGTCTTCAGATTATAAGATAACATCACACATTGTCACGTTCTTATCTCCTCCAGTTCTGACTTTTCAACTTCATCTCCCCCCGCGTCAGGTTTAAACATTTCACATTTGAGCACGTCCTTCCACACGAATTAAAGTTTTCAGGTAGCGTAAATTGCGGATGGTACCCAGGTCCCGTCGAGGGAGAATGAGAGGCTGAACCTCATATCGTAAGAGGTCGCTGGGAGATGAGAGAGGAGGAGGGGTTGGATCATAGGTGTATTATATTAATAAACTAAAAATATTTACAAGTAATAATTTTACATAAAATACGCAATTTCGTTATTTTTTCTTCTTTCCCTCCTTTTCTCGAAAATGGTAGTAATAAAGGATGCAGGTATTAATTTGGTTGCAGTTTAATGTATTGATTGCATGTGGCAAGAGATGAAAAGGAAATAAATGGCGGTTATAATTATTTTTATTTTTTATTATTTTTCTAAGTATTATAAAAAAAGAAGGAAAAATGTAGTTTGTATTATATTCATTACACGAAGCGAGTTATTCAATTAAAAGGTAAAATCTCTCTCTCTCTCTCCTCCTCCCGTCTCTCTCTTCTTCGTATGTACGTGAATGAAAGATGAACTGAATGAAGTATCCGATTAATTTGATTTTTATGGTTTGCCTGTACACGTCTCTTCTTTGTGTTGTTAGTTTTCTTCGGGGAGGGGGTTGTAATAATAGTCAGGATTGATAAAAATTGTTTTTCTTTTGTAATCTTAAATAACTTCTCGCTGGGATTGTTGGTAGCTCTGGTTTCTGGTTTCTATCAAATTTGAAATTTGATTGTAGTCAAGTGGGTTTTCAGTTTTGAGTTTTTTGCGGTTGTTATCGTTAGTATTACTAACAGCATTCGTTTTGATGATGTAATGGTGTTCAAGTATGATTTTAGGAAGTGAAAGAGAATTTTAGAAGACGTTTGAGAACAGGAGCTCGGCCAACGTTGAAAGTTTGAGGCAGCAGAGTAGAAAGCTGAGCTTGAGGAAGTGTGCAATACTTGTGAAATTAATTCCCAAAGAAAATGTACAGTATTAACAAAATGAAATCTTTCAGTGCAGTGTTAGGAAAAGGAATGTACAAGATGGTGTACAAAATTTATAGTTTGAAACCATAAAGAGAGTGTGCAATACTTATGAAATTAAAACTCCAATATTGTGTGCGATATTTATGAAATAAATTATTTAAGAAAGTTTACAGTATTAATGAAGTGAAATCATTCAAAATATGCAGAATTTATAGAAAGAAATGTACAAGATGGTAGAAACTGGACACCACAAAGGTGTGCAATACTTATGAAATAAACTTTCCAAGATAGTATGGAGTACTAAAATGAGCCCTGAACGAATTAGTAAAATGGTTTTGACTCAAACTCTAGACCTCATTCTGAACCAGTGAGGATACCTTCAGCTTCTAGCGTTGACGGAATATTTGGGGAAGGAAACGTCAGAATTCTCCTCTAAAAATTTGATTTGAGTAACCAAAGAATAACCTAAACAACACCATACAGTATAAAGTATGATTTTCTAGCTAGCTTGGCAGCCACAAACTTTTCAAGAATGTCCAAAACAGGAACATACAACGAAGAGTCTCAATCCTACCTTCAACTAAGAACAAAAATCACGGAAATCAGACACGAGCTTTCTAAGAAACACGAAAACCTTCAAAGTATAAAAGTAACTAAGAACCGCACGAAACCTACAAAAACAAAGCCCTCAACCCCGAACAAAAGACAAAAAACCTGAAAACCAAACAAAAATTTTTTTTTATTTTTCCGTGACGGTCTTATTAGCGAACAGACAAGACGACGCCATCAAGGTTCTTTAATACCTTCGCTGGAAACCTACTTAAATGGTGGAGAAAAAAATTTAAAAGAAACGGCTCAGATTGATTGAATGCAAATTCATAAATCATTTTACAAAAGTCCAAGGACACGGAATATTCATTTGAGTTACAATGAACAAAATTATTTAAATTTAATTGTCAGATTCTTTTTTATTATTATCATCATTCTCCTTCGTCTTTTTTTGTCGTCTGCTTCTCTTAGTCTTCTTCTCCGTCTTCGATAGGAAAATGTTTTAAGAAAAAACCAGAAATGAATGAATGATCGGTGTTAGTTGAACGTTGCGTAACAAAATTTTCGTCTTTATACTTGCGCATGGTAATTGAATGGAAGCCATTGTTGGCCCCGCCTTCATCTTCTGTATTTTGGGAGGAAATTCTTTTTTAAGTAACGTTCTCGAAGATGCGTTTCTTTTTAAAAATAATCCCGTACCTGAAACTTTTACCCACGAGCTAAATTTTCCCTCCAAATGTTAAGCCTGTTCAATACCCGCCCACTCGATACCACAAATGCTAACTTGCAACCTTTTCAGCGTTTATTGCCTTGCGAAAAAGGTTTTTCCGGTTTGAGGGAGCCCTCACCCTCACAACCCTCTTTCGCGAAAAGTCTGAAAGAAGTAAGGATAACCGGGGGTCGTGTCGTAACATTCATCTCCTTTATCGACGTCAGAAGGAAGCGAAAATTTCTTAGCTCGAGTGTAAGATAAATATTATTGGAATGAATGAGCTCGCCCACACTTTGTGCGTAGCCACGCCACTTGTAGCACCTGACCTCTACAAGGAACCTGTGCTTTTCATTCATCCATCCAAGGTCGCAACTGCCAAAAAATCGTAAAGCCGTCCTCGAATGGTTTATTGACTACGTGGTGCGTATGTTTTGTCATCGATCAACCCTTCTTCTCTTCTTTCGGACTTGGCCATTTTCGCCTCGGGTTGTTTTTCGAGTGTTGTTTATGTAACGATACCACGGCTTGGGCCCTTTGATTTCTTTTTTTATTTCTTTCCTTCGACCAGAGTCCGTTTTTTAAATGTTCAGCATGTCTTTTCATTACACTTCATGTTTTATTTCATAAGTGTTTTGCGCTTTCTTGGTTATCTTATTTCATAAATATTGCACACTGTTATGGTGAACTCATTTGATTCATTGGCCAAGTGAATCTAATCCAAACGGCTCAACTAAAATTTTTAGAATGACACCAAATGTCTAACATTGATAACTCCCGCGAAAGTTTCATTCCAGAATACTGTTGACTTGTCTGGAATAAGTAGATTTGAACCTAACAGTATGCTTTAACCAGAAAGGTAGATAGAAGCATACGTGGAAGGACCATCAAAGGTGATTTCGAGGATTTTGAAATGACGCATGACAGAGAACAGAGAGCTAAAGAATTCAGAACTGGGAAGATGATAGAGTGACAACTGATTATTACTCCTCTGGAGAGTCTTCTGATCTCTTAAAGAGTTGGGGGTCACACTTCCTGGTGAAGTAAAATGACCAGAAATAATTTTAAAGCTTGGGAGGCAACCACACAAGACACGGGAAACCTATCAATCTCACTATGAATCTGTTATCAGCTGCCTTTTACCGGAAGAATGCTTAAAATTGTGCGAATCCTTTTTCTTTTTTTCCGGTTTATTCTTACCGCCAAAATCTACCATAATGAAACCGGTGTCGGTCAAGTTTGCGTGAATAACTTACATTGGCATGTTTTTCGATTTTTGAATGAAAATCGAGACGCCATTGAATGAATGTCTCGCGCGCATAATTTACCCTCAAAGTAGTCGCCCTTTGGTTTTGAACGAAGGAGAAGAAAGAAAGAAAGAAAAAAAGAAAGAAAAAGAGAAAAAAACGCGCGGCGGCGTCACGACGACGCGACTAGGTAAAACCGAATCCATTACCTCCTCAGCCCGTACGCGTTTTTCCTTTTTATTTTTTTTTTTTTTTTCTTCTTTTTCGACGAAAAAGTTTTTATTATAATTATTTCATAGTTTTAGATAGGAGAAGAAGAAGAAGAAAAAGTCGTCGTGACAATACGTCGAAAGAGAAAAAAAATCTCGTAGCTCAAAAAAGCAAAACGAATTGTCGAAAAAGAAAATCTTGAACTTTGACCTCGACTTCCATAGAAACACCTCTAATCAGAATAAATCAAAATGCAAAATCCTCGATGAGCTACCGAGTTACCTGAGCTCGATTTCTTTTCTTCTCTGAACGCTTGCTGAGGATGGTGTCTCCCAGGTACCTGGGACCGTTTGAAAGATTTATGGCTCGACTGAAGGCTTTAAAAGAAAAGAGAGAGAGTAATGCAACGCTTTTCGTGGTCAGTCATAATGAAGTCAAAGAAAGGAGATGGAAGAGGTGGTAGAAGAGAAGAGAGAGACTTGCAGCTTTTGTATACAGAAATTCGTATAGACTTTGAGAGAGAGAGAAAAGCAAAAAGTCGACGTTTTTTTTTATTGAGTTTTCATCAACAAAGGAAGCACAGGGATATTGTAATAATGGTTATGGCAGTGATGATGATGATAAAAGTGGTAGCAGAAAGAGTTTAAAATAAAAATTATGGCCGCGACCGTAAATAGGTCGAGAACTGTCGGAATCAACGATAAATGTCTCGGCTCCTAAGTTACGTTGGAAACGTTTAATTTATTTAATGCGTTATGCTCGATAATTCTTATTGGTTCCGCAGTCACATAATTTTTTTCTTCTTTTTCTTCTCCTCCTGTGCGCAGGTTTGTTTTATAAATAACTATAGAGAGAGAAATGTGTTTTTGAAAAAATGTTTTGGTGGGAAGAAAAGCCCTAAACTAGAAGAATTCTGGGTCGGTAGTCTGGGAATTAATGCGTCTAAGGAATAGTATAACTACCGTGTATGAAACTATGAGTTATTAATAATTAGAATCTCTAGCCAAGCAAATTATTTGAATGTTTTTGATGAATGTGTAATCGGTTTTTCAAATTTGACAGCCTGCTGTCGTCTTTAGTCTCAAACAAAACTCTCCTAAAAATTTTTAAAGCTGTCGAAAAGTTCTTAACCTGTTATCGGCGTTTTTATATACATTCAGAGATTCCTAAAAGCTCCTACTACTGCCTAACCGCTAATTCAAAGTACTTAACCTCTACACCTTGATCACAGGATAGTCTCAACAACCAGAATTTAAATATCTGTCTGGCTGTTGGTGCTCCAATAATGGAACAATGGACCGCATAACCCAACAGGCGAGACGTTTCTAAGAAAAAATGAAGTTTCCGACTGTTAGATAATTGGTAGGAAGGTATCTTTCTTCCTACAGTCGAAGAGGAGCTGTCTGCAGCAGGAACAACTAGGGCTGCAGCAAAGAAAACAACCCTCAAGCACGGATCCTTCTAGACGCCCTATGCGCCTCATTAGTGTAAAAGGAACATACATTTTCCATTCAAGATTTGGTTTTTTCAGGCAACAGCAAATGTACGGTGTGAAAGCTTAAATCGTGTACTATATTTCTAAAACCTTACAAAAGCTCTAGTTTTTGATTCCGAGTTTTGAGCCTTGAGTATAGTGTGTTGGAGGGGGCACAAACTCTCGTGCTAGCCAGGCGATTTGGCCATTCAACCACAGGTCTCCCTTATAATTTTGGGATCCAACAGAAGAATGTGAAATACAAGATCGTCACTCTGTTAGATGACTAACACGTCATGTTTTAGTTTCTTGTAATTTTTTTCTTCGTGTCTAGGTACAAACCGTAGGAGAAGATTCGAATTGTGATGAAGAAACTCAAACGAGAGAAAGTAAATTCGATGACGAAAGTTGTAGCTTTCCTAAAAAGTCAAAAAACGTCTCTGCGTCTGTGTTTGATGTTGGTAATGGACCGTAAACAATAACCACTTCCTGTTTCCTTTTGAAAAATTGTGATTTGGCGGGTTATTTAACTCGGAAACAGGTCTTTACATATAAAACACTTTTCCGGAAGGACATGATGACACAAAAGGAATTGTGGGGAGACGGTGGGATGAGCTTTGCGCACACAGAGACACATTCTCGATTGTCTTTCTTCTCTAAAGTAGAGAATATTCGAGACGAATGGAAAGACACATTCTTTGATCGTGTTCAATCGGAGATATGTAAATTTATCGAAGTTTAATTGGAACCGTATCTGGTTTGAAGGCAATTAAAAACTAATCTGCACGAGTACAAGTTCATTCGTGTAATTTCCCGTCCCGAATGCCAAATAAATTTCACGGGCCAAACATGTGGGCCGTTGCCGTCGCGTCGTTTCTCGACCGTTTCTTCATTTCGTTTTACCTTCTTCATCGTTGGCGCGAAATTTCGTCTTGTAAAGCCTGTGACCCGGAGTTTCCAGCTGTACGTTTATGCGTTATGGACAGTCTGATACCCTGATCGATACCTGTTTTCTCATTTCGATGTGATAAATTTTTTTTATGTTTGTTTCCAACCATCATCCTGAGCTTTTTGGCTTTTGGGAGACTTTTGGAAGGATTGGTTGGTTGATTGGGTTGTTTAGTCCTCTTGATATTGTGATTAGTTCTTTTTGGTTTTGTGTCTCACGTTTGTCGTTTTCTTTCTGTCTCATTAGTTTAATTTAGAACTTGTCACACGTTTGAAAATTGTAGGGTGTCTTCTGTAACAGTTTCGGGGGTTGAAAGCGCTCCTCGTTCCATACCAACTCGGTGGTTAAGACCTAATTGGTATGTCAGCATAAATTTGTGTCCGGTTTTGAATGCTTATACTTTTTGGTGTCAGTTTACTGATAATGTCGCTAGCAATTTAGTGACCGAAACGTTCAGCTAGTGTGGTTTTAATCGCTGACGGTGTTTGTCTTGGACTTTAATGCTTCCGGAGAAACTTGGTATCATCTTGAACTTAAGTTTCCGCGGTAGTCAAACTTGAAACTAAAGACATTATATCCTGGGTTTTGACACCGCGTCATGTTTAATGAACTAACCAACGTTTCGTCGACTTCGATAGCTGTGACAACGTCAGGGTTGCCACCCTGACGTTGTCACAGCTATCGAAGTCGACGAAACGTTGGTTAGTTCATTAAACATGACGCGGTGTCAAAACCCAGGATATAATGTCTTTAGTTTGTATTATTCCAACGTTCGCATCCGTTCGCTCATAATTTTTCCGATTCCCGTTCATCGTATCATAGTTTTGGGTGAATGAATCAAATCACTTACGACGAACCGTTGGTTTAGGTTAACTTTTCGAGAAAATCCGGTTCCTTCCGAACCGTCGGAACAAATTAATTCCATTTTGAATTTGAATGAACAAAAATCGCTAACGTCTGAGTCATAGAAATTTTTTAATCAAAGTGTGTGCAGTGTAGCTTGAAATTATTATTATTATTATTATTTGGCTCTCTTCTGTCAAACATTCCAAAAAAGGAAAAACAACGAAGAGGCAGCCGGTATTGGAAAGCTTGGAGTTTCGTCTTTGAAAAGAACAATCTCAACATGGAAAAAGAGAGCGAGAGAAGGAGTAGAAGAAGAAGAAGAAGAAAAAATAATTATAACAAAATTGGATAAAGCTTATAATGAGTTTTTAGATACTTGTACTCGTTTTAGGCGCACACAACAAAAACTTGGTTTTATAAATCACTCGAGATTAAGGCGCCACAGGTTTGAATAATTAGCTCGAACCCAAATGTGCGGTTACCACTGAATGGCAGAGCCCAATGCATAATCTTGTTTCACTCCGGATTCCAAAATCTGGACGGGAGTTTTGGGTTAATCGGTTGTCCGAAGAACAGTTTTTCGTCTTGTGCCTTCCATCCCCCGAAGGTGGTGAGAAGAAAGCGGCTGTTTTTTTAACCCCGCTTGGAAACGAGAATGAATCACCCGACTGACATTCCATCGACACTGAATTCCTCGATGGATTAATGAATTAACGAATTAATCACATATTTACGGAAATATGAATCCGGTGTTCGGAAATGGAATTCATCGGATGCCATTCTTGCGTTTGTTATTATTTTATTAAATGGGTTCATCATTAATTAGCGCCAAACGGAGTCGGAGTCACCTTACCATGGGTGGCAGTGGTGGTGGTGGCTGGGGAGGGAGAAGGAGTGTAAAGAGAAACTTGAAAAATTCTTTTAGCTCGTTCATAGGTATAAAGAGTAAGTTAACATAGTAAGACATTGGTAATCGCATAATAAACAAAAGCAGGAAAGGGGTAAGGATATGATGGGTGATAGCGCCCAACAGCAATAATTTGTCACACGATATTGGAGGTTTGGTTTCATAAGTATTGCACACCATCTTGTACATTTTCATTTTTAAGTACTGCACTCTCTGAAAGGTTTCATTTCATAAATATTGCACACTTTTTGTGAGGAGTCGTTTCATAAATATTGCACACTTTTTGTCATGGTTTTGCGAGACAGTTTTATTTACTCCTCTCTATTTAAATTCTGTTTTGTGAGGTTGCAGAGTTATGTCTTCCTCACCATCAGCTGTTGTTTGAATTTCCGACAACCTGTTTCAGAGCTTCCAAAAACGACAGAATTTTGTGCTTTTACGATTGATCTGGTAGAGTCAGTGAAACCTGATAGAATCACTAGGTATAGGTTTTGCCAATTTTTGGTCCTATTTTCATCCCAAATTTTCTCCTAAATCCCTTCAAATACCCCAAAATTTAAATTTCAAGCGTCGTAAATCACAAGAGGAGGAGGGAGATCCAGTAACTCAACTTAAATACTTGAGGAAGTGATCTGATCAACCTGCTTCCACCCCGTCTTTCTTACCCTCACCGATTTTTTCAGAGGCTGTTTGACTATTGTTTGAGTTTGCATCGACCTTGAAAGCTTGTTAAATCTTCCAAGGATGCCGGGTTTGAATGCTATTGCTGTGGCCACTTTGTAGTTATGCGAGGTGGGTTATATTCCACCTGTTGGTATCTTCGGTGGAAGTCCAAATTCTGTTTCAGTTAAAATATTCGCGGTATTTTATCACGGCTGACAAGGTCAAAGATTTTGGAAGTTGTCTTGAAGACTTCACGCGATTAGAAGTATTCAAAATGTCGTTCGGTTTTGTTTCTCTTTCTGTCTCTTCTTGAGTTTGTAACAGTGTGTTGAATGCGTGACACCAAAGGTTAAAGATTAAAAATCTGAATCAGAAACGAAGAGGAAAGAAGGAAACAGAAAAAAAAATTTTTTTTCGGTGATGTAATTAAGTTGATTATTATAGTTTAGGTCGAAAGGAAACAGATCAAAGTAAATTAGGTCATGTATACAAATCTGAGTGTGTTTGTCATGTTCACAAGACGACGTTCGGAGTTTGTACGGAAACGTCCTCGTCCTAGGAGATGGGAGGTATGGATGTGGGGGTAAAGGGGGAGGACAAATGATTCGTAATTACGAGTTGAAAACGATTAAAAGGAATGGTCAGTCCTCCTGAGGTCGTCTCCGCGTAATAGAAGAAGAAGAAAATGGAGAAATAATAATGATAATAAAAAAACGATGGCCAATTTGGGAGTTCCTCTCAGGTTCTCCCTCTCTCCTCTCCGTCCACTCTCTGGAAACCTTCTTTGGCCGAATTATGGACACTGTAATTTACCAACCCACTGCTGCTACTTCCAGTGGTCAAGTACTTCATTAAAAATCTTGACTGAGATGATAATCAGTTCGAAGCCGTAAGACTTGGCTGGAAGTATCTGTCGTTAATTTTCACAATAGACACTTGGAGAGCGGTGAAGTGTTTAGAAGTCGAATACACTTCACAATTCACATTCCAGAGGAGAGGAAGAAGACTTAAAGCAAATACATTTTTTAAGACGTGGAATTCGATTCAGTTTGTTGTCATGACGAGGACGAAAAGAAAAAAAGGAAAAAGAAATTTTTATTTTGGTTTGTTTGAACAAAATTCTCACTCACCCCTATTTGGTATAAGATTCTCGGCTCGGCGTTTGAATACTGCCTCGTGTCCGGAGCTATCTCCTCAAGTGGCCAAATGGTCGCGTCCTCGAAATCCGCGACCCTGTGAATGTCGAATCTCTGAAAAACTACGAGCGGAATCCTCGACGGTGTGGTTAACGTGAGGAACCCCGCGAAAATGGCGAGGCTCGTCAGCACAGCAGACATGACTCCGAAAACCAGTTTTTTGTGTGTGTTTCTTTCGTCACTCAGAAATCAACAATTTATTGTCCATGGGTACTTAATTATGCGATTTCGCTTAGTCATTGTTTAAATTCATAAAAACGGCGATTATAAGGAAAAAAATTTCACTCAAAAAAAAATTAAGCACACTCTTCACTAAACACACTATATCACAGAGTCCGCGTGCGTTCTTGCGTTTATTTTTGTCGCCACTTTTGTGTACAAATTTTTGAATGGTACTCGTTTCACACTCCTTTTCGAAAATAAAAACAAACTGCAAACAATTAAGATTGCGATTATTAACTGACGGATAATTGGCTTAAGGCGAATTGGTTAATTAGAATTTTTTTTTGTGACGGTTGGTACCCGTGCCAAACGATAAATACGAAACTTAAAACAATTTGTTAATGCAAGCAAAATAAACTAAAAGATTTTGCAGTTCTGAACAATCTTCGGAGAGTTTTTTTTGTGGATAATTAGGAAACGAAGATTTCGAAGGAATGTTGAAGGAAGGCGAACGTGCGCGAAAAATTTGACTTGGTCAGGTTATGTAATTTATTTGACCGGCCTTAGAAATCGACTTTGAATCAGGTTTTCGTTTTTTTTTTTGATTTTTCTTAAGTGATGACGGCGCTTAGAATTTTTTTTGGGTTATGTTTCGGTTTGAATAGAATCTATGACTTCGTGGTTTAGTTTTTGGTTTATAGCCTTCATTTTGGAGGGAAATCGGAAGTTTTTTGGAACATTTGGAAAATTCGTTGGTTTGATTACTTTGCTGTTAGTTTGGGTTGATATGGTGACTTAAATCTTGTCTTAAAGGCATGAAATTCGAGTAAAAATCAAAACTGGAAATCGGGAAATCCATACGTCTCAACGTCAGGAAAAGCTTTTTATCTGAAGCTTTTGACTGTCAGTTAGATAAAAAAAATCAGGTTTCATAAATAATTTGTTTTAAATATATTAAAATTATATTAATATTTGTTTGAAATTTTCTGAGTTCTTAGAGCTTTCTCTTTGAGCTTTTCATAAGATTGTCTTTCGATACAGTCTACCTTTGGTCTCACTTGCATACATTTTGTCAAATTTAGAAAACTCAAATTTAAAATTTTCTCAACCGGAAATTAGTTTATCTGCCCAAGTTGTCGTGAATGAGACTGAGTTTGTTGGTGTTTCCACCCTTAGAGCTTTACAAAGCTAGAATTTTCCTTCCCGAAAGTTTAAAAATAAATATCAAAGCTTGAAAAATAATTTGAAGTCTTTTTTTTTATGAAATAAGTATAATTTTAGCTCTAAAAATTGTGCGCCCCAAGAGAAGCTTTTTCCTGTTGTTTTCGAGTCTCAGTTAGCCAATCAGTTCCTATTTAATTTTTCTTTAGAAAATATTTTGTTACCAACTTTTAAAAGTTTATAGAGTTTTCGAATGATTATCTGAGCTTTCCAGAAATTTGCCTGGTGTGTTCCTGTCTTCCGGTTTATCGTTATAATCGAGCTTTCGGGTTAGTCATTTATATTTCGACAAACTTACGAGAGGTCTGTGGTGTAGTGGTTAACTGCCAGACTAAGAAGTTATAGTCGCGAGTTCGAATCCTCCTCCCGTATACTGTTATACCCAAAAAGGGTGGAAAACGGGATGAAAACTCAACTTCAAGTATATTTCGATAAAAATTTTATTTGTCACTTAGTTTGATGATTTTAAGACAAAAGTGGGCAGCTGTAAAGGATCAGACCTCCAGAAGGTTGCACATAGGACTAAGAACCTTTCCACGGAAAACAAAAATGCTCCGAATGGCCTGTAGTGCCAAATATTAATTCGTTTTTAAACTTTTGAGCGCCAAAGTTTAGTTTTTCGGTAATTATAACCCACAAAGCTATTTTCCTAATTTATTTTGGATTATCCTCTTCCTGTTGTATTGTACGGTAGTCCTGCGTTTTTGAAAAAATAATTGTCTCCGACAAAAACAGTGAAAGTAGTTTAGAAAGCTTCGAAAAATTTCTTTTAAAGCTTTTAGAAACAAGAATTCTGTAAGTCTAGCGGGTATATATTGAGCGAATTCAATTTTGAAGCTAATCAATTTTGAAAAACTTAGAATAATTTATACTATATTATGTTTTGATAAAATAATTTTTTTTCAAACCCAATTTAAATTTAAATTAGGTTAAAAAACTAAAAATAGACGTGGTGGGTTTAGAAAACCTCAAACGAACTCATAGAAAGCCCGGAAATACGCATAAAATTCTAGAAACGTCTAAAGCTTTCGAAACACGTAATTTTTTAAACACAATGACAACACTAAATTATTTTAATATTATACTTAATTGTTTATTTAATTTTAAATATAACATTTACGAAAATTTAAATTTTAAATGAAAAAGCTTTTCCTGATGTTTTGGCGCACATAAAGCTTACAAACGTTTTGTATTTATGTGACATTTAAGTCATCACTTTGAAAACAAAAATCGACGTTGATATAGATAAATAAATAAATAAGAGATAAAGGTGTTACTGATGTTTGAAATTATTGTTAATTAATTGAGAGAAATTAATTTTACTGGTTTTGAATGAGCTCACAAAAACAAAGTGACAACTAGAAGATGACACCCCCATAGAGTAGCAGAGAGATAGAGAGAAAAGCCGGAAGTGAAAATTTTGGACGATTTATTAGAAAGTGACTCTCTCTCTAAGTGACGTATGTCGCAAAGCCAACGAACTTTTTTGTTTTTATTATTATTAGTCTTTACTTACGTATTCGTATTTTATTTATTTATTGATTGTGTGTACGTGTGTTTTTATTTTTTATTTATTTATTGATTTATTTTTGCGCGCAATGTGAAAAATTTTTTTTATTTAATGCGAACCACCTCCGAAGTTGATATATACGAGAAATAAATTTAAAGAAAAAAATTTTTTGTTTTGATTTAAATTTTTTAAAAAATCAAAATTTTTTTAACTTTGATGTAAATTTTCATTTTCACTTTACGAGAGCAGTTTAAGTGTAGCTTAAGAAGTTAATAAGATAGAGTCCACGGTCCACTGAATAACAGGTATTAAGAGCCACTAACCAACGTGGTCATATCCAACCGAGTCAGTCTTATCACTTATTCACGAAACCGGATATCTCCCAAATGGTTTTCCATTCATTCGAACCGAGTCACGGAAAGTCAAGAAAAGGAAAACAAAAGAAAATTTTGGAGATGTGGAGAGCGGGGGAGAGGGTGTTGGATTTGGTATGAGTTTGGGATTTTGAGGTTTTGAATTTTCACCCCGAGTTGGAGGTTTTGGTTTTTGAAAAGCTCTGGTTGTTCCTCATAGGAGATACATCCCAACTGGGGGAGTTAAGGGTTGAGTACATGAATTCTCAAAGAGTTTTGGTGTTTAAGATGGAGGATTTAGTTGGTGTTTGGTATCCGCTATCCATGTTTCCGATTGAACTGGGTTCATGGTGTTTTGACTTGCGATGCCTAAGGCCAGATGGAAGAACAAAAACGTTTTGTGGGATGTTAAGACCTTGAGATGATTTCTCTCTCTCTCCTCGGATACGAACAGGATTGTTTTAGTTGGTGGTTTTGTTAAAATGGAAACAAAGAGTTTTGTGCAAAAGAGTTGACACCTGAGGGTTGGTAAGCCCTACCAACTAATCACTATAATCAGTTTTTACCTTGATTTTTTTGTGTTATTGGTTCGAAATAAATTATTTCCTAGCGATTTTGGTGAGCGCGCGATGGAAACGAACGCGAAAACCGAACGGAAAATGAGAAAAGGTTCCGCGAGCGCGGAGTCGAGAGCGAACAAAACTTCCCGTTGTCACGATGTACGTTCCCGCAACCGTTAAACTTTTGTTTACCATTCACATGGATCACCTTCCACCGTTTAGGTTACTGTAGCATGAAGGAGATACCACTTTTTATTTGATAACCTTGAAACAGGTATCTGTTTTTTTGAAGATAAATAAATCTCATTTATCTGGAAGTCGTAAGAAGGGCCGCGGAGTCCATGCTTCGATTGCGGAGTCGCGGGAGATTCTTAGAGCGTTGGGTGTACCTGAAGGAATCATGAATGAACGTTCAGTCCCATTCACCTGTGGAGATGAGGGGATACTACTAGTCAGGCTTGCCGGAGAGAGAGAGCGGGGAGGAGGAGACAAACATTCAACAATTCTAAGCTCAGTGCAGAAGCCTAATATATCCTCGGGAGCGTCTTCTCGTGTCACGTCAACGCCTTTTTCGAAGCTTTTGATTTCTGAGGAATTGCGCGAATGTTTACCGGCGGGTTCTCAGAATTTCGAGACCTCGCGTTTTGTGCGCCCCCCCGGGCGCCCCCTCCGCGCACCTCCTTTTCACTTGGTAAACGCCATTATGTTGTTGGTATTTATTTTGGTGTCGGTCATTCATTCGGACAATGATGTCATTTTCTGCTAAATGGAGTGAGGCATGGCAGTCCGTAAATAATTCGACTCATTGACATCGGAGAATTTTTTCACGGACTCCGAAGAACAATTTTAAGTGGTTCGGAACGTTGGGCCCCACGAGCTATGCTTGTGTCATGTCCCTCATCGAAGAATTTCTGTGAGGTGATGGGTCCAGAGATACGGAAATCCTTCCGATTGGTGGGTAGTATAGCTGCTGGGAGGTTTTCCTTTTTCTTGAAACTATTTCCTGTTGCTACTTTATGAATAGCATTTCCGGTACAAAATTTTCGAAATCGATTTAACCCTCCTCCCCCTCCATCCCACTGTTCTTTTCAAAAGGACGCCGTTACTCGGACGCAACTTTCCATAAAAATCATATTAGGACTGACGATTAAGGAAAAGAAGCGAGACAGCGGTCGAGAGAGAGAGAAGAAGAAGGACGGACGAAGGGACCAGAAATACTAGGAGGGCCTTAAACCAGTTCTAAAAATAAATTTTTTTACTTTTTTTTTATTTTTATGTTTGAATAAAATTAAAACAAAAAGAAATTGAGAGTTTTTCGGTGCGAAAGAATAATTTGGTTTCTTTTTTTTATTTTCCTCTTTTGGTAGGGTAAATGAGCTTTTTATGGAACGGACTGGCGGACAGGCAGACATTTTGAATTATTTTATTGGTTTAGTTTCATGATTAGATAGAAGGCGTGAAGGATTTGGGAGGGAATTGGCGCGATTTCGAGTTGAGGTTTGGAAAGTTTTCCTTTTTTAGCTCAACAGTGACGTAGAAAGCTCTGAGCGGTGTATAGAAAAGCTTTCGTATTCAGGTTTGGAAGTAATGAGGAAGATTTTATTTCTTCATTTTTTGATGAAGTGGGAAGTCAAATTTAAGGGGGCAACTTATAAGGAAGGACCTTTAAGTTTGAACTTTGAGGTTGGAGCTTTAAAAAAAATTCTTCCTCAGGTATTTTAAATCCATTTCGTTTCCTTTTTGTGCGGAATTCTGGTCTCATTGGTGAAATCGTGCTATGGGAGGTATTCCAAACACGAAATATACTGTATCCCGTCAATGTCTTATTCTGAGTACAACGTGGAAAAGTCAAAACCTTGCATTCAGCCTCTCGAACGGGATGAAAATTTAACCCATCGACAGTCGGATGGCTGAGTCTCGCATACGTTTCGAACTATCGCTGGAGGTCCAAACTTGCCACCGAATATAAAGAACCCAAAAAATTTGCAGGATACCTGGTTCTTTTCCGTTCAGTAATGTAGCTAGATGTCTACAAGATTTCAGTCAAGAGATCAGTGTGATAGATTTTTTGTCACGGACAAAAATATCTGAAAAAGTCTTGAGAAGAGGATCCAACAAAGTTTTCAGCTAAATCTCGGGACAACAAAGTAAAATACCGAAGGGCAGTGTTAAGGAAATACTCATACCGACGAGGAGCAGAAGGAGGAGGAGGAAAGTCAGAGCTCAAAAGATCAGTTGATTCGAAAGCGATGAGTCTCAATTACGGTTCATCAATCTAACATTTGTTTTCGAAGGAAGGAGATACAAGAGGAAGATGAAGGAGAAGGAGGTTGAGGGGTCCATGCCCGGAGGATGGGAAATTAAACGTCTAACTTCTTCACGGACTATGAATGGTTGAAAAAGAAGAAGAAGCAGAAGAATATAAAAATTTCCTTGGAATTTGTATTAAAATGGGATATAAACGATTTTGTTTCTGGCGAGGTTAAGTACGTATTAACGTAAGATTTTTTTCAGTGTCAATCCGTTGAACGTTTGAATGCTGGCTGTTACCCGCCAAAAGTTATGAATGAACCGTTTTTAAGGTTTTAGCAGGCTTTTACCCTCCTCGCCCAGGGGTTGATACAAAAACCACCACCTTTTGTCCTTTTTTTTCTAAAGCAAACATTCAACCTTTCCCCTCCTCTCTCTCTCTCTTGTGCTCGTTGTTTCTTTTACGGTTACGGAATTCTTTTGCAATGGAACCGGATGTTATGGTTCTCCAGGCTGGATGTTCTAACAAAACGGGAAATTGCGTTGGAAGGTGGAAACTTTTTTTTTGGACCAGAGGGTTTGAAAGTGAAATCTTGATCTGTCCAGAATTTTTTTTTTTAGGTGTTATTGTTGGTTTTGTTTTGTTCCCGAAGACCTGTGTCCAAGGTGCACGAACTATTTTTTGTTGTAAATTTTATTTACGAGCGGTGTTCATGCCCTCGGGGACGGGTTTTTGTTCGGTTTTTGTTTTGACGTCATTTCAGGTTCGGACGTTTCGTCTTTCATAGCTTTCTTTTTAGAGGTTGTTGTTGTTGTTGTTTTTGTTGTTCTTTTTCCGGTTTTAACCGATTCGTCTGATTTTATGTCATCTTATTGGAGGTTTCGATGTCTTGGGTCGACCAGAAGTTGGTTTTGGTTTGCGCCAGTAGATAGCGGTACGCTTGTTTCGTTTTTCTTTTGAGGTTTGGTAGTCAAGTTGCTGTAGATGTTGTTTCCGCGGTTTTGATTGTTTAGCAGAACGTATTTTCCACAATTGTTTTGGTTGTGGAAATTTTGAACTAGAGGAACATATCCAACGTTCTGATCGATCCTCTTAAAGTTGGCGATGACAGCATGTTAGCCATGATCGACTCGTTAAAGATTTTAAAAAAGTTAGGACGTTGAATACCAGCAAACTTTTTATAATTTCAGTATAAGCCAGTTTAGTAACTTTATATTATATCTTCTGTTATTTTAAGATAATTTTCATTGTCTTCTGGAGCCATCTGTTCATATATAAACTGTTACACTATGACTTTTATCACAGTTGTACTAATGTGGTAGGTAAACAGCCTACGAGTTATCTCGCAGTTGGCAGTCAGTATGTTATATGTATCATACAGAACAATTGAAAATTGTTTGAGACAAAATGAACTTGTCTAGAATCGAAAGAAATTGACCCAACAATGACTCTTGTCAGTTGTCATGTGACCCAAAACCATAGGGATGTGTGGTTGTAGAGTTCACTTCCCTTAAGCATGTATTGGGTATCAAGTGATAAAAATACGAGTTTCAAAATGAAGACGCCATATTGTTATTCAATTCTCTTTGCTGATTTCTATTCGATCCGGCTCGAATCTACCGACCATGTGGAATGAAATTTTCGTTTTTGACGTTTTTTTAAGCTTCTCTGTGAGTACTTGTAATTACGTCATGAACCAGTCTTAGCTGACCTATGGGCTTGATAAAAGGGAACCCAAAAATTACGAGAGTGACATAACACCTAAAGAAGGAAGTTTTTGGGTTGTTGGTGGGGTTCTGTTAGTCTCAAAATGTTTTTACAAAATCTATTATATTGGGTTTGGATCAGTACAACCGGAAGCTAGGTATGTTATCTCCAGCTCTTCGTGCCGATGGTAGTACCTACCATCCATTAGAACTGGTCGCTGGTTGCTCGCAAGAGTAACAATAACAAAAATCAGGCGTTTTGGAAAATTGAAAAAAATTAGTTCAGTGTCGGAAAAAAACGATGTCGAAGAAAGAAAACGTTGTAAAAAGGCTCACAAAACAACCGGAAATTATACTAAATGGAAGCAGGAGACCATCATTCATTTCGAGAATTGATTTGAATCCACCGATGACAGGTGAAATGGATTCTTCTTCTTTGTGAAATACTCGAAACCTTTTCAACACTTCTTCCCCTCCTCGTTGTTGTGTTGTGTCTTTTGAGTTCTGGGATTTTAATCTTTTACGAGTCACGAGATTCAAAAAATAAAGTCAACACATAAGTTTTCCGAGCGATTGTTCCACGTGACTGCTACTACTACTACCACCATTGATTTGAGCGAAAGAAGACTTCTTCTGAAGTACTCGCCCACTTTTTCCTTTCTGGTCTCTCTACCTGCAAGTTGACTTTGATCCCATTTTGTGCATCGAACTGGTCAGCATGTCAGTTGTTTTGTAAATTTCGTTTCCGGTTTTCGGAAGAGAGAGACGTCAAAATCTCAAAATGTTTTCGTAAAGGACTGGAAGGAAGGAAGAAGGAGAAGAGAGATGGATGATAAATAAGAAGAAAAATAAAAAAGGAAATACGAAGGGAGATGTTTAGAGCCGTGGGGCATAAGCACACGTAGTCAGGTATTGCGTCTTAAATTGAGGTTCAGGTACGTTTGAAAAAAAGAGCCAGGTGTGCGTTGGAACAGGTGCTCCAGGGAGGGGTTTGGCCCCGGGCGAAACAACCGGACTCGGCTGCAGATGATAATGGGCGAACTCATAAGGAGCCCATCGGTGCTTCCTAATGAATGAACTCTTATCATTTATTAAAGTTATTTATTCCGTTTCCCTTTCCTCCTCCTTCACCCTCCTCCGCTTGTCATCCAGAAGATTTAACTCCAGACCGTGTGGACTGAATGAACGGAGAAGCCGGGAGAGCTTTTCGTGGGCTTGGAATTCAGGTAGCGTTTCGTGTGTCGTTGGTCTCTTTTCTAATTAGTTTGGGATTTGATGGAAATTCCCGCCATTTTGAGTCTCTCTTACAACTTCCGGTCTATCGTTTTCGCTTACCGGTAACACACTCTCAAGGTCTTCGGAAACACAACCCATCGCGAAACAAAAGATCCAGGAAAAGTCGTTGATGGTGGGAAAGACAGCAAGCGTGTCGATCAGATCAGTTTCTCAGGCACTCAAGTTCCCAAAGGGTTAACGGGTTTTATGTTACTCGATCCGTCCTCCTCTTCTCAGTACGAACCCTTGAAACTTAATCTTTGGATATGTTCGAATGGAAATAAAAGAAAATTTGAAATGAAAATCGGATCGGAAATGGGTAAAACGGAAGTTAGTGACCCAAAAAAGAAGAAGAAGAGGAGAAGATGAAGCGATGGTGAATGGTTTGAAGGTCGTTCCCACAGAGCACATGACATCTGCTTGTCTTGGTGAACACCTGTTTCACCTGTTGACACGAATGTCGTGATCTATGAATGATGTTTGTTTCCAGACACAAGAATTTCTTTTCATCCTCTCGATTTTTCCGGAGTCACAAATAATGATAATAATAATAAATTCCTTGTGTAGCAAACATTTTTATTTATTATGTATTTATGTATTTGTTGGAAGGGAGAGGGAGGAGAGGATGGTCCCAGAAATCGAGAGATGTGGGTTGGTGGGTGTTGCTTTGAAAAGAGATTGATGGAAATTTATACAAGTTTTGGCTATTTTGAGTTTTCAAGAGTGAAATATTTTAATTGGACTACAAAACTCACTACACTAAACTACAAAATTCGTTTTATTCGAAATAAATATGTAATACATCCTAACTTCCTAACTCCCCAATCCGAGAGTTAATTAACTAAAGTCTTGGAGAGGTTTCTTTTATTTAACTTTTCCAAAAGTTTCCTCCAAGATTTCCAGCCTTAAACTCTAACTCATTTCCGGTTTTTGTTTTCCTTTTGCATGGTGATCAGAACCACAAAAGAATACTAATCTCGGGGATAGAAAATTTTTATAGACCCCCCAAAAATTTTATTTTACTCTGGTACAGAACTGAAGGAATGCAAAAGCTTTTCCACAGTAAAACATTTTATTTCAACATTCCCAAAGCTACCAAAGCAACACTACTTTACACTACAAAAATGTTTTTCAAGTAGATAATTGTAGTTTGCTTCAACCATCTAGACATACAACCGCAGTTTGGAAACCAATTAAATTTTCAGTAAAGTTGGTAATCCGATATTTGACCCCATCATAGACTTTCCCTAGGTTTTCCTGTTCCTGATTGTAATTCATTTCCGGTTTATGTTTTTGATTATTGTTGGAAAGAAATAACCAAAAAAAGAGAAATGTTTGTGACGTTTGCCGGGAAATTTTTTTTTGAGATCTGGAATGAAACGAAGTCAAAATTGTACCCAGGGCAGGTTGGCTGGGAGTACCTGGATGGTATGTCGGAGGTCAAGAGGGCAGTTCTAAAAGCGACAACATCCCACCCGACTTTGAAAACCTCGTCCTTGAACGCGTTCCGGTTTTAATACGGAGGTCTAGAATTGTGTATAACACCCGATGGCCTTGGAAATTGATAAGATGTTAGGAGATCTCAAGGGGGTGTGTGTGGTGTGTGGTACGGGTGTGTATACGCGGTGCTGGGGGGAGAGAGGGATGAAGGGCGGAGTCTGTATTAAGTATAACGTAAGAGCGGAAGTGGTAATAATCGGTGGTAGGGAAAAGAAGAAGAATGAAAAATGGAAGCAGCTTCTGTGTTACTTGATGAGAACAAAGGTCACCAGGTACATCAGTCACATGTTAGTTATCTAGGCTCCATCTGTGGCCTGACAATTTATTTATTTTTTTTCCTCTCTTCCTTCAACCTTTTTGTTTTCATCTCAGGTAGAACCTTCTTTCCCATGGGTTTCCTTTTTGGAGGGGGTAAATTACCTTTTTGTTTTGGTACCTTTAGTTTGGTAATTTATGTTTTTAACAGGTTGATGGTGACGTTGATAGAAAATTTGAATGGAATTTGAATGAAACGGTTTTTGTGACGTTTCACACATTCGGAAGGTTCTGATTGGTTTAGAAGATGGCGGGGGAAGGGGGGCGATTTGATTTGTTTCGTTAAAAATGAAAATATTTTGGGGCCCTGATATTCAATCACTACTTAAAATGATGACTTGGGTTTATAGTAAAAATAACTATTAATACTAATCAGAAGCGTTGTCAGCTAACTAACGCCGTCTGAATGGGAGTGATAGGAAGGCTGTGACACAGCGGATGGAAACTGTTTTCCCTCGCATCCCGCGAGGCACGTCTCCAGTATTGAAATGTAGTAAGGGATGCGTTCCACTGGGTGTGAGAGTTAATAGACTCAAAGCTTCTGATGGGGGACTCAAAACCTGTGACACATGGGTAAGATCAAAATTTTTTTTGTTTATCTCGTGAAGACTTTTCTCAATGATGAGAGGTAAGTGACAGTAAAGTTAAATGAACTCGTGACACAGTCAATGGAAACCGTTTTCTCTCGCATCCTGTAGGACTCGTCCTCTGTTTTGATACAATTCCTGGGGATGAGTTCCTCTGGGGGTGAGAGTTAATGGACAACGAACAAGTTAATCAACAACAGTTCTTGGACATGAACAAGATGTGACACTTCGGATAGTTTTGTGCTTTACAGAAAGAAGAGTTTTTTCTCCCAAGTTGTTTTTGATTCTTGGTTTGGGAAATAACTCCTCTTACTGTAAGGTACAAATTAACGTCGTCCTGCGGGAAATTCAACACCTGTGACGCCATCAGAAAAGCGACTGGATATGAAATTAGTCCTGGGTAAGTGTTAACGAATTTCTAAATTTCTGTGACCCTGGCTTTAACTGAAACTCTTCTGATTTGATTGGGTAAGTTTGTCTGTTTTTGTAATTCATCACCTGTGACACATGGACGAATCTGAGTGTAAAATCATTTTTTGTTTACCGGGTAAGTCTTTTAATTTTGAAACTGTAAGTTTTGTTTGACAACAAAATGCACAGCACTTTTGCCATGAGTTTCACATCTGGAACACTTTGGTTGGAAACTACTAGGCTTGAGATTAGCTTTGCTGGAAGGAAACCCTTCTCTGGAATGAACCGAGCTGTTTGGAGTACTTGAACCAAAGAAAACTCTTTTTACTGTAAGGAGCAAAGTAACGCCGTCTGGAAGGAAGTGAATGGAACATAGCTGTAACACAACGGATGGAAACCGTTTTCTCTCGCACCCAGTTGGGCACGTCTCCAGTTTTCACATGTAGTAAGGGATGCGTCTCACTGGGGGCGAGAGTTAATGGACTCAAAGCTTCTGATGAAAGGATTCAACACCGGTGACACAGTAGATGGTAGGAGTTCTGTGGGTAAGTACCTAAATATGTGACACGTCGGATGAACGGCAAGATGAACTCCGTAGGTAAGATTCTTTTCGATTGTTATTATCGCTAGTTCGTCAAGACTTCTGGGAACGATTCAACACCTGTGACACTTCAAATACTGCTGCTGGATTTGAAATAATTTGCGTCGTGCAGGAAGAAGAGTTTTCTCTTCCAAGTGAGTTTTGTACTTGGATTGGAGAATGCTCTTTTTACTGCAAGGAGCAAAATAACGTCGTCTGCAAGGATATTGGTGAAGCATGGCTGTGACACAACGGGTGGAAACAGTTTTCTCTCGCATCCGGTGGGACACATCTCCAGTATTGAAATGTAGCAAGGGATGAGTCGCAATGGGGGTGAGTGTTAATGAACTCAAAGCTTCTGATGGAGAACTGAACACCGTGACACATGAACTAGAAGTGGGTAAGATCAAAATTCTATTCTTGTTTAACTGTGCGAGCCTTCCTCCGAGAGTAAGGGGTAAGAAATGGAAAGCTTATGGATGGAAGGTATGTTCCACACGTGTGACACACACTTTTATTAGAAATATAAGGTAAAAAGTTGTTAGTTTGTTGATATATAGTTTGAATTTGGGTGATCCATTGGAGGACTTATTGAAACCGGAAGTAACTGAAACTTTGATTCAGGTTTAAAGCTGTGCTCAAAAGCTTTTTTTGATCTGTCGGGACAATTTGAAGATAATTTTTCTGTGGTCGTAAATCAGGTTTGTCAGGAAGTGAAATTGTTTGTAAGGTTGTGCTCATCTTTCGGGACGTGACACTATTTCTGTGCAAGTTTAGAGTTGTTGCTGCCATTTTGGTTTGAGTTTTGGTTTCTTATGTTGTTGGGTCTGACTAGATGCTGGATGTGCAAGGAGTTTTGCTACTGGAGATGAGTTTATTGCCTGTTATGGTTTCACGGTTTCTTCAGTTTCTGGTTATCTTTGGTGAGATTCTAGAGCCAAAAGTTGATGAAGACTCTGTCGTAAAAAGCGTATCCAGGAAAAAATCCAGGTTTTGATTTTAAACGAAACTGGAAGATTATCTATATCCTGTTGGTTGTTTAGACAGTAAATCTTACTTTTTATCTCTGTCACAGGGAAGATGTACGCCGTCTTGGGACGACGCCACGGTCGAGTTCTTCACGGTGACATGACACAGGGCTCTGCTTCCTTCTCGGTCACTGCAGTTCTTCCGGTCGTCGAAAGTTTTTCCTTCGCTCCGGAGATCAGAAAGCAGACTTCCGGTCTAGCAGTACCACAGTTGGTATTCAGCCACTGGGAGGTGAGTAGTTTGATGTCACCTGAGAGAAGGAGAGATGTCGGTGTCAGGTTTCGACAAAATCGCACCCTCGAATTTTTATTGCTATAAGGTTGCTGAAACGTGAGACGAGGTCTGTTATTGCGGTGGAGAGAAATCGAAAACGCGCCTAAAAATAAAAAAAAACCTCCGCACCTTACACATGTACGAGATCTAAGCTAATAATTTATTTAGAGAAAAAAATTGTCTGAGGACCTGATTTAAGAGATGAACGGTAGCTGTAACCCAGGAATTACGTTGACTGAGTTATGTATTGCACTTAGGCGGCACGCTACCAAGTGGTAGTCGTCGATTGACGGGCTATAAAAAGTCCGGTGCCGCGACCGTTAACGCGCGCGTTAAAATTGTGGTTGACGAAAAAATAAATTTACTAGGTAAGAGGGGGCTTATCATTTTTTCAGTGATTACATAAAAACCTTTAAACTGCACCTGGTTTGGATTCTGTACCTTGACTCGGAGGCGTGGAACCCGGGACGTGAAATGCGCTCGATATTATCTCTCATCTTATAATTTAGGACCTGGAATCGCTGTAAACGAAAAAAAAAGGAAAAAGAAAACAAAACATGAAATTTGTTATTATTATTATTTTTAGGTGGTTCTTTAATGAAATTAATGAGTGACGGGGGGAAGGGGGACATGGTTGGAAATTGGCTGCAGGCTCTGTTTATTGATTTTTGTTTTTGTTTTTGAAGCGGATGGCAAGTAGAAGGAGGTAGAACAGAAAAGTCTGTTTTCGTATAAATACTGAAGAAAATAATGAGTGCAGATGTACAATTCGAGAGGAAGAAGGTGGTAGAAGAGAAAAACTGAAAAGCTAGGATGACAGTAGAGGAATTGGAAATGACACACTAGTGTCTACGAAAGTATTATGCAAGAAACTAGAAGTGTACATAGAAAAATATGATGAAAAGAGTAAGAAAAAGAAGGAGGAAGTGAGAAAGGAAATAAGAAACACAAAAGATGGTGTCAGTATAGTAGACATGTCAATCCCTTGCCCATTCGCGATTTCCCTGGATTTGACAGCTCAATTTAAGTAACCTATTTCCAGCCGTCAGAAGCTCTCCTTCTCCTTAGAAATAGTCGAAAGCTTTCTTTTGTCACTTATTATTGATTTTCCTTTATTTCAGGTCATCGACGTGGATCCATTCTGGTTACCCACAACCGAAGAAGAATATCTACATTACGGAGAGAAAGCAGATTCAGAAAACCGAGCCAAGAAATACATGAACGCCGTCAGGAGGAGGAAAGGATTGGCTGTCGAAGAGAAGATCGTAGAATTTGCTGAAAAGCAGAGAACTCTCTCGAAAAACAAGTGAAACCGTTTCATATTACTAGAAAGTACGCCTGCGTACTTAACAGACACGCAAACATTCGAAATTTTTTTTTATTTGTACGCGACTCCAGAAATTTATATTTAATAAATTTTTTTGAAGAAAAAACGCGGGCGTATTTTTTACACATTTAAATTTTCTTTTCGTTTTTCATTCTGAGCTTTTGCACACCTTTTATGATGCCTTGCATGATATAGTTCGCTTACCGTCTGATGTCTTTCAGGTCTCCATGAAGTCTCCCTCTCTCGTGGTATCATCGATTTTGATTAGAAGACGTCATCTGGAGTGTTGCGAGAACCAAACGAAGCTCGATCGTGTCCCCTTGATGGCGTCCACAAGTAACGCTTATTAACATTGCAGAACAGTCGTCAGTGTTGCTGAGCTTTTAAGAACTTTGAGATAAATTTGGAAAGATGGTACTAGTCAGCGACAAATTCATTTTGAACTGTTCAAATAGAACTACCAACCACGGCTGAATTCAGGCCCTGAATCCACTCATTCTATGAAGTTTATACTGTATAGATTGCACACTGGGTTGTTTTACGACGATACCAACAGCCGTTAATGTTGACCTAACGTCGGTTTCTCCTAAACTACCCACTGTATAATGTTTACAGTGTTGGGTTTGAAGAAGATTATCTCAAATTCATTTTCCCCAATTTCTTGTTTATTGCTTACAATTTAGAATTTTCAAATATTCATGCTGTATACTTAGAAAAATTCTAAATTTAGCTTTTACATCCTCTCAGTAGTATTGTAGACAGTATGAATCAATTTAATGCTTAGCCTAGGTGAATTGGCACTATGCAGCATGTTCGGCATGAGAGTAACTGTGAAGTCTAAACAGAGTTTGATTCCCAAGCTCAATTAATTACAAATTTGATTGATTAGCCGCCATTTGTATGAATTATCTTATCTGTATTATTTCCTTTTAGAGCTTTAGATGAACTTTTAGCGAAATTGAAGACCTTGCGATACTTCCTTTTGAAAAAGGTTGTTTTGGTTGCTAAAACTAAAAGACAGAAATTGGGTGCTAGTGGTTATTGCTGGACCGGAGATTCGAATGAACTTGGCCAAATGGTGGGGTGGATTTGAATTGAGCAGACAGAAAAAATTTTGAAAAAGAAGATGAAGAATGTGAAATAGAGGGAAAGTATAACTAAAGTCATACCAATGTTAGTATATAACTTTTGGCTATAATCAAAATGTTTATAAAATGAAAGAAGTTTTTCAGATGCTTCCCCTTCTTTTACACCTAAAGCCATCTACAGTGATTTTGACTGAAACTTTGTCTGTATAATAGAATCTGAAAGTCGAAAGACTAAGGTTCATTGAACAGAACAGATGGAAGAAGGTTAATTAACCAAAGTTTGAGAGGTATAAGGAAGGACTGAAAAAAGATATATACTAACATTATTAACAGCTGGGAGAATATTAAACTCATCTAAAGTCATAATATATACCAAAAAAAACGTAAAAAGAAACAAACAGAAGAGCAGGAAATGAGAAAAGTTAAAAACAATGAGAGGAACTTGTTGCTGAATTGAATTTATTATACAATTTAACTGTGTCTTGAAAAACTTTTAGAAAAGCAACAGGAGATTACAGAGAAAGACGAAACAAGAAATAGACGAAAGGGAGCAGATAAGAAGACGAAGGAAGTTTTATACAAGAAGAAAATGATAGCATACAAATAGAAATTACTTCTAGATAACATAGATATATTTCCAGGGGTATTTTTCAAGATGTCTCCTCATTGGTGGACTAAGAGAAATGTCAGAAACAGAGGAAAAGTTTATCAAAAAAAAAAATAGATTCGGACAGAAGAGACGTTTAGAAAATTATAAGACAAAGAGAAACGAGGTAATGAAGAAAAGATAATCTTTTAAGGGAGTTACAGGAATAGATTTAGCAAAAAAAAGATGACTAATAGACTCAGGTAGACCTTCATGAAGTAAAAGACAAAACCCACGTGGTTCCAGAGGTGTAAAAAGATCCTAAGAAACTGTTAAACAGCATGACAGGATGAAGGACAACTAGAGCGACTGAGGTTCCTACCATAACCCAGACTAAAGCATAGTCCAAGGAGAAGAAAAATTACAAAGGAAAGAAATGAAGCAGTATTGACGTCATGGTCCAAAATGATGGCCGATACCGCACAAACTATAAATAAATAAATTAACTGACACATTTGGAATCAAACACAAAGTTTGAACATTATTTACAAAGCCGAGTGGAACGCTGAGCGGAAAATTTGAATTTTTGTACAAATGTTAATTTGGAAAACAACAGAATGAATGAAGTGAACGAACACAGGAATAGAATTAGGTGGAAAGTCAGGTGTATGCAGACTTGATGGAGAAGGTTGAATAATTAATTAAACGGAACAGTAGGGGATATGAAAGGCAAATTCTGAAGAATGGCAAACAGATAATTTTAATGAAAGAGATGGAAACGAAGAAATGGGTGTATATAAAGATGATAAATTAAAAGAGAACAAACAAAGAAGACAAAGACGGAGAAGAAAGAGATGTATAAAAACAAAGAAACAAAAACTAATATCAGAGAGAAAGAATTGAAAATAAGGTTAGAGAAACAGATACAGATACAGAAGATGACTCTGTTCACAAAAGATATTTTGAGAGATAAAAGCGATCCAGTTGAATCAGTAGAGATGATTAAGAAGAAGATGAAAGGCGCATGTCCGGACACAACAAGTTTCACGGCGGAAAATCCAAAGGGGAAAACAGTCCATCATGTTAGTACGAGTCAAACAAGTTAGATGTCAGCACTTTCGCGTGTTGAAACAGTGTCAACATAAAAGAATTTCCAAAATTTTCCGCGCAGGGTGCTAGTATCAAATGGAGACATGATGGCGACCGTATTGAAAAAAGTCAAGCTCGGTAACAGGAACAAATCGGAGTCGGGAATTTTGGATCGGGACGTGGACATGGAAAACGGGAGGAAAGACCGTCGGAAAAGTGGGAATTTGAGTGGCGATGGTGTAGTGCCCTGTGGACGAGTTTGCGGTTTAATGGACGTGTGCACGGGTCCAGATGATTCGGTGAGAAATCGTCGCCGGAGAAATCGACCCAGAAGACGAGGGAATCCTCATTTGACCTTGTTACAAAGCCTACAGCTTAGGATCGATCTTTGGACGAGCACGACAGGAAACCTGCTGGACAGGTCTTTCACCAAGAGGTTCTGCCATAGGAAATCCGAAAACGAATTGTATAGGAGTAACAGCTTTCGATTCGAAAAGTTCGACAAACAGGAGGAGGATGCTCAACAACAGGTAAGCTGGACAAAGTGAAATTTGGTTTTCCTGTCGGAGGATGACTCATGGGAAATTTGTTTCCTCATTTTCGAAACTGACTATCGATTAGTAATTATTTCCCAACATTTTGGACAATTTTGGGATTCTGGTTTTGGAAGGTTAGCAACCAATCAACAACCCAACCCCACTTTTAGGCTCATCCTAATCCTGTACCTGACCTAAATTTGGTAGATTTAGCTCTTACAGTTTCTTGTATATATTGCTTAGCAGGTATTTCATCTGTTGCTGAGTGTAAACTTTGTTTTTAGAGGTGGCACCTCTCTGTGCCTGAATCTGCTGTCTCTGTAATTTCTTTAAGGTTTAGTTATTCTTTGTCTACTTCCTATCAACCTGTTGGGTTAATAACTTATTATCTATCCATAAATATTAGTAAATTATCTTGTTACTGAATTTATCTGACTTTGTCTGCCAACCAAATGGATGTTTTGAAGGTTTTGTCAGGTCTGCAACCAAAGCGCAATCCCAGACATAACTGTATACCTGACCAGATGCTTCTTCTTTAACACCAACATGTTACTGCGTTATGTCAGTTTATAGCAATTTTTTTTAAAAGTGGGTCAAATTTTGTTCAGAATATTGTTCAACATTAGAAGATGGGTCACTGGGTCAGTGGTGACACTGGTGACACCTTGAAAGAGAAGTAGAGGAAGTGATGGAAAATCTTGATAGATTCTAGGGGAGAGGAGATTTACACTTTTAAGACCTCCTAGAAAGGTTTAAGGTTTAATAAGCCGAAAAAATAGCTCATGGGCCATTTAATAAATCCTCTTGGGTCAGTTTCTAACCCATACGTCATGGGTTATGTAATTTATCGTCTTCTTCAACGACCTTTTCCAGTCCTTGACTTGATTATAGTTTTTGACGAGACGATCGCGTGAAGTATTTCCTAACACGTGGATTCTCTTCCTTTATTAATTGAGTCACGTGACCCTCAGAAGGTAAACGAACCTCGAGTGGGTAGACCACTATGGGGAAAAGGGAAGCGACTTTGAAAAGAGGGTATTTCCCCGATTGACATGACTCATCTAACTACTGACGTCATCAGAATCTATTTTCTTCTTTCATGGGGAATCTATTTTACTCTCGTGTTCAACATTCGTCACCCTCGCTGCTGCCGCTGCTTTTTTACGGTTTTTGTTGTCGTGACTCTGATTCATCGGAACCAGTCATGAGATCGAATTTAGACTGAAAGGCGCCACCATATACACGAGGACTTTGGTAAAGGGGTGAATAAGCTGTATTACTCAAGCTCGCGTGGGCGAAGGTGATGGAAAGCCTGATCGTATCATTTGGTTGAAAATATTTCAGCACGTGTCACGGGTGTTGCGTTGATCTTTTTTGACTGGATGGTGTGACGTCTGAATCACACTACTCCCACCCTTGGGTGTGGTAAAGTTAACTGGTTAAGAACTGCAACCCTTAAAATGAGCAAATGAGGAGCGGTTACAAACCTGAATCGACCAGTCGTCAGCGAAAAACAATTTCACCCAAGAGAGCAAGAATGTGGTCAAATAAATGAGCTGCGAAGAGATAAGAAGAAGAAAGTAGCACTTGCGAGACAAAGAAAAGTCTCAAGGAGATAAAAACGAGGCTCCAGGGACGGAAACAGGAAATTGTTCCCAACTCCAAATTCTCATCTTTCAAATAGATGATGAAGACCCAGGTGAACATAAAAGTGAAAAGTTGTTCCAAGACGAAAAGTTTTTATTCGCTCACATAAATTGGGTGTTAATATTAATGAGAAGTTCTCGAAAGTTCCGGGTGTCGTGGCACGTGTCACAGTCTTGGAAAGGACCCACCGTCGTCTTTGTTGCCTTCGTTGTTTTGGGTTTGAATGGGGTATTCGAACCTTCTTCTCACCTTTTGTGACTTTTCACCGAATCCCAAACTTTGCTTTTGACTTTGTGCTTGTTTGTCTGCCTGCTGATTTTGCTTTTGCTTGCTGTCAGTGATTTGTAGTTTGTCTTTTGTTTTGAAATCCTAACTTGAGGAAAATTTGGTGCACCGAATAGATGAAATTTTTGTGTACTCATTTCCGGTGTATTGATAAATTGTCTCTTTCCTTTGTGTGTTCTATCGGGATTTGTATCTCTAGACTGCTGACTTACTATCGGAAGATTCGAACACTTCACACAAATACGGCTTCCATCTAAAATTAGGATCATAAATCACTGCTGAAGGTCTGACGTTATTTTTGACTCCATTTTGGGTACAACACGATGTGGGTTGGGGGCTCAACCATATCTCCGCTAAAAAAGCTCTGTGACCACTTGAAAGAAGAATTTTAATGAGGAGTGTTCGGCCACCTGTGACACACCCAATTTGCATGGTTTATGTTGGAATTACTGCCTTAAGTCAAGACACAGTCTTACCAGAGTGGAGAACGAAGGAGGACGGTTTTCTATGAAGTAATATACACCCGTGACTCAAACACACTCTTGTTGGGAAAATTCAGCACCTGTGACAAATGATATGGAGACGGCTGGATATGAAATTTGTTTAATCTCCATCCGATAAGGTTCTCCCGAGCGGATTTGATAAAATCGTGGCTGAATCTTTCCGACGGAGATTAAACGGATCTCAAAATCGCTGTGTTAACTTCTTCATGTGCTGAAGATGTCGATCTGTCACATTTTTAACTCTTTGCTTTTTCGTCCGGTAAGTTTTCTAATCTGAGTCTTACCGGGTTGTGAAATTGAATCACAGGGCTTATTTAAGAAGGATTCAGCACCTGTGACACATTGTATAAAATGTGTTCTTTCTCTTACACGGTACATTTCCCCCTTCCTCCACATGGTAATTGCTGACTCGGGTCTTATCTGGTAAGTGATATAAACAAATTTTATGGCCGCTTTGTAGGAGATCGTCTGTAACACGGTGCTGCTATGCTTGAAACTACTTTTGTCGGAAGAAACGTTTTGTTTCCTAGAGAACATCTCTAGAAGGGTTGAACACGGTTTTGTGGAGAGTGAATAGAATAAAAGATGGAGTCGAGGCCTGTGACACACAGCTTGGAAGCGGTTGGATTACAAAACCTTCTTCTCTTTCACTCGGAAAAGTTCACTTCAGTGTTGTTACGAAACCAGGGTTGAATTTGGTCGGGGGTGAGAGCAAAACGGGCTGCCCAGCTTCTGGCTGAGTACCTGTGACACATTACACTTGCATCTTTTGGGGTTTAAAGGCAAAACGGTGGCGTAATTGTGTTGAATTTATTTATTGTTGTGTAGACATGTTGGTATGCTGCATGAATCAAAGTTGCAAACGACCGATTTTCTTTCAGCAAAATGGTTCACAGACAGTGATAAAACTACGACTGGAATGCTGTCCGTTTTATTATTGCTGTTGGAATAAATGCTGCCTTTGTAGTACAAAGAATAATCCCGGGGAAGACCCTTCTTTGAATATTTAAAAAATGGCGGATTCTTTAACTAGGGTCAGCTTTTGTGGGGAAAGATGTCTACACAGTGGTCACACTTCGAGATTGATTATGTTTATACAGATTCTCAACCAATTTTATGTGACTCATGTAGGTTTTGTCTTTTTTTTGATGACCGCTTGACGGTAAAATGACCGTTTTTAAGTCTTTGTTGTCACGTTCGCTTTGCGCTGTCCTTCAGCCGTTCGAATCCTCTTGGGCTTTTACCCTTCTCATCATCTTTCCAATCCCTTAATTCTGATCGAACGTCAGCTTTTTTCTTCCTGGGTTTTTTGTCGACTTTTCAAATGTTTGATTTGCTGATGACTGTTTGAATATTTGGTAGCGCCGTCAGGTTCTAGGTATGGACCTTTTGCGCTGTTTTAAACTAATTTCCGGTTTATGAGAAATCATATTGATCGGGTATTCTCTTTGGATTTATTATTCTGATCAGCTTTCTTTGCCTTTTTGCTTTTTCATTTTATATTTTTGTTCTCCTCTTCCTCTTTTACCCTCGCCTTTCTTCCTTACATTCTTTCTGTTGTATTTGTTAGGGGTTATTAGACATTTTAGATTCTACTTCATGGTCTACCTTGTTAGTACAAAGCCAAGGCTGGGTCAATTACTGTCTGTAATTTTGATTAAGCCTCAAAATTAGGACTAAGATTGAGATTGACTGAGCTACCGAACGCTGTTGCATATTTTATATGAAGAATATATTTCATAAATATTGCACACTTATAAGTGGAATTCACTTCAAAAATACTGAACAATTTTATGATAGAATTCATTTCATAATTACTGCACACTTTTTGGGGGATTCATTCCATAAGTATTGCACGGTTTTAAGTACGATTCGTTCCAAAAATGCGACACTTTTTTGACTGGGTTACATTTCAGAAATCCTGCATAATTTTAAGGGAAAATTATAATAAATATTATAATGTGGGATGTTCAGTTTAATAAATAGCTTATAATATTTCATTATAAATATCTTCTAAGTGCCCCCTTCCCCTTCATTTTATAGTTGTAGCACATTCCTATAAAGAATTTCTTTCCTGGACAATACCGTCTTAGTTCTGCTGAGAAAATAAGAAAATTTAAAGAAAAATTGTTTCCCTCTTGACAAAAATGGAGTGGGCCGGAGCAGGCGGTCAATATCACAGAACACCCCCCATCCCTTCTACCCCTTCCCATACCAATCCACCCCCAGAATTCAGAAAAAAAACGAAAGGAAATCGAGGTTAAAACGCATGCTCATTTCGCATCCCCGGAAGCTGATTCAAAGCTCATAAACTATCCTCTTTTCGAAAAACATGACACCAAACAAAACATAGTACATAATATTATCTATAGTATCGATAATGATATCAAAAGTTGAAGTCGAGAAAAAAATGTAAATAAATAAAAATAGGGGATGTTGAGGAGGAGAAGGGATGAAGAGGGTTGAATGTCCTCGCGAAAGGAGGAAAGTAAAAGTGAACACTTGTGCACCCTCTCGTGTTAGACAAATAAAAATCTTTTGTTGTTGGAAGAGGGTGCAAAGCGACAGGGTTAAACATCCCTTGAAGGATCTCAGTGAGTTAGTTGAATGTTTTCCCGGTAGGAGGCGCCTCTCGCGTTGAAAACAAAGGAAAATTGAGTTTTCTTCTTTTCTTTCCTTTTTGTTCGACTATCATTTATTTATTTATATCCTAATTCACAAAATTTTCGATATATTATTATCATATTCCCAAGGGGTCACCGGATGGGACCTATACCCTAACTTACTTCCATTTTCCAGTTCTGGCCAACTACATGACTACCCGACTTAAGTTTTTAATTTTTATCACCAGGAGCGAGTAGTGCACAACGCCATCCTACTACCACCCCTTAGACAACTACCGCCCGGCTCCAGCCATAAGTATTTTGTAGTCCTCAGTTGGTGTTACTTCCTACTGTATGAGAAACACTCCAAAAATAATGCAGGATTTACAGCAGACCCATTACAAAAATACCCCTCACTTTTAAGTATGTTTGTTATAAAATACTGTAAAATTTTTGGGCGAACTCTTTTCATAAATACTGCACACTTATAACTAGAATTCATTTCAAAAGTAATGCACATATCGAGCGAAAAATCACTTCAAGAGTAGAGAGAATCCAGTCATAAATGTCTTTGAGGAGAATTAGTTCCAAAAATGCAATACACTTTTGCTCTGACTTCCGATTTTCAAAAGTACTGCACAAATTTTGGACGAGTTTTTTCCAAAATATTGCATACCTTTAGAAAAAAATGATTAAACTAATATTAAGATTGATTAAACTACCGGGCACTGTTGCACATTTTTTTAGCAGGGCTCGTTTCATAAGTACTGCACACTTTAAAGTCTAATTCTTTTCATAAATATTGCACAGGATATTATGTTCTTTTTGCAATAACCCATCGACAGTCTCCTCAGTCCTGAATCTACTCTAACCCCCTCAACAGGTTTGATGTCGTTTCACTATAAATTGTTTAGTTGGAATAATCAATGAAAAAATGGCGGAAGAGACAATAAACAAGACAAAGACATCAAAACTCGTTCATCTCTTAAAAGCTCATACCGATAGGAGGAAAAAGCTTAAAAAGCTCAAACATCGATTCGACCGTAAAGTAAAATCGGATCATCATAAATCCTCGAATTTATGAACTGTTACGCCAAGTCGACACTTTTAAATGATGACGTTGGCCACCATCGAGGCACAAGAAAAGCTCTGATCGATCAAGAACTGGTAATAACACACCACCGACCCCCAACCCCTGATTTGGTGGTAGTGGTGGTGGGGGGCAAAAGATAGCGAATGATTCAGAGAAAGTCAGAAATGGAATGAAATTTATTGGGGCGAACCTCTTTTTGAAGTTATTACGGTTCTTCTTCTTATTTCATCCGAAAAGCTTTGGAAGCTTTCGAAAACGGTTTTTAACAAGACTCACGTATTTCGAATCGTCTGAACGGCTCCTCCTCGACACAACTCTTCTTTGATAAATGAGCTTTTGGGAGATTTAGGGGGGGTGAAGGGGGAAAAAGTCTGAGCGAAAGGGAGAAATTGATTTCCATCGATAACATAAAAAGTCTTAAACATTTACACTGACAGATTTCTATGAGGAGGGAACTTGAAAACCACTCATAAATTTTGTTTTTGTTTGTTTATTTGAGACGGTGAAAGAGGAAGAGAGAAGGAGGAAGGACGGACTTGAGAAAGAGACAATTTGGTGCTTGAATTTTGAATCCCATTACGCCGTTTCCACAACAAATGTAATTAGTCTAATTACATTTATCAGCTAATTAATTTTGAGTAGTTGATTTACATTTTTTGTAGGCCGTTCTTAAGCCCATTCGAACTTACAGGGGATGGGGTTCTTTCGCCATTTTTAGTTTTGATATCCTGGATGGTTTCTGAGTGATACACCTTAAAGGCTGTGCTGATTCCTATCGTAGTGGAAGAGATGGACAGATCCTCTCTTAAATAGTGACTGGTGGTCCATTTCAACTCTGCAGCGTCTCTTCGCAAACCACTTCAACTTCTTTTAGTCACCTACTCTTCTTTCTCTTTCTCTTAGACTGAGGGGTTAGATGACTGGAGGATGACCACCTCTTGTGTGGGTGATGACGGTTGCTAGCCTCCTAGTTATGGTTGTCAATCTGTACAAATAATTCGCGAAAGCTTTTTAACATCTTTCAACTTCATCAGAATCTTCTCTTCCCTTTCGCACACCAAATTATTTTAGGGGATGATTTTAGTCAGAGGAAAGAAGAAAAAATTTTTGCGGGAAACGTCTGCTTCCAAAAACTCATTAAAAAATTAGTAATTAATTATAAGACTCATGCAAATTAAAGAGAGGGGAGTAGGGGTGGTGGTAGTGGAAGGGATGGTCGGATAATTTATGTCGGGGAAAGAACATTTAGAACAAATTAAATTTAATCAGATTCAAGAAGGCTGTGGGGATTGTGAACCCAAGTCCAACCCAGAATTGGGAAGTGGGTACGTGGCTTGGGGAAGGGCGGCCTCCTCTTCTCCAGAATCCAAAGAAATTTGATTAATTCGTCTTAATTTGTTCAACCCCTTCAGGCCCAAGTGAAGGAACATCTTAATTCATATTCTGAGTTTTGGAAAAGAATGAAAAGAAAAGAGAGAGAGGGTTGGTTGGTTGGGGGATGAGTGTGTGGTGATGGAAAGTAGATAGCGGGGATGAAATGATGTTTGAAAGATGTGGGAAAACACGGGAAAAGCTCAAAAATACATAAAAGTTTGATGGGGGTTTGAAAAATGTAAGAAAATTTATCGTTTTCTCTTATCGAATGTAAACCACCCCCAAATCGACGCCCCAAACTTTGGGATTTGAGTCTCTTTTTCCTATTTTATGAGGGTGCACATCGTCATGGAATTCTAACTGGGTTTGTTTCCTCTTGTTTCAGGTACTGTTTCTGTTGACGTTGATTTTTTCACGAATGAGATCGATTCTCAGCTTGAAAGTGAAGCTACGGGTTTGTATCACGTGTGCTGATGTCACAGTTTTTTCCTTTTAGATGTTTTGTCTTGATAAGCTCACAAATTTCCTTATTCAAACGTTCTTCAGGTATTTTTGCCGGTCTTTGTTTTGTAGAACTTGGTTGGTTATCAACAAACTCGATGACCTTCTGGTCCAACTCATTATTTCGTAAACAGAGACAGAGAGGGGATGATGAAGAACTATCTCCTGAGATTAGGTGCTCTTATGTCTTATGTTATGTAAGCCGTCCCGACAGACATAAAGACAGAGGAAGATGATCAAAACCAATATTGTCACTTTGAATTCTCGAGTTCCTTAAAGCAGAAACGGTCGGATGGATAGAGACACGACAGATTTATGACTAAAAAACCATCGTTTTAGGTCGGATTCTCAACTTCCTTACAACCACATAGTTCAAAAACGTCAGAAAAGATTCCAACCCCAAATATAAAGAAGACAACACCTCGCAGCAAAATTAGAACCCAAAGAAACTTCAATTAAGTAAAAGTGTCTGAACACAAGAAACAAACTAATACTAAATCGACTACAAAAAAATCCAAACTGTCGTCATAAAGGTAACAAAGGCTGTAGATTTTCTCAACAGAGAAGAAGAAGAACTTAAAGAACACGACAAAAAGAAGCGAAAAACTTTCTAGAACACCTTTCAATCCCCTCCGGCAAGAAAAACCAAACTTCTTGATTATCTAGATGAGTCACGAACCCCTTCCTCCTCTAAAAATTGTTTTAATAATTATTATTAAAGCAAAAAATAAATAAATCTCTCTGGAAAGTAAAGAGCTGTTGTCAGGGCCCTCATTTCCGGGCCTCCAATTAAAGAGCAAAAGAAAAACAAGGAAAACAATTTCCTTCAAGATGGGAAATCAACCGGGAAACCGGAGCCAAAGTAATTAATGCTTTATTTTCCTTGTCACGTGACCCAGAGAAAAAGGGAAAAAAATTTAAAGTCTTCCAGAACATTTCCCGCATTTTTATGATCCTCAACCAGAGGAAAATTAAAATCAAAAGAAGAAGAAGAAGCAGGAGGAGATGGAGGAGGAGGAGAGAAATCTTCTTTTCCTTTTTCATTTCTCTAATCGGGAGAAGAGTTACAGTTGAAGGAATGTCCGCGATAAGACAAGACAAATCTCTTTCGGAGTATTTCCGCCTAGAAGACTCTAAGAAGAAGAAGAAGAAGAGGAGATGGAGTGAGGGAGGAGATGAAGGAAAAACGAGAATTATATGAGGTGCACATTTAATGGACATAAATCTTGGGGAGAATATCAAAATTTCATTTGCGGGATAGCGGATGCAGAGTAAGAAGACTCCATGCACGCGTTCTACACGTGCGAGACGTCCGTGTCAGCCAATGGAATGACGTTCTCCTTCAGACAGTATATCATAAAGGATCACGTTTTATGCATTCGTCGGTTTATTCCTTTGTTTGCCTCTTTTCCCGCGGTTTTTTGTCTTCTGCTCTTCTCATCTGCTTTTGATTTATTTCGGGATGAATCAATCAATAAATCAAAAGGGTTTTTGCTGAATTCGTGAAAAGTCTTGTACAGGAATGGATGACATTTTGGGACCGTCTTTGTCTTCTGCTGTTGGGGATGGTGAGCTGTGCTGTCGCTTTGGTGTTAATGAACTCAAATTTTCTTAAAGCTCCACGTGGGTCACTGAAGACAGTAGCTCCAACACCGTAAGAAGTGGGTTTGTAATGGATACAGAAACATAAAACAATTTGGTGGGTTTTTCTGTACAGAATTTAAATTTCCTTTTCTGTATCACACCTTCACTTCTGCATTTTCAAATCAAAAAAGTTTGCTACAAAACCGAGACGTAAGTCAAAGTCTTCTTGAGTCACTCTTACGCACGAGTCTTAGGTTCGCCATCACTGATCTGATATCTCTGTTAAGTTTGATTTTGTTGTTCTGATCTCTTGGTTTTATAGTTTCTATAAGTTATGTGAAGATTTTGGGGTTTTGGGCTTCCTCTTACTTCTTTGAACGATTGTCATTGTGGGTGCTCGGACAGGATGAGTGCTCAGATCATCAAGGATATCATTAGTTGTTGAAAGCTATACATCAGCAAATGACGAGTTCGGTAAGTCCCTCAGCAGTCTGGTTTTCATTACATTGTTAGGGAAATGACTGCTGACTAATTACCACCCGAACAGTGTCTTTGTGTTTACTTCAGAAACTGTAAATTAGACAGTTCAATCAGATTGTTGGTTTGAGATTTGAATAAGATTTTTGTTTCTTATTTTGATTTCCGGTTCCGGAATAAATTATCATTTTTGATGGTGTGGGTTCATTTTGGATTTGTTAAATTTGATTTGACTAGAAACGTACTTTCGGAAGTCTTTAACAGTTCACGTCAATATTGTGCCTTTTGGGATTTGAGTCATAATTCAGAAGAAGATTCACCAAAAAGACGACTTTGGTAATGTCAGTATGTGTGGAAGGGGAAAAGTGTATAGAGCGTGCTGGATGATGTACTGTATATTTATATAGTTGGGTTGTAATCCCGTTTTTCAATCTTTTTGGGGATAACAGGATACGAGAGGAGGATTTGAACTCGCGACTATAACTTCTTAGTCTGGCACTTGACCACTACAACACAGACCTCCCGCTTATACTGTATATTTAAAAACAGGAAGCAAACTCATTCGAAATAAAGATCTGCGATAACCTTCGCTTGTACGCTTTTGGAGAGTAGCCATTGTTCAGGTTCGCTTCTAGCATCCGAAACACGTTCTCTCCATTTTCCTTTCCAAAACCCGATAACGAAGACGTTTAAATTAATCAACGCATCATTTAGCAAAAGGGGTGAATAGTAATTTAAAGGAAAGCGAACAAACAAAACACCGTAAAGCTCCCACCTCCAACCCCCGGTTTGAGGGGGTGGAAGACGAAGAAAAGACGAGAGAACCAGAACTTCGTCTCACAATATTGATAAAAACCGGGTACCTTAACAAGGAAGACAAAGTTAGGGGTGGAAAGCACCCTCTCCGCATGAATAATTCAGTGATTAGTGGGCTTTCTAAGATTTATCACTGAATTTCTGTCTTTTTTCTTCTTTCCCTCCTTCCATCTTCTCGTCCCATCCTCACCACTGGATTTCTCTTTCCTTCAGGAGGAGGATTACCGTGAATGCGAGAGAACCCTTCACGAAACGCTTTGTATTTTATGCATTTGGAAATTTCATTTTTTCGGAGAAGAGATAGGAGGAGGTGACGGAGTGCGGAGGAATAGAAAACGAAAGTCAAAAGAGATCAAAGGAAATGGGAAAGACGGGCGGATTTGATGTTTTGAATTTTCCGGCAGGAAATTGTCAACACGAGGAAATGATTTCTAGCTCCAGGTTCTTTTCCCTTCAAACAATGGAAATAAATGTAAATGGACTCCATTTTGTATTTTTTGTTGTTGTACAGTATGTTGAAAAGCTGGAGAGTGAGGGGGTTTTATGCTTTCAATGGTTTTTGTCGCCATTTTGTTACTTTTTTATTACAATTTTTCTGTTGACATTCTGCTTTGATTATGGTCGCTCAGATTTTTCGCCCGATACGATGTTCCTCTTGTGTTCGGATCAGTCTTTTCGTAAAAATTTTCTCATTTATTGGTTTCTATTGATTTAAAATATCTTCGGTTGGGTTTGATTCGAACCAAAAAAGGGAAAATTTATTCAAAAGCTTCGAAAGCTCAGTGGTGAGATGAAGAAGGGAATTCGCCGTTTCCCCGTACCTTTGAACATCATAAACGCAGAGCAAGGCGATCGGTTGATATTCAGCATATAAGAATATAAAAAGCTTTCGCCACCCCTTCCCACCCCCTTCAACCCCTTCATCTCTTCTTACTTCTGACTTGTGTTCCGTGCCACAGGTGTGTGGAAAATCTTTCAGAGGTATTATTTTCAATTTTCAAGGAACTTGTCTTGAAGTCACGACTCCTCTCGCCTCCCTCCCGACTCCCAACCAAGAGTCCCTCTCATACTATTTCATCCATCTGCTTCCTCCAGTTTTATAGTCTTCAGACTCGAAGACACGTTCAATTTTGTTTTTATGCTAATAGAGGTTTTGTATATTTTTAATTAAAGAGAGTGAAGAGTTTGAAGGTGGGCGAGAGGGGGTGGTGAGGGGGTTAGAAGAGAGTGTGTTTTGCATTTTTTATAAGAGAAAAGTGCCGTTGTTACGTTTTCCTCCTCCTGCTGCTGTTGTTGTTGTTGTTGGGAAGCGGTCATTAGACAAGTTCTGCAGACCGAACTCGGTAGTGTTGAGGTGGTGGATGGATGGGATCCATGTTTCTAATTTTGTGTTGTTGGTTTGTTGACGATGCTCTGTTTCAAAAATAATTTTTGTAGGGTTCATCTAAATTCTGGTCTTATTTCATAAGTAATGCACACTTGTTATTTTCTTTGATAAAGGATTTCTCGGGAACCCGTTTAACTAATATTTTATTTGACTTATTGTTTTCATTGTCCTTCAAACAGTATCTTCTGTCTTCTCTGTTGTCTTGCCTATCTTCTCTGTTTTTCTCATTTTAGTCCTCTCTGTATTCGTGGATCATTCACCACTCATTGAACTGTTTCTTAATTCTTCTCGCTCTGAATTCTGTCACGATGGCAACGTTTTGCTTTTTAAATAAATTTTGTATTGTTTACATGAACTCGAAGACTAAACTCATTTCATAAATATTGCACACTAGTTTAACTGTTTTATTATATAATATTTCTCTAGTGTGTTGTGTGTTATTTCCTTTGGTTGATTCCTTTCTTTGTACTAACCATCTTTTTCTTCTTTTCTTTATCCATTTTTCTCTATTTATGGGCTTATTACCGAAATGACGTTGTGATGGGTTTCATCCTGGTTTACCTGATGTACTCTACGACAGTTTTTTGCTGACAATTCATTGCTGTTATTCTGTGTAACTGTAAAACATTTACGATTGGCTTACCCAGTGACTTAATGAGAAGTCATCACCTACTCGGACGATAATTGGCAACAAAAGTTGAGTCTCTGTAAACATGGCGTCCAATTAAGGTTCGTTATACAGCTGTATAGTTTTATTAAATGACGTGGTCTTGTTTTGATCAGTCAATATCCAAAGCACTTGTAGGAATGAGCTAGCGCTCTTCTCTTTGTAGTGTTTCATGTCTCTCTCATTGTCTATCGCCCACTTTCGTTTAATAAGGTAAACCTACATTGTGTTACCAGTATTGTTTACAATAGAAACGTAAACAGATAAAATTTTTCTGAGCGAAAATTGAAGGCAGAAGACAGACAAGTTATGAAAAGAGAAATAGAGAGAGAGAGGAAGACAAAGTGAGAGAGGAGCAGGGGGGGTTAACAAGGGAAAATAAATTCTACTCCCTATCCGCCTCCATTTTTACAATTTTCATTTTCCAAGCTTCATGCTTTCTTCCCTTGAATTAATAATAATACCCAAGGTTTTCAGTTATCTAAATTTGAAACGGGTTAATTTGATTTCCACCGGGTAAACTTTCCCCCGGATAAACCTCCCTCCACTACTTCCACCCCCCGGAAAAAGAGAAGAAAAACAAATCCTCCAAACCTACGCTTTCAACCCCCTGTTAAGTTAAGCATGAGAAACCAAAATAAAAAAATAAAATTTTTGAAAATTTAATTTTCTACTCTTCTTTGGTATTTCCTACAGCTTTTCCCATTCTCTTTGGGGGGGAGGGGGTTGAGTGCACCCCCCAGGTCTGAATGCCATCAGAGAATCATTAATTTCAGCGATGAAAAATTTTTTTCCTTGTACTCCTTAAATAAATCGATCGGAACGGGGATGAATCGGTTTCGGTGTGTCCTCCAGGCATGAGGAATCATTTCGAAAAAAGTAATTTTCTTTGGGGGGTGCGGGGTGGGAGTTCAGGGGTTGCGGAAGCTTTTTCGTCGAAAGTTTAAATAAGAAATGAGAGAGTTGAGTTTGGGGGGTGAGTGATATGAGCTTTAGCGAAGATCTCACGATGGAAAAGTCTTGAGGCTGGTTGATGGGCCCTCAAGCGAATTTCTTGAATGGTCACGTGATCTTAATTAATTGGTCCTTGATGAGAGATTTATTTCCCAAAAGCTCCTCTAAACTTTCTGCTGAGCTTTTTACGAAATTAAAAGAAAATTTTTGTCTTCGTTCTCTCTGAGATTGAGAATCGTAATCTCTCCGATTTTGTTCATGGATCATTTCCTTTTTAAACGATATCCGGCTCATTTATTTATTTATTTACTTTTTCTCTAACGTGATTTTTATCTATTTGAATTATTTTTTATTTCCCCGGAAATTTTTATTATCAAAAAAAAGAAAATTTTTCTCCGACGCTTTCTCGAGGCAATAATTCTTGTTCTCTCGCTCTCGCTTTGGTTTATCTACTTTGCCGGACAGTTACAGCCTTCCACGTGCTCTCGCCTGTGTTCTCGCATCTTGTTCTGGTAATAACATTCGGTGAACCTGAGAACGAAAAGATTTTCACGTTGAATTTTGCTGATTTTCAAATTTTATCAGAGATTATTCAAGGAGAATGGTAAAACGGATGTGACGAGTTAGAATCAGAGTTTTTTGTTCTTTTTCTCTTCTCCTTCCGGTTTGTTATTTATTTATTTATGTAACATGAGGATACCTTAGAAGACGTGACAGTTTTGAAAGGCTTGGTTTAAAAGCACCTCTCGGCTACTGTGTTGCCATGTCTATGGTTCTAAGTCCAGGTCCGCTCTTAAGGGTGGTGTTAATTGATTAACAGAAAGGTGTTTAGAGTGTGGTAATTATTTTCAAAACCGGATGTGAGACTGTTAGGCTCTATACCTGTCCCAAAACTTCCCGGAATGATTCTGTTTACTCTTTAACTCAAATATCACTTCAAAATTGTTGAAAGAAGGACTGAGTGACAAGTCCTCTTCCAACCATTAAATCTCCCACTCTCAGAAATCGCCGACTAAAAGAAAGTCATTCCGGGAACTTTTGGTACAGACTCAATGGCCCTCTTGTTTGAAAATTTTTGGAATGTCTGCTTTTATCGGTAGTTTGTAAACGCTGTTGGGCAAGTTTGTTTAAATGAATTTCGCTTTGAAGGGGTAGCAACCCTCTTAGAAGTAAAAATAAGGAAAAGACGATGGATTAACGAAGTCTCTCGAAGCCATTTAATCACTTTGAAAAAGGAAAATTTCCTCCCGGAACTAACCGTGGTAACTGAATGAACATTAGGTCGTCCTCATCATCGTTGCAGTCTGCCGAATCCTTGGGAATCCAACCTTCGGGCATTTCGCTTTGGTGTGTGGCGATTGGTTTCTCGAAGACATAGCCGCACGCACCGATTCGCAAACTTTTCCAAGTCACATCGTAAGAATTGGTATCTAAAGTAAGCAGAGAGTTTACAAAGACAGCTAACATCAAAAACCAACAGAGAAAGAGAATTTAATGAAACAGTTATCACCTGGAATTTTTCTTCTGTTGTAAGGATGAACGCCTCCTGGTAAGAACGGTATGTAGTCCTGTATCGCCCGATATCTCTCATCGCATCCACACACCGGACCTGCATCGTGGGTTTCTTTTATAGTGGTTTCGTCTATGACTAGAATAGGTGGCCTAGGTATTGTTGGTGACATCGCGAGGATTTCTTTTACTGGCATCATTTTGGTCGATTTTTGTTGTTGTTATCGTTTGTGTTAGGTTATGACACGATTGTGGTCTTAGAGTCTTTAAAATTTTGTTGAAAGACACTTCGGAGGTCTCTATTCTAATGACACGACAATTTTTAACAGGTTTCTTTAGTCTGTGGCATGATTCGAAATTGTTTGAGTCGGAATTTATGGTTGCACAGCATTTTGTGACTTGGTTTGCTGTCTGCTTTCCTGTCTACCTTCTTTTAGCTGTTACACATATAGATTTGTCATTTGGTTCTTGTTGTAGATAAATACAATGTTTCTTTCATCAGTTTATCATCAACAAACCGAATCTATGGTTTCTATTCTAATGACACGACTATTTTTAACAGATTTCCTTGATTTGGGCCATCATTTAGAATTGTTGGAGTCGACAGTTCTTGTTTTAAAGCGTTTGGGGACTTCTTTTACCGTCTTCTCTGCCTTTTTTGACTGTTAGACATGTAGATTGTAATCAAGTGTTTGAAAAACACTTGAATCGCTTCTATTCTAATGACACGACGGCTTTCAACAGGTTTTTAAATTTGTGAAGTACTCTGGAATTGTTTAGTCGGAATTTCCGGTTTTAAAGCAATTTGTGAGTTATTTTGCTGTCTTTTCTACCTTCTTTTGGTTGTTAGACATGCAAGTTTGTAGTTTTGTTCTTGTTGTAGATAAAGAGAATACTATTCGAATGAAATTAGTCATCATTCTCTTCGTCACCTCTTCTCAGATATCGATAAACCAAAACTATGGTTGCTTACTCCCAACTTTAATTTCGTCTTCAATATCAAAGTTTTTCTTTGAGTAACTCGTAACGAGTTGATTTGTGACATGTCATACTCTACAGACATCCTACTTCCTTTCTTCTTCGATTTGAGTCCAAACTTGTTCTGTATCTGATAATTGTTCTTGTGTTCTGTATTCAACATTTCCAACCAACTCCTAAAATCGACTTGTCATTTAGAGTAGAGACTCTAACAGTTTCGAAACAATTCACTTCCGGTTAGAAAATGATTTTGATTACATCCTCTGACATCTCACCGTCGTCCGAAACCAGCCATCACACTAATTTACCAGATGACGGTTTTATTAGGCATTCCCAACGCAAAACTTTTAAACTGTTGGAAGCTCATAATTTTTGACAAAAGCTTTTCCCCCAAGGCCTCAACATCCCCACTCTCTCTCTCTCTCGCTGTTTGCTTTCCTTCTCGCCTATTACTTAACTAAAATCATAATTTATTTCCTTCATTTCTTAAAGAATCTGTCTTCCGTATTGGCAAACTCATTTTTTCTTCTCTCTCTTCCTTTCTTCTCTTCGCGATCCTTCCGTACCGAACGTCTTTCTTGTTTATTTGATCTTTTTATTTCTTCCCTGTCCCAAAACGCCACCCCTTTCACCCTAAAGTAACGTACTTAATTCGATTTCTCTTTCTCCTTCACCCTGTACGAGGTTTTCCTGATATTACATGAAGCAATCGCTCAACTCCGAATAATGTTTGTTCCCTCTCTCGCTCAATGGCTTTCCTGACTCCCTCCTCCGAACACATACACTAACTCTCTTCTTCTTCCCTTCTCTCTCTCTGTCGTTCCTTTGTGTTTTGCTTTTTACTACTCTGATTGATTCTCAAAGTTATCTTGACTCACTTTAATTTTCCCCTTTTCAAAACACTGTCTCTCCTAAATTGAATAAGGAGACATAGACTTGGGTTTTTCTATTTGTCTCTGGATGAAATTAGATAAAACCAGAAGTAAGCAACCGTGGCGTTCTCAAGAAAGTTTTGTGTTGGGAATGCCTAATAAAAGCGTCATCTGGTAAATTAGTGTGATGGTTGGTTTCGGACGACGGGAGGTGTCAGAGGATGTCACCAAAATTATTTTCTAACCGGAAGTGAATTGTTTCGAAACTGTTAGAGTCTCTACTCTAAATGACAGATCGACTTGAGGAGTTGGTTGGAAATGTTGGACACCCAACACAAGTAAAATTATCAGATACAGAAGTTTGAACTCCAATCGAAGAATAGAGGAAGTAGGATGTCAGTAGAGTATGACGTGTCACAAATCAACTGATTAAATTGGTTTCTAATTAGCAAAGAAAAACTTTGGTATTTAAGACGAAGGTAGAACCGGAAGTAAGTATCCAAAGAATCGGTCTATAGATGTCGGAATTGTGTTAAAGAAGAAAATGTTGACTTCTTTCGTTGAGTTATGTTGTTTTTATCTACAACAAGAACAAAATGACAAATCTACATGTCGAACAGCTAAAAGAAGGTAGAGAGGAAAGCAGACAGCAAACCAAGTCACAAAACACTTTAAAACCATGCCATACACTAAAGAAACCTGTTAAAAATCGTCGTGTCATTAGAATAGAATCTTTCGAAGTGTTTTTAAACAAATTTTAAAAGACTACACAACCCAACACAAACAAAAACAGCGAAAACAAAAATCAAAAACAAGTTTTACTGAGATGAAAATGCCCGCCATAATGTACGGTTAACAGACAGTAGTACCAACCCAACCAATGATGCAAACCCTCCTTTACAGCAAATGGGAATATTGTCGCCAATTCTAACTCCACGAATGACAGTGGCTCCCTCTTGAGTGAATTTTCAGGTATAAAAACGTGGTCGAATCGTCAGTCTGCTCGTAGAAGTTAAGTGTTTGGGTTGTGTGTGTGTGTGGTGCTTTTTAAATAACAGTGACAGTGTATCAGTGTATTTCATCTTAAGGTATGTTTAATATATATTTTTTTTAATTTTAAATTTAAATCTCGGTTGAAATTATTTTGTGAAAAATTTATTCGGAGAACATGGTTCAGTTTAGTTACTTGACTCACAAACATCCATGTCTGGAAGAGAGATTCTGTTTCCTCCCAATCCAGCGAACACTTGTTTTAGTTTCGAGAGACAGTTTCTGACGTTAACATTTGCATGATAATTAATCTCATTTGTTTTCCTTCTCAAACCCATTCATTATCTGTCAAATTTGTCATCTGTTATTGTCCGTAATCCCAAATGAACCCAATTTCAAGCAGTAAAAAAATCCCAAACAATCATCAATCTCTTTGCCCTTCCCCTCGCATAACGAACTCGCAGTTTCCAGTCCTAACTTCCCTTATTCATGACGTTCCAAACACATCAAAACCGTCGAAGAATTTTGGACAGAGGAACTATGAGGAATGGAAGACAAATTTTTACAGTCTCATGCATTCACGGTCTGTTGACAATATTCCGTCGTGAAGAAAAGATTCTTCCTCCTCCATCCTTTGGGATTTCCTTTGAGTGGAAGGTTGGCACGGGGGATCGAATATCGAAAGGTAAACACTAAACCATTATTGGAGATGTTATGTAGCGATTTTGTGCATTTTTGAAAGAAGGATTTTCATCTGTGAAGCGAGGACGTCCATCTTCGTCATTTTGTTTGTTTTTTTTTCTTCTCTGTTTTGAAATCATCCAGCGTTCTCCCCTTCCTGACTCATAAATATGTTTTCCTGTTGTGTTATGATTGAATACTGGCGTCGGATGGTTGCGTCCAAACGATATTTCGGTTTAGACCGAAGCTTAAAAGCTTAATGCTATCGCCAGATGATTATGGAAATGTATTTGAGCTTATTGACGACTCTTAAATTGGATCAGAACCTAATTTTGTAGTTTGAGAAACAGTCTATCAAATAGAAATCGCCTTTTCAATAAGAAGGAAGTTGAGCTTTTAGGATTTTTAGGCTCCCTACCCACTTACTTTGAACTACCCAAAAATTCTGCTTAAATTATAGTTATAGTTTGGTTTTAATTCACGCGTGTTGGGTATTAGAGGATACAAGAGGAGGATTTGAACTCACGACTACAACTTCTTAGTCTGGCACTTAACCTACTACACCACAGACCTCCCGCCAAATTAATAATATTACGATTAACACTTCGCTCTCATCTCTGTAACTATCAAAACAACCGCAAAAATATTTATTGCCCTTAGTCACATGACACACATACACGAAATTCATACTACTCCACACAACAAATTTTCACATTTACTGATTATTCCGGAAATTAGATATATACTTCCTCGATTTATTACTTTTACCGCATTTTTTATATAAATGCGACATATTTTTGATTATTTATCACATTTACCAAGCTCAATTGGCGATTATGAATTAGGTTGGGTTTAGATGTTGAGTTAATTTCTAGTTAGTTTAGGAATTCATTTTGAGTTATATATATACTATACCATGCATAGTGTATTCAACTAACTCAAAATAATTCGTAATTACCAACTGAACTTCGTGATTGTGAGTAATCCCCGGAATGAGATGTATATTGGCTTGATTTATCACTCTTACCAGAGAACTTATACGGGGTGGACCATTTTAACGTCGCCAGTCGAATTTCTCGAAACTATGGCAGTCAGCAAAAAAAATTTTTCTTGCATAGCTGCTCGGTTGCAAGGAGGAAAAATGGCGATGACCTTGCCAAAAAGAAAAATTTTTCGCTGACTGCCACAGTTTCCAAGAAATTCGACTGGCGACGTTAAGGTGGTCCACCCTGTACGTAATAACTGTATACGTGAAACTCAGTCGAACTAACTTCCAGAGTTAGTATGAAGATGGAAGTGGTAGCACGGAAGGAAATGAGGAAAAACGGGGAAAAATGTAAAACCAGTGCTTAAGCAATTTAACAACAACTTTAGTCTGTGGAGAGTCTCTTCTTCTCTGTGACCCAGTTTTCCAGTTCCAAATTTCGTCTCCATGGCTATTAATAAATGAATTCGGTTGTGGGAAGGGGTGGGGGGTCACACACTCTCCTAAATTGAAAATATGTGTCAAACCGGCAGGAAATCATTATGACGTCATCATTAGCATATAAAAATCATAAAATTTAATGTTTCACATGTTTTCATTTAAGTTTGCTGTTGCATGCCGAGGGAGGTTTCTTCGACTTTTTTCCTTTGTTACGAAATAATGTCTCCATCTCCCCCTCACCCCGAAAAGGGTAACTATCACTGACACAAATTTCAGGACTTGGGGAGTATAATCCGAAAGATTTGCGATAAACAAACATAAAACACAGGAGAAATTTATGTGATTAAGCACATGCGAGAGTTAAGCTGTTGAAATTTCGACTCGCTAACGAATTAAGGTCATGGAAATGAGGTTTCACTACGAGAAAGATCCCTCAGAAAGCTCGTACTTTCGTATTCTGAACGACCAACGACCCGAGCTTTCCTCCTCCCCGCTTCAGCCTCCTCTCTTGCCCTCGTTCGCCTTCTACAAAGATTTATTTTGGAAAGTTTTAAATTAGGATAAAAATTTCGCTTGGAGTCTTCTCAACTCTTTTAACACAACAATTTTCGGGAGGCTCTCTCTCTCTCGCTCGCTCGCTTTCCCAAAAAACCACCGAAAGCTCATTAACTATTAAAAACAAGTTTCTTTAGTAAATTTTCCGGAGAAAAGTTTCTCCCTCTCTCTAAACCACACATTAATTTCCACGAGTTCCTTTCCCCATGTCGATACTGATAATTTGGCTAAGCAAAATCGCTGACCATGTTAATTGGTTGTTTTAATTAATTTAATGATTTACGATGGTCCATACTCCCAGCATCCCAAATTAGTGTTTGGATTTTGTTTGAGATTTGAGCTTAAATTTAAATTTTGTATATAAATATTATATACTATTAATGAATTTTGAAAACGGTTTTTGGTTTTTGTTGAGGAAAACTTGTAAAAAATGGAAATTCGGGTTCTGTACATGAATGTAAATGTACATACAGCAGGGTGGTGTCAAACCAGCTTAACAGTATAATTGAAAGAACAAATCAAAAGATGAGTGGAATTTTATAGTATAATGTCAAGCTCTAAATAGTTCGGGTCTCTGGGTTTACGTCAGAAGAATGTAAGATGTTCACGAAGAATATTGATGGCGTTAGTTCTTGACCTAGATATAGTGCCAGCACATTTTCTTGGATAATTCGTTTCATAAAAATTGCACACTCTCGCAAAGAATTCATTTTAAAAATACTGCCCACCCTCTTTGAGTATTAAATTTTAAAATATTGCACACTTTTGTGGGAGAATCGTTTCAAATATACTGCACATTTTCACGAAGGATTCATTTCATAAGTATTGCACACTTTGAAGGGGGATTCATTTCAAAAATATTGCACACTTTCATAGAAAACTCATTTAAAAATATTGCTCACTTAGATGAGGGATTCGTTTTATAAATATTGCACACTTTCACGGAAGATTCATTTCATAAGTATTGCACACTTTTTAAAGTTTAATAGCAGAAAAGCTTGACAACATTTTTTTTTATTACCACACTTACATAATTCAGTATAGTATTACCTATTTATTAATATTTATTGAGCTGTTTGTGTATCTATATATAATTTGTATTTTCGGTTAGTTTTGTCCACTTCTATCTACCTATTTATTTGTCGGACGTAACCTATTATTTCACGTAGGTGGCGGTGTATTATGTATTTATTTATTTATTTATTTATTTTCTTCATTGTCTAAGAATGATATTTAAGAACGTCATCCTCCGCGTCAGTAAAAAATCTTTTTTCTGTCTATCTTCGATTAAATTGTTTTTTTAATGGACTGCTTTTCTTGATAATTTAATATTATAAGTAAAATATTATAAATAAGTGGTTCAGGAGCTCATCGATATGCTTAACAAATTTGAGACAAAGCTGACAAGTTCGAAGTATACATAATATATAGTAGAAGTCATCATATCGACCATGGAATTATACTAAAACAAGACTCGAAATAACTCGTATGGGACACACATTCTCTTTACGAGAATATACGTTTAGAGAAACGGAAGGGGTCAAGGAAAGAGTTTTCCATTCGGGGCGGAGGTAGCATTTAATTAATTAACAGATTGATTTAGAATGTTTTGTATGAGCTTTCAGATTTTCCGAGCTTTCGGAGAATTTTTTTCCCCCGTTCACCCATCATTAACTTACGAACGTTGAGATCGGATCCGTTTTCAAAAGACGTCGGAGCTAAATCGATGTGAAATTAGCATTTTCTCTCTGCGACCGATGAGTCATCCTGGGAAATCCCGAATTTAACAAAAGTCAGTCTTTCGCTTGTTAGAGTTACGAGACCATCCGTCTTCTAACGTTACGACTGCTTTCCTCTCGGACTTCACCTTAAATAGCTGAGCTTTCGCTTAAGTTTGTTGACGACTAGTCAATTCAGTTAAAAGCTCATCGGGATATATTTAGAACATAACGGATTAGAAAGCTTGGTGATATGTGATAGATTTTATTATTGTTATTAGAGAAAAACCTTTTGTTAAAAGTTTTTATTTATCTATTTACGTAGATAATTATTTAGTTTTTGGATTGGAAGGAAGTAAATATCGTTTCCGGAAGTGTTTTTGTTTCGAAAGCTTCTCCAAGAGAAAGAAATTCAATTTTATTCAGGAGATAAGAGCTTACTAAAGTTGAAAATATTTCACGAATAGGTTTTTAGATAATCTAAATCGGTAAGTTGAGTGATTTACATCGACTGGATTAGATAATCTGATTGAAAGTTTCTAACCTCCTTCACACGTCTGTTTTGATTCTCATTAATAATTTATGCACTCCTTTGGGTTTATCTACTTATTTTGGATAACAGCCTTTTCAATTTTTTATATCTACTTCTCTTCTACTCTTCTTTATTGAAGTTTTCGTCACTCGTATTCGGTTTTATCTGCTTTCGTTTGGAACAGAAATTTTTTTATCTTTCTCTAAAGTACTCACGTCAGGTTTAGGTTGTTGGGTTTGGTGATGAGTGAAGATCATTCTCTTCAGATTCTGGTCTTTTGTACCAGGTGTCCGGTCTGTTTCTCGTTTTATCTATATTTATCTACATTATATTTCTTTTGTTTTGAGTTGGACTGCCTTGTTGGGAGTTCTTTAGATTTATTTTTAGAGTTTGTAAAGTGTTTTTAGAGAAATGAGAAAACATTAATTTTTATCTGGATAAGCGTTGTTTTTCATGATTATTATCTGTAGGGGTGTAGATAAAATATCTGTTTCGGTAAAAGTTTCCCTTTCCGGGAAAGTTAGAAAACGAAGTATTTTTTTTGGTGTCAGATAAATTTTGTTTCTGTCTTTCATAAATCAGATAAAATATGCGGTTTTGTATTAGTGAAAAGTTTCAAAACTTCCAGCTGAGAGAGAAAGTTTCGAAACAATTCGTAAGATGATGGAGGAAATCGGGAAAAAATATTTTATTTACGTGAATATAGCAGAAAGGCTGTAGCCAAAGCTGAGAAAAATCTGTTGAGATCAAAATGAATTCCCTCTCGCTAATGGGAAATGGAATAATGAAAGGGGTATTTAGTATTCAGCGGTCGGAAGATGTTTTATCGATCCTACAGCTTCTTCGGGGAAAACGCATGGCAAATTTTTCCCATTTTCCATTGGCGGGAAATGACTTCATAGCTGAAACGCGTTACATGCTTCATCCGAAGTCCACACGTCGCAGTGTCCGTGAAGCTGTTTGTCTTCGAAGGTCGCTTTCTCAAATTTCTCTCTCCGATTAATCCGGTTTTTGATTTTGACTTTTGATTGTGTGTTGTGACACGGTGATTGTCCATCCGGTTTCCATCAGAGAACAATTTCCTTCTGTTTTGATTTAGTCACAGGTGAGTGTTTGAGAGGTTTTTGTAGTGAACATGTGATTTTGAACGTAACGGTTTCCTTGTTTGATTGTTTGCTGGGCTGTCGTTCTGGTGATTTTGATTCTTGGACTGTCACCCTGTTAAGTCAGGTTTTGCTTTTAGACTAAAATTTCTTCAGCGGTTTCTTCCTTCTTTTACTAATCGCTTTGAGCTTTATGATTTCCTTCGGTATTCTCCAGTCATCCGATAAGTTTACACAATAATTGTAGTGTGTCGCTAAATCTGCCCAAATCGCTCAACCCAATCGTATCTACCCTCCAATTATTGGTACACCATTCCCACAGACATCAACAAGCTCTTGTAACACACAAAAGCTCTGACGGGTACATGTCATTCTTCAATAACCTCAGCGAACCTACTTTGACCTTCTAAAATTCTCTAAACCAACAAATTTCGAGTTTACGGTTATAAAAATATTTTTCTTTCTTGGGTATAACAAAACGTGTATAAATACTCATACTCTCAACCGTTATTTCTCTGTTTTGGAGCTTTGGCGGCCTTTCATCATTAAAATTTCAAAAATTTAGTAAGTTTTCCAGTTTCTGACAAAAGTAGGACGCGATGATGGTTAAAGTTTGAGATTGAAATTGCCGAACATCCCAAGACTTGTAGAACTTTTTTATAATTAAACACAGAGACTCATTAATTAAACTCCTCAAGAAGTCGGCTAAATCTAATTATAATATTCGCGTCTAGTTTATAGTTAACTAAAATTCGGCGGAAGGATATTCCCTTGGTGATGTCAAGGTTGTCGGGAATCACTGGGCCAGTGGAGTGGGTGAATATTTGGAAAAGTTTTTCGCAAGTTAGAAATGAGATTCAGAAAATTCTGGCTTTTGTCTGAGATTAGTGTTAAAAGATGGACAGGACAGTAAACCTGTTCAGCAATGGAACCTGAAGGTAGTCGGTTTATTGCTTGTTTAGTAGGAGCCGGAGGTGGTTCAAGGTGAAGTCTGTTCCAAAAATTTGTTTCTCGTAGCTGACTGCCGTCTGTCTCTATTCGCGAGTATAGGTAGTTTGTCTGGCTTTAAGAAGTTTTTATATTTAAGAGCCAGACTAGTGTCTCAACCTCTAGAATTGGTGTTTCAAAAATATTGCACAAATTTTCACGGTAATTTGAAATTACTCCGCAGCCAAAAACAGGACGGAATTTTGGACATTTTTAAGCTTTAAAGTCATGGAAATAGAGCTGCTTGATTTTCATAAATATCGCACACTAGCACACAAAAGTTCATTTCATAAATATTGCACGATTTTGCCTGGAATCGGTTATGGAAATAGTGCAAACTCTCATCAAAAGTCTGTTTTACAAATTTCACACAAGTCTATTAATAAAACTTCACACCCTCTTTGAGTATTTATTTCATAAATATTGCACACTTTAATAGAGTGTTCATTTCAAAAATGTTGCACATTTCCAGGAGGATTCATTTCATAAAAATTGCACACTTTGGTCTGGAATCCATTTCAAAAATAATGCACAAAATTTCGCGGTAATATGAAATTTACTTCTCCGCCACAAACCCATACATTATTTTGAGCTTGAAAGGCATGGAAATAGAGCTGCTTGATTTTCATAAATATTGCACACCATCCCACAAAATTCATTTCATAAATATTTCACGATTTGGCGTGGAATGTGTTATAGAAATGGTGCAAACTCTCACAATAAGTTCGTTTTACAAATTCAAAAGATGCTTCACACTCTCTTTGAGTATTTATTTTAAAAATACTGCACACTTTAACGGAGTATTCCTTTCAAAAATATTGCACACTTTGGTCTGGAATCCATTTCAAAAATAACGAACAAACTTTCGCGGTGATATGAAATCACTCCACAACCACAAACCTGACTGAATTTTGGACATTATTTTGAGCTTGTAAATCGTAGCAGTGAAACCACTTGATTTTCATAAATATTGTACACTATTCCACAAAATTCATTTCATAAATATTGCACGATTCGGCCCGAAATCTGTTGTCTTCAATGCAAACTCTCACCAAAAGTTTGTTTTACAAATTTCACACACATATCACAATAAAAAATACTTGCTCTCTTTGAGTATTTATTTCATAAATATTGCATTGTAGTGGCGTACACTACAGCACACTTTTACAGACTATTCATTTCAAAAATACTGCACACTTCCAAGGAGAATTCATTTCATAAAACATGAACAGTTTGATCAGGAACCCATTTCAAAAACAATTCACAAGCCTTTGCGATTGAATGTTATTTTTACAAATGTTATAAGACAGGACCTTAATTACGGTTTTTCTGACAATTGTTATAACTTTATACATTTATAACTCTATGTTTTGATGTTATTGTAATGGATACTGTTCACTATTCAGTGGCGGATCCACGCCACTACATTATAACTCGAAGCTAATAAATTCATTGAAAGCTGTACGAAATTTCTAGTTACTTGTTCGTTCGCACAAAAAAAGACCTGGAGTTACAAAGGGATAAAAACTTCATAATTATAATGTGAGCCCCCAACTAAACTAAATTAGAATCCTGGGATTAGTCGGCGGAACAAAAAAAATTCATAAATTAAATGAAAAAAGGTAAAAACCTTTCAACCCCCTCACCTACCACCTCTCCACTTTCCACTACCACTTGAGAACGTCGTCGTTTATTATTTGTTTGCGCTAATCCACTCAATCGTCAATCATTTTCTTTGTTTACTCGAGTCTGTCTGGTTATGTGATAATGATAAAAAAAAATTTCAGTTCGATTTTGCTGTCGTTTTGTTGTCCGAGTGAATTAATTTGTAATTAATTCCTTTTTTGAATTGTTCTCGAGTGTGGAAGAATGATCATCTCTGAGAGAAGTCGGTGAAGTGTGGTGTTGTCGATGTTCGATGATTATCGCTGCAGGACGAAATGTTTTTCTGATTTTTTCGCCGAATTGATTTTTGGGGGTTCAGGCAAATCGAATGAATGGAAACGAGTGGTTGAGTTCATGATACTGATTAAAAAGGATTTGATTTGGAAGCGAGGATTAAAAGATGTTTGTATCATTTTAAAGTCAACTTTGTTTGCATGACACTCCACAAAAATGTTTTTGCTTTAAGGGATTTAAAAGTCTGCTGTTGGTGATAGTGATTCGTCGCTATCTTGTTTTGTGAGTATTGTGCGCGCTGTTGGAAGTTTTTGTATCATCCCCTACTTAGCTGTCACCGACATCAAAATGACTTCGAAGTTATTAGTCGTTGGTGTAGGTTTATAGGTTTTGGTCTAGAAACAGACAAGGGTCTTAGCCCCAGAATCGAATCGGTAGGAATTTGTTGAGAATTAGGTCAGAAGAAGAAGGAGAGAAGGAAGAATTAGAAAATGAAGAAGTAGATGAAAGGAAGAACAGAAGTAGTAAAGAAGAGAGATGAAAATAGGGTCAAGGATGAAGATCAAAGAACCGGCTTGGTATTGGGTCTAGAGGTTTGTGTTTGATGGTCTTTCCGTTCATTAAGAAGGGATTCTGCGAAAGGATTGGGTGGACCACAGTCGAGAGTTATGTTTGAGAGAAAGAATCTGGCTATTGCGTCTTTGTAGGAAGATGCATCAAATATTTTACTTATAAACGAACCAGAAAGAAGAATTTCAAAGTACAAATTGTAAATCTCTTGACGAGTATCATAAACTCTGACCATCTTCTCTTTGTCCAAAAAACCTTTTCTGAGAACCAGGGACAAATTTAGAATAAAAAAACATGCAAAACCCCAAAAAATTTCTCTCAACTCGCCTAAGCTCCGAACCTTTTCGAAGCTTTCCACTTTTAAAGCCCTTTTGGAAAATAAAAAACAGAAACATAAAGGAAGGCGGCCATTTTGATCACTCCTTCCCTCTCTTTGTCGACGTTGTCACTTAATCCGATTTTTATTTTTTTAATTTACCCCCGAGCTTTTCACTTGCCAGCCTCCTTGCTTACTAACTTTGCCTTTTTTTCCGAAGGAAAATTGATTTAACAAAAAAAAGGAAAATTTTGTAAAATTTAGTGAAAATGAAGAAAAATGCGATTGCCACGTCATGTTTTGCTCTTGAACGCGGTTTAACGCTCATTTTGCCCCGCGATAAATCAATTTTCAAAAATTTTTCTCTACCCTCGGCCTTCTATGTTTTCAAAATCGAAGTTTTTTGTTTCCGGTCTTTTTCTCTCTTTGAAATTGAGTTCCAGGGGTGGTTTCTAAGGAGAATATACCATTTTCTGTAGAAATTTGTAGGTTTTGTGCCGGAGTGGTGGTGTTGTGGTTAACGTTATGGTTGTGAGTTCGAATCTTCCTCCCGCATCCTGTTATACCCCAAAAAAGGGTGAAAAACGGGATTGAAATCGGTGTTAAATTTGTCAAATTTCTCTGAGTTTATTGGATGGTTCACCAAAATAAATTCTGAATGAATTCAGACTCCAATACCGTCGAATCAGTCGCAAGTCTAAACACAAACAAAGAAAAATGAAAACAAAAATAAAAATTGAAACAAACCAACAGCAGAAGCAATAACAATAATAAACAAAGTTTTGGAAGAACTAAAACTAAAAACTAAAACTGACGTTTTAGGAAAAACAAAAAGTATTAAAAAAATTGAAGGAACTATTGAATCAGACAAGGTAAAAATGTCTTGATTCGTAAAAGAAAAGACAAGTTTCCGGAGTCCCACGAGATCCAAGGCTCCCAATTTTTTATATTTTACAACGGACGAAGAGAAACAGAGAAAGAAGTTGAGCGGAGGGGGGTGGGGGCTGAGTAGAGGAAACCGGTCAGCTCTTTCCCAAATTAACTTATTATTAAGAGAAAGAAGAAACAGAAAAAAAGGCGGCAGGAAACCGGCGAGTTTCTAACCTCGTTAATGAAATGCGGTTTTCCTCTGATTATCGAGGGACTCTGCCCCTCCCAACCAAATCGAAACCCTTTCCTGCCCCAAAACCATTTTCTTCTTCTGCTTACCATTTACAAGATGACGGTGTCAATGGAAAGCAAATCCTTAATTCCCTGAGTTTCCTCTTTTTATTCACATAATTGAAGTTTCTAGTTTGAATTCGAAAAGTTTCATCTTCTCTCTCTCTCCCTCTGCTTGGGAATAATGCTTTGATAATGAACCGAAAACGATTATTTCTACAGTTTTTGTATTTTTTTAGGCGCGTTAAAATGTTATTTTCTCTCTCGGATGAGAAATGATTTTGTGTTAAACCCGAGGCAAAGATGTTGAAGAACGACGTGATGGAAGGATATCACTCACGTGAGAGGAGCTGAACGGAATAGAAAGTAGATGAAAGAGAAAAAGTTTATCCTCCCAACCGCGTGAATGATATGATAGGATGATGATGGCGATGATGATATCCGCTATTAAATGGCGTCTCTCTCTCTCTCTCTCTAGGGTTGGGAACTTTTCTCAGGTTTTCTTGTCAGTTCCAATAGCTTTCCCGATTTTCTGATTTAAAATATTTCAAAAAGCCACAATTTCACTATCTTTTCGGTTTCTCACGTCAGAAACTTTCCCCCTTTCTTCTTCTCAATAGTTAATTTTGGTTTCTTCTTCTTTTGCTAAGCTTATTACAGCGACTTTTTTGCTCACAGATATTTTCTATCAACTGTGTTCCGTTATTCAGTCCTCCAGATTTTGTGGGGAGTGTATCTCAAAGCTTTTCATTTTCTGCGGTTATTAATTCATTTCCCGTATATAACCCACAACCCTATAACCCATTTGACTGAGTAAATAGGTTAGAATCGATGCTTTTAGACTTGACGAAGCATCGTTTTTGCAGATTCATGCTGTTGTTTTGTGTGTACACGCTTAGTTTCCTTTCCACTCGGTTAAAAATAACTGTAAGCAAAGAATTTACAGTTTTTTTTTGGCCATATTGTAATAATAATATAATATATATTGATATGGCCAAGGGCTGTTCATTTAACAAAATAAGGTGTTTGATACAATTGTAAATTTTTAAACCAAATTTGCTGTTTTCCCATAAGACTTTCAGCAGGAATTTTGACAGACTTTGAACAGCTTCTTTGTCAGAGGAGCAGACTATTTCCACCACCATTTTCCTATTTTGGTAGTAATGATTGACAAAATACGTCTCTTCCTTGCTAGTCCAGTAAAATGTGCTCAATTGTCTCTGCTCCTGGCTTTCCTCTTCGCCAATTAGTGCAAAATTACCTCAGTCTGTTCTGTTAGGTTACCGTTTAGGTAATTTGTTGCTTACTGTTCAGATTGGTATTTAGTGTTTACTGTAAATTTCACTTAATTGGATTCCATTACTGTGATATTCCGTAAACTTTAAAGATTTTTTTTACGCGGTTTTTAGTTAACCCATAAAATGTGTGGAAATGGGTTTCTTTTATACGGCTGGACAATCTGCCACATTCTCAGCTGAGAAATGGCCAAATTTTAAAACTTTTCACATGAAGCAGAAGAAAAATCAAAACAAAAGTATTTTTCAGTCGTGGAAATCCACATAAACAAGATTATGTTTATAATTTTATAATTTTTATAGATTTAGAGTTTTACAATAGGCTAAATACTCGTTTTGGAACCTGTACATAATAAACTTGATACTGTTCATTTGAAGTAGATAAAATTTTAAGAACTACCATTAACAGTACGAATACCTGTTGTCCTTCTCTGTTTAACTGTCAAAGGTGTTCTCTATTCAGTCACAGTGGCTTTGCCCCTAACACATATAAACTTTTATAGCTGATAATGTTGGAAACAATTCGCGAAGTCAACAGAGGAAAATAGCAAAAAGCCAAAACATGCAAAACCATTGAGAACAGGATCCCTTTTCCGTCCTGGATTCTTTCTTGTCCTCCTATTTTGCAATTCAATGAAGGTCGGAAAGAAAGATAATTTATGTTTAGAAAGAAAAAAAATCGGAAAATAAATCAAAATGCATCTGAATGTGACAGCTTACAAAAGAAGAGAGAGAGAAAAGAACCGAAATCTTTGTGAAGACGAACCGCCGACGAAATCTGAAAACTCGCACGCGAGAGAGAGAGCGAGAGACAGAACTTTCTCCGGGAGAACTAAGTGAAAGTTTAAATGTTGGAAAGATCCCAAAATGCGATTCGGAATGTTAAATATTGAATTATGCAAATTAGAGGGAAGACATTCTTCCCGGAATACGGTCCTGGAAATTATGGAAACTAATGGCCTGAGAAAAATATTTCGACTCCTGTCCCGTACCAGCGGGAAACGTTTCCCGGGCCTTTTTACTGTTGTTTAAAAATCTCGCTGCTGAATTTATGTTACCTGGCTGTGGCACCTGTTTAATTATTTTAGGCGCGTTTTAATTATTTTTACGACCTGTTATAGTGACATTGAAAGAGTTACGGGCTCGATATCTAGTCCACCAACTTTAAATAAGGTTGTTGAGGGTGTATTATGGTTTCTTACTGCTCTGTTCTTGGCCTAGTTGATCATTCAGCTTCTCCAAACTTCTTTCTGAAGGGCCTTAATTTTAAACAACCAAGTCATGTGGGATATTAGCCAGGACAGGGGAACCATTCTCTCCTGTCAATTCATTCAAGACTGTGATATCATTCAAAAGAACCAAAAGCTCTGGAACTAAAAGCGTTTGGGGTTTATATTGAATATGGAGTAAGTCACACACCTTTTAAGAGTTTCATTTATAAATTTGGTCCCTTGACCAGACTGGAAAGTCTGGAACGTACTGTATGTAAGAATAAATTCTTCGACGGTGGTTTTGGCTACAGTCTCAACAACCCTACAGGAACTGATGAATTTGTCCACTTCGTATCGATATTATGATACTAGAAAGGAGCCAGACAACCAGAAACTCAGAAAACAAATTCCACAGGATAAAGTTGAGGAGTCAAAGGACCTGACCCATGGAAATATGAAAGTTAGAAACCGGTTACGACACCAAACTCCAGCCGGGAGAGTAACTTTACTAATAACAGGAACAAGAAGGAGAACAAAGTAGGAGGAGGAGGAGGAGTGACGTGATTTCACCAGCCTCCTCTCATTTATTCATTTTCTGTGTACAGCCTAGAATCCTGGGAGGAGGAGAGGGCACCGAAGAGGCAACATCTGGTAATATTTTTGCTTCCTCTTGCTGACCCTCGCCCATATACGATTTAGAATTTAATTGGAGTTTAATGGTTTGGCGGAGCCACACATGGGAACGTGACTAAATCACTATTCCTAGCCCCCGGAGTGAGTGCGGCTTTTCCTCCGAACGCTGAATTTTTATTTCGAAATTATTTTTTGCTTTGCTTTCGTATTAGTTTGCATTTTTTTTCATCATCTCGGACTAAATTGGAATTATTATCTGGCTTTTATCTTTATCTGTGAAACAAAAACCGATTTTTTGGTGTCATTTTGCCATGTATAATGAACTTGCTTGACAATTTTTTTTGTTTCGATTTCGGTTTTGTTTGGTTTTTTGGTTTCGTTTTCCTCTTGGCGTGTTTCCCTCTCATGTCCAACATTTTGTGCTGTTGTTTGATTGTATCATCGTCATCACTGTATCTCTGTCTCTCTTTTCATCGTTGTGTTAGAAGCTTGATGAGCATCATTCTCACTTCTTCAAACTTCCCTTGTAGTGGGTTAAAGATGTGGGTTGTGGCACCTGTTTAGTTTTGTTAGGCGCGTTTTAAACGTTTTAATCGCTTGTAGCTTATCTCTTTTGGCGACCTAATGTTGTGGCATTGACCAAGTTGAGGGATCGATATCTAGTCCACCGACTTATCAATAAACACCATTGGACCTTATGAAATTATGACAATGCCAGCTGACCGAATACTGACCGACACTTTTCCACCTTCCAGTAGAGGCTTTGACACTGTATCCAAAACTATCGTCGGAAAATTGGTTTTTACATCTTTCATTCTTCCACACTCTTCGGACTGATCAAGGGACTGAATTTATGAATAAAAGTCTTAAAAATATTGTGAGTGTCTTCCTCCATATTCAGTATAAACCTCAAATTTCTTTCTTCGATTTAAGGCGCTTCAAAAGAGAATATGAATGATCGACTAGGCCAAGAAGAGAACAGTAAGAGACCATCAAATACATAAATAAATAAGGAAACAAATAAAAAATAAAATAGCTACACTTATACTTATAAAATATATTATTATAAATGTCTTTTTTAATTAAAACGTTTTCGTTTGTCGATATTATCTGGTTTTATGTCGGTTCGCCATCTTCTTTTGACAAGGAAATAATTATCGGAAATGCTTTTTGCCTCGAGGTTGTCTTCCTTATCTTTCTTGAAGATTTCACAGAAAAGAAAAAAAATTCTTTGAAAGGTTTTGTGAGATTCACTCAACCGGCACAAACAAGATTCGGGTACACGTGCTGCGATAGAGAGAAGATAAAAAATTCAAAAGAAAATTTTTTAAAAAGGCGACACAAAAAATTTCTTCCTGTAATTTGAAAGATGAGTAAAATAAAAGATAAATTTTCCTTCATCTTTGGGGCCCTAAGAGTTATGACTACCAGAACCTTTCTCCGGTTTTCATCTCGAATTATATTGACACTGGCACCAAAGGGTACAATAGTAGTGCAGGGAAATGTTACAAAACTTTTAGTTAGTTTGAGTATTTCAGGAATGTCTTAAAGGTCATTTGAGGTCCTCAAGTTTCCAGGAATCTCCCGGAAGGAAACTTTTCCCCGTTCTGGATAAAATTACCTCTTGATGATTAATTTTTTTAATTTCGGAGCTTCTATAATCCTATTTAAGGCGAAATTAAAACCACAAAGGAAAGTTTCTCCCTGTTCTCTCACAAGACCCGGCCAAGATAATACAATTAACCGGGAATCCATTCCCTAAATCGAATTCCCGAATAAGCGAAGCGACACGCGAAACCCACCCGAGGAAACACATCAAAAGTTAACAAAGTTTTCGGGCTGGGGTAGAGCTTATCAAAAGAGAAAACCTAATGAAACGTTTGATACAAATAAATAAAAAGGAAAAGAAGACGAGGAGGAAGAAGAAACAGAAGAAACCCTGAGGGAATTTTTTTTTTATTTCCTCGCCTATACCTAATCACGACGGAACCCAGAATCTTCTTCTTGTAGGGAAGAGAAATTATCTAAAGACAATAACTGATGGAAAATGTCGTTTTCCAGGGGCAACTTGGATTATTTAGTTTTTTTCATCTTCTTCACCCACTCTAACCCCGCTTCTCCTAAATCCGCAGCCTTCGTTTGCTGTCGATACTACGAGGGGAATGAAAGTTAACAAATGATTCTGATGATTCAGAGCCCAGAAAAGGTTTTTATTTTGATTTCTAAAATGGAAAATTTATTTTCGACCCTCATCTTCCTTGCCCCTTGGGGTAGGGCCCCATCGACGTGTTTATAAATTTCAAACCCTGTTTTAGCTGAAATAAGTTTTAATATCTTTTAGCCGGATGATGACTTTTATAAATAGGTGGTGTTTCACTGTTTGAAAGATGGCTTCGAAGGGGGTTTTGAGAAAAAATCGGAAGAAGATGTAAAGATGAGGAGGGTAATAAAACATTAACACGGATTGGGAATACTGAGCGAAAGGAAGTGAAACAGAAGTGAGAAGAGGACAATGATACTAACACAAGAATGAGAAGAAAATTTAGAAAGCAAACCAAGAATGATTCGAAAGAGAAAGCTAAAAAGATTCTATAGACCAGTGATTCACAATCTTTGTGTCGTCACGGCACACTTTTGATAAATAAAAAATTCGGCCCCATCCCAAACCCCCTCAACACCACAATACCCCATCCATTCACCCCAACAGAGAAAAGAAAATGGACCTTAAACAATACTTTATACCCAATATTTCAAAATTACTCTTTGAAAATAGATAAATAAAAAACTGGAAAGCCCAAAACAATAAAAATTTTTCTCATCCATTTCTCCTTAAAAACTTCCGACTGAAAGAAACTGTCACTTCCGGTAAGCGAGGAAATCTTCTTCGTAAAAAGCTAATTTTCCAGAAACTTGATAAAAGACAAAAAGGAAGATAAAAAGAAGAAAAAAAAACGTAAAAGCTGCTTAATATTAAATTTCGAAACGTGTCACCCACCCTCGCGTTTCTTCGCGTCCGGAAGTCTAGATAAAAGATTTTCAAACCTTTCTTCTAAAAGGTTAAAAGGCTTAGTTAAGGAATAAAAAAAGACAACAACCTCATTACGTCAGAGGAAGAGGAAGAGGAACGTTTCGAACGGCTTCTCCGCGACGAATAAAATTATCTGCAAATAAAAAACAAAAGAAAGAGAAATCTTTAATCAAGAGAATCTGAACGAAGTATTAGATAAAAGAGAAAATGATTGTCTAGAGGGGAAGAGATGTGTTTTATCTATTCATCTATCATTATAATCGTTTTCCTGTAGCTTTGAATTTAATTCATTGATAAGGAAATTGATTTTGTTTTCTTTTTCTCTTTCCAGGTAAGAACGCCATTTTATAGTTTATCTACTCAATGTTTGGGCAGGAGCTTGATGGTGTCTCTGGTTCTTTGAAGACATTTCAAGGTAGACAAATCTTTTTAAAATATAAACCAATTAGTTTGACGTCGTGTGATTTAATTTAGCTAGTAGATAATAACATAAAGAAAATATCAATGATAAAAATGATGTCCAGATTATCTAATAACCTTCAGACTAAGTTATTAGTGTAAAACGAGGTTGGGTTGACTTGCATTTAAAGCTTCAAAGCTCAAATTTCAAACTAGGATATTTGTTTTATAAAAATCCTTCTCAATTATCTACATGTAAATTAACTATAAACAACCAAAAAAGGCGTCAAGTTGTATCTTTTAACTGATTTAGGTGACGTCACAAGATGGAGGATTGATTTTGTTGGTGAAATTTTAAATTTGTGTCTTTGCAAAAGCTCTTTGTTCAAATATACCGTCCACTCTCTTTGTCGTCGTAAACCAAATCTGATTCTTAATTTAAACCGTGATATCATAGATAATTATCTTTATGCTGTGAGCTTTCTATTAATATTTTTGCTGTTTGAGTGTTTTTTGAGGGATCATCTTCTCTTTGGATCTGGAGACTGTTGTAAAAATAAAACTGGCGATAAGTTAAGGCTTTCAAGCTTCAATTTCAAGCTGAGATGTTTGTTAGATAAATAATTCTGTCAGTTATCTACTTAAATTACCTATAAACGATTTAAAATTGTTTGTAAATATTATTAAAACTCTAAAGATGGCCAATGATCAACGGTTGTGAAAATTCGTTGCTCAAATTTCAAATTTGTGATTTTTGTTTGAAACGTGTCTTCAGAATGTGTTCTCACAGACGGACTTAAGCTTCGAGCTTTTTATCTCTTTTGTGTTTGCGTGCATCTTCGTGATTATATGTTCTGAAGGAGTTGGTTTTGTCTTCTGACTGATATAGATGATGTCGGATCGATTTTGCTGACGAATTTTCCATTTCGTGTCTTTAACTTCAAGCATTTAGTCTTCAGAATGTACTTTCACAGGCAGACAAATTCTTTCTTCTTCTCATCGTCGTCTTAAGTCAATCTGAGCCAAATTTAACCTAAAATTTCCAGTATGATAGCTTTTCAAGCTCCAAGCTTTCTATTTCTGTTGTCTTTGAATGTCTTTTCGGCCGATTATATTTCCTTTGTGTCCCGGGAGCGTGGCAAAAGCTCACTCGCCTCACGATTTCTTTTCATCTCTTCAATCGAATACCTAAAACGAAGGGAAAAGCTTTTCTCTTACGTCAAGACAGGAAGAAAGATGAAAATTTTAAAAAGACGTAGGGGTTTCCCGAAACGAACCCTTTCAACGCTACAAAATCGAAAACGCCTAACGAACCAAACAAGTTCATAAGCGAAACATAAACACGATAGTTAAGCTTTGGAGGAAAAAAGCTCGACTCAGCTCTCAAAAACGTCAGCAAAAAAAGCCGGGAAACATTTGATAATTAAACTGCGATAAAAGCTCAAACTGGATCCATAAAACTTAATTTCCCAAATAGATATAGTAAGATGAAGAAAACGGTTCGACGTCTTAATGATAATGGCGGCGGTGATGATGACGTTCATCGCCTTCCTTCTTCCTAATCTTTCTTCTCTTTGTAAACAAAAAATTATTTTCTGTCGGTTAAGAGGTTGAGCGAACGGTTTTCGAACGGTTCTCTCCGATCTCGGTGTAAATGGGAATTTCTGTTTCCTCTCCTCCTCCGGGTCTTTCGAAGACAATGATTATGGCTCGTTTTATGGTCTTTTAATATGAAGATAAAAGAAAAGTTTTTTCGGAGGGTAATTCAGGACAATCAGGGATGAAATTGATTTTTTTAAGGGTTGGAAAAGGGAAAATCGTATATTCTGTATCAAATAATGGTCTCTCTGTTTGTCTGTTGGTCTTTGATTGATTTTTAAAGCGGAAGTAGATGGCCTGGGTAGGATTTGTAGGTGTTCTCATTGTTTTCAAATTTTATTTTAGCAACTTTTACAGTAATTCTGTATGTTTTAAAGTAAATTACTTACTAATATTTGTCGCGACTATTATTATTGTCACTGTATCTGCAAGACCACGAATGTTATTTGTCGACAGTTTAGCTTCTGGCACGTTACAAATTTCCTGAGGATATGTGCTATGCCCAAAAGTGCAATCACCTATACTCCCCAGTCCTTCAGGCGCCTTACCTGGTTTTAGAGGAGGTTGAATGCTGCTAGATCTAGTGCTAGATCTACTAGATAAACTAATACTGAATAGAGTAGTAGCTGCTGAAATTAAATAACTAGTATATGTGGTGCGTGATGCACCCATCACGACAGAAATACTTTTTCAGCTCTTGTTTCCCTCATCTTTGACACCACTTCTCCATCCTGTAGTCTGTGATTCACCTGTGATATGGACTTCACCCCCATCTTCTCTTATTATTTAGGCGTTTCTTCTAGGTCGTGCTGCTGTAATTTAGCGCGACTTCCCCACAAATTTTTTGTTTGTATTATTTAGCTGTTGGCACTCACATTCGAATCCGTGTCTACTTGCTTGTATATTATTAATATAGCAGTCTGCTCAGATTTGGTCATTTCTTTAAGCTCCTGTTCGTATCATTCTAGTGATTCTGATTATAATTATTAGTGAACAACTAATTAGGTCGGTTTCTAGCCTAATTATACAGGGTAATGAAAGAAACCAATTATGTCCAAACAACATTTCTTCCTCTTAAGCTCGTTAGTGGGAAGACTGTCATTAATGAGTTACTGTCATCGCAACAAATGCGGAAAAGCTTTTTAAAAATTTTAAAAGGGAGGAAGACAGGAGGCTGTTCACTTTTAAAAAGAAAACTGTCATCATTAATCTCTCGAAAGATTCTAATCGAATTCGACTTGTATTTTCATTCCGGCAGCTTAAGAAAGCCACTCAATTTTGAAGAGAAATCGTGTTTGACGTTCGTCCGTCACAATTCTAAGCTTTATTAGAGGAAATAAAGGTGAAAGGAATGGAAGGAAAAGGTTTTCCCGAGAATTCCGGTTAAACACTCGCCCAAAATAAAATGTTATTTTTCCTAGGAGACTTTTCTTTCTCCTGAGTTTCTCTCCCTTAACCCTAACCACCAAAAAAAGAGGAAACCCTCCCACCGCCGCCTTCTATCCTTCCTTAAGACTCTCGTGCCAAAGAAATAAAGTTTTTCCTCGCAAGTCCACTTATCATGTGGGTGCATTCGATGTCTTCCCCGAGTTTTCCAGTCCTTCCAGGGAAATTTATTGGTAATCTGGGCTGGAAAGTTTTAGTCACGGAACGCATTAACCGGATTCCAGACAAAACGCGAAACTCTCTGTGCTTTATCTCGAAATATTGGTCCGAGTAAATTGGATTTGAGCTTTTCCGTTTTCCCCCGGAAGAAAGCTTCGTATACACACACACAAAACAAAATAACAACAAAAGAGAGAGAGAGGAAGACGGACTAAAGCTTTCTTCTGTTTAATTAATAAGTTTTGGAATCGATGGAAAGCTTTCCTTTTTTTCCTCCTTTGCTTGTGCGTGGGAAGAGCTTTTGGAGAGAATGTAACCATCGAACCTTAATTTTCGTCTTTAAAGCTATTTTTGGAGCGTTTCTCCTCCTCGAAAGCTGTTTTTAAGCCCTTCCACCTTGTTAAAAAATTATTTTTGGAATTAGTTTAGTTAATTAAATTTCCTTTTTAATTATCTTTCCTAATTTGTGTTCGGTGGAATTATTTTCGTAAGCACTTCCGGGATTTCCCTTCTTAAATTTCTTAGGAAAAAGAGCTTTACGTCTAACTTCCGGTTATGGGAGGGATTTTTATTCCATCCTTCAGGATCCTGTAGATGTGTTGATGAATACGGACAGTTTACACAGAGGAAAATTGAATTTCTGTACGTCGCCAATTCAACCGGAAGTAAGTTGGGATGAGTTGTTTCTCTTTGTAGAAAGCTTTCCCGGAGCTTTTTTTATTTTCACCCGTGGGTGCTTTTCCGTCTTATTCAGGGGATGAGGCCCTGTTCTAAAAATGTCAATTGCATAGGGTTCCCGGTGACGTCATCCTCGGATAATTTTCCTCGTGCGGGTTTTGAACCCTCTGATTTTCCTGTGATCGTGCAGGGACTTGCTTGATTTCTTTTCCTTTTTGCTTTCCTACTGCTTTCTTTGTTCGTTTCCTTGAGCGTTTCCCTTTTTCTTTTGACTTCCAGCTGGTTGGGGTTTTTTCTCTTAGGAGCTTTGAAAGAGCTTTTTTAAAAACTTGGAGTAATAACATTTTTGCTTTATTCATCGACTTCTCGCCCTCTTTTCTTTCTTTTCAAATATTCACTGATTCTGTTTAATTTTATTATTTTAGAACTTCATCAGCTAGTTTTGTGCTACATGACTTTGTTATTTCTGCTCTTCTCCTCTAATTTAGGGTGTTTCAGTGACAAACTGAACTTTACAAGATGCACGAACTCGGAAGTGTAAGCTTTCACATATACCCAATACTTACAGAATTATAGCTAAACTATAACTGGACACTATAACGTATTGTTAAGTATCCGTTAACACTAAAGACAGTACCAAGGAGTGCACACTCCAAATTTGAGACCAACAACCCCCGACGCCATCAGTACAATGGACTGAAAGGTGGCCACCGTTTGATTTTGATGATGGCACATAAGAAAAATGGCGAAGGTGGAAGACAAGGCGAACGATGTCAAAAATGCATAAACAAGAATGTAACTAACACTACTAGAGAACCTAACAAAACGATTCCAGCTAAGCAACTCAGACAATTATACCCAACCGTGGTGTTCTGAAGTCGTACTAAACTGAAACCAAGACGGCAATGAGAATTTGCACAAACCTCATAAAATCTACCTCAAATCAAGTATTTTTACCAGATAAACAGAAAAGCTTTCGCCAAATGAGCATAAAAATTCTAGACAAAGAGAGAAAAAGAAAGAAGAGAGACAATTACAGTAGATATTGGTCGACCGAACGGAAAGCCTTCTCCCACCCAAATACATGGATAGATATCATCAAATCTAATCAGAGGTCCCAGGTGCACGAATGATTGGCTCGTTACCTTTTAATCAAACTCAGAATGACCCTAAAAGAACTCTTCCTCCTTCTTCTGGCCCTTTTCCTCTACCGCCATGACTGTTCCCTCGTCAGCGTCTTTTGTTCAACTTAATGAAAAATCTTTCAATTAAGGAGAATTGGAAAAGGATGGAAATTAGACAAATTGATTTGGTCGAAGGGTGGCCGGAACGAATTTGGATTTCTTTTTTTGTCTTTCCTTCAATTTTTCATCGAATTAAAGACGGTTAGAGAGGGCGGTGACAAATTCCAAGTTTTAATCATTGAAGACTGATGCCAATATGTCCTTACTAGACTGAAGGGTTTGCAGAAAGTGGATGCACCTGGGGAAAACACCTTCGATTGCTTTGTATCTTAGCTATTTAACGTTCCGATGTGACGTCTCTTGTACCAAATTGTCTCGTTCTTATATCTTGCATTCAGTAAGAAATTTGACTGAAATGAGAACAAAACCTACAATGTAACAACTCCAAACAATAACCCAGGTCAGCTGCTGAAACTGATTGACTGCAGCGCTCCCTGTCAAATTAATAAAATTTTGGTGTTAATGGTGTTTAACAAACCTATTTCACGGTTCATGGAAGTATTCATCCACTGACCAGAGCCAACATTCCTTCTTCAATCAAGTGCTTCACACTCCGAATATGATTCCCACCTACTAGGAAGTGACATCGAGGGACCAGATTACCAAAAAATTTCCTCTCATCACGAATGATTGTCTTGAAACTAATTCTACACTACATACACCCTTTAACAAATTTCTCTAACACAAAATCTTCTTCTCTCTGTCTCTCTTTTGTTCTCACCTTCTCCTCTGAATTAAAACATTTCACCACATCTTTTAAATGGAACAGAAAAGCAGGGATGCTTTTACAAACCAGGTGTCGAGTTCCCAAAAGCGAAGACATTTCGAAGGCGGTGGGAAATCTGTCCCCAGTTTCTAATTTTCTTTCTTGTCATATTGTTTTTAGTAAATAAAAGCGACAGAGAGAGGAGGGTAGAGGGGGGCAGAGAGGAAAGAGGAAAGTTGGAAGTTATGGGCTCGTCTTCCCTTACTGCCAACGACAGGGAGGTAAAAAATAAAATAAAAATAAAAATTTAAAAGGATTGTGAAAAAAATTAAAAATAAAAGTTTTTGAAATATCGCGGAAGTCGTAAAAAGAAGAAAAGAAAATTATTTTCCAAAAGTAAGCTCACTTTTCCAGGAAAATGGGAAAATCGGGAGAAAAGAAAATGTTTAATTGTTTCTTAGGAGAATTATAAAAATGGCGACGTGCGAGGGAAAGTTTTTTGAAAAGAAATTTTTTTCCCCGTTCGGTTATTGTCTTAAGTAATAATTATTTACGGAAAATTTCCCACAGTTTTTCCGGGACTTTGAGGGAGCCGAGAAAATTCTTTCGACAATTCCATTTTCCGCTCAAGTTCAATGACTTCCTTTCACGATTTAAATATTTCTCAAGTAGGTCGTTATGACTTTAGCAAAATTATACTTCCTCCACTCACGAGGACCTCCTCACTTCCTGTTTCCCTTTTTATCTCCTTCCTGTTGTGTCACCTAATGAAAAAAGTGTTTTAAAGTGTCTTTCGAAGAAAATTCCTTTTTTTAATTCCAACAGGAAGCAGACTCTCGATCTCGAAAGCTTCAAACTTTTTAACAATTTGTATCTACTTCGGAATGTTTTATTCTGACCCCTCTTCCCACCTACTTTTGCTGTTGTTGTTTCTTTTTTTTGGTTGCTGACGTGCTGCTGTAGTGCGACATGTTGATTTTATTACTCGAGTTTTGTTTTCGAAACTTTCGCCGCTTTCATGTTTATTATTTTGTTTTTCTTCGTGGATGTGATGAATGGGATGGAGCCCTGGCGCGTAACCAAGAAATAAGTTCGACAGGGCTTAGGGCAACTGATTTTTGGCTGTCGTGTGTTTAGTACCCTTCCGATTGAGTTGCTTCAGAGATTTGTTGAAACCTGTTATTAGTTATTAATTAAATGAGTTGCTAAATGGCTGATGAACTAAATTTATTGTTTCTGGTTTTGGGGTTTGAACTAATTCTTACTAATTGGACGACCTGATATTAGTTGCCTCAAAATTTATTTAGAAGGTCTGCTTGTTTCATAATGCAGGTCGTGCAAGTTGTTTTAATTACCAGCTACCATGTACTGTATATCTTGGATTGTAAGAAATTTATACAGTATAAGGAAGAAAGAGAAAGAGGGGAAGAGAGAAAGAACCGTTTATAACTTTGGTACTCAAGCTTTTCTCTTTCCGGGCCAAATGTGACCATTGCGACTGGGCCACAAGACTTGCCAAAAAAAGGTTTCGACACGTACAGTCCATCCTCAGGGTATCACCTACATATACATCTGTCAGTCTGTTTTTGTATATTGCCTCACAAAGATATGTTGATGCAAACAATGCCAGCAGTTTCTGAGCACAGAATCAAACATTTTCGCACTGGTCAGGCGCTATGTTCCAGAATTCAGACTTAACAGTGAGCAATCGACCTTTCACAATTTTCCTCTGGGCCACTGGAGCTTGATAGGCCGCAGTTTGAGTGCCAAGGGTCTATGGATTTTAATGATTAACCAAACACCACGAAAGAGACCTCGGAATTTTCAAGTTTAGTCAAAAGATTAGTTTGACCAGTTACATCAAAACCAAATTTCTGAAAGAAGGAGGGAAAGGGGGAAATTACAGAACAGTCACTGCATTTAATTTTTAACTCACTTTATAGTCAAACTCGGTGGAAATTTATTCAGCAGATTGAGTCACAGGAGCCGGCAAAAAAATTTTCAAAGCCTTTTAGAAAATTTACTTTCTAGAAAATCGAGAAAACGAGATAATATTAAATCTCAGTCAAAAAGTGATCGACCAAAGCGGAAAAACTTTTCTAATAAGAGCTGGAGGATGTGAAACCACTCCGACTAAAGCTTTTGACTTGTTCCTTTGATCAAAATGAGCTTTCATATATTTTTTTCTTCTACTTCCTATCCAGTAAAAAGCTTTCACGCGACCGAACCCTGGAACGTTTTGTTGTGTAACCTCCCGATAATTTTCTCTTCTGTTTTGAATTTCTTCTGTCCCCTCCTCCTCCTCTGTCTCCTCACCGTTTCTGGTGTTACTTCTGGTTTATGACTATGAAATGCTTTCCCAGATTTTTTCTTTTACCTTAAAATGAAAAACAGGAGAGAAAAAATTTTTTCACCTTGTTTTGAGTTTTTAAAAATCTCATTTTTCATTTAAGCTTGAACGAGATTTCATTCCCTCAAAGAGGAGGAGGAGGTGGCGGTGGTGGTGGTAGGGATGAGGAAGAAGGTGAAGATGTTTTCGATTCAGTGAGCTTCCCGGAAGAGATGAATTTCTTACCTTCAAATCCTTTTTTCTTCTCGAGTTATTGAATTTTCTTTTTTTAATGTCGTTTACTCTTTAAAAAAATTTTTTTGCCGCGCTTTGATATACAGGGAAAGCACGAGATCGCGGATGAGAAATGCTCTCCTGTCGTCAAAGTTTATTAAATTTTTAAGCAAGGGTGAGCAAACATCCAGTTTATTTGCTTAAAATATCCCTGTTGTGAGCTTTCGAAAGGAATAAAAGGATCATAACGACTGACTGAAAATCATTTTGCCACTCTCTCTCTCGCATTTTCTTTGACTTTTCGCTAAATTTTTTGTGTTTATGGTGTCGAAAACTCTGTCGTCAATGTTTTGTTTTATTTTTCTTCTAGAAAAGCTCAAAAGCTGCCCCCGAGATTCTGAATTATAGTACGAGGACAAGTCGAATATCATCCACAACTGCTTACAAAATTTAGTTGTTATAGAAACAAGAAACGTTTTTAATTTTATTTATTATACAAGCACCTGGACGATTCAGCTTATACGTTTACAATATAAAGTATAAGATAATAATATAGTACGGATGAATGAAGTGGAGATGGGTTGGAACTGCTTTGCGATTCTTAGCTGCTTAGGTTAGCTTCCCTAAGGTCCTTAGCTCACAGTTTTGGTGAGATGGCAGGCGCTCCAGGTGCCCACCAACCATCGCATAAGAAATAAGAATCGTACAGGTACGTTATTGTAACCTAACCTGTGCAGACATAACAGCAGTTAAACCACTTCACGCCAGTACCACCCATACCTAATAATAGTACTGTTACTAATGATTTTGTGATGTCCATCTCATAGAATTCTAGACTAACTGTTGACTATGCGTCTATGATTCCCTAGCTGACTCTTTGCTGACTCTAACTTTGGACTTTCGAATTTCTTATTACTTAGAGGAAGCGAAATCCTTAGTCAGGTGGACCCAAGTTTGCTGGATTAACTGAAGCAGTTATTGACCCAAGACTCTGACTTAATCCTTATTGACCTGGTCTTTGGTTGTCATAACAACAACCCAGCATCCTCATCGTTTCTCGAACCATCACACAGACACTGTCTACAAGAAATCAAAGTTCTGAAAGCTCTTAATCATCAACTAACAAGTTATCAACTAATCGTTTCATACCCCCAAAAAGTTTAAATACTTCAAATATATGTAGACTCAGGAAGATTTACCAGAAATCCTTCGGGGAAGCAAGTCGAATGGAAAACCTCCAGATTATAATTCTCGTCTAAATGAAAAGTTGGCACCTGGTTTCCCTGATAAGGGCATTAAAACCAACAAACTCCCTCGAAACAAGGGAAGTAAAATCATCCTCTCCTCTTCCTCCCCGGAAAACTCATTTACCGATTCATAACGTTGCGGTTTTCTAATTTTTTTCTTCCTGTCGGGTGTTATGGCATTTTTAAAACGACTGAGAAGCGGGGGTTGAAGGTGGCATCTTCCACTTATTCGCCAAATGGCGCCTCCATTTAACTCCCGACATCGAGTTGGGAATTTTAACTCAAAATATCCCATGTCTTTGGGGGAGGAAAACAAAAAACTTTTCTTTTCTGCTCTTTTCATCCCTTTTCTCAGAAGTTTTCAAAGGAACGTGGAAAACCCTTTCACGTCTTTTACTTTCGTTCAGAGAAAGAAAAATGAAAAATTATTAGATGAGGGAGGGAGGGCAGAGGGCCAAACAAAAGGCTTCGGAATGAAAGAATTCATTCTTGATAAGTTGGAGGTGGCGTCGTCGACCATTTTTCGACTCGAGCAACCGGAAACACAACAGGAGGAAAAACTTTTTTCTCTTAAATATTATTTTAAAATGGTGATTAATTAAAACGTTTAATTTAAATAATTTTCATTGAATTTTCCCCAGACGAAAGTAGTTCCTCCACCTCTCCTCCTTCGGTATTCTCTCTTCGTCCTCACCTCCCGCGAAAACTCTGGGACTGCAAATGATTTCTATTATGTTTACCCCCGTAGAAGGCGGAATTCGAATGAGATTTACGACAGCCGAGGGGGTTAAACTTAATTTCCCCCCCACCCTCTCTCCCAGAGTGAAGATGATTCGTGAGTTCGGGACATTGCTGTGGACTTCCATCCGAGCTTTCTACACTACAGCCCCCTGCTTTTAATTGCTTTCCAAGTTGGCGTGACCATCGACTATGTCGAAACTTTTTTTTTTAATTTTTGAAGGGTTTGGATGTCAAAAACTTTTACTTTTCACTAAATTCTTCCAGTTTCTACCTAACTACTCCCCCCCGTCCTTCTCCTCCCTTCTCTTTCCATTTTTTTCAATAAAATCAAATCGTTTGTTACGAGTTATAACGTTAATAGGGTTGTTATTTATAAATAAGGACCCATAAATTAACAGGTTGTCTCGAGAGACTGTATCGTTAATATTTTTTTCTTCCTTCCTTTCTATTAATTTTGTTTTCGTGTCAGAGGCTTTGGGGGTGGAAGGTAGGAAGAAAGTTGGGGGTTGAAAAGCGAAGTGAGAGGAGGCGTGACGGCGGTTTATAAAAACAGGAGACTGTAGATGGTTTTTCTTTCGGTTTGGTTATTTTCTCTGGTTTCTTTCCTACTTTCTCAAAAATTATGGTAACTTCCGGCTTCAAAGGTTACCTTTTGAGATACTTTAACAGAGTTGATGTTGTGATTGTTTTTATTTGCTGGTTTTAGTTTAAAATATTCAACCGACTGGCTTTGGACGGTTTTCAATCACTAAAACAATTCTGTTCGGAAAGAATGAGTGAAGCATATTTGAATGCTTAAGCAGAAGGCCTGTCGTCTATTGGTTAAGTGCCAGACTAAGAAGTTATAGTAGCGAGTTCAAATCCTCCTCCCGTATCCGGTTATACCCAGAAAGCCTGAAAAACGGGTTAAAACTTTAACGTTTTAGGAGCCTCTGAGTATATTGTACTATACGCCTCTGAACCTGCCATACAAAAATATACAGAGTTACCAACTTAACAACCAACGGCTACCAAATATTGAATCAATGACAGTGAAATTGTTCAAAAGCTCGACTTTTCTTTTTGTTTAACTTTTCTTAAGTTCGGTTCAAATTTCTGGATTATTGCGCTATTTTCTTCACGATTTACAGCAAAACACATTTTATTTCTTGTCTACAACTATGTTCTTACTACCAAAAACATCAGAAAGAGGCAAAAATGTCTTAACTTTGAAATGATGGTGGTTATAATCAACTCAAACTTCTCACCCTTCCAGATCTTGAACTAACTTAACCAAAATCCTAAAATGGGAGACACGATAATAACTGACACTGTCCCACTAACATTATTATATAAACACTGCTCTTACACTAAACGACATTAGTTCAATACCATCACGTATCTCATCCGACTACCATAACACTAATGAATCAGCTTATCCTAGTGCCAGCCACATGCTCAAACACACTCAAGTCTACTCGACATCTGTCACTTTCACCTTTAGTCCGTTGAGTGAGTTTCAAATAAGCTCCCAACCTTAAAAAAATGACTTAAAAACAAAGAAAATTTTTTGCGAGCTTTCTGACTTTCCCAAAACTGTTAAAAAGAAGATTTGGGAAGACAAAAAATGGCGTCCAAAGATTTTTCACGATTTTTAACTTCTCTCTTGAGAGGTTTTGTTTTACACCAAGAAACAACAAAGACTTTAGATGAATGGAAGCTTTAGAGCTTTCCAGTTCGAAAGCTTTTTGTATAAATAATTCTTAAAAAACAAATTCAGCCATTACGTCTTGTTGAGCAAAGTTCAAAAACCCTTAATACCCGGTGAGCTTTCGTTGAAGCTTTTTAATTTAAAACTCAAAGTTTTCTTGTACGAACTTAAAGCTCTGATTAGTCACCGAAAAAATCCAATTTAGTCTCTGCCCGATGTTTTTTTTCTCTGTTCGATACAATTCTACGTGGAAAGAAACTAGATTTTGTAAAGAAAGCCACAATCAAATAAGAATCTCGAAAGCTCGAATGAGAGGAAATCAAGATGGTTGGGAATCGCCTTCGCCAGACTGAGGGTCACACATCTAATCCTCTCTAGAGTAACACGAATCTCTAGAAGACGTGAGTGTAACATCTGCGACGGACTCGGAATAGTCAAGGACATTGTCTCGTTGGGAATTAGTCGAGTGAAGGACAGTTTGCTAGGATCAGAGCTTTTCTCTTGGGAAATTCGTGACTTTCATCCCCGCAATCCTGAGAGTTAGAAGATGGTTTTTGGGTAATAAAACCTGGAATTAGGGCAAGAAGATAAATAAGCTTAGAACTGGAGCTGACAGTCAGGCGGTAAAAAAAAAACTTTCAAAAGCTCGGAGTAATTTGACCAGGAACTTTAAATATTTGACTCGAAGCTCTTAACTTAATTTAAGTCACCAGATTAAAATTTAAATTAACAACAGCGCCGCTTCTTGTCTCCTCTCACCTTCTTAACACTTAGAAGAACGTTTTTGGGATGAGCAAACCATACAGCAACCATGGCTTCTTGTTGAAAATTCTTTCGAAAGTTCTTGTCAGGTTTTCTTAAAGTTAATTGAAAGCAGGCTTTTCGACACCGGAAATAACGGCTTCTTTTGATTCAGTACCGTGTCTTTCGATTCAAGATACTGACTCAAATTGTTGGCAGTCAGCTTTGGGAGCTTTAATAATAGAAACGAAACGTTGCCATTTTCTATTGTTTTTCCTGATCCCTATTGTATAACCTCTCAAAGATTTCATTCAACTGCGTTGATCGTACACTCCTGTGATCTGTAACTTACTTTCCTGTATATAGACAGCTTGTTCTTTACTGTATCGATCACTTCATCTGTGTGTTATTCCTGCTGTCTGTTTTTTTATTAAATTTTATATTAACGTCACTGAGAGCCCGATCCTCATTTTTCTCCAGACCATAACCCAGAGAGAGGGAGAGGAAAAGTTTTCTAGTACCATCGCTCATAGTTAATAAAGCAGATTGCTTCTCAACTTTGAGGAGGAAAATAAAAGAAAATTCTGATCCAAAAAGTGTCAAAACTGGGAAAACTCCGGAGTTTCCGCCTCCCAAAAGCTCCAAAATGAAATTTTCTCCGAGTTTTTACTGGGTAAATTCAATAAATTGCAGGCCGAACCGTAAAAACTTTTTGTTTACTTTTTTTTCCTCGGAGGAAGAATAAAGGACAAGAGGAAGAGGAGGAAGAGAGGGAGAGAAGAGGAGAGGTAGGAAACTGTATTTCTACCTCCTGTCACAAAAACTTGACGTGAAAGAAAGGAAAAACAATTTTTTTTTCATCTTTTCCTCTGCACCTTTCTCCATCTCCGAAAATCTTTTACACTTCCCACTCGATTTTTGAGCTGGAGGTGACCCCCCTCACCTACTACCACCCACCTTCACAACCCCTAAAAATCATTTAAGAGAAAACTCCAGGCTGGAATCAACCAACAAAAGTGATTTTCCTTCAGTCTCGTCTCTTTCAATTTCCGTCTCCTTTTCAAAAAATTTTCTTTCTTCTCATTATCTGTCTCTTCGGGTCGAATGTTGGAATGTGATCTTCTCACACCCCCTCCACCCCCACCACCATCCCTATCTTCTCTCTATTTTCTTTTTCTATTTTCCCTTTTTGGCCTCGGATCTTTCTTTTCTGGAAGGAAAAAGGTGTCGCGCAGGGAGAAATTTTATTCTCATGAAAGAGAAAAGGGAGAAGAAATCTTTTGAAAGAAATTACCAGAAAGAAGAATGAGGAGAAGATGAAGAAGTAGAAGAAGAAAAGGCGGGAGGCTTAGTATTCCGAGAAGGGTTGCGAGCCAAAAACGGGAAGTGTAAGGGGGCTTTGAATCGTTTTATTGTTTTGGGGGACAATGAAATTCTCAACTTTTTTTTAATTTTTCTTCTTCTTTCGTCCATTTTTCATGGGAAACGACTCTTTCATTTGGTAGCTCGTGAAAATGAGGTAGAAGAAAGATCTAGAAACGTTTTTGATGGTCTTTCTTTTAAACTTTTGACTATATTTTTCCTTCCAGCAGTTTTTTGTCTTCATTCCGACTCACTACCAAACCAAACTGTTCCAACAACCTTTTCAACCACTTCGATTGAAATACAGAATAATCATTTGATCCAACTGACTGTAATATATTTATTTGAGCCTTGATCCCGGTTTTCACCCTTGGGTACAACAGCATACAGGAGAGGATTCGAACTCGCGACCATAACTTCTATAATTGAACGCTTTAAACACTATACCATCGACCTACCACGCAATTGATTATAAATTTTGTTGAAGCAATTAATTATATTAATTGAATTGAGAAATTATTTGTTTAAACTGGATGAATTTGGAGTGAAAAATTTGAATGAAAGCAGCAGAAACTTGATGTTGACATATTGGCGTCTGATTTTGCTGCTTAAAGTTGTCGGCACAAAACAAGCAAAACGACCAGTATCTTGTTTAAACTCCCTAGCACAACAGTCAGAAGTACTTATACAACTTTGTTCTTCATTTTTCCTTCTTTTCTCTTCTCTGTTTTATTTCTTCTGACATTTCATCTTTTCTCATCCTCATCTTCCTTTTCTACTCTTCTTTCTTTTCAAAAAGCCAACTTGATTTGGAGACAGTTGAAGACTAGCTTGTACTAAAAAGAAAAAGCGAACGGTTGTAGTACACCAAAGCTCCAGAGATCTGGATATAGATGAAAACTAAACTCATACTGTCTGCTTCATAAATTTTATTTTAACAACCGCACCTCCCAAAATCCTAAGACACACAGACTCACACCTTTTTGCTTGACCAGGATGACTCATCGCCACGTTCTATCCCGTTGCTAAAAGCACATCTACTACAGGATGAGCTTCAACACTGGAAACCAACTAGTTCAAATATCCCTTAAAAGAACCTAGAAAAGGAGAAACAAAACCCCAAAACAAATAAAACCTTAAAGCGGTGGCCGTTTCACACCCCAAAAAACTTCATCAAACCCTCCGAAGGGTCAACAAAGGCCTAAGACCAGTAAACTGGAAAATAAGAAAAAAAAGCGATTTTCCAAAAAAGGGTCATTCACCCTTCAATTCGACACAAGATAAAAGCGATTACCGAACTTATTTCCGACCGACAGAAGAACAAAGTCTTCTAATGAAAGTACAAAGAGGAGAAAAGTTTTTAAGGAAGCTGGAAGACGGGAGATGGGCGGCGGAGGAGAAAGGACAACGAAGACGTTTTGCGAAGGGTTGAAATTCAGTGAAGGGTTGATATAATCACAGGGGTTGGTTCAGGTCAGGAGGAGAAGGAAGGTTCTCGAAATCTAATCATTTGTATGAAAAATTCATTATCTTCCAAGACTTTGTCCGGGATGATCTCGAGTTTCCGGTCATTTGCTTCTTGTTTTCTTCTCGCAAAACTTTTCCCCCTTCTCCTCCTCCTGTTCTCCTGTTGTTAACTGAGTTTTTTCCCTTTTTCTCTTCTTTCTCTTGTTCTGTGTAATTTAATTTCGATTTGAATTGAAGATGAAAGTTGATGGCATCCCTTGTAAGGGTTGGGTTTGGGTTTTTGGTCGGATGGGTCTGACTTCCGGTGAGGAATTTAACGATAAAGTGCGAGTTGCTGTGTTTTGTTGTCACTATATAGTGGACCACCCGGTCATTCTTTTCTTGTAGCCTAATGAGGATGCTGGAAGCTGATGACACAGGTGTATGAGTTTGTATATGAAAGTGAACAGTCAGAACTAGAAACCAAAACGTTTCGCTTGAAAGCCACCTCAGAATAGAAACATTCTTTCCAGTCACATTAATAACAATCCAGGGGAAGGAAAAGGGAAAAATTATTTGACTTTATGAGGTCGCCTGGAGAAGAAAAAAAAGGTTTCTGGAGAGGAAGAGTGGAGAGTGTGAGAGGCAACCCGACGAGAAAGGTTATTGTCTTGCTCTTGAATCTTACCCTCCTGCGGTTTTCAGTTCCTGTCTTTCTTCGGTACCCGATTTAGAGGCATTACAATAAACTCCTTTATTATTTCCTTGGAATTCTCTCCTCATGTTTAATTATAAATTTACCCACGTGATGGAGATTTCCAGAGGAAATAAGACCGACGACGAAGAATTAGATAAATGATTCACGTTCTCATGGTCTTCGCATAGTGAACTTTAAGCTCACTCTCCTCAGAACAAAAACTTATTTTGTTTAATTTCCGGTTTCGTAGAACCCATAAGAGTATTATGTGTGGTGGTGTAAAGAACAAAGGTGGGTTTGGGGTGTGAAAAGCCTGAATAAGACTTAGTCGGCCATCGTGGAAAGGAAGGTGTAATTAACAATCCTCTACAATAACTAGTTTTTGTGGGTTTAGGAGGTCAGAGACTTCACAAGAAAATGTTTCAACTTCAGAGCTGCTGATTTTGTTTTAGTATTGTAAGCTCTATGTATGGATACTACACAGTTGAGTGCTTTTGAATGTTTTTAGCTAAAAACCTCATCTTCATCAGGTGAACCGTTTTCTTCTGAAATCTGCTAATAAGATCTGGGGATCTTCTTCCCTCCTCGTCTAAACATGAGGGGTCACTTTCAAGAGCTGTTTCAGCAAAATAAGCTTCGTTTCACGTAATCATTCTTAACCTTACTTCTCCTCCACCGCCGTACTCACCCACTTGACCACTTTACCCCTTGCTGGACCTCAAAAATTCTTCCAAATTGAAGATTCATTGTCTACTACTGTACAAGATGGAATTATATGTTCTGGGACACCACCAAAACCCCTAATAGCGCACTTTTTTCGTACAAACACAACCCCTTCCTCCCCTCCTCGCAACCCCATCCTCCGTTACACTCTGGAAAATGTCGAGTATGTCGTTTCCCTTTCAGCTGCATCAATTCTCATTCGGAAAAACTCGACGAGGAAATGGTTAGGCCCCGGGTCAGAAAACTTTTGAGAAAGAAAACTTTGTTTCCGAAGATAAAGAAAAATCAGTAGAGTAAACAAAAGGGATTTTCACAAAATTGTTTTTTCCTTTGGCGCCGGAACGGCTTACGTTCGGCGAACGCTTCATATTTTATATATCCTTGTAAACAGTTTCCATTAAACGAGAGAAAGAAAGGAAAAAAAGGAAAAAAGTTTAAATATTGGAAGAGTGGGGGCGAGCACGTGTTGTTCAGGTTTGGTTTTCGACTCTCCTTTCCCCCTCCCTCCACCTCTTCAGCCCGTTTTTCTCAAACTCAAGACAGAGAAACTTTCCGGAAACTTTTTGTAAAAAATTGTAGCCACGAGTTTTATCGAAATCCATTGCCACTCGCGAGATTTACTACCTTGGACAGGGGAGAAGGAGGGGGGCGGTAGAACCAAAATTTAGTTTTTTTTTTTCCTCCAAACTTTGTATGTGGTTCCTTTCGAGAGAGAGAGAGTTAGAGAAAGTAAATGAAAATGATGAAATTACGACCGCAACTTGGTTATAAATGGCTGACATAGCGGTGGATCCGTTTCCGGTTTTCAAATTTTCTTTCTACCTAACGTTCCGTTGAGACTGTTTCATTCTTTCTGTGGTTTTTGGTTACAACAAGATTTTGTTTTGGGTTTCATGTTAAAAATTTGTCTCTGCTTTCATTTTTATGGATTTAGGACAAACTTCCCACTTTAGGAGAGGAAATTTTGATGACAGCAGGCAGTAAACAAATTAATCTCCACTGCCGCAGAAGCTCATTTTTGAAATTGTTAACTGTGGAAATAATTTGTCTCCCAACATCCTACCGGTAGCAAAAACTCATCTGAGGAAATTTTGACTGCATTAAAAACTTACTCGAGGTCTTTTTTTACGCGGATAAAATTTCAAAAACCTAGTCTGGTTCGTGGTTGTAGGCTAATTTTTCGGCTAACAAAATATTTTCTCATTTTGAAAAGGTATTATTCACATCTTTTACAAAGACCTCATTTCATAAATAATGCACAAATTTGAAATAATTATTAGGAATTGGTTCCAACAAACCAAATGGTTCACCAAAGAAGTGTTAAACATATTGGAACTCCCTCAAACTAAGTTTTCACCCATGGTCAGCAGTGATGGGTAGTGTAGAGGGCTTCCGTCGTTCCCATTGTCAGCAACAAAGTCTTTTACTAATCCTTAAATTATAACAAAAGTTTAAATAGTCACTAAGGAAGTTTTGAGAAAACTTTTGTAGTTTGTACTAGACTTGGGCGACCGTACTGAACGAACGTGTCTTTTGTGTTGAACTGAGTCTTTCTTCTTGTCTTGTGCTAACTGTATCTGTGTGCTAGTTTTCAGACAAAATTTGTACTAATTTCAAAAAAAGTTTCTTTTAGTACTACTTTGACCATTTAAAGACTAAAAAATTTACAAAACATCACTCAAAGATGATAATTTGCTAGAAATAACTGACTCATTGTGATAACTATTAAAACAAGAGGCCATCAAGAGCATAGCATGAAACTACAGATTTTTCTACAAAGTTTATACTCCTACACTAACCTGAAATAATTCTTAGACCAAAAGAGAAAGATGGACGAAGCAAATGAAAGTAGATATGAACCGCAGAACGTAACACAAATTAAAAGTATCAGCTTGCAACGTAGGTCGAACGTAAACAGGCTATCAAATATCAAGCCGAACAGGACGAACTTATCACAAAGTGAGAAATAAACCGCCTACAGGAATCCTGCGGGTATTTTATAAAATAATTAAATTTCTTCGAGAGAGAAAAGGGTTCGTAGAGGAGAAAAGAAAACATCTAATCCGACATACGTGCTCTAATCAATCCCGCCCTTCCTCATTCAAACAAACAGAGAAACAGAACCTGAAAGCAATTAAGTAGGCACGTTTCAACACCAACCTTTCACTTAGAACAACAACAGCAACAAAACCATAGGAATCAATAAGCTAAACATGGGTAAACAACGATAAATAATGTCAGTCCATCAAAACTCTTGGATTCGTTAACTTCCAGATGGAAGGAGGAGGAGGAGGAGGAAGGACAGAGAGTTTCTCAACAACTTCCATAAAATAAATTTAACACTGGAGAAATTTTACTGACGGTCAAGAAAAAAGAATTTCCCTCGAATGTCTTCCACAGGAAAACGTTCAAACTTTATCTTTTTCTGTTTTTTCTCTTTCATTTCCGCTTTAATGAAAGCGTTAACATTCTCGTAACGGTCATCGACGGCGGTTAAATGTGTATTGAAAATAGCATAATCAGTTTTATGAAGGCGTTTACAATGGCCGTTACAATCAAAGCGACAATCATTTCCGGTTGTTGGGGGAATTGTTATGGACTTATTTATTTATTTATTTCTTTTTAAGTGTTTCTTGTTAATGTCTATCATTTTATCTAGAAGAAGAGGTTGAAAATAAATAAAAAAATCAAACAATCTAGGTCCCTCGAAACATTATGAGGTTGGTGTCTCGAGCTTTCGATATTTTTTTTCTTCTTCTCATATTCGATCTCCTTCCTTCTTCATCGTCTGGTTCGTCTTCCTCCACTCTCTCCTCTGACGTTTACGATGTTTTCTTTAATTAATGGATAAAAGTTGCGGGAAGAATAATAATGGGCTGTAAGTGGTTGAAAACCCTCGGTTGCTTTACCTATCCGTCTCCCTTTTCCTCTTTTATCCCCTTTATGCAGATAATTTATGTCATTTGTTGCTGTGTTTATGACTCCCACTCAAGGCACACACTCTACCATCTGGTTCACTCGTGGAAGCTTCCTTGAATATTCATGGAGAAAATACTTTTCGTCGGTCGGGTGAAAAGTTGGCTGTTAAGACGGGTTCTAGGTTAATAAGACTGAAATGGATTCGAGTTAATGGTAATTGAAATGAGGAAGAGGAGGAGGGGAAGAGAGGAGAGATAGGTAGACGATTTCCGGAAAAGCGAAGTTTTGGGTTTTCGACCTTTTACAGACTTTTTGTTTATCTTCGGTAATAGAGGAACCGTATTCGTGCTTGTTTAAATTCCTCGCTTTGATGACTTTGACCTTGGTTTGTGAAGTCACCTGTATACGGAATACCCAAAAGTTTCTGGAATACTTTTTTGTAATCGACAACGCTGAGTGACAAAGTTGGTCAAAGATTTAAGCCTCGTATTAATCCTTCTTCAGATTTTTATACTCTTCAGAGTTCAGCAAAGATCGTAAGCTACTGCTGATTAAACAATTTTCAAACAAAAAAATCATTCCGGGGACTTTTAGAACGCCCAGAATTCATCCTGTATATACTTGAGTAACATAATGTTGAAAGACATCCATACAAAGATCCACTCCAACTTTCACATCGTTTGACTGACTTTATGGTTAACCAAGACTTAGAAACTAACTTTGAAACCCTCTAGCTTGACCATCATCATGACCACATTCTGAGACCACATATTTGAAACGAGCAGCGACAGCAAACGACCTTAAAATCAAAAAGGACTGTAAAGTCGGTAAGACAGATGTCTTTTTCACACCTAAGATTTGTTACAATTTTATAAATAATCCTTGAATGCAGCTAATCATTTCATAAATAATGCACATATAATAAATACGTAACCAACATTTTAAGACCTCCATCCTGACCTAAGTCCTGAAGTCTAATCAACCTCATCTCCGAAGTGAGCATCAACAGCAGACAAGTAGAGACATCCTAAGACTCCAAACTGTTATTTCTACTTCTTAGATTGACTACAAATCGCATAATTCATTGTTTAATATATAAGATCAGTTCATAAATAATGCACACATCAGTGAAATTCATTGTTAACTCATTGTCGTGGAAATAGAAGGACGATTAACATGTCGCCTCAGAACACCTCATTCTTCCTAATGATTATCAAATCTCTTCCGACAGAGTACTTCGCAATATACTATAAACCATCTATTCTACTCATCTAGTGCCACCATAGCATCTACTGCTACTCAATATCAAAATTTTCACCCACGAACACCAGAAACTGGTTCTACGGTTGTATCCCAAATTCGTGACAGTCGTGACTGTTTAAGGATCATCGCCTTATTTAAAGCTGCAAAAACGGAAGAAAGTTGATAAAAGCACGTTCGTTCAAAAGCACAAATAAGCAAAAAGCTTTAAATTAGAAAAATAAAGACCCGGAAAACGCTTTGTAGAAACTCAGTGATTGTAGATAAACTGACACTGCATAAACAGGTTTTCGAAACTCGTTTTATCTTGAATAGCAATCAAGGCGAAAGCTCATTTTCAATTTATTCACCTCGAAGCTCCATCCTCACAGGGAAATTAATTAAAAATCCTTATTAAGCTCGAGAGGAGAATCAAATTAAAAAAACAAAAAGTTATTTGCAAGACATTCGTATTCAGGAGAGACAAAACGAGGAAGTTAAAACGCTCGCGGAGGGATCAGAGCCAAAGAGAGAAGCCAGAGGGTCGACTTCCCTCGAGAGACCCTTGCCCGTATGTAGGGACATTTTACTTCACATGCTGCTGATTGCCCACCTTTTTTACTTCCGTTTCCTCTCCCTCTGAAGAAACTTTTTTTTTTAAAATGGAGGAAACCCGAAAACTCGATTAGACTCACTCGCGTGAACTCGTTCGGCAAAATTTTTCTTGTTTTCATATCGAGGGCGAGGTTTCAAAGGAAAACTTTCCGCAGCTTTGGATAATTTTCTCCATCTCGCTGACGTAAATTACTATTTTCAAGAGTGAATAGAAATAAATTTGAAGGAAGTTGCATCAAAAGGGAGAGGAAAATGGCAGAGAAATGAAACAAAACAAAAAAAAATTTTTTTTCTGACGCCAATCGTCTCTCTCTCCCTCTCTCAATTAACGGAGGGATCATCTGTAGGAGTATTGTAGCTTAGCGAATTATCATTCCTTTCTCGCTGTTGTCTCAAAATTCGAAACGAGCTTTAATTAGGGGAGTTCGCTCGTGTCGGGGTAAACTTTTCCCTGAGAAAAACACAACTCACAAAAAGCTTTCTCCTCATAAAAAAAAGCTCTCAGAGAAGAGTAAACAATTTTGAAACGTCTCGATTTCAAAGGAAAAACTTGAAACATGATAAATTGGTAGAGATAAGAGAAGAATAAGGTTCGATTTATGTTGAACTATTGAACCTTTTTTTACCAGGTGACAGCTTTTGACTCCTCTCATTTCCTGACTATCACGTGACGCCATCAAATTTTTGTCTCCTTCCTTCTTCCAGCACCACACAAAAAAAATTCCAGAACAAGGAAGAAAGATAAAGTTGGGTAGCTTATGGAAGAGATCTCGAAGGTCCTTTTCATTCCAGAACCAAGCGCCTGGAGGAAGAGACCGGAGGGAGGGGGGAGAGGTAAAAAGGTGAATTTATTAGATCTATTCAAGAGGATCTCATTTGAGGGATTTCCTTTTTGAAACCCTCCCGCTCCTCCTCCTCCTCCTTAATGGAATCAAATTTTGAATTCAATAGCGAAGTATAAATCAGTGAGAAGCGGTAAACAGGAGCGACGGTAGGAAGGAAATGGGCGAAAGGTGAAGCGAGAAATCTATTTAAATGATGTCCTCCTCCTCCTCCTCCACCACCTCTCCCTCTCCTCAAAAGGGAAAATAGAAAGATTTATTTTAATGTGAGGTTTAACTTGATAAAAGAATTTTCCTGTTGACCCGAACGACTTTCTAAAGTCTGGATATTAATCTTCCGTCATCCACTTTTGGAATTTTTCTACCTGAAACCTTTCCGGATTATTTTGACTTGTAAATAAGATGTGTTGGACCCTTTCTTCTTTATTGAAAATGGCGATTCGTGGGAGATTTCATTTTATTGTGTTAAGAGAGAAAAGGGGTTAGATTGATAGTCTGAAGTCTTCTGGGAGTTTTGAAATACGTTCCACAGAATGGCGGCTCCAAACCTATCTCCTGACACTAACACGATTTATAAAAATGCTGATGAACTCTTTGACTGGCTACAGGAAAAAAGGATATAGTTCCTGCCATTATCCACGCTGCTGATTATAAACCAGTACTCAACGCAAACACTTAATTGAGTGAAAAGAACTAAACCTAATCAGCCATAAACAGTTCGTCCTCCGAGTCTGATTAGTTTAAGCTCTTCCTATCCACGAACACAGCATCCTGCTCTGACTGTAAATGTCTACCTTGCGAGAATTCAAATTTTTTCTCTCTGAATTCATTACCTCAATTGACTTGTCACAACAACAGACGAAGGGTTTGTTATTAGAAGCTTTTAAAGCTCATCCCTGTCCTGTTGCCGTAAAATGTTGTCGTTCCTGACATTCCGGAATCTAAAATTAGAATAACACAGAGTTTGGGGAACAGTATTTCGAGGTGTTGCGCACTTCTCCCGAGTTTCTTTTAACCTAAAAGGTTTAAGTGAATCATGTTGGCAAGACGAACTGTGTTTCCTGTATGGGTTTAGTAGTTATCATTTCGTTTGGGTTCAGTCAGTTAACCTGTCGCAATTCCTGTGTGTTTTGTTTGTCGTTTAGTAGTTTTTCAGCACTGAAACTGTTGTAACTGTATCAACAGTTCGAGTTAGGTTGGCACAACTGAAAAATAAAAGAATTGTTGTAGTACCTAAAGTTTTAATATTACAAAAACCTATACGCAAAACTTCTACCTTGATGCATAGTGTTGCAGACAAGACATCTGAATGTGTATCCACAGAAGACTGACCATGCTGCGGAAGCACTGGGCGTGGAAGGTTCTGCACTGGACTGATCTTGGTCAGACCTCAGAAACTTCTTCAATAACCGGTTGTAACATTGTCTCAGAGTAGAAAGCTTTTGCACTAACACCTTCTAACCTTCCTATCGCGTATTAAAAAGAACAAAACCTCCCCCTCCAGCCTCCGTTCCTCTCTCCAGCCAGCTTATGACTGTAATCCTGTAACTGGGGGTGAGAAACCCATTAAAAACCATAAAACATGAAAGAATATCCGGTATTTGCGGCTTAGACTCTGCAAACCTTTTTTTTAAAACTTCAAGAATCTTCCAAAAGAACGAAACAATATATTCACCCCCACTCCACCCCTGTTTCCTCCTGAGGAATTAGCTCACCCTTATCTCAGCCGATTTAAGCATTAAGCTGGTAATTCTTCAGTAACATTACGACCAGTGTCGGGTTCAAGAATGTTTCCCACCCCCTTCTCCCTTGAAATTCATTTTCGTGGCTTTCAAAAACAAAATGGAAAAAATTTCTATGAAAAGGAATTAAGGGATGGAAGTTGGGGTGGTTTTTTACAGAAATATTTGTTTGGTATTCTTTAACAATGGTGTGCCTCATTCTCCCCACCAGGAGGTTTCATAGTTGTCTTGAACCGGTTCTGATTGCAACTAATTATCAGATGAATTAGTCTTTATCCTCCTCCTCCCTCTCCCTTATATATTAAAAGCTAAGGCAACCAAAAAAGTAAACAAACAAAGGAAAAGCTAAGTTCTGATTCGCTTTTCTTAAAGAGTTGAGCTTTGGTGAGAGGAAAGGAAGTGAAAAGGAAATCCCTTAAAATTTGTTTTCATTGTTTTGCTCCAATTCTTTACGGAGCGCTTCAACTTTTAATGTTTCCCTCACCCATCGGCCTCCGTTCTTGCATAAAAGAAATTAATTTTACAGAAAGAAACATAATTTTTTATGGTTCCCTTTCCTCCCTCGCCCTCTTCCCTCCGGGATGAATCTGGAAAAGATAACAAACACACAAAAGAAAAGGAAGAGAGAAATGTGCGAGTTCCTCTGGCAGTTGTCTTGATTCTTCTTTCTTTCTTTAGCTACCTGTTGGTGATTTTGTGTACGCCGCAGGTTGGGTCTAAGGTGTAAACCGTCAAATTTTTCAACTGTAAATATCTGTCTGTAAATATTCTTATTGTGACTTTGGGTAAGTCAGTGTACCCAAATGATTACTTTAGTTATCGTATCACTGATGTTACAAACGGATCGCGATTTAGATTCACTGCAAATGGATTGTACACATAGTACATGTATTCAGACAATGGTTGGATACAGACAGTTGTTTCGAGCTACTGTAATATTCTTCCGTGCTGACAAGACAGTAAAAATTCATAATCAGCAACAAATCTTGACAAACATAGCAAATTATTGAATATTTATCACATTTACCGGCTACTTTATAAAATGTCCAGCTCGTAATCGGAAAATCAATCAGAGTATGTTTAGATTCTTGAGTTTTGTCACTTATTTCGCAAATGGCAAGCAACTCAATCAGCTGTGTTTTGCCAGTAATAGTGAGAGAACTTCCAACAAGAAGCGGCGAATACATGAAGGAAGCATTTGAGCAAACTTTGACTAAACTCACCATTACGAGTTGGAGATCTTATAAGCAAACCGGTAAATGTGATAAATATTTAGTAATTTGTCGTATATACCAAGCTTAGTTGGTGATTATGAATAATCCCCGAATTTTATGTATATTCGCTTGATTTATCACTTTTACCGTAACATGTATATTAGGTGTAACCCACAGAACCGACATTATTTTTCGGTTTCCAGGTAGCAGTAAACGTAAATGTAGGCCTACTGAATATATAGCTTAGTGTGAATGAGGTACAGAAGTCTTGTCTATTGATTAACAATAACTTCATCCTTAGATAATCCGACTGATCGTATCTCGACCGTAGTATATCAGGGTGTCTCAAACTGGTATACAATTCAATACACCATTTTTGATTCTTCAAGCCGGATTAGCATCAATGTAAGCACTGATGACATTATTCTAGAGAATGTATATAATATACGCGAGATGTATAATCCTTTAGTGAGATACTGAACTAGGGATTACGGTAGTTATGTCGCCTGATCATATTTTGGTGAAAATCCGGATCACACAATTATCTATAAGTAAACACAAATCGAGTTAGTGTTATCACGAATCGAAAGCTCACAGAAACAGAATTCGAACTGCACTTAAAAAAAAGTAAAGAGGAACGAAAGAAAAGGAAGCTTTTATTAGAAAGCTCATTCGTTTAAATAAAAACGTTGACACGTCAATAAAGAACGTCAAAATGAATTTCGATTAATATTACCAGGAAATAAATTTGATATTTATCCCGTGATTGAAGAACGAGGAGAAAAAAAATAGAAATTTTTCTTCAGATGAAAATTTTATCTCATTTGTACGTTAGCATCCGCCCCCGCGCCCCACTCACTACCCCCACTTTCACCAGTAAGCACTTTGAATAATGAATTCCCATTTGGTGTTTTTTCCCAAGTTAAAAAATAAAAAGTGCCTTTCTTATAAATTAAATATTTCCATTGAATATCGAAACCCTTCGGAGTTGTGCTCTGCCCCCACCCGCCCGGGCCCCAAACCCCAGTTATAACGGATTTGCATTTCGCCATTACTGCTTTTTTGTGCCCTTTTTTTAAAAAACTATAACACCTGCACCAACATTTTTTATTTAATGCCTTGGAAGATTTATCAGAGATTTTTCCTTGTGTTTTTAAAGCTCTCGAGCTTTCGAGCTTTATTTTTTAATTTTATTTTTCATTCTGGGTCTAATTTACAGAATCCATTAATCGGGGTAATTTCCTTTGGCGAATTTAAAAGGAAAACGGAGTTGAATTCATTTTTATTATTTTTTAACGGTTTTGGATGGTCATTAATTCCACCTTTTTAAAACCCAAGAAAGAACTCCCCCTTCTCTCCTCCGCACCACCAACTACTTCATTACATACTGTATAATGACTAAGGTTTAGAGTTGTAACGAAAAAATCTACATAGAGACGCGTGCAGACTTGTTGGAAGGTGTCCACGACACATTCAGGAGTTGGACGAAATAATGGAAACACCTGACTTATATGTTGGCTTTGTTGGGCTCCTGTCGTAGTTTTTGTCGACACTGTATTACTCTGGTGGGTGTTTTTGTGCTGTCTCACCACAAACCTGTTTAATGTTTGTGGGTCTCTGTTGGTTAATTTTGGCTTTCGTCTAGTAATCCTCTTTCATCTGTATGCTCGTGAGACGTTATACAGTTCAGTTGTTGTAGTTATAGACGCTGTCGCTAATGATTCATCCTCTTTTAAATGCAGAGAGATCACACATTTGCTAAAGCTGTCGCCGAAAATAACGTCTGCTGTACTGGAACAAAACCTAAAAGTCCTGACACGTATATCGCAGTATTTACACGGAAGCATTGGTGCCAACAGGAACCCAACATGGTGTTTTCATAATATGCCCAACTCCTGTTTAAATATAACTCACAACCAACTGTTACTGTATGCCGTGTTCTGGATTAGGTCAAAATGTTTCAAAAGTTTCTTCTCATAAATTTGGAAAATTGGTTTCAGAATTTTCTTGCTATTGCGTTGAATGAAGTCGCCAAACTATAACTTTTGTCGACGCTGTTCTTCTTCCTTGGTCATAAGTCAATTAATCCATTCTAACAGTAACCAAATTCTAACTTTGTCGAACGAATTAGCGAGCTTACAACAGAAATAAATGTCAAGACTGGTGACAGTGTGTGGAGGGAAGGCGTCGTGTTGTTTATGGTCTTCTCTTCTAAAAATCAAATTAAAACGGAGAAATAGTTTTCAAGAAGCGATCACACAGAAAAAAAATTTTTTTCCTCCGCTCAACTTCCTTCACTGCCCTCTTGGGGCCATTACGTTCCACAAGTAACACTCAAGAAAAATTCTTTCCTCAAAGATTTCTCCGGAAAAATGGAGAGAAAGGAGGAAAGTTTATCGGTCGCTTGAGGAAGGAGATAATGGAAAAACAAAGACCAAAGTCTTCACTTCCACTGTTTGTGTGAGCAATCCAGACTTGATTCCCCAACCCTTCGGTAGCCACTCAAGACGGGGACTGACGACAGGAGCCGACATCGAGGGGTGGAATTATTCCAATGCTTAATGGCCGCTGAAACTGCTTTCACATTTACAAAATATCATTTTCTATATTTATTACCCATCGAGCTTTTGTTTTTCATTACTTTTATCTCCCTTCTTGTTGCCTGTTTTTATGTTGTTGCTGTTGTTCACACAAAAATCGTAATACAACACAACTCGTCTTTCACACTATATAGGTATGAACATTGCGAATGATGTCTGCCATAACACACACATGTTCTGTAAGTTTTTAAATCGGACTCGATTAACATATTAAATAGGCTACATATACTGTATGAGAGATATTATAGGAGATATTTATACTAAATGGTTTATATCTTAAATCTAGTCTACTAAGAAAATTTAGTCACTCATACATTCACCTTCATCGGATTCAAAGAGCTTACCTAGCTGAAGCGATTCACGCCTTTATTCTAATGTTACATTTGCTGAATTAACAATAAAGGTCCTGACCCAGCAGCTGAAGTACCATGCGTGACACGTTCACGTGCGGTCGTGTCGCATTGCATATCACAGTCAACAGTCACTGTTTAGAAACTGTTACTCATGTAACAGAAATGAATCAGATAAAAGGGAAAATGAAATCGAACAAATTTCTAGTTCTCGTTATAGCTACAGTGATTTCTAAATTTATAGTTATAGCTATAGTTGAGTTTGAATCTTGTTTTCACCCTTTTTAAGTATAACATAAAACGGAAGGAGGATTTGAACTCGCGACTATAACTTCTTAGTCTGGCAGTTAACCACTACAGCTCAGACCTCCCGCGCTGACTATGAAGTTGCTACAATCGCCATCATCACACCATCCCCACTAAGAACTACAATCCAAATATATAAAAACTCTCAAAAGACAAAAAGGAAAACAGACCAAAACACGGGGTAGAGACAAAAACAAAAATAGAAAACCCAAATTGGGGACGAAAATAGCAGTAAAGGCGAGGACTCGTTCTAAAGCTTTCAAAGCTCCCAATTTATCTTTGGTACATCAGCTTTTGTTTGATAACATTATCAGAAAGCTTTGTTTATGTAATTGGGAGTTTCGCGCAAAAGCTTTACGACCAAAAATAAGTCAATAAAAACATCAAATCGAATTGAGCTTTCTATAAAATTGATTTCGATGTGACTTTTGGATGATGGTAATAGAAAAAGCTCTTTCAAAAAAGCTCTATCAGCGTTGCTTTACGATTTTCATCAATTCGAGGACTTTGGTTTTAAAAAAATCTTTTTACGGATGTTGGTCTGGTTTGATGAGTCGGAAAACTCATCCGTCGAGCTTTTCTCTCATGTGGAGCTTAATGAAGCTTTGGAATGAGGAAGATATTAAAAAAAATTTTCTTTTGGCTTTTTGCTGAGAAACAAAAAGAAAATTAAGGTTTTGAAAAGAGAAAAAAATTTTTTTTCGGTCATTTGGGGTTAGCAACAGCAAAACAAAAAAAAAGGGAAAAAGAATTGTGAGAAGAGGAAATGAAGAGGTTTTTCACAATATTGGTAGAAAGTCCCGCGGGAGAGAAAGAGACGGTCTCAAGAGAAAGTAGGTAGAAAGTCCTGGAAGTGAAAATTAGACTGAGACGACGAAGGGAAATGAATTAGTGGATGTAATGGAATCATTAGCGAGGAATCTTTTCAAGTGATGTTTTGCTTTCTACTCTTTCATCTTCTGCCATCTACCATCTTTCTTTTCTTTTGGCGATGTAAAAAAATTTATTAGCTTGAGCTTTCGAGATTGAAATTAAAAGGGTGTGTCACCTTTCCTGTCTTTAATCAGATTTTTTTTTCTTAGAACCTCAATCTGTAGACTCCTCTTCTCTTGTTTATTCTACATCTCTACATCCTTTCTATCTCCTGTTTTTAATCCTCTTCTTTGTTGTCTCTGTTCTTTATCTCTTCTTCTCGTCTACTTACATTTTATTTCTTTCTCGTCTTCTCCCTCCTTCGCTCCTGCAGCTTGGACAATCTTCTATACCTCAGACGCGTCTAATACAACCAGAATAAGGAAGAATGAGTGAGCTTTCGCGCTTTAAGTTTTGTTGCCACGAATTTTCGAAGCTTTTACGCAAAAAATTTTAAAACTTTGAAGTCTAAAACCACGAACACAGACTCAAACACTGTCTACTACCACTGTTACCGTTGAAACTTAAACAATCAACACACAACACAAACACAAACTGTTTATCCTGCTGCTGGTACTCTTTACATTGTTTTTGTGTTGATGTTGTGAAGCTGTATACGTGGAACAGTGGCGTTGCTAGAAATGTTGGACCCGTCCGGAAACATTGTAGGCCCTTTTTTATTATACTTAAAAGTATATATTAGACTTTTGCTTCGAATATGTGATAAACCGACCCCAACAAAGATTTTATAGCAAGGACCGGGTCGCCCAATGACGCGGGCCCTTACATTTGCTATGGAATAGCTACGTCTCTGACGTGGAATTAGACTCTTAAAGTTTTAAATTGTTTTACATTAGTATAAGTACAAAAATGACGAAACACTAGTCTAGTCGTCTAGTAGTTTATACAATTTTTATCTCTTAATGTCTAGCAGATAATTAAATTATCTATAAATGGGGTTTTATCTGTTAGTTTCAATTTTAATTAATTAATCCAAATTAAATTTTAGTTAATTGCAATTTATCTAGCAGAGTGGTTTACCAATTTATTTGTAACTAGTTCATACAGTTACAGTTTCCTTGCTCTTTCGAAAGCTCTCGTACAGATAAGTTTGTACCGGGATATACAAAAGAAATTTATTGTATACATATGACGTCACTCGTTCTAGTCGAAGGTTTTTAGTTGTAATCACAAACAGATTCTTGTTTCTTCGAAAGCTCTAACATGTCGAGAAAATAAATTTTCACCAAAGCATAGAAGCCGTCGTATCCACGAATGACGTCACTCCTGAGCTTTTTTTTCTTCTTCCAGTTGCATGTATGGTTGTTGTCTAGCTCTCCAGTGACAGACAGCTTTCTTGCTACCAAAATTTAGAATTTTCGAAAGAAGAAAGAACTTCGTAAAATATTTGGAGAGCTTTTTGTGAGAACCTTAGAAAACGGTTTTTTTATTATGGCTTCCGGTGAAATTGCAACAACAAAAAAATTTAATATGTTTTATGACCGGGAACACAATACAAAATTAAATGTTTTCAGAGCTTTTTAAAAGCTTTTTTCCTTTTGTGTCTGAAGGAACGCGGGCTTTTTCGGATCCTCCGCCGATATTTGACGTTTCTCTGAATTTATGGTTTGTCTGCCATTAAGCAAACAAATTTTTTTCTTCTTCCTTTTATAAATATATATACTGTTATGAGGGGAGTTTTGCATGGAATGCGTTTTTGATTTGTGAGCTTTTTGAGCGTGATCATGTGTGAAAATCGATGAGCTTTTGTTCTTTTTTTGTTGCTGTTGTTCCCTATTTTTTTAACGAAATTATTTCGGTGCTGTTTAGTGTGTGAGTCTGTTCTGATGTCAATTTTTATTTCTGTCTTTCTAGTGTACAATTCAGTAGGTTTTGAAACCCTTTCAGCTTGTGATACAGATTTTGAAAGCTCCAAAACCTCACAACAGCAGTGATGTTGAACAAAGAATTGATAGTCTCGGAATTTTTTCTCATCTTTTGATATGGAATCGATGTTAAACTCTCACCCTCGGGTTATAAAAACAAATCAAAAAAATCCCGAGCTTTTAGGAAAAGCTTAAAGCTTAATGAAATTCCAAGCCTTCCGAGGGAACGAGGAAAACTCTTTTAGCCACGCAAAAATCCCAGTGTTTCCGGTTTTAATTAACGCCCTCAACCTTCCCTGAAAAAAAGGTTTATCCTCAATATCCTCCTGTTTTGTCTGCGGTTTTCCAGTGTCAGCAGGAGGGCTGAGGGGGTTGGGGTCGAGTGAGGAGGAGAAACCTTGATAACAAGTTTTAATTATGAAATGGTGACCAAAACCATTTGGCCGGTTATTCGTCAAGAGAAAGTCCACAAATCGGAAATCAGTAATTTATCGTTCAATTACTTTCTTCTCCATGGTTATCCATCTGGAGCTTTTTCACACCCTCTGCTTTCCTCCGGCGATATCAGATATTACCCCAGCTTTCCAGTGTATTTCCCTCTCTCTCGACCTTTTCTCCTCATTTCTCTATCCCCTTGATCCCTTTCCTCCTCGAGTTACAACGAAGACACTCGTCAAATCCGATTTTCCTCCACTTCTTTCGAAAGTTTAACTTCTTTTAGAATTTTTGGGTTCTTTTGTTTCCACGAAATGCGGTTCTGTTGTCTTCGTTAAAGTTTTCTGGAGTGCTTTTGGCGTGAGTTCATAGTTTCCATCTTGAACTTCCTATCTAGGTTTGTGTTGACGTTGCCTTTCTCAAACTATAGTGTTTTGTTTTTTGGTTTCTTCTCCTGTTGCTTGAGCTTTTCATCTTTGTTTTTCTGTCAACAGTGAGAAAGAGTAGATAAACTAGACTGAATTTTAATTTAAAGCTTTCGACAAAGGGTTTATAGCGCTGTTTTCAAAGACTTATTGGAGGTTTGAGGAATTTCGTAGTCATTTGGGGTGTCTTTCCTACAGGATTCTTTCAGTTTTTCCTCCTGATTGTACTTGCTGGTATTTTTCCACACACGTCCTCATGCATAAGTATCTTCCGCAAGACCTTTTAAACATCTCTCCCTCTCACAAGGCTTCTCGTTTTTCTGTCTTTGCTTTCTCTGTCTTCCTTTCTTCTACTTTTCAAACTGTCGCTGTGTCTAAGTTTCCCAGGTCTCCTCTAGATATATGCAGTGCTGGTCACTAAATTAGGACACCTAATTTTTTTGATTATCTACTTACTGAAGTAAAAGAAATCCTTCAAATTTTTACTGTGGATATAGTTGTCTAAGACTCTCTTGTTAAAATGCTTACCCGCCATTCTGTATTGAAAAAATTTTTTAATTTAGAGGAAAAGTTGATTTTGGAATCGGACACGAAATTACGACATTTTGAGAAATTGATTTGACTATTTGTCACGTCTCACTGTATGTAATTATTTTTTACTTTATCACGCCAAAACCTGTTTTTGGTCAGCAGCTAAAGACAGTAAAAATTTTGAGTCGTTTCATCGCAAACCTAAAAAGTTATCGTCCGGTGTCCCGATTTCAGGCCAGCACTGTAAGTAACATAAAACACGGAGGAAACCATTTCGAGTGTTATCCTCTCACCAACTTCACACGCACGAAATCCTTCCAGATAACGAAAATTTATTTCCAAATAACCAATTCAGATAAAGATAAAATCCAATTCCAAACTCATCCTTCCATTACGTAAAAATATTTTACAATGTATACATAAATAAATAAATAAATAAATGGGAAACCGAAAGAAAAAGTTATTCCGGGATTACATAAAACAATTTTTATTTGGCAAATTGAAACAAATCCTCTTTTCGAAGCGGGTGAGCGGGTTGAAGGGACGTTCAACCCCAAAAACTTGGAACCTTTATCAATTTTTCGAATTACGTTTGAAAGTCTGTTGCTGTTGGAGAAAGCTCACTAGCAGAGGCTTTTGGAACATGGCCAAAAAATCCGATCCTTTTCATTCGCTGGAAAAAGGGAAAAGGCCGCCCAGAAATTTTGTAATTAATCTCTGGACAAACAATTTTGCTGGATTTTGGGGTTGAATCGATAACTCGGAAAAGGAAAAAAGGAAACGTCCGAATTTTTTTTTTGAAGGGAAATTGCTGAATGAACTTCCGGTTGATGGTTGACTCGAAATATAAGCTGGAGAGAAGTTTTCCAGGTTTTTTTGTTTGTTTAGCTTTATTTTTATGATTCCTGGAAGGGAATTGGATTTCGTTTGGACTCCAGCCAACACGGTTTTGCTTGACTTGGGGCTGTTCCCTCGTCTTGGCTTCATTCCTGAAGCTTCTAAAGCTTTGGAATTAATTTGTAGAAAGTTTTAATTAATTTTAATTTGATTTTGTTTCAGGTAAGAAATCGAAAAGCTTTCTTCTTTTGGAAGATGAAGTCTTCCGGTTGGTTGCCATTCAGGTAAATCACTTTTCGGTTCTATTGGATGAACAAAAGCTCCTGTTTGCACTTGCTTGTATATTCTTCCTCCAGAGCATATCAAGAATCGTCTCATACTTTTCAAATAAAAACTCAAGAAAAGCTCATATTTTGGTCCAACTCCAACTAATTTGACTCCAGTGACGTAACGCCCAAAAGCTCAACATGACATGTCAGCCATTTTTCCTTTAGATATACCTGAAGAATCCAAACCTTTCAAAAAATTTTTATTAGAATGAGGATAAAGACACATTCAAACGTCTTGCGTTATTGTCGAGAGGAAACGTGACGATGGAGCAAAATGATACCAGCAAGCTTTCGCTTGTTTCCTGTCCTTTTGCTCAACCGGAACTGAGCTTTTTGATAAAAAACAATTTCTCCTCAAGACTGTTTGGAAAAATAAGAGACTTAATAAAAATATTAATGAGGAAGCAAATCAGGAAGAAAAAAAAATTTTTTTTCCTCTTCTCATTCTTCTCCTCTTATTTATTAAAGAGCTTTAGGGAAGCAAAGACGACTGGGGAGAGCTTTTGAGCGGGAAGAGAAATGAAAGTTTCAAAAAAGAAAAAAACCTTTTCATCGACATCTTTCCTCATTTCTCATTCCAATTTCCTTGCTCCGGGAAGACGTAAATTTATGCATTCATCCAATTTACTCGAGATTTCTTGTGTGTTTGAAGAGAGGAAGAAAGCTTCAATGACCGAAGAGCTTTTACCGTAAATAGATGTGAGCAAGTTGGGCGTTTCATCAACAAAAATTGCCGGGATACTTGATTTGAATTTCGTGTCCGCTCTCCTTTTTTTTATCTTCACTCAGCTGGAGAGGAATGGCTAATTAGAAAGGTAATTAAACAGATGATACAGTATAGGAAGTCGTTAAGGAAAGCTCCCTGAGCTTTTTCTTTGTTTGGGTTACCTAAGACTGTTGCCAACGTCTTAATGCGTTATATATGGTTTCCTCTTTGTTTAATTTTACTTTGGCCTCTTGCCTTTTTGTTTTCTTCAAAAGCTCACGCTTTTATTATAAAAGCTCTCTTTTTCAAGCTTTCTAATAAAATATATCTCAGGTGACAAGGGGTTGAACGATGCGAGGAATATCATTTTCTTGACGAGATTTAAAAAATTTCGATTTTTAATATCCGTACTGTATATTAAATTTGGCAACTCTGCAAAATGGGAGCTTTTAAAATTGTATTCTGTGCTTTTAAAGACTGCTAAAAATTTCTTTTGTTCAGCTGTCGATTTATTTTTTTAAGAGGCTTCGTTTTGGAACAGTTCGTAGGAGAGGAGCTTTAAAAAGTTTTTAATTTGTAATTAAATTAAAATTGAACGATCTGACGTCATGATTTTAATTGAGAAGCTTTGAAAATGGGGCTTTTCTTCTCTTCCCATCTTTCTTCCTCGTTTCTCTTTCCGTCTCCCACTTCCACTTTCCCCAAAAAAAAGAAACTTTGACTCTCAAAATTTAATTGGATCATTTTCCTTTTTTTTTCATCCCCTGTCGTTTTTATGTTTTGAGTGCAGTACTACACTCAACGTTGAGTCCTTTGAAACATTATTATTGCTATTCGTAATAAGTTTTCAGTTTTGATCCCATTGTTCAGTCTTGAATTCTAAGGCAGAGTGTGCATTACTTTTGAGATAAATCCTGTATGAAAATGTGCATTATTTGTGCACGAATTTTATAATCCCAATTACATCGTATAAATTTTCGCTGTTGCTTCGGTCTTTTGTTGTTTTTCTTTCTACTTTTTGTAAATGTATGGAAGATAAGTATAGACTTAAAAGAAGCCTGTTGGGGCTACCATCATTACTTTGTAAGATACTGGAACAATATTTTACATTTTCGAGAAGATCTATTGTAAACAATGTGGCTGACTAGAAAGCTATGGTAGTGACTTCAAGTCCTTCCCACATTCTGTTAGAGCCAACACTGAGAAATGAGAATGTAATTCTATATACAGTATACACAAGAATTGGGTGTATAACAAACAGCGTCAGACAGTTCCAGCAAAAACGTACAAACACAACTACGCTGGAGGCTACAACTGTATGCGGGAGAAGACTAGAAGTCACGACCATAACTTCTTTAGCCAATCGCTTTCTCTACTACACATCTTCTTATCTCTTATAAGAATATAGATTTATTTCCAGCATCTTAAAAAGGATTTTACGTATCCCTAAAAGGCTTCTTTCAAGTGTATACTTATCCCTTATAATTGAACAAAAAGTTTCTGGAAAATATATGTTCCATTATGAGCAAAAGAGTTAAGACAGTAACCCAGAGCATGTCATCTAACATTCAACTCAATTCTTCTAAACAAAAAACAACAGAACACAGAAGAAACAAAAGATAAGAAAACTCTCACTCGAGTCCTCGAACTTATTTTAACTAAATCTCTCAAGAAAGTTATAATGAAAAAAAGCTCTCGAAAAAGCTTTCGCTCTCTCAACTTGGACAAAACCAAACCGGCGACAGAATTCAAGCCCGGGAGCAATCGAAAAAGAAGAGAGCATTCGATTATACAGAGAATAGATTTCGAAAATGTTTTCAGTGTCAGAAACAGGAGCGGAACGTAGTCGGGGGTGATAGTGGAATCCAACCCCTTGGAGAATGTCGGCCAGGGGATGAAACATCATCTCCGCAAAATACACGAGGAAAAATTTCATTTGACTCATATTTCAAACTGTTTTATGTTCTCATCCGCTTCTTTTTCTCATTCTCGAACTAGGGAGAGAGAGAGAGAGAGGAGGAGATGGAAGAGAGGTAGAAGAAGGAGGAAGAGAGACAGAAGAGAAAATCCCTTTTATAGCAATAAAACTTTTTAAATTTATTCTTTGTCGCAGAATTATCGGTTAAAATATGCAATCATTGAAATTGTTTTCCTTTTTTTTAATGGGAAACTTTTGACACGAAAAACAAGTTTCCTCATCCCCTGACTTTATTTATTCTCCTTCGTTAGGCGAATAAATTAACCTTAGCAGAAAGGTTCTGGAAAAAAATTTTTTTTTGACGCGAAGTGGAAGGGGAAATGAAAAATGATAAAAATGATTCGGGCCACGATGACAACAGTTTCCAGAGAGAAATTTACACAAAATCAATGGAAACCTCGATGAGAGACGAAGGAGTAAGCAGAGGAGAAGGAAAGGTTTCTTGTCAATCGCAAAACCTTTTTTAATTTCATCCAAACATCTCGATTAATTGATCTCTGTCATCATCTATTCCTCGAAGACATCGACGAAATTTGTTTTAATTGAGATTTTCATATTAGAAGAGGAAATTGGTTTCTCGTTGCCTTGTCGATAACTTTCAAACAAGCTTTCAGATCTTCTTTGAAAAGCTTTTTCTTGCTTAATAAGTCCTTTACCTACTGCCACGTTAACAGCAAAACTTTAATTATCTTATACACGTCAATCCAACAGCGTCTGATTTCTTATAATTTTGAGAGGGATTGTGAAGAGGAGCAAGTGTTGCTGTTGTGGCCGTGCACAACGCTACGGTTGCTGGTTCTCAATCCCAGCAGCGAAAGTATTGAGATGACCGGAATTTTTGAGGAGTATGGAAATAAGCACGCTTATCTGCGTTTGTCTCTTGTAGTTGTTTGGCAGTGAAAGGTGGAAAGGATAGGTTGAGAAAGGATCTTCTGAGTAGCTTACCCTTATCAGGACTCTGTCAGTAGAAATGATCGCGTACTTTTACTGAGCTTCGAGAAAAGCCACGAGAGACTGACAGACGACGAGAGAATCACAATGACTATCTGAGACTGAGAATGATTGAGAAAGATTGTATGCCACTGCGAAAAAGCTGAGAATACAAGACGGTATGAGACTCTTAAAAACTGCGAATGCAGCCTATTTTCGAAATTGGCACCAACAGTTGCCATTGCTGAAGACACCGAACAAATGACTGGAATTTGGGAGAGGGTAGTTGTGGCCCTGGTAGTGGTAGATGTTGTTGTGGCGCATAGTCTCATCTGTGAGTGTTTATATTCAAATGTTCAAATTTATAGAAACATGATAACACTATCAAAAAAATTTTTACTTTCCTTTTCAGAATTTTTCCTTCCCCCAAATTTATTTGTTTAGTATAAAAAGCCCCTATTTACAGACAGACAATTTTCCATCTCCATTTTAACTATCAGATAAACAACAGAAAAACTAAAGATCTATCTCACAAAGTAAATAAAAATTTTCCGAGTTCACATCATGCATAAATGCTGTCGGGCGTCTTTCTCCCTCAATCTTAACTTCCAAGTGTAACTCTACACTACCATAATCAACTCCCCTCGCTAGTGCTCAGTCTCGCATGTTCATTCTTTACAAGGGACTGCCACCTTTCCACAGCCTTTTTTAAATATTTTTCATTAAGCAAGTGCCACCGTTCTATCAATTAATTCTCAACAAGGAAGAAGGGTTTTCCGATGACCACGAGTGGACTACCTTAAATGGGTGGATGTTTTAAAATTTTGCGGTCGGTTGCAATAAAAAGGGCTGAAAAAAAGGGTAGTGGGGGTGTATGAGAGTGCTTTGGGGGTGGAGGTCCAATCTCCTTTCCTCCCTGCCTGTTATTAGTTTTTACAAAGCTTGCCAAGGGTAAGTTTTAATAACAACCCCTCCAGTAGCTTGGCTTGTACTTCACCGTGTACGTTTAATCCTGCCTACTAATTGGACAGTTTTTTTTATCTACTCCTGTAAGCGAATCCTTTGTTCTGAATGGTAGATGAGGTTGAAAAGGTTTGGGAAATCTTCTTGAAAATTTTTTCCCGTAATTGAAAGCTCGCCAAGTTGATTTTTGACATGATGGGATTTCTTTTTTATAATTTGGAACATTTTCCTTTTTTTTGTTACTGAAAATGAAATTTCATCCTCAGCCTTGAAATTTTTACAAAATCATTTTGCTTACTTCTGAGTTGTGGAAAAGTTTTTCAAAACTTAGATTTTCTACCAAAATAACAAGGTTCTTGTTTCGTCTTATTTTTCAATCCGTCAGAAAACCCATTTCGACTCAATTTTGGGGTTTATTCGCCAACTCCAACCTTGATATTCACAGTCCTTACGGTCCAAAACTTTCTACATCCTTGTGAACACCTCCTGGTTCGTTCACTGTTACATTATAGAAAGTATCTAGTGGTTCTCAGAACGAGACAGTCAGATTTTCTCTAAAGTATCCCTCTCGATTGACGGTCCATTCCAGTCTTTCTACAGAATCCCTTTTAGACCAGTGACATCTCAAGAAACATATCCTACTAGACGTTAGCTTACTCTTCTTCTTCTCATTATTTCTTCTGTAGTATTTCTGTCTTCTGCTCTGTTATTTTCTAACTATTCTACTTCCTCTATAACTAACTCACCTCTTTTTCATTATTTATCTATTTATCGATCTATTATTACCCTTTTCTTTTCTTCTTCCCATCTACAATTATCTTCTACTCGCCTTTACTACTGTTTAGTACTTCCTCTCCTCCTGATCGAGCTATTTCTTTGTCCAATCCCTGGAATAAGGCATTGGTCTATTCTCTAGATAATCCTTAAAGCTAGACCAACAGCTGGATACAGATGACTGTGAACTAGGGCTAATAGTTAACATCTGTTTCAGGTTTATTCCTTAGCCACCGCTTCCAGCCCCAGTTCGTCTCATACACTTTTCTTCCCTCCTCAGATATTTTCTCCAACCATCTTTTCCAGTCATTTTATGTAGTCTTCTTCAGACACAGTTAGACATAACAAGAGTTAACGATTAAAAATGACAACAGGAAGCAAAACACATGCCAGAAGAGCAATTTATTGCTTCTCCTAACTGTGATACCATCCACCACATTGTCCTCCATCATCATTTTTAGGTACCGTCTCTAGTCCTCTCCAGCAATTTTGTTCAGTCTTTTCAACTAACATCCCAGTCCGGTTCTTTTATGTTGGGACTAAAACAAAAAGTCGTCTTCCACTTCTTCTCAAAACCCAAGACAACTCTTCCCTACATGAAAAAATATATATAAATAAATAGATAGATAAAAACACAAATAGTTATGAAAATAATTTATCTACATCAAAACTCATTTTTATATACATAAAATGTATGGAAAAGAAAGTCAGATGGCGACATTAATATCGTTGAAAATAGTTTGTTCCCATCTTGATACAAAATGTCCTCCTATTAATCTTTCACTGAGGAAGAAGACATGGGATGGAGTGGACTTAAGTCTTTGAATGGTCTTTCAAAATGAAAAATAAAAATAGAAAAAAAAAATGAAAACGGGGGAACTTTAGCCGAAGGGAAAAGAACTTAAGCTTTTGCAGATGAGTTCAGAGCCGGAGAAAGCAGAAAAGGGAAGGAGGAAGAGGCGGGGAAGAAAGGAGAAGGAAGAAGGAGAAAAGAAAGTTTTATTTTCTCTCGTGTTTTGTCGAATATTTCAAAACTGGACTCAAGAAGTTTGAGCTTTCGAACTAAGTGGAAAACATTTTTTTTCTAAAGCTGTAGTGTCTGCTTTTCAGATAAGGATTCCGTGTTTAAGCTTTGAATTCGTAAGCTTTCCGTTTGTTTGAGTTTGTAATGGAATTTTGACTTTTTGTTTCTTTGTTAAGCTCTATACCTAAAACTGGACCAACTAGAGCTTACGATTGCTGACGGGAAAAGATGACCCCAATTTTATAGATAAGAATTTGTGACAACATATTATTTCTAGAAAATTCTTTCTTTTGAAGAAGCCAGAAGACCAGAAGAATAGAAAGAGAGAGAGAGAGGGAGGAAAATGAATTTTTCCCTGGAAATGGCTTTGAACGGTTTAAGTCGTCCAATTACTTTCTTTTGACTTGAAGAGAGGCAAGGGAGATGTTGGGTGAGGAGGAGAGAGGTTAGCCTCTTTGCCAAAACCCATTTTTTCATTATTTTTTGACTTAAGTTTTGTTTCCTTGCGTTGGGGAAACCACCTGCGGAATGTCTTTGTGAGAAGTCTCCGGAGACTTTGAGTGACTAATGGCACTTCAATCTGTCCACTTTGCCTTCTTATTACCTTTCCCTAAACCGTTCAGGGCCTTCAAATATATTTCTTCTCCCTTTTGTTTCTGTGAATTTCTATGAAAGCTTCTTACTTTGTGGAAAGTCTGAAGCTCATCTCTCCCAGGCACAAGAGTTCTGTTTCTGTCTCTCTCTCTCTGATGGGTTAAGGATATGAGGTTGGAGAAGAGGTAGTGGTTCAAGTGCCTGATTGTAGGAGTTATGGTCATGAGTTTGAGTTCTCTTCCCATATCCTGTTATACCCAAGGGTGAAAAACGGGATTGAAACTCGAATAATAATTGTAACAGAGAGTTCTCCAAAAGAAATTTTGCCAAATCATAGATGTAGCCATCTCAAATGACCTCAACATAACACCAAAGGAAGAGAAGAAGTACTTGAAACACAAGAACCTAAAAATAGAGGCGAACAAACTCTACGTATTATTGAACGGTCTGACAAGACAAAACTTCTTAAAAGAACAAAGGAAACCTTCAAAACAATCGGTCGTCCTAGTAAAATCTCAAAGTAGAGGCGGATTTCTTTCAACTCTAAAGAAAAAAAAGACAAAAAGGGTGGAGATACTTTTCTCTTTCTTCGCCTTGTTCCACTCCACACCCTGGGACAGAGAGTTGGAGGAGATGAAAACTCGTAAGTGTAAAATCGTTAAAATAAAAACGACACACTCGGAAAACAGAAGTGATTCCTTTCCATATCCGGATTTTCCCTCCCGGAACATGTTTTGAATGGTTATTATTCAAAATTCGAACTGGAGCTCTCTTCCTCCCATTCCCAGCCTTTCCTCCTTTTCTCCTCTTCATCTCCTTTACATTCTACCCTGCCCTACCACCTTCTTTCGTTCTGCATCGAATCTTTTCGAAATAAATCCGATCGTGTCATGATTACGGCTTAGATGGATCTCAGAATCATTTTTTTCCTTCCTCCTCCCAGATTTAGTCCTTTTCCCACCATTTAAAATCTCGTGAAGATACAACACTTGTCTAAGACCTCCACCTTCCTCCTCCCTTCCTCCCAGCTTGTCTCTAAAACCTTTCGTTTCTATCGTCCGACTCGTCAAATATTAAAAAGGATTTTGAAGAAGGTAGTAGAGGAGGGTTGGGGAAGGCAAACGGTCTCTTCAGAATACAGGGATTTAGCATACGTGAGGTGTAGTGGAATGTCTTCCTCCTGACTGATTTGGTTTCGTTTCCATCTATGGGCTGAATTTCCTCTTCACAAATTTTATTTTTCCCAAACAAACTCGAGGATCACAAGTTTGGATTTTGTGGTAATCTTGTTCCATGTTATTAGTAGGCAGGAAAGTAATATGTTGCGGTAAAAGTGATAAATCGGGAAATATGTATATGATTCCCGGCGATTATTTGTTATCACCAACTAAGCTTGGTTAATATGACAAATTATTGAGTATTTATCACATTTACCGGCTAGTTTATAAAATATCCAACTCGCAATGGGAAATTTAATTACAATTTGCTCAGATACTTGACTTCTGTCACCTCTTTTATGCTGTCTAGCTTGTCTTTGGACAGAAAACTGACAGAAGTGTGAGCAAACTTTGATTAAATTTCTCATTACGAGTTGGAGATTTTACAAACTAGCCGGTAAATACTCAATAATTTGTCCAAGCTTAGTGGTTCATAATGAATAATCGCTGGAAATTATATATAATTGCTTGATTAATCACTTTTGCGTAACACATATTAGGTACAACGCACAGAACTTAGTCATTTTCCTAATATAACAAACAGTGTTTGATATTTAAAGGACCTAAAGATGAAACTAACAGATGGAGCGCCCCTAAGTGTGTATGAGAATATGACTACAGTTAGAATCAGATGACTGATTGGTCTTATTGCAGTCGTGTGACATAGTTAATGTCATCCAAGTAACGTTATTTATTGTATAAAATGATGATAGTGTCTGTTATTATTGTTATTACCACTGGTCTAATGTATTATTCCTCCTACTTTTGGGTTATCACAGACTTCCTTTCCTTCGTCTGAAACAAACGCGATAAATTTTTTTGCAAGTGACATGTTCTTCATTCCCCCCAAAAAAACGTTGAATCAAAGGATTTTATTGTTCTCTGAGAGATCATAACAACCAGACGCCCTCTTTTACTTTTCCCAAGACACTCTGACCCCCCACCATCCATACCGTTCCGTATATCATCCCTTGAGAGACCCTTAACACTCCCTCGGACTCATTCGCCAAGACGACGCCCTTTCTTCATCTCACTTTTAATCTCGCTCTCAAATTAAATTACTCATTTCCGGTTTTGAGAAACTTATTAAAAACAGCAGCAATTCATTCTTGCGACAGTTTTCATCTGTCGAATTCATCCCCAAAATAATTAAAATTTAATATCAATTATTTGCTCATTATATTAATTGATAATAATAATTTTTATTGACAATATGAATGAATGAAGTTAATTGACGTTTATACTGTATGCGTATAACATATCAGATATTACCAATGATCCGAGACACAAATATACTCAACATTTGTTGTAAGAGTTATCAAAAGAAATATGATCTCTCGTTACCAAAGCTTAGGATGCATTATACCGCCTTCTTCTTCCGTATGTTACAACATGTCTTGCTGACAAATAAGGGAAAAATTTTTATGAAACCGAGGAGAAAGTATAAAAGTATAAAAAAAGGCCCTGAAGACGATTTTTCTCCTTTGAATTGTGTCTTCCCCTTTTCTTCTCAAAGGAAATTTAAGAAATATTCGATTTCGCTTCCGGCGATTGTCTTTCCGACTTTTCTTTCTTCTCTGGTTTTCAACCCCTCCTCCTCCCCAAAAGGGATGATTCAAATTCCATGTTTTTGTTCATCCCCCGAAAATGTGCTTATAATTGTGTGGAGACTCTCAGCAACGTCTCCAACTTCAAATTTAATTAAAATTAACGACTCTAAAGTTAAACTCTCCGGAAGTTCGATTGGATAACGGTTTTCACTAGGACCCGGATAGTTAATGCCGAGAAATTGTTACAGTATTGCTAGGGGTGGTTCGAATAAACAATGAAATCCGATATATTATTCAAAAATAATGCACACTGGTACCCACTATAATCATCTAAACCAGACTATGCTCCTGTTACGTCATAGCGCTTACACAACTTGGTGGGCACATTTGCGCTCGTTTGTCGACAACAGTATTTAGTGCCTGTGTTAGAGGTTCAGGTCTTTTGGCTTCTTTATTGCTGTTGTTTTATTGATATTCACTTGTGGAGGTTTGTTTGATTTTTTTTTAATAACCACAAACACCTGAGTAGTTTTAGTATCTTTATGTCGCCACTGGTTTGGGTTCTCATAACCTGTCACGACCTGTTAAGAACCTATTCTGCTACAGATTAACTATTCTGTCGGGGTTCTAAACCAACTGGAATTCAAAATACTTGTCTCAAACATTTTAAATCCAGTTTTACCACCCTTGAGGATAGAGGGTAGACAAAACTTTCAATCATAACTACCCTTTGGTAACTTCCGGTACGCCAAAAGCAATTTCCGTTAGTCATACATTCCTCACAGTTTTTTTGCTTCCACCAGTCCCAAAGGGAAGCGTTTCTCAGTTTCAATAACAAAAAAAAAAAAATTTTGTTTCGTTTTAAACTCTCTTTGATGATTAAAAGCTCCTGAAGCTTTCTGTTGGACCTTTTCATCATTCATCTCTGTTGCCCTCTTTGATATTATGTACCGTAAATCAGGGGAAAGTGGGGAGGGGGTGGAGGGACGTAGGGAATTTATCAAATATGTGAAATCCAAAACTCGGTCATAAATTGGGAAAAATTAATGAGAGGCTTTTCAGGGAAGGATCAAGGGTGAGGGGATATTAAAAGCGAAAATGAGTCCAAGAGTCAGCAAAGAGGAAAATTAATTTCCTTCCTCGGTTATTAATAATCGACTTGGGTAAAGGCTTTGACCGGACGATGATTTGAATAAGGAATGATGAACTACGCACGCGTTTTTAAAATTTTTCTTTTGTTCGAAGGGTTTTCCGTTGCTGTTGTCAATTTGATACCACCCGTCGTGATTTTTAATTTCAAAACGATTGAATGTCCGAGGGGCCGAAGGACAATGAAATTTTCTATTTTTTTGAAAATATTGATTGTTATACTGATATCCGAATCGGTTATACTCCTCCCCTTTCAGGCTTCAAATAACACGAGTTTTCACCTTGTGACGTCATCAAAGCCACTCAATTCCGAGCACGTTCAAGCGAAAAGGTTTCTTTTCGTGGTAGCCTTACAAAAATAAAACTTTTTTTCCTTTGTTTCTCTTTTCATTATATAACTTCTTACGTAATTCAAATAATCTTCTCGAGAGAGGAAACAAAGAAGTTAAAGAGGGTGCGGGACAAGAAAAACAAAAGAAAATGAGCTTTCAGTACAAAAAGAGCTTTTAATAAATTTCTGATTCGATGATTTTTAATTAATGCCGACCTATTTAAACACAATAAATTTTCTTCTCCATCTCCTGATAGTAAATCAAAAGAAATTCTTTTTTTCTTCTGCTGACAACCCGCCATCTTTGTCGGTTTCCGGCTTTTAAAATTTTCTTTTTCACTTCAATTCTAAAAGCTTTTGCTGGTAATTACAAAACCAAGACTCAGCTATTACCTTTGGATACTGATTAAACATTTTTAGGCGCGATCGATATCAATCTGAACAATTTTCATTTGGAATTTGTCAGAGAGCCAAAAACGAAAGAACAGAGAGGAGGATGAGGGATGGAAAGAAGGAACCAGTGCGGTTTAACTTTGGCCAGAAATTACCTGAACTTAATTAAGAAATTAATTTATTGAGCTGAGAAGGGAAAGGAATCCATTTTTGTAGTCGAAATTGACTTTTTTTTGGAGAAGAAGGAAGAAAAGGAAAAGAGGAGGACAAGGAGGGCGAAGGAAGGTATTGTTGGCTAGAGGAGAGTAGAAAAGCCACGTAATGGAGGAAGAGAAAGGATTCCGGAAGGAAGAGACCCTAGTAAGAAGATTAAAAACAATAAATTACTCAATTATTTTGTTATTTGTGGAGGCGGGATTATTAGGCAATCGATTTGGAAGAGCAAACAATTCACGCCGCGTAAAAAAGGTTTTGTTTGATATCGAAGCTCTTCGGTTGTATTTAGTTCTTTTAAGGATGAGAGATTGTTAAAAATGGGTTACAAATTTAATTTATTTGAGTTTTGATTCCGTTTTTCACTCAGGTATAGCAGGATACTGGATGAGGATTGGAACTCACAACAATACATTCTACAGTTTGGCACTTTAACCACTACACCACAGACCTCCCAAATTGGGTTACAAAATGAGAGTAAAAACGCAGAACAGCTATAAATTTGTGACGAGGAATATTATTAGTGTCAGGCATCGAACAAATAAATAAACTGACACTAACTATGTAGATTTAATTTCATTATTACTAACAATTCATACATAACCATGTACAACTATAAAAACGCATTCAAATGCTGACACTCAACCTAACCAAACCTGAGACGAGTGCGACAACTGATCTTGAGAGTGACTATCCTTATACGAATATACGACTGACTGTTTTGACCTGAGTCATAAAATGGGTGCTAAAGAATGCAAATGAATGAATTCTTCTTCTTTGATGGCCGTCTTTAGTCTACCCTTTTGCCAGTTTCTGTTGTCAAACCACCCTTCTCTGATGAATTAGCATGAATTATTGATTCTCAGGCTAATAGAAAAAGGTACTCCAGCGCCTTTCTGCTTAATTGTGTCCTGACAACACAAAAGACTAATGAAAACGGGATAGAACATAAGCTATCCACGACAACTAGCACGAAGCCTAATACTTACGGCTTGATTGGCTGTTTAAGAACGACTAAAAGGAGATAAAAACCCTAAAGTGATCTACAGTATTGCAGAAAAGATTCCAGAAGATGTATCCGAAGTACAGTAACACAACTGACACAGACGACTACAGTTCAGTATTACACTAGAGCAAGAGCACTTCAACAGATATCGATATTCATTTAAAAATTTCATTTTAGTCCCACCATGTAAGCTCAATGAAATCAAAAGAAATCTGAATCACCTCAGGAACCGTTAAAAATCCTCCGTATTCAGTAACACACTCACGAAATCAAGATTGAGGAAGTACAAAAGTTTTAAAACCCAGAAAGTTCGTTTCTGATTTCAAAATGACCTTTTACTACCAACTATAAAACCCCCGAGCTGTCAGAATCAGCCGTGAAGCCAGTTTCCTTTTTATATCGCGTGTCAGGAAAGGCTTAAACTCGCACGTGAAGATGCGTTTGCTAAAAGCTTTCCAACCGAAAATGAAATTCACAAATGACAGAAACAGATCTTCGTACCCTTGTTGTGGTAAAGTATCGAAATGGCGTAGCCTCAAAAAGCTCCATACTATTAAAAGCTCTTCATTTTGCATTCATTAAAAAGCTATGAAAAATTTGGAACATTTTGGAAGAACAAAAGCTCTCTCACATAAATCGTCATTCCAATTTCGTGTAGCTTTGCTCTCCGGTTTTATCTTAATAATACTTAATATCAGTAATAATATTAAATTATAATGTAATTTTCTGCAATGTTATAGTATTCATTCCTACACAAATTATTTTTCTATAAAAAGCTGAATCTGGTAAAACTTGCTGACTAAAACATAAAACTATTTTAATATTAATATAATTTTTATTTTATGTCATTAAGACGAACATAATATAACTACGAGTAGTACAGTGGTACCAATATAATAAAATATAGAATTTGCACCAGTTTTTACGAATATATTTTCAACTAAATCTATTTCCTAAACCGGTAAACTAACCAGGGAGGATATCTAATAGAGAAGTGATCAATGTAATGAGTCGTATAAACGATCCAAAATAAATTTAAATAAATAAATATTTAAACAATAACAAAATAAATAATTAGAACCTAAAATAAATAAATAATTTTTTCTTTCTCTTTCCCGTTGTCTCTCTTTGTCATTTACTTCTCTTACTCTCCCTCTCTCTCTCTTATTTTATTTATCTATCTGTCTTGTTCTTCTAAAAAACTATATATAAATAAATAGGCCTATACTAAAAACTGTTAAAAATATATTAATATATTTAAACATATCAACCAAGCAAGTAGTTACATAAAGGAATAAATAAACAATCCGTAATCAACGAAAATAAGGACCAATAAATCGATAAATATTCTTTCGAAATGGAAACTTGACACTTCACTGACTCTTTAATCCCTTGGTACTCAAGTGACGGCCCACCAAGCTTTACTGCTCAGTGCCCCAGTGGAAACCGATTGAGTGCAAAATTTGTGAAAGGTCGATTGCTCATTGTTAAGTCTGAATTCTGGAACATAGTGCCTGACCAGTAAGAAAATGTTCGGGCTTGTGCTCAGAAACTGCTAACATTGTTTGCAATATACAGAAAATACATACAGAAACAGACTGACAGATTTACATACAATGATGCCCCGAGGGTGGACTGTATGCGTCAAAAGCCGGACTTGTAAAAGCTTTTTTTTAGTTGTGTGGCCCTGTCACAATGGTCACAATGGAAATTTGGCCCGGGTACTTCAAGGAGACCACTAAAATTTATTGATTACATACTGTTAGTCCTTAGCTAAAAATAATGAGCAAGAACCTATGTTCAAAAGAAGTTTTGACTCGGTAAAATTTGGGAAGTGGATCAAATTATAACGACAAAATCATTTACTACAATTTGATTATATATTTCCATAATATTTCAAGAAGGATTGGTATTTCTCATCTACAAATTTTTGCTTAAAGCCTAGAACCTATTATTTTTCCTTCTAAGAAAATTGAAACCATAACTACCCCTCGTGTGAGGAGAAGCCGTTTCGAAAACTAAAAGCAACAATTAATAATCACCTCGCTTCTTGCAATTAATACCTACTTAAAATTTAATTATATCTCGTTTATTATCTTAACTACTCGGAAATGAATTAAAACGGAAAAATTAATTAAAACAAAACAAGAGAGTATAAAGAAGGAAAAAGGAAAAATTCTTTTTTCCCATGTTTTTCCTTTTAATTATTCACAGCTGGAACGATTTCCTTTATTTTTCTTCTTTTTTATTAATTGATAAAAAATTAAAGGAATTAATTCTCGAAGGCGGATTGGCAGAAGGAAACTAAAGAAGAATTAAATGATTTTTTAATAAGAGTTGATAGAACTCAAATGAGTTCTGTTTCTGATGGGTATAACGTTTTGATTTGAATCCCAAGATTTTCCGGGTCAAGAACCTCTTTTGAGCCAAATCCTTAGCGGGGATAAAGGCACAGTCCAGGAGTAGGAGGACTTGGCCACCTGATGCGTATGTGAAGGTGTTAAGCAACGAGCCTCTCATAGAAGAAGTGCTGACCGAGGATGGAGAGGGTATTTAAGAACAGCACTGCAAAAGAGAGGAGAGGAGTCCTAATTACAGCATGTCAAAGTACCCGCTTTAGATTGCGATTGAAGAGTCAGTGAACTGTCTAGTCCTCATTTCGAAGGAATGTTTATTGGTTCTTATTTTATTAGTTTTTATTTTTATATAGTTACTTAGAAGCATTAATTGTTTATCTATTTATGGGCTGGTCTATTTATTGGCTAACACATTATTTAATTAGTAATATTTACTTATGTATATATATACCGAGCACTTTCCCGCTTCTATGTATATTTCTGGGTTAGAGCTTTGGTGGTTTACCGCTTATTTATTTATTTATTTGATTGGTAGGAGAATATTGTAAGACCGGAAAAGGATGCTCAACTATAAATTTATCTTAGGTTAGTTAGTGAATTCATGATCCGCCTCTGAAACAAATCTGACTTGATTCAAATATGGTTGAGACGTACTTTATGTTCGTATTGAGTTTTGCATAAAACTAGGCGGAGATTCGAAAAAATTTTCTGTAACCTTCGAGAGTCGTCTCGAGAGATGAGGAATCTTCTAGAAAGCTCTGGAAACAATAGTTATTAATGACATGTTCAATTTTGTATTTGTGAGTAAAAGATTTTCTGACACACTTCTTTGGATTTCTTTCTTCCTCGTAACACCCATTCATCCATCTTCTTTGGAATAATCATGTTTGTCGACAATGGGGAATTCTCCACCTCAAAAGCTTGAACAAGAAAGAATAAGAAGAAGTCACAAAGCGAGCGTTCTTAATATGCAAAGTAGGGAAAAGAAAGAAAAGCTCATTTATTTTCTAAAAAATATTTTCCAGAATTTATTTTTTTCAAAGTCTCATCCATTACGAGTCCGACATTATAAAACCTGTTCGGATGTAAATCACGGTCATGAATAATTCCTGTCTGTGAAAAAACACATTCCCGGGATAAAATTACGGAGCTTTCGAAGAGAGTGGCGGCGGTGACTGATGTTGTACACTTGCTTTCTTCCCCAGCGTATGTGGAAGATGATGGGCGAGGGGATGTGGAAGGTGGTAGGAGAAGGAGGTCTCGTTCCCTATACACAAGGGTGAGAAAAGTCACCAGTCGAATGATAAAAAGCGACGGGAAATCCCCATAAAAGAACTAAAATCAATTTGAGCCTTCTTTCGTGTGTGTGCTGCCCCCCTTCCGTCTTTCTTGCCTTTGATAACATTTTCGGCCTTTCTGTCGTCGACGGGGTGTGATGACTCCGTTCTAGTGTTTACCTTCTGTCTCCTTCTTTTCTTCCTCCACTTTGTGGTTTGTTTGTTCATGTTGTTTCCTACAGATTTTGTCCGTTTGCCACGTAATAACGATTATGTTTTGAGTGTCAATATTAATGGCAAACAGACTTTGTTCGTCTAGACACAAACCCAAAGCCTGAGCTATGTATTGCCTTTCATAAATTCACTCCTCACGTATGATTAGGAAATGTCTTCCTTGACCTCTCACAAGTCAATTCAAAATCCGCCATTTTAATTAAATCGTGATTAAGAAAATGGAAACTGAAATTCTCGCTTGAAGAGCTCTCAACAACTTCAAGCGAAGAACAACTTCTTCCTCGTTCGTCTTGAAGTAGCGTGGGTGGGTGGTTGGTTGTCGACGGGGTGCTTTATCACATCCACCCCTGCTGACGAATGGGGCGCGATGATTGGGCCATTACTCACAGCACGGCGGACAACATCTACGAAAGTGAATCTCATTTTTCTTCCAGTTTCCCTCCCTTTTCCCCTCTGGTGAAAATGTTTAACGTTTCAAGAGAAAAATTGTGTTTTGTATTTGTGTGCATGCGAGTGTGTGTATGCTGCTCTTTCTGTTGTCATTTCCATCTTCCCCTTCATCCCCATCTCTCTCTCATCTCTTTTTATAGCGAAAAAATTGATGTTGTAATTTTATGTCCGGAAGGAACGAAATTTTTTTTTCTCTTTTTATTGGTTTCAAGTAACCCATAAAAATGAATTCTTAATTTATCAAAAGCTTTCATGGCGGTTTTTAAGAAGTTTTTTAAAGCTTTACGCGTGAAGTTTGATACTTTTGATCATTTATAAACGAGATTCGTGGTCAGATAGTCTCAAAATAGTTATCGTGGCTTATAAAAGAGAGATTCGAACATCAAATTGAAGCTTTGAATCAAATACTTCCGCGAAATAAATAAAATCATTATTAAAGTATGATACTGTATAAAGTAAAGTATGATAAGTAAAAACTGATAGATACAAAAATTTAGTCGATGAGAGTTTATAACATATTTTTTGGACTGTGCTTCTCATATTAACCCTTTGGTCGGAATTAATATTTGCTGAAAGAGCGGTGATTCATAATATGCAAAAGTATAATATATATATATAACGGTATGTGTTCCATATTATCTCTTGTCCAATAATATTTCATATCAGTATCATAGTACCCATGTTAAAGATTACACTCATAACTCCGGTCCAGTTAACAGCTATGTCTAGTTGATCTAGTTGTTCATGTTGGTGGATTCAATAAACTCTTCTGTTGTATTTTAATTCCGCCATATTTATTTGTCTCTAGTACAATTTTTCAAGTAGTGTCTCTGTGAAAAAGAGTCTCAAAAGTTGATGGGTTATGTACAGTGAGGTACATTAGGTTGAACAATCTTAGACCCCGTTCCCCGAAAAAATTTTTCTCTGACTTTGACTGATTTCTGTCGGTATCTTTTCTTTATTTCTTCATTTTCACTGTCGCTGAATACTAATCGCCTCACTCATACATGGACGAATTAGTATAACATTAGCACGGTTTCTTGTCTTGATGGCTGAGAGTAGACATACGACCGTAAGTAGATGAATATTTGAAATAATTTTCTAGAACCTTCGAGAATCATCTCGACTGATGAGTACCCTTCCAGAACCCTGGTACTCGAGTTTTTCCTTCCCAAGCCAAATTCTCATTGTGACCATTGCGACTGGGCCACACTACTTACAAACGAAAAGCTCTTACAAGTCCGGCTTGAGACGCATACAGTCCTCCCTCATGGTATCATTTGTAGGTACATCTGTCAGTCTGTTTCTGTATGTATTTTCTGTATATTGCCTCACAAAGATATATTGAGGCAAACAATGTTAGCAGTTTCTGAGCACAGGCCTAACATTTTCGTACTGGTCAGGCACTATGTTCCATAGTTCAGACTTAACAATGAGCAATCGACCTTTTACAAATTTTCACTGAATCGGTTTCCACTGGACCACTCAGTAGAGCTTGGTGGACCGCAGTTTGAGTACCAAGGCTCTACAACAATCTAACCAAACCTAAATCCTTTTAAAATTTACTATGAATCATTTAAATAAATTTAAAAATCGATATCAATCACACGACGCTTATCTCAACCACTCACAGATTAGTTAGTATTCATACCAGATTGCTGACGAAACCACCCTTCGTCTCTGTTTTCCTTATTCAGGGAGGAAGGGAAAAAAGCTGAACATACTTTTGCAAAGATTTCGAATTAAAAATTGATAATAAAACCGGTTTTATTTTGAGTTTCCACTTTCTCTCCTCCACCCCCACTCTCCTCTGCCCCCGGCTTTTCTTCAGCAAGAATACGAACGTTGAATGATTTATGTCAATGAAGGATTAATTATCGAGCTTCAACAATTTTTTCCTCTCTCTTAGGGGAAGAAATTATAAATTTTATGAAGTGAGAAAAAATGTTGATGGAATTTTCTTCCACCCCTCATCCCGGTTTCGATTTGAAAGCTCTCAGTTTTCCTTTTAATCGGAAAATTTTTTTGTCTAATATTAAAGAAATGAATTTTAGAAAAAATTTTCTGATCAGATTCGTGGACCTGATTTTGTTTTTGTTTTTCATTTTATTAGTAACAGTCGGATGGAAATATGATTCCAAGCTTTGGACGAAAGCTCTGAGAGAGGAGATAGAACACGAGCTCACGTTTTAGAATATTTAAGCTAGAGTATACTGTTTATCGAATTGTTTCCGGTTTCCTCTTTCGCTATTATTCAGCATAAAACTCTGAAGGAAATCCCAGAGGAAGTGGGAGTAAAGAGCTCATCAAGAATCAAGAAGGAAGCTTTTAATCTGAGAGAGCTTTCAAAACTCTACATGCATATGTTTCCGTATTGTTCTCCCAAAGGTTTCCTATTGTGAGGTTTTCACGGAGGGGGAAAACTGAAAAAAGGAAAACAGGTATTTCCTCATAGGAGGAGGAAGAAGAAGCTCATTTCGAAAATTAATTCATCCGGAAAAGAAACCTCCAACAAAATCTGAAAGTTTTTCAATGAAAAGCTCTCCCTCGTATCTTGTTAAATAAACCGCATCTTTTAGCTTACCTCCCTCCCGCATCCCACCTCCCATCCTTGTTCTGGAAAATTCGAGCGACATTTCCCTTCCTTCTTCATCTCATCTTCTTCCTCCCACCACCACCATTTTCCATCTTTTTGAGCTTTAAGCCGATAACCATCCTTCAAAAGTTTGACAGACTCTAGACAACATTCGACACTGATTTTTCATTATTGGAAAGCTCAACGTAAGCGAAATTTCCCGGGAGGGGAGGAAAAGGAATCTTCATTCGAGTCCCAGATACATGATTTTCTACGCCGTCGCCTTTCCGAATGGAACGTCAGGAATGACGTCAGCCACCTCTTCAAAGAGGTTTAGGTCTTAGATCCCTAAATTGGAGGGCTTTCCTCCTGTATTTACTGCGGTCTCTGCTCCACTTAGATACTAAACAAACAGGAAAAGTGCCTTCTTGACTTTTTTCTTTGGGTAATAAACTTTTTCTGCTGTAGCCTATCTTCTTCCCCCTCACTAGCGCGAGCTTGTCTGAGTTTTTTTTGAGGTTTCTAAGTCTATATTACGCCTGCGTGGTGCGTGAAAGTAACTTTTCTGTTGGACGAAGGATCTTGTGAATCTAAACCCATCAGCAGTATTCCACCTAGTCAATTCAGTGCCTGAATAAACCCATAGAAGTCTAGTTGTCATTTCTCAAATCGATTTTCTGAAGTCTTTCAAGATTTTTGTTGCCAACCTGTTCCTCAGAGGCAAATCTGAAACTAGTCACACAAAAGTATACTATAGGTAGCCCAAATTCTTTGCCTAAATTGAATCCTACCTACTTTAGTGTGATTTTAGTTTTAGATTTGACTCGGGGAAAGAGGATAGTAGACAGGACTTTGAAAGACTCAGAACAACAGATTATAGAAGTAACCCTCAGACTTAAGGTTTACTTCACACAACTAAATAGGTTTGAAACTAGAACAATAAATATGAAGCTGTAGTGGTAAAGTGTTATTCTTACTCAACAGCAAAGACAAGAAGGTAGAGAAAGCTAGAAAGGAAAGTTGTGTCGCTCGAAATCGTTCCTAACAGTCAGAAGTACATTTGCAAGCTCTAAACTGGAGATGAAGATGAAACAACAGCATAAATATTCCTCTACTCTACCCATATATCAAATGTCAAGTTAAAAACAGACGCCATTTGTAAAATCTCCGACTAATTTTGAAATTTTCCTCTATTTCAGGTTGCGCTGTGCGACGACTACAGTCTTCCTGTTGATTTTGTAAATAAGATAAAATTAGAAACACGTGATAGTTTGCGGCGAAGAGATCCGGGACAACGTGTAAGCTTATTTTATTATTAACAGTTTGCATACATGATAGAAGAAGAAGAGAAGGAAGAAGAAGGAGGAGGAGAAATAGGATGTGCCCCCTTGGAAGGGTGTGACTTTTACAGAAATTGTCTTTTGGGCGAAAGGTCCCTGAGGAATTTTTTCCATCATCTTCCCGGGGTTTTTTACTCTTTTTCCCATTTTCTACTCCATCTCCCCAAAAAGTGAAGAATTAGACCCCCCGAATCATTTTTTAGATTCACATCTCCTTCCTCTTCGTCTTTTATTTATGTCTGTGACAGACGAAGAACGTGAGACACGAAATTTTAAAAATGCTGAACCAAATTTGAAATTTTCAGGTTAGTGTTACCGAAAATTATCTTCATCCAAAAGACACGAAATTTCCGAGGGGACAGCGTGAATTAGAAAAAGCTTCTGCTGTAAATAAAAGACATTCGAATCCTGTCGGTAAGTTTAAATTGTTTTGTTTATTTCAAATTTCCATTGGTTCCAGCAGAGAACCTCATCCTCATCGAATACAATGCAGGAAAGAAGTTGACAGGCAAAGATATTGACTGCTGATTGCTTTTATACTATGAAAGCTAATATTATGGACTATCTTCGGTTTGTAGAGGTTTTGGAAGGTTCTGTTGGTCATAGCTTTTGCTTTTGATGTAAGATTCTTGCTGCAGCTGAATAAGGATCTTAGACATCGGTGTTGAGTATGAGTTTCTGGATCTTTGGCTACGTATCCTGTGTTTCATATATGGTGTCTATTTGGTGTTTGTTCTTGTATGGCTAACGATCCTGTCGTCTTCTTTTATTACCACTACACTTTTACAGAAGTGTTCGAAGTGCTTCTACTTAGCCTTTGGAGCCGAGTTTGATGTCCTCTAGCTGCGGAAAAGCTTCTTGTAGTGTAGTGAGCCAACTTACTTGTCTTTCATATTCACCAATCTCTGCAGGAAGGTGTTAAAACGTCTGTAAACATAGTTACTGAAGTGAGGTTCCCTGTGATACAAAAGAATGTTTAGCTGTTGTTACCAATCAGATGAACTTTCAGTGCTAAGAGCCTGGATATATTTTTAGACAATCAACAAGAAGATCGAAAAAGCTGTAGCTTAAGAGAAAGAAGTATAGAGCGTGTACCCCGTATAAAGCTAAACACCCAGAAGCTCATAATTACACTTAAAATTTCATAACCTTCAACTAAAGAAAGGGAAATCCACAAAAGCAGAAATGATGGAAGGCTTCATTTAATACCAAACCCCGATTTCTCTTAACTGAAGATAAGTCAGAACCAACCTCCGACCCTCTGGTTTCGAAGACAATAAAACCCAAAGATAGCACAAGACAAAGGAGAATTGTGTCTGGTGAGAAAAGCCTTTCTTCGTGCTAAATATCCATTCATTCCCATTCATCCTTTAAGGAAGAATCTTTTCCTTCTCAAACCCAATATCCTGAGATGTTTGCTATATACTCTCACCTTCATTCTCTCCTTCAAACCTGTAAAATAGATGGTATTCCACTGTCTGTCCCGGCGTTAATTGCATCGCTCCCTACTTCCCTCGAAGAGCTTTCAAACCAAACCCAAAACAATCCTCTCGAGGGACTTCCGTTTCCATTTTCTCTTCTTAAAATTCAATTTTTTTATTCTGGAAGACAAAAAAACCTTTTTTGTAAAAATAACGAGTAACTTTATACTTTTTTATTTAGATTTCCATCTTTTACCCCAACTGGAGACTAACAAAAAAACAAAATGGCTGCCGAGAGAGGGAAAAGATAAAAGCAGGGAAGAAGAGAAGAAAAAAAAATTTTTTTTCTTGATTTTTTAATTGAATTTTCGAAGCTTAATTAAAACAAATTTGAAATTGGAGATTTTTTCCCGCCTTTTTTTTGAATCGCTGCGAAATTAGCTGAAGAGAAATTGATTTTAGTGACAGAATAAATTAAGTGAGAGATGAAATTCGAGATTTTTTGGCTGGGGTGGGGGTGGAGACATTTGATTGGTTTGGTTGATAGATGCAAAAACTTAAATATTTGCTTACTTCCTCTTCTTTTCAAGTCCTTAGGGTTGAATTGGTGGTTCTTTGGCTGTGGTATTCAATTTCCTTCGAGTTGGTGGTATGAGTGATGGAATGGTTATGGCCCCTTGCGGGTCTGTTTGCAGGCTCTTGTTTTTATATTTTGCGGGTAGTGCTGTTGTAGGTCTTTTTTTGTGATTCTTAGTTTCTTTGAATGTTCACCCGTTTATATGAACCATGATGACCTAGTCTTTTTCTTTGGAGGTACTGAAGGGTCTCTTGCTCAGATACATGAGTAGAAGGCTACCTTTCTCATTCTCACAGCGTGTATTTCACGTGCCAAGCTTTTAGTCGTCTGTAATATATTTCTCGATTTATTTTCATCATCCATCGCCATTTCGTCCAATTCTCTAATTCATGCTAAACGTTCTGTTGAATATAAGCCACAACAGATGAATTTTTGTTTATGTAATTGAATCATCTGTGTATTTGATCTCATGATCAATTCTATATTTCTGCAGTTCTAATCCTAAACTATATTCTGTTGGTTGAAGATGGTAATCCGGTACCTATTCACCCTCTCGGCCGGTACCATTGACCTCAAATGACTATTCAGCTGTCATTAGCTCCTCCCAAGACTCCTTTAAATTCTATTCAGAACTTTCTCTTTTCATTTTCTATCACACAGATTCCTAAAGGATCAGCAAAGAGACTATAACATTTAGGTTAAACATGCTCTTCTTCAGACACCAGTCACGTGACTCACCCATAACAGCCTCTTTTCAAATTCAAATGATAATTTTAAAGATTTGTTTTAAGCTATTTTGGGTTGGGTTTTGATCTAAATCCTGATGATTTTAGAAATCACAGTATAATCTTATTATATCTCATCTTCTCTCCGCCTTATATTTTCCTTTCCTCCATGTTTTTAGAAAACAATAGAAAGAAACGTGAAAGAGAAATTTTATTAGTTTCAGAAATTAACCTCGAGAAGGAGGGAAAATTTTTTTCACCTCCCAATCTCCCAAATTTTGAAAAGATATGCAAATCCCCTTTTATGCCCCCAGTCTTCTCCTTCTTTCCCGCTTCTTCGAATCCGAAAATTTTCTATTCAACTGCTTGGTGGGTTTCCCAGAGGAAAGGAGAAAGACTTTCACAATAAGTTCATTACTTAATTACTTTCTCCCAGATTTTTCCATCGAATTTGAAAAAGAAAAACTTTTTCCATTCAATCTTCCATTGTTTATTTAGATTTTTGTTTTCCTTTTAAAATTTATTCGTTTCTTCTTCGCCTCCTTTCTAACACTCCATCCTCCTCCTCTCCCAAATGGGAGGAGAGAAAAAAAAGGAGAAATCAGATTTTACAGGTTCATTAAAATTCTTGGGGAACGTCACTTAAAAATGTTTTGCACCCGCGTTTCGGTTGCCTAATTCCCATTTTGTATTCTCCAGAGGTCAGGGGATTTTGCCGCATTCCAATCGACTGCTGTCGTCTGCTTTTAATTTCATGTAAATCAATTAAAATGTTTCTCCTCCTCCTTCCTCTCCACCTTGTTTATCTCACAAATGAGTGATGCGTGGACTTTGATTCAAAAATGGATTTTTCGTCATTTGGTGTGTATGTGGATAGTCAAAGGGTAAAAGGGAGATGTACAGGAGGGACAGGCAGAGGTTGGGTAATGCTCATAGCCTTTGCCTTTGTGTTACTTTGCTCTTTGTCCGGTTTTCCCGTTGTTGTGGTCTTCGTTTTGGAATTTTTGTGTTTTTGATGTTTCCGTTAAATTTTTTTTGTGGTTTAGTTTTGTGTCTTCTGTTTTTCATTTCTCGATGGTAGAGCCTCACGCTACATATACTGAGGCTCCAGAAGTTTGATGTTGTTCAAAAATCTACTTTACTAGACTGTGATAACAAAAAAAGAACACGAAAGGCGTTAATTTTCCTTCTCTATCTTCCTGTGTTCAGTCCCTCATCAAAACACGCTCTGTAACCCATGGTCAGTCAGTAACACTTCTCCTGTCAGATAAAGTAAACTTTCCATCCCTTCGTCACACTTCCATCCGGTTTCTGCCGATCATGGAGCTCTTAGACGCTAATAAAGCCACTTCCTGATGTCAGTGTTACGCTTTTTGATTTGTTTACTGTATTAATGTATCAAAGGAATGATCGGACGTGTTTCTTTCGAATAAACGAAACTTAAGTTTCTTGGGTTGTGATGTAAGGTTTTTCCTGAACGTCTATGAAGACTCTCTTCATTCCTTTCGACCAGAGAATCTACCACCTTCTCCTCGTTCCTGATTCTCTTCATGAACTCCTCTTCTCCCATACTGTTCCTTTCTATGTATTTCTTTCTCTCCTTCTGTCATCCGTCTTTTTTGTTGCTGTCCTTTTCCAGTCCCCTGATAGTTTTCTGGCTAGTAGGAAAATGTTTTGACAGATTTTCGGCACTACAAAGCACGGGGTGGGATAAAAAGATGTGGGTCCTTGCTGGTTCTGGTGATTTTAGAAGTCTTACAGGAGCCCGGGATTTTCAAAGATGTGCGATTGGGTTATCGTACTGTAGAGGACATTATACAAATCGTTTTTGGAGTGACATACAAGAAAAACGAACACGACGGTGATTTAATGCATATAAAGGAAGGAGTAGAATATATACAGTATGCTACCAGAAAAGTTTGAAAATCCGGTGTAGTAAGAGTGCTGCATTGAGTCTTAGGCACATCTCAACAATGCTTAGGCATTATTAGGATGTCCGATTTAAAACTTTGAGAGTGACATAGCTTATATACAAGAAATATTCCCAAATTACTGTTTTACACTCAGGATAAAGCGGAAGAGACCAAATTGTTACTACTGGCACTTCTCGAAAGGTTTCCACTCTTGTCACCTTTTTACAAAGGACCGAAAATAATTTTTAAATCCCAGGATTTAAATCTTGAGAGAAGAACCACACAAAACCAATAAATTTAACGATTTTATTTATTTAAACTTATTAACAATTTAGACTATCTAAAAATCTTTCTGGGTTTTAATCCCAGCCAAATTCCATTTTGTCCCGTTTTCGTGAAGGATCCAGTTTTCGTTCTCATTGGTATATCCGTTTTGGCTATGACTTCTATGGTGAAGTTTCTAAGAAGGTGAACTAAGCAGACCTTTCCCTCCATCAAAGCAAACCTCATGCCTGAGAAAGAAAACAAAAAAATGAAAATTCTGCCTTTTTTTTCAAAGGAAACTATTTCCAGCTTGAGAAAATGTCAAAGGGAAATCGATTTCTATAAATAAATAAATTAATTTAAACAAAAAATGTCATAGTCACGTGACCTTTTGAGCTTACACTTACACCTCTCTCCCAACCGAATCCTCTCAAAGGCATTTGTGACGGGAAATCGGTTAAAAATAGCAGGTGATCATGATAAGTTGTGACTTTCTAGAGGATTCGAGCTTTTGATTCGTGAGCTTTGTGTAAGTTAAAAGTGCTATACAGGGTGGACCAATTTAATCTCCCCAGTCGAATTTCTCGGAAGCTGTGGCAGTCAGCGAAAAAATTTTTTGACAAAGTTGCTCGGTTGCAACCGAGCAACTTTGTCAAAAAATTTTTTCGCTGACTGCCACAGCTTCCGAGAAATTCGACTGGGAAGATTAAAATGGTCCACCCTGTATATAGTTGGTTAGTTTCTAGTTTGAATCCCATTTTCCACTGTTGGGTATAACAGGATACCGACCATAACTCCTACAGCTGAGCTTTAATCACTACACCAGCCCTCCCGTTTGAAAGTGTCCTATATAGAGAAGTTGACGGTTGTGGAGAGGATAGTTGTGTGTCCCATGGTGAACCTTACAACCCCATTTTGTAGTAAAATGTAGTTGAATGGAAATAAATGAAGTGTAAGTACTTGAATATATAAATAGTACGATGGGGACGAGGATGGGTTAAATAGACCATACAACCCAAACTAAAATCAAATCTCCAGCCTACAGGGTGATAGTGAGGGTAGTGAAAGCTATAACAACACCACAAATAGGTTGATGGTAGCCAGACAATAGAAGTGAAACGGTTTCAAACAGTCGTTCGAGAAACCGGAAATAGCCAACTTACCGATGCAATTTCTTGGACCAACTCCAAAGGGCATATACGAGAAGGGAACAATGTTTTGCTTGTTTTCTTCGCTGAATCTCTCGGGATCGAACTTTTCCGGATTGGGAAAGTATTTCGGATCGTGATGAAGTCCCTGAATGGGTAATGTAATTACATCGCCCTTCTCTAAAACGACATCGGGCTCATCACCCTCCTGCGGTATTGTGTAGCGACGTGAAACCACTCTATCCACCATGTTAACAGGAGGCCACTTTCGTAGCGATTCTGCAACACCCAAAATTTCAGTTAGTATCCAGAATCAAACTCCTGCGAAATGACCACCAAAAAACCATCCTCACCATTAATAACCATGTTCAAGTAGGTCATTTTATTGGTAACACCTTCATAGGTTATGTTATCTCCATCCTCCTCTATAACTCTGTCGATTTCTTCTTGGAGTTGAGTTTGTACGTCTTTGTTTACGGCTAACTCGTAAGCAGTAAAGGAGAGGAAGGTTGAAGTCGTATCGAAGCCGGCTATTAGAAACAGTACGACTTGGGCTGTTAGATCGTCTTCCGAAAGCTCTAAAACAGGGTTTTTGTTGATTATAAAAACATAAAACCGGAAACGCTTTCTAGAAAACTCCGGGAAAAACCTTCTGTCACCTTTTATCCCATCGTTATCTTCGATTTTCTTTGTCATAAACTCCTTTTTGGCGAGCATCAATAAATGTATCACATCCGGTCGGATTATATTTTCCGCTTCCCGCTTTTTCATTGTTCCCATGACCAGGTCCCGGAAAAACTGTGAAGTGCTCTCGCGAAATAGCTTCAGTCTTAATTTCTGAAATGAAACAAGGAGATGAGAAAGAAAGGATAAATGAGCTTTGGCGAAGGGGGAGGTAACATAACCAAAAGAAAGAACCGGAACTGCAAACAAATTTTTGATTAAAAACCGCCCATCGAAAGCTCCTCGGACTTGAATACGAACTTTGAACAAGAAAGTAAACAAACATGAAAGTTCCTTTTGATTTCAAACTCATTTCCCTCGTTTGTGTCCTTCCTTCGTCGGAATCCACAGATAAGACTAAAGGGAATCGCAAAAACTTTAGGCGCGTCTCACCTTGCTCACATACGGAGTGAAGAATCGAAAGAGAGCTATGAAAAACTTCCTTCCGGTGAAATCGGACATTTCCTTTCCGCACAGGTAGAAACCGTTTTTGGGATTCTTGAACGAATTCACTTCGACGCCGAAAGCGCTCGTCGCAATTACGTCGTTCGTGAACAAGGTAATAAAGCTTTTGAATTCTATATGCACAACATTTCCATCTGAAAGTGACAGTATAAATAATATACATTAATATAAAGATCAGGTTTCTTATTTATTTTTCTCTTCGGGGAGGCGGTGGAGAGAGAGAGTGCGGGAGAAGTGTGAATTTTGTTTCTCGCTTCTTGGAATTGAGCTTTTTCATTTTAATGCGGGCTTTTGTCTCGCTGTCGTGTGCTTTTGATTTCTTAGTCTGTTTGTCTATTCTCCTTCATTTTTCTGTGTTAGCTTTTGCTTAGTTTTGTTTTTCTTTTAATTCTTACTTGGGGAGTAGCACCCCTTTAGGAAATACAAACTAACTACAGCAACAGAGAAGAGGTATACGTCGAGTACTTGTATTTGTCACATTATCTATCAGAACATAAATATTTTAGGGGCTTAACGTCTTGTTTCTTACTGTAATAACACTTAGAATGTGATTTTAGCTTTGTCAGAAAATTTATTTGGTTTGAAAAAGGTCTGAAAAAGGCGATGGGTTTGAAATTGAGACAGAAGAAGGAAGAAGATGGGTTAGGATTTAAAATCGGCCCATCGAGAAACTTGTTCAGGCACAGACAAGAAGCTAGTTGTAATGAAACAGCTACCCAAATTACCAGATAAAAATAAAAATAGATAGAAGGCGGTGAGATGAAAGCTCCGTGATTGAGAGATGAAAGATGTTGGAGAGCCTTCAACTGAGCTTAAAAATCACAAAATTCGTGAAACTTTCTGCCTCGTCTTTTCCAATTTCCCTCTTCCCACCTATCAGACGTCTTTTGATACTATTTCTCCTTATCCAGAATATAAAAACTGGTATCAAAAAATGCTGACAGCGCTTATACCATTTTCCCAAATCCTAGTTTAGGTCATTTCTACTTTTTACTACCACCCCTAAGAACCCCATCCTTTCTCTCTCTTTTATACAGGCCAGCAGAAAGCTTTATCTACAACAAAATTGATTGAGAATTGTTGTTAACATCTTTTCCTATTGTGACGATGATGTGGTTACAAGTTTATGACCTGAGACAACTCTTAAAGGTCACAGACACACCCTTGATATACACAACCTGGGTCTCGAATTACGCGGGAAGCCGGAAAGGGGAATACGGTAAAAAAATTTGAAAATTGCGAACGTTTTTCATGTTTACGTTGTCATACAGTTCAAGCAGTAAAACAATTTGTTTTCACTGATTTATACAGAGAAGTAGAACAGAAAAGGTCAAGTGCAAATGATTTTTATTTTCTAAAATAATGTCAAGGCCGGACACAGAAACATTAACCAGTGACAGAACGTTATCGAAACGAATTTTCTCTCGTTTCGTTTATCAGTATGAATGGATTTGATTATGTGACGTCATTTCCGTCAATTTGTCGTCCTTGTGAGTTTTATTATCTAAAACTAGGCTTCGGGAAAATCGTTTTGACACCTGAAAATATCCCACCTGGGGTAGTAGTCTTGATTTCTGGACTGTTAGTCTTAGCCCAAACCAGAGCTAACAGAAGATGAAACAAAACTGTTATGTCATAGTAATCACCTACTAAGAGACTAATATCCAAAAAACAGGACCACCAACATCACAACAAAGCGTCACAAACTTACCTGGATGTTTGGTTTCGATTTGTTTTGTTATCAATTCATTTATGTAGTTCGTCATTCTGGTGCCGCAGTCATTGACCAAATTAAACATGTTCTTCATCTTGGCGGAGGTGAAGGTCGGTGTTAGTATATTGCGCATAGTCTTCCATCTTTGGTCTGAAACATAGATCAGTGATTTGTTCAGGAAAAGAAACCTATGAATATGTGTGACCTCGAACTTGTTGACTCGTGCACTGGAGGAACTATCCATTCCGGTGACAATGACTCTATTATTTAGGAAATAGGATTGTCGAGGTCACGAGACTTTGGATCCGGATAGAAGAACTGGAACTTGTTTCAGCTTTTTCTGGATGTGTGTGTCAGTAGTTAGTTTTGGATAGGACGATCAAAATTCGCACTTTGTTATTATAACAGTAACTACTCTTCAAATAGTTGGTTTGGCTTATGACTCACCAAGTTAACACGTGCTTAGTCTAACAACGTGACGTCTTTCACACGCCCAATGTAAACAAAAACCCTTCGAAACTGCTTACCTCTTATCGTCAATAAGTTTTTAGCGAAAATCGGATCGAGCTCTTCATCGACGATCGTGTTACGGTTCATGAAGTGATCAAAATCCTTTACTGTCACCTTTTTCAGTAGTTCCAAATCCCTGATAAGGAGAGCCGGCTGCGTGAAAAGCCAAATCCCGCCAAATCTACAACCATCATTTCCTAATTAACGTTCCTCACACTATCTCTTCTTCGTGAGTAGGAGACAAATGAAAACTCACCGCTTTCCTTCGAAGTGCTTATACATATATTCAACCTGTTCCGTGTCTGACTGTAGTTTCAGCAGCAGAGCTAAACTATTTCCAAAAAACGGAAGCGGTTTTAAGTACGGCACTCCTCTCCTCTTCCAGTAAAGCACTTGCTTCACGGCGAATATACACAGAAGACAAATAATAACAGCAAACAATATTCCCTGAACGATATCCATTGTTATGCGGTGCTGTTGGAATGAGCTGTAAAGAGAGAGAGGAATTTTGCGCTGTTGTTAAACAATTCCGATCCCGGCACACAAATCATTGTTTTGATTTAATTTTGGGCGAAAAGCGCGGTTGCGGTTTCTTCGTTGCCCTCGACGCCTCGACACACGGAAAGAATGCGATTATAGTACTATACTCACATGTGTTTTGAAGTTGAAACTTTGAAGCAGACTACGAATGATGTAATGTTTATGAGTCTTATAGTCAAGTTTGCGGCCTTGATCAAGATCCGCGTCGTCAGATAAAGTGGAAACTGGTCAGTGCGAAAACAATCTAACCGGAGCCAAGATGATATTCAGCGAAAATTATTGTTTTTGCTTACTTGGAGAGCTGTAGGTGGTCCTGTAAATTTTGAGGGGTGTACCTGTTAATCAATGTCATGGATTTCTTTCGCGTACACTGAATTTACAAAATTCGGGGGAAATAATGAAATTCATATTATAGTATAAATAAAAATAAAAACAGCTCTATAGTATCATTTAATAGTATAAAAACCAGCCCCGAACGCCCACAAAACTGACTAACGTTACGTTCATACTTCAAATCTTTGCTTTAAGTCGCTTCTCACAAATAATTCAGTTCTGCCCTAGTTTCACTATAACTTTCGGACGTTATAACCGGGCCATCTCAGAAAACTTCACAGGCAAAACAATTTAACTTATTATTTATTATCAATAACATTATAAAATGTTAGTATACGTATTATTTTGGGAGTAACAAAACACAAAAGCTTAAAAAAATGGTTTGAAAGAGTCTGGGAAATTAGTATATCTTTCAAAATGTTCCCTTTCAGTAAATTAAAATATAAATTAATTCTTCCAACAGGATCTGCTGCTGATGATATTTTATAACTTAAATCGCTCCTAACGTAACATTTGATTGATAACATAAACGAGGAAAGTTATGATCATATAATAGAAAAACGACTTATAATGAAAACATTTTCAAAATTATGATGTTGAGTTCGGATTAAATCCTTCGTTTGGCGAACTACAGATTTTGAGTAACTCTTACAGCTGTTGTCCAATAAAGAAATTAGCGGGAGGTATGTAGTGTTTTATGTAGGTTTTAGTGTCAGACTAAGAAGTTATAGTCGCGAGTTACAATCCTCCTCCCGTATCCTGTTATTCCTAAAAAAGGCTGAAAAAACGGGATTATAATAAACAAATTATACTTTTGGCGAGTATATTGAAATTTCTGATCTGTTTTAAACCAAATTTATACTTGAGTTGGGTTATATTCATTCATCTGATCAGCGTAACCAAATTCTAGCATCGTTATCTGTTGCTGAAATCAAAATTGTGAAACCAAAACCAACAGCCATGAAACCTAAAACTACAAGCTCTAGCAACATTTTAACTTCGAATCATTTCATTGGCTGATCGGAAAGTTTGAAAGGTTTTTATCTACAGCATAATAATCTGACTAGCTAATATACTGAATATCAAGACTTTGTTAACTGGTAACAACTGTACCTGATCCTCCAAGTCACTCCAGACATCGATTTTCCAGCTGCGTCTGAGACCCTCCTCCCTCTCATTTCCTTTTATTAAAAATATAACCCAAATTCATTAAACATAAAACCTTAATAACAATACATAAAAAAAGTTAATAAAGATTATGAATCCCATTTCAAAATCAATTTAGTGTTCGATACTCTCGGGAAATTTTTAATTGAAAAAAAAATCTCGGAGATTCGAAATTAATTAAAGACACCTGAGCTTTATTACTAAGTAGAATCACCGCAATTAATTTTCATATTGGCGTTTAGGTCTCTATTCCATAACGTTTAAGAGGTTAATGTCCTTTCCAAAGCTTTTAAAGAGTGAGTTCAGCCCATTTAAACCGACCGATAACGAAATAAGTATGCCAACGAACTTTTACTAGTTACAAGGTCGGTTACTACTACTCGAACCACGATGATAGGCTACTGACGTCAAAGTTATGTCACCGGGGCATTGCCTTTTAGTGTCTTCTCATTATTTTCGTTGGGTTTGGTGGGAAATGGAAAATTTCGGTCTGGGAACCGGATCTTTGAACCATCCAAGGATTCGTGAGGAGCTTTAACCTCTCGTGAAGTCCTTTATCCAGTTAGTAATTGGAGCTTTCATGTTCTTCTGGTTCCCACAGCATTTTTGTTCTCTGATATTAAAGGACTTTGAGTCACAGGACCGTTTCATCATTGGTTTCTAAGTTATCGACAACAATCTGCAACAAAATTGCAGGATTTATAATTTTTTGAGTACAACAGCAGAAAACTGGTTCAGAAATTTAAGCGATAGAATAAGCAACGAGTAGAGAGAAGAAACAGCCGGCAGAAACGACAGCAATTTAATAGCTAGTAGTCAATAAGTGTTAGTTTAGCTAATTGACACCAGCTGTTACTTAGATATCTAACACTGTCGTTTCTATCGGTTATTTCTTCTCTCTACTCGTTGCTTATTCTATTACCCAAATTTCTGAATCAGTTTTCTGCTGTCATATTCAAAAAATTAAAAATTCTATTGCAAATTTTAATTAATTAACATTACCTCATTAGTAAAGGGTGATAACTTATAAAGCAGTGATGAAATGGTCACGTGACTCGAAAGAACAGTCATTGAATAGGTAAGAAAATCGTAAAACAAAAATTCTGTGAGAATCAGAAGAACATGAAAACTGTGACTACTGACTAGGTAAAGGACTTCACAAGAGGTCAAAGCTCCTCACGAATCCTTAGATGGTTCAAAGCTCCGGTTTCCAAACTGAAATTTTCCATCTCTCACCAAATCCCACGAAAATAATGAGAGACACTAAAAGGCAAGGACAAGAGGAAGTAACATGAGGTCAAAGCTCCTCACGATTCCTTAGGCAAGTGTCATGACGGACTTTGTATACCGGGTTCATGCGTAAATAGTTTATAACCTTAATATTCGTACGTGTTATTAATTCATATATATATTATGGGTAAATAGATAGATAAACAAATAGATGGAAGCAATATAGATAATTATTATATATAGAAAAAAATTGCAAAAATTCTGTTTTAAGCTTTTATAATTATACTTAAAACTTACAAAAATTGAGGTGCGCCTAAGGAAAAACCTCCCATTTCAAAAATAAATTTGCTGTAAAACCACAAACCTAATAAACCTTGAAAAGATTCCTCACCCTTTCCCCTGCCCCCCAAAAAACAAAATTCTGGAAGGGAAAAGAGATGATGACGACGAGAACTAAACGACGAAACGCGTTCAGCTAAAAAGATAAAAACTTCAAAACTGGCGTTTCTGTTTTCATAAACTCCTTGGCAACGCTTTTTCATTTCCATTCCTCCGCTTCCCTTTCCTCCCGACAGCCCTTCTCCTTCTCCCCCCACCAAGCGAATCGCGGCTCTTTGCCAATTTCTGACAGAGAAAGCTCAAAGCTTTTCCGCGAGTCTAAAATCTCGCATAAACATTCATTTTTATTTAGTTTATCCGAACTGGCAACAGCAGAGAATCGCTGATTTTGCTTTTTTAGCCAGCGAGGCGTGAATTCCAAAAAAAAACAAGCAAAGCGAACGCTCCGATAAAAACTCAAAAGCGTTCGCAAAAAAGGGAGCTTTGATGACTGTTTATTAGTCAAACACAGAAGGGAAGCTGGAAATAAAACCAAAAAAATTGGGAAATAGCCATAAATAAATCGATTAGTATACGGATGAACGTCTGACCGTTCGCTGTATGGGGAATGGAGGGGCGGGAGGTGTAGGAAGACGAACGGATGAAGAGAAAAATGAAAGGAACGCGATCAACACAACAATGGCGTCGTAATTAATGATTTGCTTGGGAAATTGTCTCCCACAAAACCTTTTGTCTATGTAAATGAGCGTCTATAAGCTTTCTAATGTCACCTTCGTTTCCGTTTCCTGTTTTCAAATTCTAAAACTTTCTCACATTAAAACGATTGACGGGTGGGGAAGTTTGTTGATGTGAGACTCTGTAAACTATTTCCGGTTTTTATTTTGTTGGTTTTGATGTTTTGAACTGATTCTATTTCCGCCTAGAAAGCTTAGATTGTAGAGCTTTTGGTGGAAATTATTGAAACTGATAATTTCTAATCAGAGGTTATGATCTTAATGACTGATTAGTGCGCTTTGAAGGCGGAAACGGAAGTGGAATGTTCAAATGTTAGGCTAAGCTAAGATTTTTAGGCGTTGTTGGACATTTTATTGTAATTCAGCTTTCTACACAGAGCTTTTAGAATTTTTCTATTCTAAAGCTTTTAATTGATTTGATTGATTTTTCTTTCTGGCTTTTTTCTTTTCTACTTCTTTTGTTTTTGTCATAAATTCTTTGTCTGAAAGTCTTTTCTTACTTAGGCTGAATAGTTAATTCTTTGAGTCTTCTCTCTTTCTCTATCACTCACGTTTGTTTTTCTGTTTTTTGCTTCTAAGTTTTTCCTCCTTCTGATTTATTCCTTTTTCCTCTCTTCTTTTATTTTTTTATCTTTGTTATTTGTATTCATCTTTTTGTATTCTTTTCTTCTCTCTCTCTCTTTCTTTCATTTATCACTTATTCCATATTCCCTGTTCTGTGTCATCGTTTCCTCTCTCCCTCTCTCACTCTGTTTCTATTTTTGACTTTTTTCTTCTAATTAGTTTTTCCTTGTTTTGATTTCTTTTCTCTGTCCTTTCTTCAATATTCTTTTTTGTCTTTATCTCTTCTATATATCTTATAACTTTGGTTAAGAGCATGGTGGTTTTCTTCCATTTCCTTTCTTCCTTTCTTTGTTTTTGCACCTTTTTTTCGTTTTTCTTATTTGTCCCATTTTCACTTTTGATTTTATTTGGTCTAAACTTCATACTTAATCTCATTTTGTTCTATTCGCTTCACTTCTCTCTTTCTCCCTGTTTCTCTCTCCTTCCTTTATGTTTTATTCTTTTCGTTTCTTCTGATTTCTTCTCTTTTTGGTATAACCTCTTGACATTGAGTCTAGTTGTCTTTTATCTGTATCATATTTCCTCCTTCTTTCTTTGTTTATTGTTTCCTTTTTTATTCATTCATCTTTCAGTTCCTTTTTTTAAATTTCTTCATTTTTAGCGGAATGCCTGGTGTAGTGGCTGAAATCCTCGACTTTAGGAGTTATGGTTGTGAGTTCGAATCCTCCTTTCGTAGCATGTTATACCCAAAGTTGAAAAAGGGGTTAATAAACTAAACTAAAACTAAAAACTTTCTTCATTGATTGGTTATTGCCAAATGAACTAAATTGTTCTTTCTTTATATATATTCTCTTCCCTCTCTTTGACTTTCTTTCTTGCTTTCATTTTAGTTTCTTAGATTGTCTGCTTTATTTCTTATTTTTTCCTTTTGACTTATTCTTTAAATTTTGTTCCAATTTTTTATTTTTTTGGCATTTCCTTCTCTCTTTGTATTTGTCTATTTTCTGCTTTTTTTATTTGTATTTTCTTTTTATTTATTTTTTCTTCTTCAAAGTAACTGCCTTTATTGTCTATTTCTCTTTTCTTTCCTTTGTTTACTCTTATTTTCACTTTTTTTACCCTTTTTGGTTTTGTGTCCACTCTTTGAGGAGTTGAATAGAGACAGGAAAAGGAAAGACTCTGATTTGGTAGTTGCACATATAAAGACAAAGTTTAGAGGAAAATAAAAAAATCTTTATTCTCGGTCAGAGTCATCTTTTTCCCGGATTTTATTTTCTCCTCAGAATTAGGTTGATAAATTTTTAAAATTGTCGTTTCTCAAACACCGACTGCCGTAAAATTTGGTGTTTCACGGAAAGTGTTCTCCTCTTTTTTGGAAGGAGAGGGCCTGGAGTTATTTCGTTGAAAGTCACTTAAGAAACCCTGGAGATGGAGAGAGAAAAAAAAAGATTTTTACGAGTTCACGTTTATGAGTGGTAAATTTTAAATCCAACATTATTAGGCTCGTCTCCTGACGGCCCCGGATTCTATTTCAGGGAAAAGTCAAAGAGCCTAAAACTCGGGTTTCCTGTCTCGGATCTTCCGTTTGACACTTTTCCCTCTTCTCCAGCCCTAATTTCCCTTGAAGGGGTTAATAACACGATGGTATTAGAATGGATCAGTTTGGGTTGAAGAGAGTTTCTGGTATCGCCTCGAGGGTGATGGGATTTTGGATTTGAGAATAGAATTTTTTGTAGGCGCGATTGTTTTTGTTTGCCGATTGCTCATTATTCAAAAAGTTGAGATTAAAGTGATTGATGCTGAATCTATTTTTCATTTATCTTCATCTTTCGTTTAGTTCTACGTTTATAGTTTTCATTTCTTTGTTGTTCTATTTTCCCTGCTGACTTTTTCTAGACGAAGCTATTTCGAGGAGGATATCCTTCAATAATTTATTCTCCACCTTTTCATAATTTTCCCTCATTCGCGTCTTCATACAGTTTAAATCTTTCATTTGATATCGTCTGCTAGGATCCGTTTCTAAAAGGAAATTCTTTCCCCTGTTCTGAGCGAGCTTTCGAAAACAATTTTTACCCTCCTGTTTAAAAATTTACATTCGAATAACCCACATCATGTGTGAACTCATCTTTCGACGAATTAAACTACCTCATAGGAAACTCTTTATTTATTTATTTATTTTTTCCTTTTATTTACACTTTTCTTAGATTTATTTTTCTCTTCGGAAAACTCGAGGGAAATTTTTTTTTGGAGATTTATTTGATTTAGAAACCACAAAATTTAATTTCTTGGTTGGTTAGCAGAAGGGAATTTTGGCGGCAGTTACCGTTAATGTCAGTAGTGTTAGTCTTTTGAGTGTTATGATGCTTAAGCAACATTTTTGGATGTGTGAGAGTGTCGAAATCAAGTGAATTGTTGATGATAAATGGTGATTGATAAAACACTAATTCCGAATGAAAGTATAAAGTATATTGATATAAATATATTAATACAAAGACTAGATTTTGGAGTAAAAATGGAAAATAGCAAAGATGTTGTTGATGCGGACCTCCGAGACTGACTTTTGTATGCGGCTGCTTTATTCTACTTGCACATTCTCGGATGCAAAATGTTGGGAACGCCAGAATTTTCTTTAATTCCGTCCAGACGTTCGGTTCACGTTGAAGAATATCGTTGTCTTCTTTTGGAAGAGGGCTTTTTGTCTTGACTCACACCCTTTGTAATTTCCTAGCCACGTTACGATAATTCGCGTAAAAAAAGACCCGGTTGTGATGGTGTGGAGTACATATGAAATGAGTCTCTTTTAAAGGTGCGTAATGATTATGGAATGGGTTCTACAATAGATGAAAGTACGTAGTATCTTAAGGAAAAACTCTTACGTGAGCGTGTAATATTTTTGAAACAAGTCTTGGTGAGAGTATGTGATACTCTAGGAAAACTTTTATAAAACTGTGCAATACTTTAAAAAAAACTCGTAATGGGAGTGTGCAGTATTTTTGAAAGAAGTCTTGATAAAAATGTGCGATACTTTTGAAAAAAGGATAGGGTAAAGCGTGTAATACTTATGAAATGAATTGTCCCTATAAAAATGCAATCAGCCTCCTGACGAGACACTCATCCAATAGCTTTTAACATAGACAGGGCTTCTATAAAATTTCGTGAAGGGATTTTCTTGTACATCCAAAAATTTGACTTGAGCGCTCTTATAACCAGAAGATCAACGTCACTAGTGTTCGAAAATCATTTTTGAAAAGAAAGTTTTCGCGAATTTTCTTCTAAATGATGACGCTCGTAGATTAGAAAAGAAGAAAAAGATGATTGATGCTGACTTTGTCATTGAAACCAACCCTCCTTACCTTTTCTACCTTCTTCTCTTCTTCTCTACCTTCTACCTGTCAATGAAACCTCGGTAATTTGATGGAGCTTTTTTTAAACTAAAATCAAACATTTTTTGCTTTGTGCTTTGGCCTACTATCTTCAACCATTCAGTGCTGACACATTCCAGGTTAGATTTTCTACTTCATCATACAAAGAATGCATTCAACAATTCCGGATTGGGTTACAGAAGGTCTTGTGACGTGGTGTTCAAAACTCTAGAAAGCTCAACATAAGACGGAAACTGCTTTGTCATTTCATTTATGCCTCTGTCGTTGTTTCTTGTTATCAGTAAGAAAAGGTTTTCAGGTTTCGTCTTCTGTAGGTTTTACTATCCTAGAAGTGGCATTTGGTAAACACTCAAGCTTTTGATGTTCCGAGACTTTTCGAACACCTCTTTTCCAGTTTCCAGAAACAATTACGACTTCTGTGTTTGTTGTCTTTGTTCCATTGTCGGAAGTTTGTCAAAGCTTTGTTATAAATTCACAAAGCAGGTGAATAAATAGTTTCGGTTAACTCATCACAGTTTCTTCAACTCAATTTATTCGTCCTGTCTTGTTATGTTAACGCGTTATATTAAAGCTCAGAGCTTTATTTGTACAATGCATTTCAAAAAGTGGGGACAAACAAAAGGAACAAAAACTTTTTCAAAATTTAATTTGATTCACGAAAAAGTTTATTTTAATTATACAGAAACTTTCAGTTAGTTTATTTTAAAATACTTATATGTTAAATGTAGTCATCGAAAGCTTTTTGAAAAATTTTTGAGGAAGGGAGGAGGGCAAGAAACAAAGTTACTTCCTCGGTTTCACTCCCAAATTAAATCCGCACTCGGGAACAAGCATGAAGCCGTTGTCTTTAGCAAGTTTTATCGGGATTTGAGTTTTGGCCGTGGGTACGATAGTGTATTTCCTCAACAGTTCAACGATTCCGGTTTTCACTTCCATCAATGCGAATCTCATACCTGAAACACGATTTTCGATTATCAGACTGGAGCCGAGTGTGTGTTAGGTTTCCAACAAAGCATTTGCCTCTTACTTCTCACTTACCAACACAGTGCCTTAGACCTGCACCAAATGGTAGGAACGTGAACGGTTTGATGGTATTCTTCTCATCTCTGAATCTCTCTGGGTCGAATTTCTGGGGATTCGGGAAGTATTCTGGATCGTGATGAAGTGCGGCGATAGGTATCAAGACTTTCTCACCCTTGTTAAGTACGACTTCAGGAGAGGTGTCGGTTTCCTTGATGACGTAATCTCTGGATGCTTCTCGGTCGCTGATTGCAGCTGGTGGCCATTTTCTCAAAGTCTCTAAATTCGATAACGAAAGAAAAGATTTAAATGACAAAGGTTTGAGAGTGATTCGCGAATATGAATATGCTAATAAAAAAAAGGAAATAGTTTAGGGTTTATGCGATCGCGTCTAAAACCTCACTCGGTATATGTTATTACCGTTTACAACCATATCCAAATACTGCATCTGGTGCATGACTCCGTCGTACGTGACTCCGTTTTCTTTCTCGACGATTTCGTCAATCTCTTGCTGAAGTTTTTCTTGTACCTCTGGATTGATGGCGAGTTCGTAACAGATGAAACCGAGAAGGTTGGCCATAGTTTCAAAACCTCCGAAGAAGAAGATCATGGCTTGGGCAGCAATATCGGCGTCGGTAAATTCTATATCGAAAAAACAAATTTAGTTCGGCTTCAATATCGAGTACCTCTACTCCTCATTTTAATTTCCAAAGTTTAGAAAACTCGCCTGTTAGTTTCTGTTTGGTTTCTCCATTTTGAACAACTTCTTTTCTGGCTTCCATGAGAACGTGAATGACATCCTTTCGAACGATGTTCTTCTCTTCTCGAGCTTTGATCGTATCCGAAACGATTGTTGTGAAGAATTTGTTGGTTTGTTTGTCGAAAAATGTCAAATTGAGTATCTAAATGCAAATAAGTACGTAATGAATTCTTTGACCGCGTGACAGAAGAAGCTGACCTTTGTTATGTTCCAAAAGGCTTTAAGACTGGTCAAGAGTTTTCAGATATTCTGCCAAAGGTTGCAGGCATTTTCAGTGGTAGAGAGCTTGGTCTGCACTCAGCTTTCTACAACCTACCATCTTCGTTCACTAATAAATTTGCAGTTTGTATAAGACGAGCCTTCTAGAGATATGAGTATTGTTTTCAAATGAATAATACATGAAAGTGTGGAATACATTTGAAAAAAGTCTTGATGAACATGTGCAATAATTTTGAAAAACATTTGGTGACTGTGTTAATTATTTATGAAGCTCTTTTCGTATTGGTTCTGGAGTAGAGATTAAACACTCAACCAATAAAAATGTTGGCAGTTTTAACGTTAGTTACTTGTGCGACGTAATACCCCAAAGAATAACATCTCTAATATTATTGGTAACAGTTCTCATAGCCAACAATGTCGAGTAGAGCGTAGTACTCGCCCACATCGAAGCGAGAAATCTGACTATAATTTTGTGTTTTTGATTAGTCATGACAATCAAAATAAAGTCAAAGAAAGAAATTTGTCTAATTATCAATTAAAAATAATATCAAACATTATCTTCTACTAGAGACAAAAACAAATTTAGATCCTGGATCAGAGTGGATACTCAATGATAATCAGATATGATTAGATAGTGAAATGAAAGGACATCCGGCTGTACATAACAAGGGATTCAAAACTTCGAGAGTGGCGTCCGCTCTGCAACAGCGTGACGTCATTTAGTAACGAACCGCCTACTTTCCTATCAAAATTATAAATTTTGTTCAATTTGAAACAATACTCTGACCTTTTGTCTTGTCGTTGATCTTGAGCTGTTTAGCGTAATTGTGATCTCATTTTTCGATCTGGTACAATCTATTGGACGCTTATGATACACGGCAAACAAGAGCAACATAAAACCTGTAGAAATGATTTCTAAAACAAAATGTTTTTGGTTTACCTTAGCTATGAGTGGGAATCCCATCATCAACATAACTTTAATCATATTGAAACCTCTGAACGCCTGTCTAATAGTGAGTCCTGCGACAGAGAACTCATTGTCTGGATTTTTGAACGAATTCACTTCCAGACCGTAGGCCGTGGTCGCGATGGCATCAGTACCGTATTGGGCGAAGAAATGTTTCAGATCCAATTCCACAACATCTGGAAAACGATTTCACTCGTAAATTTCAGTCTTGAAAGGAGAGAGAAATGACGTAGGGTGGACGATGAAAACTTCCACCCCGACCTTACCGGAAGAACTCTTTTTCAGTTGTTCGGCGTGAAGAGAGTCGATATTTTCGACCGACTGTACTCCCACTTTCCTCATGAATTCAAACATGTCCTTCATCTTGGCCGAAGTAAAAACTGTGGTCATTACGACTCTCAAGTTTCTCCATTTCTCGTCTGGAAAAACGAAGCAAATATTGTATTTTGTTCTCCATTAGATCACTGGGCGGTAAGAGAAGGAAGGAAAGTCACCTTTAAGAACGCTCAAGTTCTTGCTCATCAGCGGGTCATTATTACTGAACCAGTCGTGTGTTGATAAAGTACTCAGCATCCTTGACCATGATTTGTTTAATCAGCTCGGGATCTCGAAGAATCAAAAACGGAATTTGAAACATATAAATCCCGCCAAATCTGTAATTTGAATGAAGCGACGCGGATTTAAAAAACGAAAGTCTTTCTCTACGACAGGAAGTTAAATTACACAATGAAGGAAAACTTACCTTTCACCTTTGAATCCATCGTATAGATCTATGACCGATTCCAAGCCATCCTTTTTCATTAAAAAAGGCATGTAATTGTCTCCGAGAAATGGGACTGGATTCTTTTGTTTAACTCCTTTGTTCTTCCAGAAGTTGAAATTTCTTGTTCCATACTTGTACAGCATGTACAAAAACACACAAATAATCGAGATTGTCGATAACATGTTCACTGTTCGTTATTGCTTACTTAGTTCTTTAATTTCTTACTCGAGAATGCAACACTAATTAAAACTGTCTCGATTCGCACAAAGTTTCTCACTGATTGATCTCTCTCTCTCGTTATCAACTGGTTTCGCGTCTTTGTTGAACGTTATGTAAAATCGTCGACAGGATTCTCACGCACTAAAATTTGTCATTTCGTTTCGTTTCCGAATGTTTAAATGTCAACATTTCTGGAATTGTTATTAGTATAATAATCCATCAACACTTCATATTTCTTCAGTCTTTGAGGTTATCAGAAGTATTGTATATGTTATGAATAACTATGGAAACCGAAATATTTTTTATCTTAGGTACTGTTAATAAATAAATAAGGTGAGAATGTCAACAGTAAAAATTGCAGATAGAAGAGGACCTTGAAGACACCCACATTCCCTGACTGTAATAAAATGTTATTGGTTTACACTTTGTTTATATCCAAAGTGGCCAACTCGCGACTCATTGATTGTTAACTTGTATCCTGCGGAGGATATGCCAGACAAACAAAATCAGACGTCTCACTAAATTCAGTATATTTTGTGCATTTTTCATTGATGTGCCTAATTTTAATATGACATCTCAGGTTCAAGTTCATGGAACGAGGTGATATTACTAAAGCTAGCTCCAAACCCACAATCTACTGTCAATGTCAACCCAAACGAGGAAAATTTACCAAAACCTAGCCGAACCTTTGTTGTGCGTAAAACTCTCGTTCCTATCATGACTTAGGATAAAAGCGCAAAAAAAGCTTTCTCATGTTGCAAGGCAAATATTATCTAATCGATAAACGACGATATCAGATTCGTTAGTACGGGGCTTGGGACAAGAGTAGGAGAGGGGGGCTAAAGGATTCATTTGGGTTACACTCGAAACGACTCACCAGTTCGCAGCTTTTGAAAGTTCCGTCCCGGAATACCACTTTCAAGGTCTCCGTTTAGAGCTTACATCTAAATCACTGAAATACAAAACCATTTCCATCAATTATGTTAATGATATTGATATTATTATTAATTAATAACACCCCCCGATGAAAATTTGTTTACTTTTTCCTAATTCCGTCTGTCGGTACGTTGAGCAAGAGTATGAAACAAATGTTGACCAGGAGAAACTGACAAGTTTTAAAGAACCGCGATTCCCGTGAACCGACTACAACAAAAGACGCTTTTGAACTGAGAGTAATAATTTTGGAAGTCCGAAACGGCGTCATACACTGGTTGCGACCTTGAAGCGGTCAAACAAGTTATTATTGCGTTGTCTGATTGCCTAAGTTACGTCATTTTAAGCTCATCTGCGACATATCTGTTGTGTTTTGTTTGATGTTTGATAAAGCCACCGAAACTGATGAAAAGAGTTGAATGTTGAACCTGTCAGTACCTTAATTAGGTTGCTAATAACCGAAGAATGAGGAGGTGATGATGGTTCTTTCTCTCAAATGTGAGTTTGAGATGGCTTAGTTGGTGTTTCGAGTAAGGTTCTTGAAAGATAAAAATCCAAACCAACGAAAGTGTCATGAGGAGGAATCTCAAAGAAAATTGTATGGCAGAAAAGTTGAAGGATTGAGTTGAGAGAAAAGTCAATCAGGGATGAACGGGAGGGAAATTCTGAAAGTTCAAAGAGAGATTATGAGAGGAAAGTCTCCCAAAAGAATGTGCTCAATTTGTAGATAGGTCTTTAAAGGCAAAGAAATTCGCAAATTTTGAGTTCGTGTATGTGTATACAACTGTATGTGTATGTAGTTCGTGTGTATTCAAGTCGAAATTTTCCCTGAGGCTTGTCCCCCTCACCTTCTACTTCTTAGATTTTTTTATGGGAATTCATTTCAGAAGTAGTGCGCACTTTTCTCCCAGTCAGAGTAGGTGTCTATAAGAAATTTTTAAAGACAAAATCGTTAAGTAAATCACACTACCACCGAGAAAACATTTCATAAAGGGTCCCTCATATCCTCTGTTTCATTCATTGGTAGACCTATGATAATTATTTATTATAATGAGAAAGAAATAGAGGGAGACAGACAAAGGGATACAAACGGACTTAAAGAGAGAGAGAGAATAGATAAATCTTAGAAAGAAAGATCGTATCGTTAAACTACAAGCAAAGAAAGATAATCAATCAATACAAAACAAATAAATAATTAAACCAAATATCTTTTAAATTTATAGACAAAATCAAATTCAAATTGTCAAGCTTCAATGTAACAGCAGGTTTTGAAGCGTGGTATCCAGAAAGGAGAAACTCTAGAAAGCTCAACATAAGACGGAAACTGCTTTGTCATTTTCATTTATGCCTCTGTCGTTGTTTCTTGTTATCAGTAAGAAAAGGTTTTCAGGTTTCGTTTTCTGTGGTTTTTCTATCGTAGAAGAGACATTTGGTAAACACTCAGGTTTTTGATGTTCCAAGACTTTTCGAACACCTCTTTTCCAGTTTCCAGAAACAATTACGACTTCTGTGTTTGTTGTCTTTGTTCTATTGTCGGAAGTTTGTCAAAGCTTTGTTATAAATACACAAAACAGGTGAATAAATAGTTTCGGTTAACTCATCACAGCTTCTCTAACCTTCAACTCAATTTATTCGTCTGGTCTTGTTATGCTACCGTGTTACATTAAAGCTCAGAGCTTTATTTTTTGTGATCCAAATGTTTTGAGCTAAAATTTTTGGCTCACAGTATAACGACTTGAATTTTTAGCCACTTTTAAGGCTGAGGGGGTTTAAACTCTCATCTGTTACTTAACTAACATGGTCTTTGACTGATAAACCATCAGCTGTTCTTTGCAAGAACACTATAAAGCTCAAAAACAAAAACGAATCCAGCTTTGTTCACTAAAAGCTCTAAGTTCTCAATCACAAATTATTGACGTAACAAAGTTTATCTACATTTATGTACTTATATATATAAAATTCTTAGCTAAAGGTGAGTTAAAAAAACTTTTCATTGTCACCAAAATAGAGATAAAACTTTGGAAGAATGTCAACGAAGCTTATCAATCAATCAATCAGAGGAAAAACTAGATTTTCCCATTTAGTTCAACCTTTTGCTGAGCTTTCGGATTTGTTTCAGTGACAGTTGGAAGTTTATCACTCTTCTGTTTCTTCTTTTTCTTCCTTTCCTCTATTTTGTATCTTATATAACAATTCGGCAGCAGGAGTGGATCGATGAGTTGTATAAGCCGGAATAACTGTCTACGCTATGAATCTTTCCCCATCTTCTTGATTGCTGTTGTGTGAAGTTTGTTTAACTAAATATCAAAGTCTGATGAAATTACTATCAGTGGAGCATCAAGTGACAGTGTTTACGTATTCCGGTTTATTTTGGGATACAGGTGGAGATGGCAATTTTAGAAAGAACTCAGCTATTATATAACTGTTTGCGCCAATTTCGAAATCAGGCGTCGGAAGGAGGCGAAGTCGAGAAAATACGTCAAAACGTTCGCCAAGCGAGCTTAATACTTACAGGTTCGCGGCTGTCCTTATCGTAAGGGTAAGCTGCTCAGAGGATCTATTCTTCCTTTCAGCTCCCAAGCAAATAAAAGGGACAAGCACAGGTAAGCGTACTTTTTCATAATTCTCGGTCGCTGCTGGGATCAAGAATCAGCAACCGCATCGTTACGCTGCAACAATGTGTGCTCTTGCGCCAAAAATTTAGGAATGCAGAGTCCGATCATTCACCAAGTCACCGGACAAAACGTGAAACCTTGAACATGGAATTAATTTAATGGCGAGTTTGATGCCAACATTGGTATCTTCTTGTTCTTTGTCTTTTCATTTAACTGTACTTCACGTATAACTGCAGCTCACTCAAGGGTCACTTATTAGCACGTAGAACATTCCAAGAACAGAAAGAAACTGGATGGAATTCAGGAAGAAGGTTTATTTTTAATTGTACAGAAACTTCCAAATATTTTATTTTTAAATTCTCTATGCATTGAAGGTAACATTCGATTTGGTACTCGTAGCTTAATAACTGTGCGAGTAAATTTTTTTTTGGGGAGGAGGGAAAGCAACAAAGTTTTTAATATTTCCTGGGTTTCACTCCCAAATTAAAACCACTCTCGGGAAGAATCACAAAGCTGTTGTCTTTGGAGAGCTTTATCGGGATTTGAGTTTTGGCCGTGGGTACGATAGTGTATTTCCTCAACAGTTCAACGATTCCGGTTTTCACTTCCATCAATGCGAATCTCATACCTGAAACACCATTTCTCATTATCAGACTGGAAACGAGTGTGTGTTAGGTTTCCAACAAATCATTTGCCTCTTACTTCTCACTTACCAACACAGTGCCTTAGTCCTGCACCAAATGGTAGGAACGTGAACGGTTTGATGGTATTCTTCTCATCTCTGAATCTCTCGGGGTCGAATTTCTGGGGATTCGGGAAGTATTCTGGATCGTGATGAAGTGCGGCGATTGGTATCATGACTTTCTCACCCTTGTTAAGTACGACTTCAGGAGAGGTGTCGGTTTCCTTGATGACGTAATCTCGGGTTGCTTCTCGGTCGGTAAGTGCAGCCGGTGGCCATTTTCTCAAAGTCTCTAAATTCGATAAGCAAAGAAAAGATTTGAGTGACAAAGGTTTGACAGATATTCCCGGATGAGTTTAGTCTTTCAAAATTCAATTTCCGTAATTACTATTAAAACCCATTTAACGCGAGTTAATCTAAACCGCGATTTGACTGATTCGAAAGCTTTTTCAAGGTTCTTCACCATGCGATACGTTCGTGTTCTTCGTCAATGTTCGCATCCCGTCATTGACAACGTGAACACACCCTCGCATTACTTTATTAAAATCAAATTCATTTCGTTGATACTTTTTTCCCTTTTTGCAAGACTTGTAATCCTGGAGATATGCTTAAAAACCGGAAATAGTTTAGGGTTTATGCGATCGCGTCTAAAACCTCACTCGGTATATGTTATTACCGTTTACAACCATATCCAAATACTGCATCTGGTGCATGACTCCGTCGTACGTGACTCCGTTTTCTTTCTCGACGATTTCGTCAATCTCTTGCTGAAGTTTTTCTTGTACATCCGGATTGAGGGCGAGTTCGTAACAGATGAAACCGAGAAGGGTGGCCATAGTTTCAAAACCTCCGAAGAAGAAGATCATGGCTTGGGCAGCAATATCAGCGTCGGTAAATTCTATATCGAAAAACAAATTTAGTTCGTCTTCACTATCGAGTACCTCTACTCCTCATTTTAGTTTCCAAAGTTTAGAGAAATAAACTCGCCTGTTAGTTTCTGTTTGGTTTCTCCATTTTGAACAACTTCTTTTCTGGCTTCCATAAGAACGTGAATGACATCCTTTCGAACGATGTTCTTCTCTTCTCGAGCTTTGATCGTATCCGAAACGATTGTTGTGAAAAAGTTTCTGGTTTTTTGGTCGAAAAATTGCAAGTTAAAGAACTGAAAGTAAATACACATGTTATTCATTGCGTGACAGAAGAATATGAAGAAGAAGATGACCTTCATTTGATCACAAATAGTTCCAAGACAAGACAAAGTTCGAGAATTAAATAAAAAAATTTCTTTAACGAGGAAAGAAGGACAAGTATCTTGGAAGGAACTCCGAAATATTTGACTTGTGCGACGTAATACCCAAAGAATAACATCTCAACATATTGGTAACAATTCTCGTAACCATCAGTGTCGAGGAGAGTGCAGTACTCGCGCACATCGAAGCGAGAAATTTGATCATAATTTTGTAGTCTGCTAACCCGAATCACAGTATTTTTGATTAGTCATGACAATCAAAATAAATTTAACAACAGAAATTTGACTAATTGACAGTCAAAAATAATATCAAACATCTATTATCTTCTATCAGAGACAAAAACAAATTTAGATCCTGGATCAGAGTGGATACTCAATGATTAGATAATGAAATGAAGAGGACATCCGGCTGTACTTAACAAGAGATTCAAATTTCGAGAGTGGCGTTCGCCCTGCAACAGCGTGACGTCATTCAATAACAAACCGCCTACTTTCCTATCAAAGTTATTAATTTAACTTCGTTCGGTTTATACCTATCATTTAAGGAAGGAAATTATAGTATAAAAAGCTCGATTTTGCTGTGATCATTTGACGTTTTCTCCTGTGATCTGAGCTGTTTAGGATGGCTACGGTCTTTTTAACCACTTGTAGATCTGGTAGACATGTCTACGCTTTACTGTTTAATGTGGTCTTATTTTGCTGCTGAAATTTTCTTGGGGGAGGTCTGAACAGGTCACCTTTTGAGCTAAACAAAACTCTTAAAACCTTACGTCTTAGGAACGAACATTTTAAGACAACAGAAATGGGTGTAAACCTTAACAGGTAGTGAAATGGTAAACGTAGAAAATAGTAATAGAACAGAATACATAAGAGATCGATAACTGCTCGAAAGTTATGAGTCTTAGCACTTGACCAGAAATTTGATAAATGAGTAACTCATACTGTAATGATATTTGTTTGTTTACCTTAGCTACGAGTGGGAATACCATCAATATCATAATTTTGACCATTATAAGACCTCTTAATGCCCCTCTGATAGCACGTCCTGCAACGGAGAACTCATTGTCCGGATTCTTGAACGAATTCACTTCCAGACCGTAGGCCGTGGTCGCGATGGCATCAGTACCGTATTGGGCGAAGAAATGTTTCAAATCCAATTCCACAACATCTGGAAAACGATTTCACTCGTAAATTTCAGTTTTGAAAGGAGAGAGGAATGACGTAGGGTGGACGATGAAAACTTCCACCCCGACCTTACCGGAAGAACTCTTTTTCAGTTGTTCGGCGTGAAGAGAGTCGATATTTTCGACCGACTGTACTCCCACTTTCCTCATGAATTCAAACATGTCCTTCATCTTGGCCGAAGTAAAAACTGTGGTCATTACGACTCTCAAGTTTCTCCATTTCTCGTCTGGAAAAACGAAGCAAACATTTTATTATGTCGTCTGTTTGATTATTTGGGATGAAAGAAAAAAGGAAAGTCACCTCTAAGAACGCTCAAGTTCTTGCTCATCAACGGGTCATTATTACTGAACCAGTCGTGTCGGTTAATAAAGTACTCAGCATCCTTGACCATGATTTGTTTAATCAGTTCCAGATCTCGGAGAAGCAAAAACGGAATTTGAAACATATAAATCCCGCCAAATCTGTAATTTGAATCAATGGAAACAATTAACGAAGTTGTTTTGACGCGGATTTAAAAAACGAACGTCTTTCTCTGAGAGAGGAAGAAAACTTGCCTTTCACCTTTGAATCCATTGTACATATCTTTGAGCGATTCCAAGCTATCCTTTTTCAATAAAAAAGGCCTGTAATTGTCTCCGAGAAACGGGACTGGATTATTTTGCTTAACTCCTTTGTTCTTCCAGAAGTTGAAATTTCTTGTTCCATACTTGTACAGCATGTACAAAAACACACAAATAATCGAGATTGTCGATAACATGTTTACTGTTCGTTATTGCTTACTTAGTTCTTTAATTTCTTACTCGAAAATGCAACACTAATTAAAACTGTCTCAATTCGCACAAAGTTTCTCACTCATTGATGTCTCCCTCTGTCTCACTCTCGTTATCATCTGGTTTCGTGTCCTTGTTGGACTTAATGTGAAATCGTCGACAGGATCCTCACGCACTAAAATTTGTCATTTCGTTTCGTTTTCGAAAGTTTAAATATTTCTAAAACTAATTAAATATTAATCTTTTACTTATTCGTTCATATATTTATTTTTCGTTTAGTTTTTATACAGTGTATATTTATTTACTAATTGTTTTGCGCATAAATAGGACTCTGGTCTATAATATTGAATTTTTCCTTTCTAACAGAAAAGACTTTGGAAACAGAAGAGATCAGTTATGTAAGACTACAAAACCTAAAAGATATGCAGTAAAGAAAAGACCGAAAGAGTTGATACAAACAGTGGGAGTTGGGTTGCAGAATACGGAAGAAGACGAGATATGTTAAAGGAGAGAATAAGCAAGTAATAATGTTAAAGATGTTGCTGACAAAAAAATTTATAGCACGTGCAAGGGAGAAAATAACAAAAACGGGACGATCCAACGCAAAAGACTAATTAAAAAACCAAAATTGGGGTTTCATGAATGGCAAAAAGCCAGAAAAGAGTGAATGCCTCGAAGGTTACAAGAAGTTTTGGTTTGGGAGGAAGGCGCCACCCAAAGTATCAACTTACTAACTTGTTTTATAGCTTTAACAGACTCGCGATTCGTAACCAGTTTCCTACTCATGATATTGTCCTTGACCCAGGCCTCTGAGTCACACTGTCATTATGTCTTAATATGTCTTACTTTCATTGGCTAGGTCGCGTCGACTTTCTACAACAGCTTTGGGGATTTCGATACTGTTGGAAAGCTTTTGGTAAGCTTTTTCCTTCCCGGGCCAAATTTCCTTGTGCTATTGCGACTGGGCCACACTACTTACAAACGAAAAGCTCTTACAAGTCCGGCTTTCGACGTATACAGTCTCCCCTCATGGCATCATCTGTAGGTACATCTGTCAGTCTGTTTCTGTATGTATTTTCTGTATATTGCCTCACAAAGATATGTTGAGACAAACAATGTTAGCAGTTTCTGAGCACAGGCCGAACATTTTCATACTGGTCAGGAACTATGTTCGATAGTTCAGACTTAACAATGAGCAATCGACCTTTCACAAATTTTCACTGAATGGGTTTCCACTGGGCCACTCAGTAGAGTTTGGTGGGCCGCAGTTTGAGTACCAAAGTTCTACGCGTTAGATGGGGTAATCGAATTGATTCCCGGAAGAGATGGTCACTGTAAGCTAGGAAGGTTACAGCACAGAGGGAATAAATTGTACTACGAGATCTCGATAGACTGTATTTGTTGAAAACTCATGTTGGGGGTCGTAAGGCGTTGGCTATTTACCATAAACAAGGTGTCGGGGGCTATCAAACCTATACAATAAAACAAAGTTAACCCATCTTACATTCAAGTTTCTGGAACAGCGAGTCCTTATAAAAATGCCTACAAACCTACGATGCAATTTCACTGCCAACCCAAACGAGGAAAATTTTTCAAAACACCAAAACCTAACCGAACCTTTGTTGTGCGTAAAACTCTCGTTCCTATCATGACTTAGGATAAAAGCGCAAAAAAAGCTTTCTCATGGTGCAAGGCAAATATTATCTAATCGATAAACGACGATATCAGATTCGTTAGTACGGGGCTTGGGACAGGAGTAGGAGAGGGGGGCTAATTCATTTGAGTTACACTCGAAACGACTCACCAGTTCGCAGCTTTTGAAAGCTCCGTCCCGGAAAACCACTTTCAAGGTCTCCGTTTAGAGCTTAGATCTAAATCACTGAAATACAAAACCATTTCCATCAATTATGTTAATGATATTGATATTATTAATTAATAACACCCCCGATGAAAATTGTTTGATGGTTACGTGAAAATTTGTTTACTTTTTGCGTTCACCAAGAGGATGAAACAAACGTTGACCAGGAGGAGCTAACAAGTTTTAAAGAACCGCGAACCAACTACAACAAGACGCTTTTGAACTGGGAGAAATAATTTTGGAAGTCGGAAATGGCGCCAAAGTAGTTGTCACCTTGAAACAATCAAACAAGTTCTGTATTACGATGTCTGATTGCGATGTTACGTCATTTTAAGCTCATCTGCGACGTATCTGTTGTGTTTGATAAAGCCACCGAAACTGATGAAAAATACTTGGATGTTGAACCTGTCAGTACCTTAATTAGGTTGCTAATAGCCGAAGAATGAGGAGGTGATGATGGTTCTTTCTCTCAAAAGTGAGGTGAGATGGCTTAGTTGGTGTTTCGAGTAAGGTTCTTGAAAGATAAAAATCCAAACCAACGAAAGTGTCATGAGTGGAAAATCTCTCAAAAGCATGTGTTCAATTTGGGGGTAGGTCTCTATAGGCATAGAAATTCGCAAATTTTGGGTTCGTGGGTTCTTTATCCGCATTGTAATTTTGTCTGAGGCTTATTCCTCCTCATCCCTCTCAGCTTAATTATCTTCTTGATACTCTTATGAAAACTCATTTCAAAATTAATGCACACTTCTATGTATTATTCAGAAATGATTCGTAGTCCTTTGGAGGACATTATTTCAATAGCACTGGAGACTTCTGTTGTGAGTTTCATCCAAAACTGTTGAATTTGGAATTCGTTTGAAAAGTAGACAATTCATTTCAAAAATAATGCACACTTTTCGAAGAACTCCCAGTAAACTCGCAACGTTAAAAACATTTTCAAAGATGAAGTTGTTGAAAAGTGCATACCACTATCAAGAAGGCTTCCCTCACTTCCTCTTTAATTTCACTGACAGTCTAATAATAATTGTTTACTATAACGAGGAAGAAAGACAGACAGACAAACTGACATAGAATGAGATTCCGAGAAAAACAGAGAGAGATTGAAAAAGAGAAATATTATTATTTATTATGACTGCCACAGATAGATAATAAATCAGTACGAAAACAGAAATGCGTAATTATAAGTAGATTAGGTTTATTTAAAAGAAGATAAATAAACAAACAAACAAATAAATAAATAAATAAACCAAACATCATTTAAACTTGTTGACAAAATCAAATTCAATGTAGGAAAACACAAATAACTTTTCCTGATTCTCAACCTGGAAAACGTCCCTCAGTAACCAGAACCCACCCACTCAAATTCGAAAACAACTTTCGAAAAATTTCCCAGAATGACGTCATCGTTTAGAACTTTCTTTTAAATTCGATTAGTTTTACCTTTTCGAAATACCCTTTTTTAGAAAGCTCGTGAAAACGAACTAGAAGTACCTTCTCTGCGGTCATCCACTGTAAGTCAATAAAAACTTTTAAAAGCTTTTCATTTTTTGAATAAAAGCTCAAACCCGTATCCCAAAATAAATTAAATGAGTCACGTGACCGACTTTCCTAATTTGTTCGCCCCCTGCAGGTTTGAATTTAGACTTTTTCAATTACTATCATCGTTCAAGGGAGTCATGTAAATTTTCATCGCCATATTGGTTTTAAGACTCACTCCTGTTGTTTCGTTTTCGGGGGGGAACGTTCCTCAGGCCGATTTTCTTGGTTTGATGCCCAGCCAAAATCCTTTTTCTGCCGTCAGTGACTGATTAGTCTTACTCAGCACCATTGGGATTTGAGTTCTTGGAACGACTTTGAAGGTGTATTTATGAAGGAGGTGTACCATACAGGTTTTTAGTTCCATCACGCCGAACCTGTTCCCTGAAGGAAAGCAGAAATCGTACCTGAGAAAGGAGTTTTGTGTTTGATTGGGTGAACAGCGGCCTTAACCTTCTGGCTTTTCGAATTCTTACCGATGCAACCTCGAGGACCCGTTCCGAAAGGCAAGAACGTGAAAGGGATTATCTTGTCTTTGTTCTCATCGCTGAACCTTTCAGGATCAAAGTTATCAGGTTCTGGATAAAATTCCGGGTTCCGATGACATGCGATTATTGGAATCCAGACGTCTTCTCCTTTTTCCAGAGTCAATTCAGGACTGGTTTCTGTCTTAGGTATGACATAACGTCGCGTGACAGTTCTATTAGTTAAAATCGTCGGCGGCCATTTTCTTAATGATTCTGTAATTAAAGAAAATATTTGTTGAGATCTTTGCATGGGTGCGTGGGTCTGGTGGTCCATGGACATCTCATGTCTCACCGTTAATGACCATGTCCAAATACTTCATCCTGTGCATGACTCCTTCATACGTGACTCCGCCTTCTTCTTTGATGACGCGATCTATTTCCTCCTGCAGCCGGCTCTGGTAGTCAGGGTTGATGGCGAGCTCGTAGGCAGTGAACGACAGCGAGGTCGCCACCGTTTCGAAACCCGCCAAAAAGAAAACGACAGCCTGGGCGGCGATTTCGTCATCCGTAACATCTGGAAAGGACAAAATTTTTATTTTTTTCTTTCACGTTAACACCCACTCCCCCCAAGTCCCATCCAGATCTTTTTCCTTCTTCCTCCATCTTCCAACTTTCTTTTGTTGTTTGTTTTCCTTTTTTTCTCTCCCTGCCTTTTTCAAAAACCTTTTTTCAGTTTTATTCTTCCATACGTCACCTATTTGCTTTTTCTTGTCGTTTGTCTGATTTTCATTCCTCAGCTGCATGAATAAATGAATCAAATCCGGTCGAACGATGTTCTTTTCTCTCCTTATTTTAATGGTCTTGTGAACTAAATCCCTGTAGAATTGACTTTCTTCTTTTCCGAAAACTGTCATTTTTAGAGCCTGGAAAATCCAATCCATAAAAAGGATCATCAAACGTTCGATTCTGGAAAATGCTTTTTGAAAATAAAGACGAAAAATAGGCCCAAGTAGACTCCTTACTGTGTCAGCTAGTAATGTTAGTCTTATGGTCATAGCTCCACTCAAACCAAATTTTTGGAAACATGAAAAAATTATCTGTCACCTTCGCCTACGTTGAAAACTGTACTCGTCATCATTGGTGGAGTGTTTTATGTTGACTTATCTTAACCTAACTGTGCAATAATTTAAAACAAAAGCTCTAAAAAGTTGAGCAATATTTTTGAAATGAATTCTAAATGATATGAAAATCAAACAGATTTCCAATCAAACGAAATTATCTTAAACTATTAGTGAGTAAGAATTCATTTATATGTCTTGTTTACTTTTTAAACGCGTTATAATAATTCGCGTAAAAAAAGACCCGATATTTAGGTACCTCCGCTGTAACTTCTTTAAATTTAAATGCAAGAGCGTGCATAAGGAAATTTGCAAAACGTCTAGACCAAGACCTCTTTAGAAGTGTGCAATAGTTACGATAAATTAAAAATCTGATGTGTGCAATACTTTGGAAAAAAAAACTTTTGACGAACAAGCTTTCGGAAAAACTCTTGAAAAGGTTCAAAATTTTCTATAAAACTATTTATGAGAGTGTGCAGTATTTATGAAATGTCATAAGTAATAGCTCAAAGTCTTTTAGTGAATCAAATCAAGCCAAATCGTTTGGTCTTCCAATTTTTCTTTCATCCAAATATTTGTTCTGGTCTATCCAATTCTTCTTTTTCATCCAATGAGGTAACAGAAATTTGTGAGTACTATAGTACCTAAGGACTACTGTCTATCAGCGAAGATTCTTCCAGCTTTCATACGTCTATCTATTTCCCGATTATCTCTAGTAGTAGTCTTTAGCTAGTATAGTAGTTCCCGTTGCTATAAGCTTCCTACTCGTAATCTAGAAAAGAGGGACCAGAAAGTTTTCTTCTTTTCATAAATTTGACTTGAGTGCGTAACAACCAAACAGTAACAATATTAACACTACTAACACTAATAACTCATCTGAATGTAGTTATCCTAATTAGAATATGATTCAAGAAATTATTTTCCCAGGAACACCCAAAATTATTTACTTCTTCAGGTACAACACTGATTCTTCGAAGGTTTTGACACAGCATGAACACACCTACTAACCTTAACCAGGGCGGGAAACATGAAACACAAAATATATTTAACGAACACGATTCCCGTTAGGTTGACCACTTTGACTCCCATCCTGTAAAATTGATTTTCCCTGTCTTTTAGAGAATCGATTTCCACTCCGAAAGCACAGGTTGCTATCACGTCGATGGTGAACCTTCGGAAGAAATCTTTGAACTCTAAGCTGACAACACCTTTGGTGAACACGAATTCTGTGTCTGAAATTAATACAAAATGGCGGAGAGGTTCTTTAAATTGGATCGAAACAATTTTTTTTTTATCAAAGGTAACTGTCGATAAGAAAATTGGCTAATTATCTGGTGAATAATTAATCAATTAATAATCCAGATAATTGATGTCGATTTTTGAAGGAGTCTGTTGGTGATGTTGTTTACCGTCTTTTAGCTTTGTGTTGTCTTCTGTTATACTCTTCATCAAACCGTTTTGTTTAGTAATTAAATATCATTATCTACATCTATTGTCACTACAGTTTTTGAAATTACATAATCCGTGTTGGGTCTCTCGTGACAACTTCTTTCTATTTAGAAATTTCGTAAACAAGAAGTTAAACAAGTCAAAGACAGATAAAAGACGGACAACATGGCGGAGGAGTTGGAGGATCATTACCAAACCATGTCACTAGTTAATATTATTAATTATAATGACAAGTTCTTGCTTAACGAGACAGAAAGACAACACTACCTGGATCCTGTCCTTTGACTTCTTCCTCGATCAATCCGTCCAGATAATTGGTCATTTGCGTCCCGATGTCGTTAATGAGGACAAACATATTTTTCATTTTGGCCGAAGTGAAAAGTGGCGTCAACATGGCTCTCATGTCCTTCCAGAGCTGATCTGAAATTTTATCCATGATTATTAATTACTTCTTCGTGATGAGGAGGAGGCGAAAGACAATTTTTCCTTCAGAAGATAGATGAAAGGAGATGTAACGTTGCAGATAAAAAATTTTTTCTTCCTGGGGTCAGGGGTCGACGAAATATCCTATCTACTTAGTGTGGATAATTTGTTGCCCTCCCGCTTCCGGTTGATAATTCTTCCTCGGAAGGAGAACTGAAGTAAATGAAGTGTTAGTTGTTGATGGACGGCTCCCAGAGGACCCTGGCGGGGTCTTTCCGGAGTCAAGAAGAAACAAATTGGCAGGATGGGAGTTGTTTGCGGTGAACAGTTTTTTTATTGTAAGTTGGAAGCGGAAGGGATGAAATGAAATACCGGAAGCTTCGTAATATTCACCTCGAGATTATTCACTTTTCCTCAGAGCTTTTCAGCGATGATGTTGTTTAATCATGATGTAATGGATTTCAACGACACAGCTTCCGGACCAAAAATGGAGCGAAACTCACCAACACAACAATATACCAAACCAAAACTACTCCAACATTTTGTAAGAAGCTTGACATTGTTGGATTGAAGTGAACAACAATGTATGAACTACTAACAGATAATGTAACAAATACGAATACCAGTATGAATATCTCTTTATCTACTTTTGTCCCTACTCTATGACTTCTGTGACTGAAGCACTCTCTATGAAACTACAAAACAAGCGAATTATTTGCCGCTAACAACCTTAAAAACAAATAAAAAGACTACTCTATGCAAATCCAAAAGGAAATAATAGATAATCTTGTGGATAAATTAACAGAATACCGGAAATAGTGTTGACAAGAAAATGGCGACGAGAATAGCAAAAGAGAAACAGATAACTTTGAACTTGAAAAGATGACAACAATTTTTAAGAATTTATTTATGAATTGAATCATCCAAAACAGTGCGCAGGTTTTATGAAACAAATAGGTGGAGACAGTGTGCAATATTTATGAAATGAATTATCCAAAGTTGAAAATATTTTCGTAGGACCGACAATTTGTTGTGACTTCAATATAACAAAACTTCAGTAAAATCTAAAGGTAAATAGACATCAAAAAACCGGAAATCATTCAATCAACTCAATCCAGCACTCAAAAATAAAACAAAAACTAAAATATAGATTCAAAAAACTGACACAAACAACAGCAGCAAATCTTTTCCCGACCACAAAAGGAAAACCTGAAATTTTGTTAGATCAAAACGAGAGAATCAACTCGAAATACCTGAATCCGAACAATTATCTTCCTCACCTTGTAACACACTCAGGTTCTTCCCGAACAGAGGATCCGCGTCAGGATCGATGAGAAGCGCTCTGTTGTAAAAGCAGTCAAAATCCTTAACAGTGATGTTTCGAATGATTTCTGGATCTCTCACGAGTAAAATCGGCCGCCTAAACATGAACAATCCTCCAAACCTAAAACAAAAGGAAAAATCTCCTTAGGCACTTCCTGTTGGTCGCTGGGTTCGAAAACGAAAGACAAAATGGCGGTTACCTCTGACCGGAAAACTCATCGAAGACTTTTATTAAATTTTCCGCCGATGAGATTTTCTTCAAAATTAAATCTCTGCTGTTTCCCAGAAACGGAAATGATGGTTTGAGATATTTAATCCCCTTTCGATCCCAATGATCATAAGTCTCCGTTCCATACTTATACAGTATAAATAGTATGGTGACTGTTAGTATAGCGATTTCCAACATGTTGAGTTCAAAGATGTTAGATGAGTCACCTCCCGCCAGCTACTAAATCAGTGTCCTTTCAGTGGCCCAAGGCGGTTGTTGGGTCTCTTTCGTTCGTGCAAAAATGATCTAACTACAATTATTCAGGTTCGGTTGGTCTTCATTTAAATAATTATCTCGTCATTTTATCTGTAGAGAATTTCTTGGCGGGTTTTATCGGTGTTTTACGATTAATAAAGAAACTCCTACTGGATTTTAATGATTGGCTTGTTGATGCACTTGCGTTGGGAGTTGTTTGATTAGGTCAATCAGCAGCTACTGGACCGTGAGTATGTGTCGCTATTCGTTCAGAAACAACCTTCGGTCGGTCATCTGGATTTGATGAATGAATCATACCTCGTCTTATGGTTCCCGGTGACTGGTCGGGTGAAATGTTTGCCTATTCACGGTCATGTCATGTTCATATGTCAGTTGAGGTGTGTCAGTGAGCAGGGAGAACTGTGCCTGTGATTCAGTTTCCATTTTTTGTTGATTGTTGATGGGTGACAGGCGTGGTCGTTTGTGGTCGAATGGTTTGGAGTGTAACTAGACGTGGTTGGATACCTGGATAAAAGTTTTAAATCGACCCAAAGTAACAGTGTGAACATATTTTTGCACTAAAATGTGTTTAGAGTGGTTTCATTAAAGATTTCTGTTTGTCAGCGGGTGTGGTTCTCCTACAGAACCGAACCCAACCCAACTGATTAAATTCGAAGTGACATCCGAAAAGTATCCAGAACAGTGTCTCAACAAATGGGTAAGGACAAAGTAGCTCACATAAGCCAACAAGAACACCAAAACCTGTTCAAACATCAGGCACTAGTCACAAAACAGAATCAATAACACAGCGCCCGGCTTCACCAACTGTCATCCTGTCATGCCAATCCATCGACTACCAACACACCAACCTCCTTCCTGTCCTTCGACATCAATCACTGTCCTCACATAAAAATTCAGGTTTCCAAGTTTAGTTCTCTTTTTCTCTCAACCGCAGCTGAAATTTATGTTACCTTGTTCCCACGTGACCCCTATCCAATGAGCTCCATATATGTGGTGTCATTCCAAGGTTTCCTTTTGACTTGTTCCAAGTTCTGTTCTTCTGAGACTTTCTTTTGGATTTTTCTCTCGAGGACAGGAATCCAGGGTTTTGGGTGTCTAGTCATTCATTAAAACATGAGAATTACACAAATCTTTTGTCTGGTTTATGAAATGAAGAGTCATCCAAGGAATTGGGCGACAACTAGTTACACAGTTTTCATAAACCTAATCGCCATTCTTCTAAATTTCACTTTTGTTTTGAATTCGTGCTAAATTTAGTTTATTACTAAAATTTTGGGGCTTTTGTTTAAGAATGTCACGTGATTTCTCTTTTACAACATTTTTATTCGAGTCCTTGGAAGGAATTTGACACGAAATTCTAGGAATGACGATTAGGAGTTAGCCTAATTCCAAAAATTTTATTTAACTGTCCAGTCAGGTTTGTCCAAAACTAAAGCCGATGAGAAGCTGGGTCTTTTTCCACATTCTGTTACAGGCAATAATGAAAAAGTAAAATTAGAGTTACACTAACAATAATAAATCCACTCAATTCATAAGTATTGCACACTTCTGTGAGACTTTCATTTCATAAATAATAATTAATTATTAAGGAAACTCATCGATTTATAAAATTTAAGACGACATGACAGCACCAACAGATCTGTTATTTAACATCAAAAGGATATTGTGCAATATTTATGAAATGAATTATTTTTGAAAGTGTGAAGTACCTCAGTGGCCAGACAGTCTTAGGAGGCTGAGGTTGATAATAAGTGGATGTACTAAACTGTTAGAAAATCTTTTCGAATAGGTTTAAACGCAATCATGGTTTAAAAGCTCTCCTTAGTCTGAAACTTAGCATGTCTGCCTTCTTGAGCTTTTTAAGGACTAAATTTATGACCAGAGTCGATTATTCGTCCTATTTTCTATACCTCCTATCTAAATCTAGTGTTCCAGTCACATGATACAATGGACGTTCTGACTTATTCTTCTCAGGACCTCTCACACTCCTGTGTACACTTTACTTCTCTTGATTGGAGCTTTTTGTAAGCTTAGACCAAACTAATCTCGATTGGGTTCACAGTTTTTTGGTTGAGTTAGTCGTGTCCGTTACTTCTTATTGCTGACCGCTTTCTTTTTACATTGTTCATCTGGTCTTTAACGTTTATTGCCTGCGTCAGTTAGGATCCGGTGGGTCTCTGGCACTTTTCGTGCAATAGCAACATGCTCTCTCTCTAAGGTCTGAAAAGTGTCCCACACTGAGTGAATAGCACACACAGTCAAGCTATTACATCCAGACCTTCACAAAAGAGGATCTAAAAGCCCAAAAACAGAGTTGACAACTTGTCAGCCAGTTGTTTCATCATTCAGTAAAGACGTCACCAAACCTGAAACAGGATGACAAAAAATTCCTTGGAACACCTCACATTCATTATACAAACAATTATCAATAAGCTTATGAACCTTAAAAAACCAAATCAGACACATCTGACTAAATTCCGAGAAATGGAGACTCGCGAAAGCGGATACAGGTTCTGACTGATCGGAACCAACAAGGAATTTCCTAGTCAAGGCCCTCCTCGTGAGCTCAGCGGTAACAAAAAAAAGGGAAAAGAAAGACAAATGTGATAAAGAGCATTTATGACCGCGATAAAGAATGGTCTTATGAATATTCCGCCTGAGTAATAATAATAATAACGATAATAATGATAATAGCCTAATCAAAATCCCGTGAGTCAGTGGTTGCCTCGGCTTTTATTACGATCAAGGCTAACCACCTTCTTCCTCGGAGGAGCTTCATTCAGTAAGCACCAGTCGTCGTTTGGCTTTCAAACCGAAAACTTTTTTCTTCTCCTTCTCTTCGAGGTAAGGAAACGATTTTCTCGAAAATTTATCTCCTCTTTCGAAATTAGAAAAAAACTTTCGAAACGCGTTCTCGGTGTTTTTAGTTTCGGTTCTTGGTTTTAAGCCGTGACGTCACGATTTTGTGAAATTTTTCACTTTTGATAATTACCTTCCTCGCTCCGTTTTTTTCCCTTCGTTCTGGTTTGCTGTTGCTGTTGTAGTTAAGTGTTATTTTTTTTAATTTTCTGCCGGAAGTTTCAATTTCCCTTTTTATAGTTTGGTTAAATAATAAAAAAAGGTTTTTATTACTTGTAATAAAAGATAATTTTTATTTTTTTGACTTTTTGAGTGAACTATAAAAATAAATATTGATGAAAGTGGAGGTGTTGTGTGAAAGGGAGAGAGGAAGGAGTAGACGGGTGAAAGATGTTGAAGTGTAGGAGTGATATGTGAGTAATTAAAACAGGTATGAAGGTGATAGAACCATAATAACAACAGCAATTTTGGTGTTTTGAGATCTCCAATCTTTTTATGTTGGTTAGGTGAGTTTTAACATTTTCGAGGCTCTTTATTAGTGTTAGTGATGTTCATATCGTTATTTTGTTAACAGTTACGCCTTTTTATGAGAATTTTGCCCTCCATGAAGTTTGACAGCTCTATGCACCATCAGCGGTATCTAACTTTGAGGTCAGATACCGATACAGTTTCACACCTTTCACAAACTCAATACTCGCTATCATACAAGTACTAACAAAACTCAAACACAACACTAACTGTTACTATTTGAAACTTAAATAATGGGATACCCATCCACCAAGTCACTCTGGACATCTTCAGTAAGCCTAAGCGAACACATTGCTCGGTGCATACAATAAATCACAGCCAAGATTCTAGATTTGAATAAAACAGAATTCAAAACGCACAATTTGAGATCAGGTATAAAATTAATCCGCGTAAAAGAAACATGACGGTATTAATAATAATTTCTTAGAAAAAAAATTTTCATTTCCTAAAATAAAACCGGAGAGGAAGTTTACCAACGAAGTCGTTTTTCAAAAAAGTTTTTCTTTGTCATTCGTAAACAAGAAACGAATGGGCGGTAGGATAATTACAAGATGTAAACAAGTGACCAAATCCGGGAGAACCCACATACGCAAGAGCATATACACATACAGAACATGTAAATATGAATTCACCGATTGGTACGAGAGATTTTATTAGGTTTCACACTTAGCTAATGACAGTAACAAGTTTGTAGTTGCAATTTATTTTGTAGTTTTCGTACATCTTTACAGTTAAATTATTATTTAATTATTCATTGCACATAATTGTGTTATGACAATAGCAACAAATCCGTACCTCTTGATTTAGACAAATTTTTATACTTTCCGACACAAAACAAAAGCTCAACAATGCTACAAAAACGATTTGTTGTCCTGACTGCTGTATCACTCCAAATCAGTTTCTCGCACTAAGGTGGTTGATACTATTGCCTTACTCGGGTTCTAAAAAAGAGACATACAGGTATAACACCACGTATATTGTACGACAAACAAGGTAGTTATACTTCAATTTACCACCACCCAAACGGATTTCTGGTGGGAAAGAGGAACCCAATTCTTCCTGAGTTAGTTTCTTTCCTTGCTACAGCTTATCACGTTTCCCTAAAATGTGCCATCATCCTTCCTCAGGTTCTGGAACCTCCAGTCTCTTACCCTAGGTCAAGCTAATCCTCTCCCTACTACCCTTTACTAAATTCTTAGCCATAAAGAATATTGATGAAGATAGATGTTTACTCTGTTAATGACTTCATTTAACCACAGAAGATTGTATATGAGTCAAGTTCCCCAGTTTTTAGAATATTCTAAGCAACCTAAAGTACTATCCCAAAATTTCAACTTCGAAGTTTACTGTAAGAAACTAGACCAGTACAAATACCTCTCGCCTACTGCTTTAGGTACTCTATCACTCACTTGACTACAACCTTCTATCTCAAAGTTCTCTATTGAATACAAAACGCCTGGGAACTCAATTACAACACCAGTAACCCAAATTCAGGCTCACAAACAAATTTTTGAAACGCCAAAGCCCATAGAACATCTACCATCGGCCATCAGAACTAGTCAACACTCATAATGCGGTGAATAGATCTACTAGTAGATTTATGAGAGATAGCTTTCAAACTATTCTTTTCAAAGAGAGAAGAGAAAATCCTTTGAGATGAACATATTTAATACACTTTATTCATGTTCTGAGAGTCGGATAGAAGATGTAAAAGGAAGCAATATTTGACCGATTTAAAGCTTTTCTTCCTCAAAAAGTGATCTCCTTCTTTCATTTTCTCATCATCATCATCTTCTTTTTCTCTTTTTATCTCTTTTGTTAGATAAAACTCGTGGCAAAAATTTTTATATATTATCTAAGTATTCTATTATTCTTTTATAAAGCCAACAGTGGGTTCGACCCTTCCCTGTTTCATTTCTTTTCTTCTACCTCACCTCACCGTCTTCATCCTGAATTTTCCTCCTGTGGGGACTATTTCCTTCGGTGTTCATTTTCTAGTGCTAAACAATGATTCTCCCTTCTATCTCTCTCTTTTCTTCTTCCTGTAATTCTCGATTCGCATTTTTTGAACATTTTTCACGGTCATTGGTCGGACAGTTCTCTCTTTGACTCTGTCGAAGTCAGTTGCCTTGTCTTCCGTCACTTAGGGATGTCTGTGAGTTTTTGTTTAGGATGGTTTGTTATGGATGAGAGTTTCTGACAGTTGTAGTTCAAAAATAGTGCTGTAGCTAGACGTGATGAACGATTCAGCAGAATGGACATAGAACAGGACAGACAGCTAAGATTTGTTTTGTGGGTTGTACACTTATGTGACCTTCTAGAGCTATGGGTTACGTTATGCTGCTCCATTTTAGCCTAAAAACAGTTGTGATCCCTCAAACGTTCGACAGATTCTGCATAACAGTAACTAAACAGAATGAAGGCGACGAACATGAAAGACTAAATTGACTAATAAAACGACCAACACAAAGAACTAACAAACTGATCAGTCAACACGACTAGTTATATCGAAAGATGATACTATAAGATTTTAGAAAGCTGCAACCGAGGAAATAAAACTGTTCAATTACTGTATTTCAGCTGATACATTAGTTATGCTCTAACACTTTTTCTTTTGTTTCTTTTCAGATGTAAATTCCCTCAGGCAGGAATTTAAAAACAGTTTACGGGTCTCAGTCTTCGACGATAACGACAACGAAGAATCACAAAAAGTCGAAAGGAGACCGAGTCCATACTACTACAGCGATTTACTAAACCAAGACGATTCGGGACCTTCAGCGTTTAAAAGTTACCGAAAGCCAGAAGCCAGAAACCAGACACCGATTTACAGCCAATCGTCTAAGCAAGCAGCCAAGAATACAGCCAAAGAACTCGAGTCCTATCGTCCATTTAGCGCCAAAGAGAATTTCGAGCCCAAACAAGGCGGTTTAGACTTCTACGATTTTGCAAGTGGAAAAGTCAGAAAGAAACATCGAGTAGTTGAAGTTAAGCAGGAAAAAAAGAAACATACTTGTAGGAAACACAGAAGAGAAGAGAAAAAAGAGGAAAAGTACGAAGTAGAAAAGGACAGAGATCCGGCTGATACATCTACTAAAGAGGAGCATAAGGGTAATGAAAGTGCCAGTCAGAAGGATGACGAAAGTGGAGCCAAAAGAAAGGAATACGTGAAGAGTGTCAGCTTAGACGTACCTTCTGTTGAGGGGAAATCCTCTCGGAAGAAGGAATGTAGGAAGAGTGCGAGCTTGGAAATCCCACTCGGGGAAAGTGAAATCGGTGATAGTTCAAATTTATTTCGACCAATTATTCCGGTCAAGGAGTCAGAAGAAGGAATCGAAGGTGGTGATGAAGAGGAGGAGGAAGTGAAAAGAGAAAGAAAGAAAAGTTTAAAGAAGTTACCACAGCATTACAATTACGGTTACAGAGACTGTTTGACTGGTGCCCCCAAAAAGACATTTGTGTGCGACAATGAGTTTTCCCCGGCGGAAATAATTCAACATGTCATACATAGTGGAGGTGACTCTAAGTCTTTGTTGGCAGCCTGTTTGGCTGAGTGGGATGCTCATGCACGTTTCATGCGTCCACTAACGGCTCGGACTCTAACTCAATGCGCTTGCGCTATTGGAGCGAAAAAGCAGTGCGTTAGCTCTGACGAAGAAGACGACTATCACTATTCCAGGACCCCATTACCCATAACCCAAGGATCCAGACGAAATCCAAGTCAAGATTCAATAAGACGACGAGACTTCTTGAAGGAGCCCATTCCTGAGGGGAAGAATCTTGGAGACGAGTTTCTGAAAGGAAAAAAGGTTTCTGGTGAAGTCGAAGAGGAGAAAAAACCTTCGGAAACGAAAGGAGATAGTTTGAAGTCAGACAAAGGACTGAATGCACGAGAAATATTCCGGAACTGGGGAATAATTGTGAATGAAAAAGGGACTTTCGAAAACTGGAATGATGGCTACGACGACAACAGCGACAGCGCAGAAGCTTATAGGATCGCGAGGGAAATTATAGAAGAAACGGAAAATTGGGAATACGAATGTAACAGTGCTCCAGCCAAAACTGAGTGCAGAAGCACCGAAAGTCTCTATGATCTCGAAAATATGAGCCGAAGAGGCTTGCTATACGAAACCGCATTCGACTGCAAAATCAGCAGATCCGATGATGATCTCGAAGAACTGGAACGCGTCACAAATCATCCCATCTTACATTCGAGGATTGGGAGGAGTAAAAGCGCCGTTGCAGCGCCTCTTATAGAAAGCTATTCCAAGCCTCCCCGTCCTGGGAGTTCGTTCTCCAGGGTTGGCTCCTCTGCTTCAGCTAAAGAGAAGCAAATAAATCATTCCAAGCCGACGACTGAAGAACGGCGAACGGATGTAAGCGAAATCACGGATCGCGTTCAAAACATCGCTTTGGTTCAAACGCCGACGCCGCCCTCGACAGCACCACTTCCGTCAAAATTCACAGGTCACGACGATTTTACAATGAACAGTATAAAGAGTGCTCCAGAGTTACCAACGAGTCCATCCCACACGAGACTAAAAGACACCAGATTACCCGTTAAATCCCTCCGTGCAAGAGATTCACGTCCGTCTTCGCTTTTGACGACTTCTACCGAACCGCTCGATAGTGATAAAAAATGTGACGAGCCTTCGGACGGAAGCTCCGACTTCCAAACAGTGAACAAAGACAGAGTGACTATTAGCAAACCCCAGAGTTTAGTGAAAAACCCCGGACTGATATTAGAATTTAAGGGAAGGCCGGAACCAGGTTCCGAAAAGAAATTACGATCCGTTCCGCGTCCTAGAAGTTTAATCGGAGAAATTCGACCAAATCTGGGTCAAAGGAAACCCGGAAGGTTGAAGTTTTCAAGCACTGAAAGTATGGCAACGAGCTCTAGTGGCGGCAGCTTAGAAAGTATTAAAAGCAGCACGAGTGAGGGAAACCGAAGCACGAGCAGCTCTGAAAGTCACAGAAGTAGCAGCCTCAGCAGTCACAGTTCGGATTCCATGGGTCATGTCGTTGCCATAACAGCAGCCAATCTTCAGTTCCATCTCCAACAGACGAATCCCCATCACAATCAAAATGCGAAAATGCACATCCTCTCACCGATCTCGGACAAATCTTCGGTGGAACCGGCTTCTGAAATGAGTGACAACAACAAGAACAACAATTCGCAAAAACCGAGTCCGGAAGATCATGACCAAACCAGTGGAGGGCAACACCATCCTCCGAAGCCTGACGTCAAGTTGAAACGGAGGACTTTGCAGAACAAGAACCTCATTAACCTGGGATTGCAGATGAGTTCTTCCTCTAATGAGGCTCAAGGCTCTGACAGTGGCATTTCCGTCGAATCTCGAACTCCTAGGTCTTGCGGTATTTCCGCCAATCAGACTGAGGTAATCCCTTAAAAACTCTTAATTTCACTATCTTACTTCTCATTATATCATCACCTGATTTGTTTGATTCGTCACTGGAAATGATTCAACTTCCAGGAAAGTCTCTTTCCCCTTCTCATGAAATTGACCTGACTTAATCTCCCTTTCCTTCCAAATCTATATAATCAAACAACTTCCGGTTCTCTACTAAACGTGTCTAACTATCTTCCAGACTGATTATTCCGATCTTCCATTTGACATGCCAAAGTTGAGACGTCGACGGTTAGTCGAACAAGATAGTGGAACCAATCGAAGACTGTTAGAGGCGGATGCTTGTACATCGAGCAGTGCCACATCCGTCGATCTCCGGGATTTGCCCTTCGACATGCCAAAACTGAGGAGGAAACTCCGTCCGGCTGGACTCAGCGAATCCCAAGCATCTTCAAGTCAGAGCGTCGCGGATCAACCCGGAGGTGAGTCGAGTTCTGATGTACAAATCCTAAAAGCTCCAGACGGAATCACTTACCCCCGCCCCATCTCTTTTCTTTTATGATATTAAAGTGGAGGGAAGGCAAAAGAGTCCACTAAAAAGAAATTTTTTTTTCCTTTCAATCCATTTGCTCCGTCCCAGCATCCTCCCTCCTCCTCCTTCCCAAAACACATTTCTATTTCCACGCCATCAATCAAGTTAAGTGTACCGATTGAATTAGAAGAATGGGAAATAGGCAAAGGCGTGCAAATCAAAAGAGGAAAGAATAAAGATGGAGGAGGAGGAGGAATGGTAAAAGCGGAAAAGCGAAAGTTATTTCAAAAGAAAAATCTTTTTTCCTCTCTGTCTGTCGGGTGGAAGTCAAACTATTTAACACGTGTCTGACACGAACGGCTAATGAATTAGCTATCAGAGTTCTCGTCAGGAGATTGATCGCTGGATGAGGATTTTTCAGGATTTACAGATGTGGACCCTCTCTCTCTCTCTTGAAGTCGTCATGTGCAACATGTGGCCTCTTTGCAGGGTCAAAAGAAATCGGGAAGACGGATGAAATCGGGGCGATGGTGGTGGTGGTGGTGGAGGGTTGAAAAGTTTTTGTTGTTTCTATTAAATCAAACTCCCCTTCGATTTCCTCGATGGAAAGCAAAAAAATTGAACGTTGGAATTATTTCCCTTTTTCCCGGATTTTTCTTTTATTATTTTTTTTCGAAACAAGTTTTACAACCGGAAACAGATGAAGGAAATGAGGAAATCATGAGAAACAAGTGGTGCCTTGGAACTAATCATTTCTGAGCTTTTCCTCCCTCCTTTGGCTTTCTCAATAATTTGTAGAAAACGTTACTTACAGAATACTCGTTCGTATCGGTTGTTCAAATCATGTGTTCGGGGTGGTTACCCAAAGTCAAGTCAGAGATCTGGGAGGAAACAGAAGGTTGCTCATATTCTTGCCAAACACTTTCCGGGCAACGACCTACAGGGTCTGTCCCAAAAGTTCCTGTTTAAAACTCTGATGTACCTTACATACGATTCACTCGCCTGAATCTCCGCCCCACTTGCTAGCAATCATTCCGGAAACTTTTGGGACAGACGTTGAAGAAGCTCGTAGGTCGTTGCCCGGAAATGTTTGACAAAAATATGAGCAACCTTCCGTTTTCTCCCAGATCTCTGACTTGATTTTGGGTAACCACCTCGAACACATGATTTGAACAAGTGATACAGGAGTGATCCTGTAGGACACCGTTGGTGACAAAGGAGAGTGAGTGAGTTCATCAGCTCCAAAAGTGAGATCAACTAATAAGTGGAAAGTAGTCTCTGAAACTATAATATTAAACAATTAATCATTTCCCTCATTCTACATCATGAAATATAGCGCGTGGTTTGTGGCGCTGTGGTTAAGTGCCAGACTAAGAAGTTATAGTCGCGAGTTCAAATACTCCCCTCGTTCCCTGTTATACCAGTAAAGGGCTAAAGACAGATCAAAACCCAACTATAACTATAACTATATTATGAGATATGAGTACATTTAAAGACGGACCAACTGACCAGCCACCGTAGGCACGACCGAAGTAGGTTTAGTGTTAAAAAACAACCGAAAACCAGAATTAGAGCTACCATCAACCCTTCCCGCCATCAGAAATCACAAATTTGTATTTTCATCCCTAAAACGACTCTATAAACCCCCTTTCCTCTACCACCCACCCTTTGGGCAAAGCAAACAACATCAAAAACTATTTTTCATATATAGCGCTTTGTACTCGCAACAACAACAGAAACGACGACAATAAAAGCGCCAATCATAGAATTTGAACAATTATAATCTAACGAAGGAAGGGGATGAGGGTGGAGGGTATCGGAGGATCTAAATGGCGAAGGGCTAATGTTCCGAAAGGCCATATATCAGAGGAGACCTCCCTCAAATGAAGAATTATAAGCGAGTAATAATTGGTAAATAAAAGGATTTTTTCCATGAATTTAAATATTCATCGGGCCGATCGGGATGCGGGTAGAGATGGGTGGGTGGGTGGCGAGAGAGCTTTTTTGGGTTACCATTCACGGAGATTAATTATTCGCGGGAACGCTTTTTGCCCGTTGTCTTGGCGACGGTTATGACGTCACATCATTTCATTCTTATTTCACGGGTTTTTGACTTTCGCCGCCTTCGATATTTTCCCTGAGTGGAAAAAATTTCCTTTGGTTTTCCTTTTCTTTTTTTTTCTCCTTTAAAATACAGAGGCGTTTCCTTGTTGAGGAGCTTTTCTTTTTCTTTTTTCCTCTTTGTCTGATTTATTCCCGAAGAAATATTCTCCTTCCTCCCTTCCTTTTTTTATTGCTTACGAAGTCGGAAATTTTTAAAGATCTGAGATGACCTCTCCTTTTAGGCGCGTTTTTTTGAGGGATTCGTAGTACCTTTTCCTCTCCCGAAAACTTTTTCCTTAATTGTTGTGAGCTTTTTCACGACAACACCGAGAAAATGGAAGATTGTTGACCCCGATTAACAAAACACAGAAGATTTGAACACAACGTGATCCTTAGCCAGTCAATATCAAATTTCCTAATCTCAGATATACCAATATGGCCGTTCACTCTTATCAGTCTCTACGACTACCCCTATTACTACATCCTCGCTTGACCACAGCCCTCTATCACGACTCTCTCTGTATAAAAAAAGCGAACAGTTAGGCTCAAGCACACTTTTACTGTTGTCCCTATTTTTTGGGTTAGTGTCTAAGCTCTCATTTTAATTTCTGATTGATAAAGTTGATAACCATCTTACTGTAACCTCTTTTAGACATGTTTTTACATTATTGTACTGTAGGAGAGAACGCTGAGATATGACATTGCAGTCAGGGAGTCAGAGTAGTTAGAGTGTAGAGAGAGAGGTATTCGTACGTGTACTAATTGACTAAAGCTTCGACTGATTCATCTTCACATACACACTTAATCACATTAGGAAAGCTCCTTAGAAAGATTTCAGTTCTAAAGAGAGAGAGAAACTTGATTAAAGACAATAAAGGTGACACACCCTTTTGATTTTGATTTCGAAAGCTCAAGCTTTTAACAACAAATTGTTTCTAAAACCTTCTGTAAAGATTATACAACCCAACAAAGTCCATTTCTAGAGTGTTACACTTTCAAAAACTTTAGAATTCCTATGTCACCTGAAAAACCGATAGATTGTGAAGTTTGAAAAAGTTGAGCTTTCACAATAATCCCTAGAACACTGGCAAAGCTCACCGTTAAGAACCAGAAACTAGGTCACCTGGAAGCCCTGAAAGAGATGTGAAAATGTTAAAGGGAAGGATTTACCTTGGAGAACTACAAAAAAAAGGCGAACAGCCGAATGCTTACTTTCGAACTTTAGACGAATTATAGGCGGCGCCACTGAGGACTAAATCAGGTTATATGCAGGTAAACAAGACGATGACGTTGTTCGACGGTTTGCTACCGAACTGGCGTAGAGGTCAGATGTGTTTTCAGTTTATATTTAAAAATTTTATTGAAGAATGGGTTATGGGGTAGATAAACTTAAATAAAATAGATTATAATGGGTTAAATAATCAATCACCAAATGAAGCCAATCACGTTCGAGAATTTAGTGCTCGAAAGGTGACAGAGGTTTCTCTTCTGTGAAGTTATTAATCCATAGCTATACTATTATAAATCTATACAGTCTAAGTCTAGCGATAGACCAAACATAAATAAATAAATATTCAAAAGACTTATGTTTGCTTAAATTTTCAGGGATTTTGTTTCGTCCGTCGATGACTCTATCCCTCGATCTCGAATCTGGTGGAATTCCCAGCAGAGGCCTGAGTTTGGATCTCGAAAGAGGACGAGGATGCGGAACCATGACTTTGGGCGCGTTCTCCGGAGTTGATCTCATCGATCCTACTTTACCCTTAGAAAAACAGGCGTAAGTACAATACTTCTACGAACATAACCTTTAGGTTCTTCAACGCCTCAACACTAGCACACCATCTTATGAGCTTATTAAAAAAACCTTTTTGTTTTTCAGATGGTATCACGGTGCAATAACCAGAGTTGAAGCAGAAGCTTTGCTACGAACACTGAAAGAAGGAAGTTACCTTGTTAGAAATAGCGAAAGTACAAGACAGGATTATTCACTCTCTCTCAAGTGAGTATGATACAGACTGTTTCATCAACATCAAAAAGGTTTTCAGGTTTTAACCGATCGAGTTTCATTTGTTTACGTGTTTTCAGGAGTGCGAAAGGATTCATGCACATGAGAATACAAATGGACAATTCCGGACAGTACATACTGGGACAGTTCAGCAAACCATTCGACTCTATACCCGCTATGATAAGACATTTTTCAATAAATAAGTTACCCATTCGGGGTGCAGAACACATGTGTTTGTTGAAACCGGTAGCCGCTCGTCTTTTGTAAATTAAATTCAGGTAAAGTTAGTTCCTGTAGTGGAATGAGCCGTTGTACGTCAGAGTAACAGTCTTATTCCTAGATCCTGGACACAGGTTGGATACCATCGTCACAATTCTTATTACAAACAGTAGTTTTTGTGGATCATGAAAGAAGGCACGTTTATTTTGGTTTGTGCACCATCAACCTGACCTAATTTTAGGGATTCTGTCGTGTAGTCGTAACAGAACCCCACTCAGATTGTATGATGGTGAGTTCGAATCCTCCTCTGTAACGGGTAGATCCAAAGGTTTAAAACTCAGAATAAACAAAAATTAACCCAAATTTGTGACGTAAAAACCAGGAACTCAAAAACTCTGCTACTTCGAAACTAATTCTTGTTCACGTTTTGTCAACAAACTAAGCTATCGTTGGCTGTGGAGATATAAGCTATTTATAGCCACTTTTTGGGTTAAGACAAATACAGAAATTGGTAAAATAAATTTGCGACGAAATACCGAGGAAGAGAATAAATGTAAATCAAAACGAGAAAAGACAACAAAGAGAAAGAAGTCAGAATCCCAAAATATTTTGAAAACCGGGTACAAGAGATTTGTGAAATTTGTCACCGTCAAACTACAACGTATATACAGTATAGTAATGACGAACAGTGTTATGATACTAATGTATTGATAGGAATAGCCAAATTAATAATTTTTGAAGTCACCACAAAGTGTTACAAAAAGTAGTTCCTAAGCATCAGACTCCATTTTTTTGTATCGCTCATCTTCTCTAGCAATCAGGTTCATCTTTGTCAAATTTAAATATACAGTAACAATACAAAGCATAATAAATATCATATTTACCTTTCAGCGAACATCTAATCCCACCGAATCGATGTTTCTACGTCCAAGAATCACGACCGGAAGGAAATCTTGGAATCAGTAATCTCCGAGACAGTTGGACAGACAACGAGGTCTACAACCTGCGGATGATCTACTTATTAATTATTTTAATATTAATATTCAAAATGTATGAAGGAGAGACACACAGATTGTGTGATTGTCGGGAAAAATTGTTTTCTTTTGGCGGTGGTGTAAAATTTTTCAAAAATGAGTCAAATTTTTGTGATAATTTGATTTTAATGCTAACTCGTGAGTCGCTGTCTCAATGACGACACCTTGACTACCGTCTGTCAAGCGAGAGCGAGTCATTTATCTAGTTTTAAGTAGTTCTATCTAGTTAACAGATGATTCTGTTTGCCCTGGGAGGAAGAATTGGGTCGAAATAAAAGTTTGCAGAATCAAACTTGGGTCATTTTATGGATCTTCTTGGTCTTATATCTAACCCAAGGATTCAAGATGTCGGAATGTTGATTAAAAGTAAAAATTTCCGCCATATTTCTTTACATTTCTGATGTCAGTGGACGACTACAGAACTTTTGTACGTCGTCTTTAGGTTAGAGGTCTGTTACTGAACAATCAAAGGGACTTCAATGGCTAACTTCAAAGCTTCCTCCCACATTCTGTTACCACTAAGGGTAAAAAACCGGGTTAGAAGTCAGCTGTAATTATCTGTCTGTGATTTTGTTATTTATTGTTTCTAAATTGAAACCATAGTGCTCATTACGTTATTTATTACTTAAAGACGTTTGACTACTAACACAATCTGTGTGTCTCTCTCTCAAAACTGTTTCCTAGCTTTAAAAAATTTTTTATCTGATTTGGATGACAGTGGCAACGAAGGAAGTGAAGTAATAGATTACAGACACCATTGTTGCATTTGTATGAGTCATTTCAATCAACCGAATATGTTATGGTGACCTTTGAATGTAACGATGGAAAGATTGATGTATAAAAATAACTCCTAAGAGTTACAGTGAGGTCATAAAGTACGAAAGAACTTGAGTAACTGAGGTAGTAACACATAACTGACCAGAGTTTTTGATTTATCTACACTTACCATAAAATTTTATGGGTGTGGATCGGTCTCCCTGATTCTCTTCCTTCCTGTCTACGCCACTGTCACTCGATGTTATTTTTTTTGGTAGATACTGGTTAGATACTGTCGTTTTGGTTTGAACCTATCGGAATTCATTTCTGTGTCAGTTTAGAATTTGTCAGGCTTGTTGATCTCGAATTGTAGTAAGAAACCCATCGCGGCTCTAACTAAACACTAATTTGTAAGCTAAGCACTAACACCACACCTGAGACATCTCAAACTTTTACTCCCAGCTCAGGAACTGATTGATGGCTTGCTTACAAACTTGGTCAAGAACCCAAAAAAACAGCGACAAACTAAACCACCTGCCTGTTTAAGTATTTTAATATGAAAACGGGGGTATTATTAATACATAACCCCCACTCAAAGTTATATAATTATACATAGAAATTGTTTAAATAATTTTGTAACTAAAAAACTGAGCGAAAAAATTTTAGTCAACCATAGACGTAATAAAGAACTGTGTAACTATTAGTGATTTCGATGTGAATTTGATTTTTTATTTTAGTTTATAACTAAAAGTTACTTCCTGTTAGTGGCAAAAGAATACTATTAGAAGCTTTGAAGAATAAGAAGAAGAAGGAAATATGTCTAAAATTTTTTAGAAGATTTTATTTTTCTAAAAATTAGAAAATACGTGGTCATAGATTTCTTGAGCTAAAAAGTCAGCAAAAATTTTTAAATTTGTTCTAAAGTAAGTTTTGATCGTACCTGACAACTAAAATTCGAAGATGATTAACACTTTGGGTTTTGAGTGATGCTGGACTTCATTTCCGTCTTTGAGCACTTAATAAACAGCTTTTAGAGGAATGAATCGAAAGTCTAATTAAAAATAAATTTGAAGTTCTTACAGACGGTATACAGTTGAGAAACCCTTACAGACTAAACCTTAAACTAAAAAATTTGAGTTTGGCTATAAATAGTTTGCTAACTTGAGTGTTTGTAAAGTTCTTGACGGAAATGGCGTCATCTCGTCTAAGAAATGTTTTGAGTTTGTTGGGTTACCTTGACGCAATCAAATGGGTCATTATTACAATTTTAGAAGCTGTTTCCGGTTTAAAAGTAATTTTTAAACCCGTCTAGGAGGTTTCTTAGTCTATTATTCACAGTATCAGGTCTGATTTGTACCTTGACGATAGCTTACTGTCATTCAGTTTAAATCTTCTATTACAAAAACTGTGAAATTCATTATTTAGTAACTGTTAGTGTTAATATTATTCTCTAAGAATTCAGGTGACAGAACACGAAAAACCTAAGATAAGCCACAAAATATCTTCAAGATTGATAAGACTTTATATACTGAAATGGAGTCAAATCTAACGTATGCGAAAGATCCACCTTTCCTGTTGTTTGCTGGTTTATATCAAGGTGTTGCCTTAAATACTGGACTGCTAGTATCCTACCAACAGCAGGAAAAATTTGATCTTACTATATATACAAAACCTACAGACAGAAATGAATAAATTGATCCTCAACTTTGAGTCTATAACCACTCAACTCGAATCTTCAAAGGGTTTTATAACTTTTATAACACCCGGTAGGTCTGTGCTGTAGTAGTTAAGTGCCAGACTAAGAGGTTATAGTCATGAGTTTGAATCCTCCCCCCGTGTTCTGTTATACCCAAAAAAGGATGGAAAACGGGATTAAAACTGAGCTATAGGTATGAGTATAACTTATAACTATGTGCTCGAAGACGGAAGAGATGAGTAGAAGTAGCACTTTGGTTCAAAAGAGATTTTTCTTAAAACGAATCAAAACTTACTGAAGAATATCAAACAGACTCACTCAGAGTCAAAGTATACTTAAAGAGAAGCCACTCCTGATTGATGTTTATGTCATCAATTATAGAATTAGCAGTTGGAGATGTTAGCAGGTTCATAAAAACAAAACAAAAATTTTTCCTTGAAAGAGTTAATTTTATGGGTTTGTTCTCAGAAGCCGCCATTATTATGTTCTGAGTCATCAGAAGTCATGAAACGACACTAAAAGCATTTATGATTTCATTTCCAATCCGAATTAATTAATCGGATACTAATTAACGACTTCTGGGAAAATCCCAACACAAAAGTATTTTGATCGACCGTTTTTCAAGGCTAACATAAAATATTTTGTGACTCTAACCAAGCAACTAACTAAAGTTACGTGGTTTTGACACCACTTGGATACCTGTTACTTTCACATCTCAATCACCTGTCTTGTTACTCTTTTATCTATCCCTCCATCTATCTCATGAGAGACGAGATTGTCACTACTGTAAAGAACTAAACGTTGTTGATTTTGTTAACTCATAGTTAGTGTAATGCTTACGAATACTTCTGTCTATTGCTGTTGGTATTTTACGACAGCAGCACTTTCTGTATTTATTTTATTACAAATGGAGACAAATTTTTTGAGCTAAGATTTTGAAAATGTTTTGAGAGGTTAGTTGGGTTACTTTGAGTCAGTTAAATAGGTTTTAAGAATGTTCCGGAAATTATTTTTGATTTACAAGTAGAAGTAAAAATCAGTTTCACAAACCTAATAAACAATAAGCAGTAGATATATACGACAGCATTCTGTCAATCGAAACCTATCAGTTAACTACAAAAACAAAATTTTGTCAGAATATTGTAACAAACCAACCAAAATCTGTTGCAACTGGATCGGAAACTAATTTAACCCAAGTTTAACTCTATAATCGAACCCAACTGTAACCCATTTCTTAGTCTACTTCTTGTTTAACTAAATCTCATGAGGAAGAACTTGTAGAGATAGACTGAGCGTAGATAACAACTATACACACCACAAAATATTTATAAGTTTCCTTTGCTACAACTTTGAAGTTCTTTGAAGAGAACTTTGTAGTTCTTCCTGGGCTTAACTATCTTTAACACATTCGCCGCCACTTTGAATATTGTGATTGTATACAGAAGTGTTATGTGTTACTTTGAAAAATATTTTGAGATGTTAGTTGGGTTACTTTGACTTTTTGTTCAAATAAATTGGTCATCGTTGAAATAAATTTACTATCACCATATTGCATCTCGAGAACTGACTAACGTCTTACGACCTTTTCTGATTGGGTGAAATTTATGACGTCATTATTGTCAAAATCAACAGTTTTGTATAAATGATTTGGAAATTTTTTTTACCCAAAAACAGTTTAGAATGAATATAGATCCAGTAAAATGAAAAATCAATTTTTGTATGTATAATATTACAATCTCCCAAAAAATATTTAAAAGACAATGAAAACTCCATATGGAGTAAGTTTTGTGTATAAGTCCATTTATACAGATAAAACAAACAGTCACCTAATATGTTTATGAAATAAATTTTCGGGGCCTTGTGATAAGAAACCGAAGTTATAAGAATATTTATACAAATATATAATGAAAGAAAACCAAAATATAGCTTTCATTTCAGACAGGGGCAGCCAATGTGTTAAAGAAAAAGTTTTGTGACGTCATTTCAGGTTCAAAACAACTTCTAAGAATTCTTTCTATCTGTTCTTATTCCTCTCTCTATATACTCCTTGCTTTCTCCTCTTCCCTTTCTACCTTATTTTATTTCTCCTCTCTCTCTTGCGGGAGGTTTGTAGTGTAGTGGTTAAATGCCAGACTAAGAAGTTATAGTCGCGAGTTCAAATTCTCCTCCAGTATCCTGTTATACCCAAAAAGGGTGGAAAACTGGATTGAAACTCAACTATAACTACATTCCTCCTCTCTCTCTCTTCTACCCTTATTCCTTCTCTCTCTCTTTCTACCTGTATTCCTCCACATCTCTCTCTTCTCCCATTTTGTAACTACACATCAAACAAATCTCACTAACTCTCGTATACACAAAGACCACAACTTTGGAAAAAGCTGTTCCAGCTTCTCATTCTCATCCCTCATCACCGGAAGTGGCTCACTTTTTTAACCTCATCCCTCTCTCAATTTCCTAACCAACTAGTCAAACCAATCATACAATTTAATACAATAATACATAAATAAATAAATATAAATAAAAAAGGAGAGCATCATTGCCACAATTTGGAAATTGAGTCCGACATTAAACGGAATACGAATTAACGTTCAACAAAACTCTCTTTTCGTTTTTCTACGTAATACTAATAAGTAACAAATACATAAATAAATCAATAACTATGTCTTAATAAGTAAATAAATAAAAAGTCATTGGTTGGAATAAATAAAAACAAAAAACCAAAATTATATTTACTAAGTTGAAGAGAATTTAATTATGTTTCGTTAACTTTTTTTCTTTAGTTATAATTAGTTTCCTTTGATTTTTATATTTATTTATTTCGAGTTATACTAAATTCTTCCAACCGGAAGTTCAATGTGCAATCATCTTCTTATATTAATTTTAATACAGACTTCGTTTATGTTAGTAACTTTTATTTTTTTGTTTATTTTTTGGAAGATTAGTTTTGTATTTGCCAAAGTTAAGAAAAAGTTTTTCTTTTGTTTTAAGTCTGTTTCCGTTTTGATTATTTATTTATTTATTTAATTTTTGTCTTGTATATATATAAACATTTTGTAAAGAGCCAAAAGAGTAAAAGAAAAATGTTATAAAAAGGGAATATCGTTCCTCACATAAAACTAATAATAGAAATGATGTAAGTCAGTATTTTATATTTGGTAATAGAACAAATAGGAATAAAGATTATTTAAAGCAGAAGATGTTTGGTTTTGTTTTATTGATTGCTGACGGTGGAGGAGAGGGGTGAAGGGGGTAGCAAGAAGAGGTAAAAAGAAATCGAATTTATACTGTCTCGAAGTAGCGGGAGGTCTGTGGTGTCATGGTTGAGTGCCAGACTAAGAAGTTATAGTCATGAGTTTGAATCCTTTCCCTGTGTTCTGTTATACCCAAAAAAAGGGTCAGAAATGAGGTTAAAATCCAACTGTATAACTATTATACTGTCACCCAGTATAAAAGCTAAGTCTTCTAGTCTCAACAACTTTTTGGGTTTGGGTTTTATAGTTTTTAAAAACCATTTCTCCAGGTTTTTGGGTTCTGTATAGGACTTCCTCGTGTTTGATTTTCTTTCAGCTCTTCTGGTGTTCTTGATTGTGTTAGGTTTCTCTGGGACTCATTTTAGATACGAGCTCTGTCCCAGAAGTTCCCGGAACGATTTGTTTTATAAATCATTTATTCAAAATACGTTTTCCAATTTTTTTCCAAAACTTTTTTTAAGCCAAGATTCTCTACCGAATTCTTTGTCTTAAGCTCAACTTCATCCCGCTTACACATAAAACATTCCGGGAACTTTTGGGACAGACCCGCATCCATCTTCATCTGTCTTCCTCGGTAATCTTTACGGATTATTTTTACTTTTTCGGAAAAACAGAAAATATTCTCTCACCATTCGATTCCAATTCTGAGTAACAGCAGCCGAACGATTCTCAAATTTCTAAAATATTTCTTCGCCCAAGCAGTGACGTTCTAAGGATTTGCGAATCACTGGAAGATCGTATTTGATGCGGACTCACGATGGGATTGGATGATTGAGTCAAGCTAGAATAAAAATACCGTCAGAGATCAAATTCCAATATTTCCTACTATCACCTGTCTACAAGTTCGAATCAGGCTCAGTTATCTAGCTTTTTATCTACAAGACAGAGCAGTGTCTTAGTCACAGCATAAAATACTACGCTTCCTTCGAGTCTAGTAGACTTAAAACACCGAACTCAAAGACGGTTGACGCCGTATCTGGTGCTTTTCTTAAAGCTTCAACTCTTCCAACGGTCACAGTTAGACAAGCAAGGGTTTCTTCAAAATTTAAGTTCTGAGAAAACACCTTTACGACGAACTTTTCCGGTAGAAAATTGAGGAAAGTATACAATTTAGAGAAAAATAAAATTTTGCGAGAATGAATTAAAAATTTAAATACAGAAAAAAAGGAGGAACGAAATCAGGGAACCGCGAAAACCTCAAAATTTAGTAGCAAAATTCAGCAGAAGCAATTTCCCTAATTTTCTTCAGCTCGATAGTAACATGCCATAAGCTAAGTAAAGAATTTTCCAGGAGAATATAAAAATAAGACTCCATCTCAACGTGTAAGGAAATAAAAAGGTCAGAATGAGGTCAACATCCGAAAATTAAATTAAGGTTCTACTTTCATTTTAAAATTTTCGCGAAACCTCACTTTCTCCTACCCTCCTCCTTCTTCTTCGCCTTTCTTCTATCCATGGCCTGCTATTTCCTCTTTTCTACCCCCTTCCTTTTTACCACAAAATTCTTTCTTCTCTCTCTCTGCTTGTCTTCTCCCCTCTTCTAATATCAAAGTGCTTTTTAAACTTTCACAAATCATCCGTTAAAACCTGCCAGAAGCAGAGGAACGCCAAAAGGGCGTCCATCAAGCTAACAAAAGGAAAAGAATGAAAATTTGTTTTCCAAAAGTTTGGAGGAGGAAAATTCAATTTTTTTCTTTTATTTCTCTTTGGCTGGAGTCAATAAAATTTGACCTAATTTATGAAGAAGAATTTACTCGAGGAAAAGTTTTTTTTGAGGTGGGGAGGGGGGGTACAGTGGAAACGTGTTTCCCATACGGTCGCAAATTACTCATGGGAAATGAGGATTTTCCAAAGGTTAT